>CM052895.1:35240696-35329765 GCA_028534135.1 Potos flavus | reverse complement strand
TCGGATGGGGAGACGAACCATGAGAGACTGCGGACTCTGAGAAACAAACTGAGGGTTTTAGAGTGGGGGGGGGGATAGGTGAGCTTGGTGGTGGGTATAAAGGAAGGCACGTATTGCATGGAGCACTGGGTGTGGTGCATAAACAATGAATCTTGGAACACTGAAAAAATAAAATAATCTTAAAAAAAAAGAAATGAGTCATGAATAAAGCACAAAAAATTTCAAGATTTCTAAATACAAATAATATTTAGGGTAGATACTGTTAGACCAATATAGTACTCTTCTTATATCATTTTTTTTTTTTATTTGACAGATAGAGAGAGATCACAAGTAGGCAGAGAGGCAGGCAGAGAGAGAGGGGGAAGCAGGGTCCCCTCTGAGCAGAGAGCCCGATGCAGGGCCCAATCCCAGGACCCTGAGATCATGACCTGAGCCAAAGGCAGAGGCTTTAACCCACTGAGCCACCCAGGTGCCCCAATATCATTTTAAAAATCCTACCCACAGAAGCTGTAACTGATATTCGAAGTAACCAGTACGAATGAAAACAGGTTTGAGTCCTTATGAGTCACATATAAACATGTAACTTTGGTACTATCATCATAAAATGGATTTAAGTTTAGATATCTCCATGTTTCTCCTTAAAGTAATATAAAGCAAGAAAACGAACAAAACAAAAGCACTAATGTTTTATGCTATGCCTACAATAGATGAAGAATAATTATCAGGTGCTGTGAAAATTCCTGTAACTCAGGTCTAGACAGAAACAAGTGTGCTAGATTTAGTGTGTGGGTAATTCATGTCATCTCAAATATAAAATAGAGCAGGTTACTTTCTATGGGAAAGTTGTTTCTCAATGTTGAGAGTAATTTATGTGTGCTCGACATGATCATATTGTAAAGAAATGAACCAGAGAATCAGGCTCATGTGGTCATGGAGACAGCCTCAAGAAATGGGCTCCCTACTGGCATGTGATATGAACAGAACTGTATCACGTTTCCTAGCTTGTCCAGATAGTTGGTAATTTCTTTATCATGTATGATATCACATGTCATATAATACAAATAAGAAAACCTCTCCAACATTTGTATTTTTTCTCACACACACACACACACACACACACACACATACACACGCACATCATTCTTAGGCTGCCCAACCTTCTGTCTGAGAATAGAAGTTTGAATCCTCTGCCACATACTAACAGTATAATCCTGGACAAGTTACTTAATATTGTTTCGCTTCAGTTTCCTTATCAGTAAAGTGGGGCCCAATAATAGAATAATATTATCTACTTTCTAAAGTGGTTTTGAGGACAAAATGAGAAAATATGTGTAAGATGGCTGGCACACATACTAAACACTCAGCAAATATAACTAGGTGAGAAAATTGAGGCTCAGGGAGATTATGACATGCTCAAGGTCACTAAGATAGTTTATGGCTAATCAGAATTAGAATCCGTGTAGTGATTCCCAGCTCAGTGTTGTTTCCTTTACACTGAGCTGTCCTGTTAATTGCCAGCAATGATCTACTTTCTTATGTATATCTTTTGTATTTCTGTGTCTTGCCTCCCCAAGTAAATTTTAAGTGTCTTAGAAGCTAGAAGCATGAGTTATTAGTGACTTCTTCATCAACTATAGGCTCTAGTGGAGAGCTCTTGATATTGGGGACTCTGTTCATTTGTTAGTGATGAGCTCTTAACATGATATTCCAAGTGAAATTATTTTATTCATTCCTTATTTCTCGTTCCTTCTTCAGTAGTTCAATATATGAGAACAGCCAGCCATTACAAAATTAGAATTGCATAGTACACAAGCAACTCCTTACTCTATAACTCCCCAGAGAAGGACATGCACTTTCCTCCTAGATTTCTCAAATGTGAGGAAAGTAATGTAATTTGTCTATGCTTTGGTTTCTCCATATATAGAATTTGTATACTGTTACTCAATCACAAAAGAATTCCATTATAATCTTGCATGTTTTATGTAAATTTGGGTATAACTCAGGCCACAGTATGATCCCAAGAATATAACAAGTATCCATAGGAAAAACCTGGTAGAACATCTCAAGAGTGGGGATTATTTTTAGCATTGAATACTAATTTTATATAAAGGAGCTTCACTCATAATGCATTTGTAGCATTATTAACTACACTCACTGGTAAACTAATATTTGAGGTATGTTTTATAGATCTCTATTAGAGTGTACTAGCATCCTAAACATTACAAATTACCACCTTGAGAACCTTTGGATTTACTCCTTAGGAGTCAACCATATCCCTGAAAATCATTTGCCAAAAAGCTTCCTTTTAAATATGACTTTGAAAGGTTAAAATTCCTTTTTATTAATATCTGCATTTCACATTTCAAGAATTCATAAGCTTTCAGCGGCAAGTATACATATTCTACAATTTTCAGTTTTCTCTTAATCCTCAGGATGGAGTTAATACCCACAAAGGGGAGCTACTAGTAACTCTCACTTATAGAACCAGATGGATAAGTTTGTCCTCCTGTAAACCCACAAACCTGGAGCCTGTTATCTGGCCCTTAAGAGATTCCCCAGCTTTCTGCTCCTAAGCTGTATAAGCAGGAATTCATCTCCTGTTTAAGTGTGGATCAGGAAGGGTATGGCAGGTTGCAAGAGGGGAGAAAACTTGCCCAGCCCTGCTTTCTAAGGAATAGCTGGGAATTACTCAGAGGACTGTAAGGTGTTCTCTGTAGGAAATTTCTGGGAGAGGTACGTTTATATTGTATTATGAAAAGGGAACTTTAAGATAACTTGAAAATAGCCAGTTGTAATAACATAACAACCAGTTTCAAAGTTTGTTGGCATGTGACGCTCCTGTAGGAATTCTTGGTTTCCCGCTCAATCTCATTGGCCATAAATAGAATCTACTAAGCCTTGCCAGGAGTCTGGCATTTTGAGAATCAGAACTTTTCTCTTTGAAAAGTAGGGCAAAACTTAGTTATATATCAATAGGGATATGAGAGAAAGAACATACAAGGAAAGTTTTTGTATTATAAATGTGTAGAACATAATACTTTGAAGACAAGAGACTTCCCCATGAGCCAGAATAAATACCAGAATGTAACACACAACTGAAAAGAGCCCAGTTTACTCATTGTAGCAGTGAGTTATGAGCCCATTAGAATAGATACCATGAGAACTTGTTAATTTACATAAGAACCCCTACTATGTGTGTAGTATTTTACCAATTAGAGAGTGCTTTCCATGAGCCACTTTTCACATTAGGTGACTTGGGGCAAGTGAGAGCCTGGGTCTGATAATACATTGATCAAAATCAGCTTGTCATTGTAGTAACCTGACAAATGCTGATGACTCCACAACTAGATGCAAATGGCTTGCATGTTTGAGTAATTTTCTTTAAATAAAGTTAGTGAAGACCAGTTTCTGTCTTCAATGCACAGCATGTAAGAAATGCAGGATACTTCGGAAATTCGGCCCAACATTCTGTCTTGTGCAAAATTAATCTTGATAATTGTTTGGCTATTCTCTAGTTCCCTGTTTACCTAAGGCACAGTTGTGTAAACACTTTTAGCTTCTGGGAGATAAGAATATAATTCCTGACATTGCTGTAATAATTGCTAAATATGAGAAGTTGTGGGGTATGAGTTCTAGTTCTAACTAATCATTATATTCTGCCACAGTTAGTGGTAGGTTGCTTGCCTAAGAAACTAATGGAAGGGACAGCTTGTCTGAGCCTCAGCACTTGAATGGCAGGGGTGACAGAGATAGATAAATTAGCCAGAATGAGCCCTATTAACCAGAATGCTGCCCACCCCCATGCCCACTCTGGGGCCATTCGCAGTGTGGAAGGCAGCTCAGACATCGGTCAGTTTGTTCAGAAGACCACACAATAAGACTTGTGAGCTGTTCCTCACCATTTTCCCTTGAAAAAGAGAAGAGGCTATTTTGTGAAGCCATCTATCTTAGCTGTGAATTTTGCAGTAATTAGGTCACTGGTCTAAATGCCGTTCTCTGCTGACTGCTCAGGGGCTGTTGGTGCTATATAGTTGCCCACAAAGAATTCACATGAGCGGATAGTCTCAACAAACCAGCCTTGAGTCCTTCCTTTAAGTGGAAGTGAATAAGAGGGGCATGTGTTTTTAATAAAGAAGCCCAAGAATAGATCTGTCCAATGCCTGGAAATTATTTATTATAGCACTGCTCACTGGTATTTGATCACCTGGCTTCTTCCATACTTTATTGGCATCAGGCTTTTGGACATGGTTCCCACATGGAAGATGCTTTCCTTTTATGTGTCATTCAAGTCACTATCATAGCCTTTGGTATGCAAATATTAGAGAGGAGAATGAAAGCAACTATTGTGTAAAGAGATACTGGAGTGGGAAGAGAGACAGGAAGGTCATCTTTCCCTGTTTAATTTTAGTTGAATAAAATTGTTCATATCTTTGTCTAAGTCACTGTCCAGGAATGGAATCTCCTAAGATTAAAGCATATCTTAGATCTTCTTGGATCCTGCCTCTCTTAAGCTTGGCCTCTATGGAAAATAGCAGAAATGCCAAATAGTAATTCAAGCTCTGTAATAAAAGGCTAGGCTCTGATCCAAAGTGTTTTCAATATTTTTCTAGTAGATGTTTAGTGATTTTTCATGAAAAGCACTTGATTCAAATGTTATTATTTCATCTTTTAATGTTTTAGTCAACAGTAAATGATATTCTCTTCTGATATACTCCTCTCAGAGTGGTACAAGATTGGTGGCAAATTGCCATTTCAGCCATTTATTCTGCTCCAGTGATGCTGTGTTGAAAATTTGGAAAACGGGGAAAATTAACTACTTCTGTGCACTTTCAAAAGAAGCCATAGAAAACATGCCAAAGTAGTAATAGTAAAATTATATTGCTTCTCAGCTGATTGACATATTTGATAATATTCTAGATTTAAAATTTTTCACTTTTAACATTTTCTTTTACTGCAGAATTTCCAGGCATGTACTCTGACCCCTAACCTGTAATCCCTAACCCTAATGCTAATCCTAACCCTCACCCCAGCAGAAGTCTAGGGTTTTCTTCTCTGGAAAGGTCTCTGAACTACAAAGTACCAGGTACACAACCTAACCTTAACCTTAACCCTAACCCTAGATCTGAGAAAGTGGCTTCCTGAACACACGATAAGAAAAGTTGAGAAGCAGCTTATTTATCCTGGATAAGACCCCAAACATATAAGAATTGGTAGTATCTCTGAAAATGGGTGTGAAGATAGAGATAAAAACAGAAGGACCAATTGGATATCTATTTTAAGAGTATTTAGAACCCTAAATCCCCTCCTTGCCTCAGTTCAGTAGATATCTGCTATGTCTGTTCTCACGCTCAGAAATCTGGGGGATTTTTTTGTTTGCTTTTAAGTTTTTAATTCCAGTTAGTTAACACAGTGTTACATTAGTTTCAGGTGTACAATGTAGTAATTCAACACTTGCATACAACACCCAGTGCTCACCACAGCAAGAGCACTCCTTAATCCCCATCGCCTATTTCACCCATACTCCCACCCACCTCCACTCTGGTAACTATCAGTTTGTTCTATATGGTGAAGAGTCTGTTGCTTGGTTTCTATCTATCTTTTCCCTCTGCTCATTTGTTTTGCTTCTTAAATTCCACATATGAGTGAAATCATATGGTATTTGCCCTTCTCTGACTAACTTATTTAGCTTAGCAGAATACTCCCTGGTTCCATCCATGTCATTGGAAGTTGCACTTTAACATTTTAATAGATCACAGTGCCTATGTTAAATCAAAAAATAACCTCCTGGTCCAGCGTGGTTATTTCTTTTTTACATAGTCTGCATTTTGTGGGATTTTTGTCAACCGCATCTGGGTTCGAGTCCTAAGAAGACCGCAGAGAAAAGATGGGTAAGGTGACGGGAAGAAGGAAGGAGAAGGAAAGGGATGGAGGGAAAAGAGGAAGAATGATATGTAGGAGGAGAAAGGAAGGTAGCAGGGAGAAGGGAGAAATACCTCAAATACATGAAGAGTTATCTTACAAGTTGTACTGAAGGGTATCTTTATCTCCATTGAGTAAGCAGGGAATTTCAAGGTTTATTAAACAGGAAATATGTCTAATATAATCCCAATACAAGAATTTCCTGACACTTAAACGTATTAGAAACTGGAAAAAGTAGGAAAGGGAGTTTGTGAAATCTCTACGAAGAGTTTTAAAAATAGCTCAGATATGGAATCTCTTAAAACAAAGTGGATATATAGTTCTTTCTAATCTTAAATACTTTATTGCATTAACTTAACACTTCCCTAGTTTTCCCTGAGACCAGCCGGGTTCCTTGGGAGGAAGGTATATGTTCCCTGGACACTTTCAGGCTCTGTCTGGAGTATGCGCATGGGTACAGGTTTAAAAGTTTCTTCCGCAGATATGTCAGCATATTAATGCATTGTTTGGCTCCAAGTTGCCTTCCCTCCCTGCATTTTCTCATTTGCCATTCATCTTCTTACTTCCCTTAGTCCACCATAATAGTCCCTGGGGTACAACATAAGTGCTTCTAGCTCCTCTAACTGCACATTTGTTTTTACTGTATGATTAAGGTATTTGGCTATTATAAAATTATAGTGCTTAGAATTCTGCAATATCACTCCTTCAGAGTAAGGGACAATCAGAACACCTGATAAAGTGTCAGAGTCCAGATTTCATGTGCGCTGGATCATTGTGTGTGTGTGTGTGTGTGTGTGTGTGGTGCACACATGAGCCAGCTGTCCTTCTCAGATAAAGCAGAGCTCACTGAGTGACAGCTGGGACTGCAGAGCATTTCAAGAACAAAAAGGGATAGGCAGGGGTGGACTCCTTTATGGGTCCCAAAGAAGAAATGATGCTTGCCATATGGCAGAGGCCAAGTGGCCCCAAATGTGACTAAAAGGATTGGAGTGGACTATAGGTGGAGGTCCTCTTCCCTAAATGCCCTACTCAGCCTTTATAATAAGCTAAAAACATGGTTCAATAGAGAAAATGGGTGAGTGGTAAGAGCAAAGCTTTCAGAAGGCAGGAAGAACGAGTCTGTAATAGTAGCTTCTTTGGGTTTGTGTTGCTGATGCAGTTGTTGGTTGGCAGTACAGCAGGATTAAGACCTCCTTTAACTGCTTGGTCTAGAGCTAAATAGGCCAAAATGTGAATCTGGGTCCCACCACTCACTGACTTCCTCACCTGAGACAAACCACTTATCCTCTGGAATCTCAGTGCCCTCCTCTGTAAAAAAGGTTATTAATAATTCTTTTTTATTTTTATTTTTTATTTTTTTAGGTTATTAATAATTCTTACCCAAAGGATATTACACCTTTCTTTTCTGTACCCTCAACCTGTTCCTCTCAGTTAGATCCTCTCCATGACAATCAAAATATATTCAGTTTTCATCTGTGTTTAAAACAAAGAAAAAAACAAGCAAAAAACACACAAAAACAACATTTTTGCTTGCATTAACTTTTTCTTCTTTGTTAGGGTTTCTCGATGCTTTGGATTGAGTAGTGTATTATTGAGGGACTGTTCTGTGCATTGTAGGATGTTTAGCAGCATCTGAGACTTCTGCCCATGAGAGTGCACTCCCTCCCATTTGTGATAATCAAAAACATCTCCAGACATGGCCAAATGACCCCTTAGGAAGAAGAATCTCCCCCAGTTGAGAACCACTGCCTTCATGACTGACCCATCTCCCATGCTCTGCAAAACTGGACCTTCTCAGTTTTGTCTCTTCCCCACTAGCTCCATTTCTTCACTTCCCTGTTACTCTTGAGTCTATTCTGCTCTGTCTCTCATCCCCATTTTATTAATAAAATGGTTCTTGTTCCAATGAACGATAGCCTTGATACCTCTAAATATAACGAATTTTCCAGTCCTCTTGATCTCTCAGCAGAGTTCAGTGCTTTTGGCATCCCATCTTTGGAATGTTCTTCTCTTCCGGCTCTTCTAACATCACTCTCTCTTGGCCTAATCTGTGATGCCTGGGACACCTGGGATAGCTCGGCACTCTGGCTCCATGTAGAATCACCATGCTCCAGGAGACTAGCTCAGGCTTGTCAAATGGGGATAAGAAGGTTCCCAGCATCAAGAGAGGACAAGTCCTACAGAGCAAGCATTTTTCAAGTTTCTGCTTATATCACATTTGCAAGCAATGTCTTGGCTAAGGCCCAGCAGTAATGTGAGAGGGGCCTACCCAAGACAAACAGAGAGGTAAGAGACTTCTGGCATGACATTGACCTGCTCCCCAGTGAAACTGGTGAAAACTATTCAAACATTTTAAAGCCACTGGAAATGGTCCTAAGGACAAACAGCAAGTGAAGAAACATTTATTTAAGAATAATTTAAAAATTCAGTAAGAAAAGTAAGAGTCTGTGGCATTTGAACTGATACCTCTCCCTCTCACTCCCATCTCAGTTCAGTTAGTGGAGGCTCCACTCCAGACTGGTATACCCAAGAACACAGGGCTCCCTCTCCGCACAGCTCCCAGCCAGAGAGCTTTCTTTGTGGGAGGGGTAGGACTTCAGTGTTTCAGTGTTCTGCCCCCAGTGACCTATTGCTCTCTAAACCCTGGGTAAGTGCAGTCAAGATGTAGGGGGCTCCCTTTTCCATTCTATCCCCAATAGAAGAATGGAGAAGCTACCTGGGCACAGTGCTAGAATGCTGAAGTCCTCATCACTCTATCCTGGGCTTCTAAGGTAGTCGTTCCACACCAGCAGAGATGAGTCTAGAGGACCTCAAGTTACCACTCACCCAGCTCAGTGCCAGGAGTGGGAGTGTCAGTCACTCAGAGAGAAAACTTACCATTGTCTCCACTCCTATATACAGAGCCCTGGTTTTGAGATTTTGCCTCATAGGAGAAGCAGTACATACAATAAATAGTTCTTAATCTCTTCTCAAAGGAACTGACTTAATTTGCAACAGAGCATGAAAAAGTTCAAGCCTAAGAAGGTTCTCAAGCACAGTGGAGGCTGTGGTGAAAGGCAGTAGGGAAGAGAATTAAGATACGGCTAAATTGCAGGTTACTTTTTAGGAGAGAACCCCCGCTGGGGACAGAACAGATGTCCAACACTGACCTCAGAAATGATTCCTTCAAAGAAGATGTAAATTGATTTTACTGGTTTGTAGAGCAGTTTATGCTCCATGTTTTCCCTATACCTCTACCACCTGCACTCCAGTCTAACCTTTTATCATCTTTTACGTTCACTATAGCAAAATTCTAATTGGTGTCCATATTAGGATACCCTCCTAACTGGTGTGCAATCCATTCTCTACCCTGTAGCCAGAAAAACTTTGAATTTCGGTGTAATCTGGTTGTGTGCTCCCCAATTATAGAGACCATGGGAAAGAAACTTGTACCTCCTGTGGCATTTGATTTAGTGCTGACTGTCTCTAGGTCCATTTCCTGCCTCTGTCTGTCACTTCCTGCAGCACTATGTTAAATCTCAGCCCCCTCTACCCACAAGCACACACTCTCCCTAATGCATCTTTCAAATTTTGTGCCAGGTGGGTGCCACTGGAGGGACTGCTTCAAAAAATTCCTCTTTGCTCTCTGTTCTGTCTCTGCTATGGACCTCCTTCTAGAGAGATGTCCTTTGCCCCTTGATTTGGTGGGGACTCCCCACCTGTTTCAGTCATAAATCCTTCTTTGATAAAACCAAGGGACTAATACCATGAGTTTTGACAATGGATCTTAACCTTGGGAAAGAACTTCATCATGTCACAGTGAGGTTGCAGTGACACCCTGTCCCTGCCATCTTTAAATTCTTCCATGGTCTCCATTCTATTTACTTATAAAATCTACAATTCTTAGCTTGGCCCACAAGGTTCTGTATGCTTTTAGTCCCCATCTCATTGGTTTCTTTGATTTTCATTAGTCATGTTCCCCAGTGCTTAAGGACACATATACATGCTGTACCCTCTGCCTGAAAAGTTCTTCTCCTTTGTCACTCCTGCCAGTCTTTCTTAGTTCACCCTTAATTATCTATATAACTCAGCTTGAAAAATCGCTTTCTCACAAAGGCCTTCCATGACACTTCACTAGGTCAGATGTACTTTTCCTTCGTGGCGCAGGTTTTCTTTTAAACTTCACATTTATTCATGTCATTATTTGATGGACATTTATCTCTTTCACTAGATTATGATCACCCTGAGGTCAGAGACTTTATATGTTTGTTCACCATTGTACCCTTAGCACCAAAGCCATTGGCTGGCCCATAGTAGGTACTCTTATAAATATTTATTGAGTATGGAATATATGAAGGCTCTTAGTAATATGATATATATAATCTCAAAGCAAGAAGATACTATATTAGTTAGAATAAACTAGATTCTGCTATAATAACACACTGTTTCCCCTACTTTCCTATCCCTTCCTCCCCATATATGCTCACAAATTGTAGAGGCTTATAATAACAAAGGGTTATATCTCACTCATGCTGAATTCCCATTGTGGTTTATGAGGCAGGGTGCTCTGCTCCATCTCATCTTTATTCTGTGACCCAGGCTGATAGAGGTTACCATCTGGAACATTGTCTATTTCAGTGGCAAGGGAAGGAGAGAAAAGATTGGTTTAATGTTGGCGATTAAGTACCTAAGTAAGGAAGTGAGCTACATCATCTTCATATACAGTCCATTAACCAGAGCTAGTCTCAGGACCCTGACCATCTGTAAAGGAGGCAGGGACTTGTAATTCTCTCATGCACTGAGAAGGAAAGAAGAATCAGATACATGTGACCATTAGAAGTCTCCCCACTGTTGTATTAGTGTAGAGTTGTGTGTGTTAAAGTTCAAATTGAATTTGAAACAGTGGTAGAAAAATTCATGGGGATATGGCAATTGAACTGGACTAAAGGATGAGATTTGGATAGTCTGGGTGAAAAGGCATTGTCAGTAGAGGAAATACCAGGAATATAATCAGAAACTATGTATTAGCTATGTTCCCGGGTCACAGTAGAGAGTGGTCCTTGCTGAAGTGGAGAGCGGGTTTTTGAGGGACCATGGGAGATAAGTTTGAAGTGACAGATTTGACCATTAGCATATGCACACTCTTCTCTTAACTATTTTCAGTCTTAATGTAGAGATATCCTCAGCGTAAGGAATTCAGTATATGACTTTAAATGTATCAGTCACCTTGACTTGGTTGTACTTTCTTCGTTTCTAGAATTCTGGATTTATAACTGCATTTCTCCAAGGCTGTTTGTGGTGGTCACAGCAGTCCAGAAAGCCCTGGACCTCACTTATTCCCTCTTTTTATTTTTAATTTATTTATTTATGTGAGAGAGCGAGAGGAGGGAGAGGGAGAAAGAATCTGAAGTAGACTCTGCACTGAGAGCAGAGCCCAATGCAGGGCTCGATCCCACAACCACAAGATCATAACCTGAGCAGAGATCATGAGTTAGATGCTTAACTGACTGACCCACCATGACTCGTTCCCTCTTTTCAGTCCTCTTTCAGTTCATGAGCAGGGAAACATCAGTGCTCTGCCAGTTTTTGAGTTGAATGTCTTTAGTCTCACCTTTAATTGGCACTTGTAGGGATTTAAACTGAGTTGTAGAGACCCTTAACAATGATACAAAGTGAAGGATAGTGTAGAATAATAGGTTTTATGGGAACCTGGATGCAATTGAAGGATGCCATTCAATAAATCTGACCCTGAAAGCTAGTAGCACTCAGTCAATACAAATGAACCTATTTTCTCTCACCTTATATTTGTTAGTTGTACTGGGTTTGGAAAAGAAAAAAAGTCGTACCATTAGAGTTCCACTAATGGAAAAAGATATTTTGGGGGAATTATATTAGAATAAAAGTATTTGTTAAACAAAAATCAGAGTAAAATATTGACTACAAAATAGCCATTACTGAAGCGAGCTATGCCATGCTTAATATGCCCTCTGTTCACTGATCCCTAGCAAGAGCATAGTATAGTGACCAATTATGGTCACTAGGACCAGCTGGCAAGATTTAAATTGAAACCCTACCATTCACTGCTGGGTGATCTTGAGAAAGTCATTTAATCATGCTCAAATAGCAATTCCTTACTTCTACAGACTAATCCTATAGCCGAAAAATTCCTATGTTGAAGCCCTAACCTCCAATGTGAGTGTGTTTGGAGATAGGACTTTGAAGAGGAAATTATGGTTAAATGAAATAATAAGGGTAGTGTCCTAATCTGATAGGATTGGTGGCCTTACAAGAAGACGAAGAGAGGGAGCTCTCTTTTTCCTTATGTGCACTTACCCGGGAAAGGTCATGTGAGCACACAGCAAGGTGTCAGCCCTCTGCAATCATGAAGAGGGTCCTCACTGGTATCTGACCACACTGGCACCCTGATCTCAGACTTCCAGCCTCCAAATCTAAGAGATAATAAATTTTTGTTGTTTATAACACCCAGCTTATGGTATTTTGTTGCGGTAGCCTGAGCAGACTAGTGCACGCTCCTCTAAAACGAAGATAGATAGTAATCATGCCTATCTGATAGTGTGTTTGTGAGGATTGAATGTATATGTTGAGCTCTTAAAATGATGTTTGGCATGTAGTAGGTACTTAGTAGACATTAGCTATTATTATTTATATTATTTCCCTCCCTAACCCCTCATTAGATTATATGATAGTTAAGAATTCTACTTTTCAAGTCAAACATCTCAGCTTGGCCTCTTATAAACTGTATGACATTATTCAACTTACTAACTTCTCTAAGCCTCAGTTTGCATGTCTGTAAGTGGGAATAACAGTAGTGTTCCTTGCCTCTTAGGGTTGTAGTGGGGATGAAAGGAGATGTGCATGTAATGTATCTATCTAGCACGTGGTGAGCATTCCGTACCTGCCGTTTACTGTCCTTATTAGAGGTTTGCGGAGCTTCCTCTTTTGCATTACCTAAGTAAGAAACTGCCCTCTCCAGAAATCCCCGCACTCCATGGAGGAACAGGTAATAACAATTTCTTCTCAAACTTGGAACTCTAAAAATTTATTTCCCCGAACCAGTCTTACCTCTGTTTTCTCACTGTGAGATATTTGCTTTGTGCATTTTTGCTTCTTTGTAATGCATGCCTTTAATGTCCCTCTTTCCATCATGATGGCACTCTTATATTCCAGATGCTAAAGGGCAGGGACCATGCCCCTTAAACTTGACTTACTTAAACCAACAGAGTCATAGGACTGGATGTGACTATGGAGACTGCTGAGGGAGATTTTCTCACAGCTAGTTAGTAGCGGACTTGAGAAGTAAAAACCAGGCTTGCAGCCTTGTTATTATCTGACAGTGTGAAATGAGGAATCCATAAATATATTGTTGAAAGTAGTGGTCATGTATATTCTAAGCTGATGCATAGACAAAATTGTATTATGCACAACATGGCTTCTCAAACTTTAATGAACCTAAGGAGGATGTTAAAATCCAGGTTCTGACTCAGAAAGTCTATGATGGGACCTGGAATTCTGCATTTTTAACAAGTTCTCAGATGATTCTGAGACTGCTGGTCTTCAGACCATTCTTTGAGTAGCAAGGGGGTAGATGCTTTTAGCAATACTGACTTTGAAGATTTTTTGCCATTTTAGTTTTGCTTGTGAGTCCATTTTTTTATTCACTCAAATGTACTCTGAATACAAAACTTTTTTTTTAATACGAATGGGAAAAATTTTAACACATTTTAAATTTAAATGCTTCGGTTTGTTTCTCCATATGTTATGTATTCCTAAATCATTCACAGTGGTTTTATTTTCTAGCCCTTTTCCGTCAAATGCAAAAGTGGTGTTCTTTCAATTTTATTTATTTCTCAGTATTTATCTTCTGTAACCCATTAAATCATCTCGTCCTTCCTGAAAAAGTCTCTTTGTTTTCTGACCTATACTTTCTTGAGTTTCCAGTTCTCACCTGCTAAGTCATACCTGAATCCTGTTCTCTGGCATCTCCTCATCTCTCTTACACTGTTCTTTGGAAGTCCCACCCACTGCCACAGATTCACTGGTTACTTCAGGCCTTGGGAATCACTAGGGTGTGATTTGGAATCACTAGTGATTCCCAAGGGCTGAAGTAATTTTTTTGTCTGTAGATCATGCTCTCTTATCTTGAAGGCTAACCTAAGTTTTAATCATGCATGCTCCATGGATTCGATATTTACGACCTGCCAGCCCTTCTAACTCAACATGATGAAAACCAAACTCCTCAACTTCTTATCTCCAGACTGCAGGCCATCTGCCAGCCACACCAGGTTATTTTACTCCCTTTATCAAAACTTCCAGTGACTTGTTGTTTGCTGCGGAATAAATGTCTAACTTTTCCTTCTGACATTGAAACCCTACTCTCTCTAATGTCAAACTTTTTTTTTTCCTACTTGTGTCTTCCATTGCTTTGAAGTATGTGCTGATTTAAATTAGTCTGAATCCTCCTGTTTCCAGAGCATGCATTAACATTCCTGGCCTTCATGCCACTTTTGCTCTAAACCAAAAATCCTTACACTGATCCCTGCATATCAAAATGCTACATATCTCTCAAGGCCTGCATGCAAGACTGCATCTTTTGTGGTATGTTCTCTGTTCCCCTCCTAGAAAGGAATTCCTCCACCTCTGGACAGCTCTAATATGTGTTCTAGGCTATTTAGATGGCACCTCACACTATGATCTATGTTATATCTAATCAAATGTCTGCCACCTAGATGTCCTACAGCCTCCCGCTTTCTGGCATCACTGCTTACTTTCACATCAAAGACTATGGTTCAAACCCTATCCCCTGGAATGACAGAATCTGACTTCCTTCCTTTCCTCTTAGACTCATATTCCTCTGCTACATTTAGGGGAATGTTGAGTTGCCACACATCATTTGCAAATCACTCCACTCCACAAGCCACTTGTCTTCACTTACCTGGCTCCTGGCAGCTGCTTCTAGCTCTGCCTGGGGCCTCTGCTTTCTTCTTGTTCGTCACTATCTGGAGCTACAGGAATCCACCTCTTCTTTATGATTACTCAAAATCATCACTAACAGCAGCTTGTTGTAGTAATAGACTTTTACTGGAAGTTTTAGGGTAATGCAGGCTAATTATACAAGCAGAGGTCAATTGCAATTTGAATGCTAGAATCAGAGTTCCTAGACATTTATCACACACTCCCTAACCATCTCATTCCCTTGGGGCTCCCCAGTTTCAGGCCTTTCCTCTCCCATCTCTTCTACCATAAGCCCTCACAAAATGCCAAAGTTCAAATGCTCTTCTTATGTAGAATGTTTCACCATTTTTGTTGTTGTTTAAACCTTTCCTGTTTAAATTAAACATAGAAGGTCCTCACCTTCCATAATTGAATACCTTTTTAAGTGTTTTCCTAAGCTTGAGAGCAGTGCTGTCCCTCAGTAGAATTCTGCAGTCCTAAAGTTGTTTTGGGTCAACCAGCTTAAACTAACTTTTGTAACAATGGCACTATGAGATAGGTGAATTCTTATCCATTTTTATATGTGTCTCTTCGTTTCCATCTAGGTTACAAACATATTTAGGAAAGGCCATATAGCCCAAACATTTTATTCATCACAATTTGGGAAAGAACAGAGTTCAACCTTATTCCATCATATGTAAGGTTTGTGACTTTAGGTTCCTTGGGAAACCTCAGCTTCCTGCCCTGTAAAATAAGTACAGTAAATTCTACCTCATATAAATGTGAGGATTTAGAAAATTTCTGTGAAATCATTTTGTTAGAGTCCTGGCACACAGTAGGAGTCCTGTTCTTGGTACCAGTTTAAAATGTTTGAGTGCAAAAAGGTTACTCTAGTGAGCTTTATTAAATTTCTGGTTGGGTACAGTGTTTATTGCAGGATCCCAAAACCTACTTGATACTATGATTTTCCTTTCTGAATATCATCATATTTACTCTGGAGTCAGTTCCATAGAGTTTTACCTTTAATTGAAGAGACAGGAAATCTTTAAAGACAGACTTTAAAACTTTCAGAGTTAAAAGTAAATGGCACATTAGCTTAGAAACATATCAGTAATAATGGAAGTATCTTTTCAGATTGTCATGTTTTCCTCTGCACTTGTGCTAGCCATCAAAACTACTGAATTAATCTGACCAGGGTTAGGACTTTGAATGTGAGGAAAATCACTTGAATTTCCGGCATTATAAAATGTGCAGTACAAGATGTTCCAGACACAAATTCTGTCAATCTTGTTTAAGAGCAATGGTGTAGGGGACCAGATAACTATCTCCAAATCTCTGAGTCCCATGAAGTTTGGTTAGGTCTCTAGAACTCCGATGTTGCCCCCAGAAAGAGGAGACCTCAATTTCTAGAAGAAATAGCCATTCTCTGGAAATGAGAGGTGGGTAATAGAAATTGGGGTGTGGATATTTCCATTATTCCCTGAAATTGCACAAAACCCTTCTGTAGCAAGTGCTCAGTAGAGGTTTCCAAATTTTGTTGACTAATCTTTCTAGCTGAAATGCTTTTTTTTCCCTGTATAAAACTTCTCTGTCTTTCAAAGTTCAATGCAGAAGCAACTTGGTACCTACAACCTTCCCAGATTGCCCCAAGTTGTAATAAATCCTCATTTTCTCCTTTATATTCTTAGGGCATAAAAATAAAAGCACTTATCAGAATATTTGTTTACTCATGATGGCGGGAGATCAGTATAATATAGTATCTTAAAGCTCAAACAGGAAACTCAGATTTCCCCTTACAAGCTGTTTGACTCTGGTCAAATTCTTAACCCCATTCTGAATCAATTTCCTCATCTATAAAATGGGCATATTAATGTAGCTATGTCACGATTTTTTGTTAGGGTTAAATGTGATGATGCATACGAAGTTCTCAAACAGTGTATAGTAAATTTGTCAGTAAATGTCACTATTATTCCATGTAGACTCCTCCTGTCACGTTAGGTAGAAAACTCTTCGATGGTGGTGATGGTAACACATTTATTTTGTTGTTGTAGATATGGTCAGTGACAAATAACTTATCTGTTGAACTTCATTTTGGACAGTGTTGGCTTTAAAAAGTCCTGTTTTCTATTTACACTGTAATGGAAGTTATGATGCCTATGGTTCTAATGCATGGCTTATGTGAATGTGATGGTTGCTAAAAGTAAAATAGCTTTTCATGCTACAATTTAGAAGATGTGGCAGAATCAGAGAAGCATGTACTTAATGTACAGATACAGATAATGTACAGATATCTTTGTAACTTTTATTATACTATTTTATATAACAGAAGAAGGCTAAATAAACATTTTTTAAAAAATATAGAAATTATCATAAGCATAATTTAAACTTTAAAATTTCTTTTTTTTAAACTTTAAAATTTCTACATATAAAGTTTTCTTCACAGAAGCATGTCAATAGGCAAAATGGGAAAGATAAGTAAATATTTTGTATAATTCTCCTTTCTTAAGAAGTGTTACATAGATTAAAATCCATTTCTACAGAAATGTCTAATTTGTAAACGGTAGAATAAATATGGAACATTTCACCTCGGTGCAGTTTTTTGTTTTCTTTGAAAGCTTTAATAAAAGGAGGACAAGATTAAGAATTCCTGAAATATTAGAAGTCTGTCACATTTGTTATGGGAAACACTGTGCTCTTGAATAAAGTTTTTTTTCTTTTAATTTGTTTTTTTTCTTGCCCGAAACCTAAAACTGCCAGTATTTTAACATTCAAGACAAAAGTGTGTCTAGTCATATTTCTGTACATTGTTCTAAACAATCATTTCTTTCAGTAAAATTCCTGCTTCTCCTTCTGAACACAGTGATAGAGAACATCTTCTCTTTGAGCATTGGCACATCTACTCCACCTGGTTTTCTCCACCTTTCCTGGCACAGATAACTTTGAAGTAACCCAGACCCCACGATAAGATTGATTCTGTAAGTTTCCACAACTGCCATAACCTATTACTAAAATTCAGATGGCTTAAATCAACAGAGATTTATTCTCTCACAATTCTGGAGGCCAGAACTCTGAAGTCAATGTACCAGGAGGATTCGATCCTTCCAGAGGCTTTAGGGGGCGTCTGTTCTGTCTCTTACCTAACTTCCGGTAGCTCTGGGGTTTCTATGGCTTATGGAAGCATAACCTCCATCTCTGCTCCTGTCATCACATGGCCTTTTTCTCTGTGTATTTCTCCACTTCTCTTCTCTTGTAAGGACACTTATTATTGGATTTAGGGTCCATCCTCTTCCAGGGTGATATCCTAAGATCCTTAATTATATCTGCAAAGGTCCTTTATTCAAATAAGTTCACATTCACAAGTTTCAAATGGACATATCTTCAGTGGGGTCAGTTTTCAATCCACCACTGGTTCCTTAGAACTAAGGCTGGCTATAGTCTGGTTAGAGACGCAAAGTCTGGTTCCTTGGAACTAAGGCTGGCTATGTCTGGTTATGGACGCAAAGGCTGTATTTTTCTGAAACCAACATTTCTTCGGCACTGTTTGACTGCATTGCCCAGTCCTACATTATTACTTCTTAAGAGAGATAGCTAGAGTGTCCTTATTCATTGACTTTGAGGAAAAGCATTTTCCCAGGGAAGTGGTGTCCAGTCCCTTTGTGGCCTGTTCTGTAAAATAGGCTTGGCTTATATAGTAACTATGCCTAGAGGTCCACTAACAATTCAAGATGTCATGTTAGAGAAATTATCTCCAAATAGGATGGACATAAATGTGTATAAGAAACATTCATAGGCAAATGTACTCCCATTTTATTGACCTAGTGTCCATGTGCTTTCCTAAATCCTTGCACATTTTCAAACACTTAATATATTGTGGGAAATGACATTAAAGAGGACATAATATCTAACTTGTAGGATTCTTTGGGGGTAGGGAGCACATCAGTTTTGAGAAAGAAAATATTATAGATATATTATCCATAAATTATTCAAAAGTTTTGTATGAAGGACTTTTTAAAAGTTGAGTCAAAATGGAATGGGTGTCAAGATGATGTGTTTTAAGATAGCTAAGAACACGGGAAAGTGCAATAAAATGTCTAAACATGTTCAAAATTATACTTTGGTGGCCTGTAGTAAGCTAAGCTGGTATGAATAGCATATAGTGAGAGTTTTATTTTTGTTTTTGTTTTTTTTAAAGATTTTGTTTATTTATTTGAGAGAGAGAACACAAGCACAAGTAGAAGGGGGGTGGGAAGAGGCAGAGGGAGAAGCAGACTCCCCACTAAGCAGGGAATCCTACTTGGGGCTTGATCCCAGAACTCTGGGATCATGACCTGAGCCAGAGACAGACACTTAACCAACTTAGCCACCCAGGTGCCCCATAGTGAGAGTTTTGTAAGTTTAATTTTTATGTTAGCACATACAAAATTAGTGCATTTGCAGATCGTAAAAAGTCAAAAATTTATATATATAATCTAAACACATCTATCTTTTCATGACCCAAAGAAGGATCCTTATCTGATTCTTTTACCATAGCTGAAAGAGTTAATGTCCACCAACTTATCTCACTGCTCTGTTCTGATTTGAGGATGAGAAATGTAAAAAGGAGCAAAGGTATTTGGTCTAACATATAGAAACTTAACATTTTAAGGTCTAGACCTTTAGGGGTGTCAAATCGTATAAGAAAGTTTAAGGAGAGAGACACAGGTAGTCCCAGGAATAGGATGGGAGATTTGTGGTCTGGTATCAATCCCATACTTGTCCTATTTTATTCTTTTGCAGGACAAAATAAAATCCCAAGGGGCTAGGGAAGGTGCATGGGCTGCTTCCATTATGCATTATTTACCCCTTCACACTGTTTAAAAACTGAAAAGTTGTGAAATTCCCTCTCCATCAAATCCTATATATCCAAAGAACTTCATATGAGTCTTTTCATTATTAATTTTTAGTCTTGGTGCTTTTTTAGTGAGTCCCCTTGATAAAGTTCTGGGTCCACTCAGGGTCTAGGGCAGCTTACTGAATCTATTACAAGGCCCTGCACGCATTTACTTTGGCTAAACTCTATACTTATGCAGCCATATTCACTTACACACTGTTCACATTACATAGCATTACAGCTTTGTCATCTGATTTATATCCACTTAGCATTATTCACTCTGAAAATTTACTTTGTTACCAAGCACATAAACAAAATGAAATACAATTTAAGAAATAATCTTACAACATTTACAATTAAACTCATTAATCAAGGCAGTTTATAGGAATGTCACATGGACACTGTAAACTTCATAAATATTCAAGCAGTGAACAACTAGACAATCACAATTTTTAGTAATAAATGCTGCTTCTTGGTGGCATTATTTTAGTATGAGAGATGTAGAACATTCCCATCCACTGACTTGCATTCTTATTTTGAAACCATTTGAAACCATGCATATCATCAAAAAGAAGCTTTGTTTTGGTGACATTTCTATTTCCATATGTTCTCCATTTACCTTTCTCTCTAGATTTACTGCATTGATACTAATTATAGCACCTGCACCTGAATTTAGGAAGCAGTGCTTGAATCAAACTATGTCAAACTGTCTGTAAAAGAAAAAAAACATCCAAGTTCCTGGATTTCTAACTAACACATGTGGGCAGTATATTTTATTGATATTCTCACACACATGTGCCTTCTTAAAATATGAGAATTTATGTATATTTTGGTATATACAAATACAGCTACACTGGTAGCATCATACTATGCTGTAACGAACTTTATCTGGTTGCAACTTTACATTCTAGTACAGGAATTGTGGTGAACAAATGCAGGTTGGTATTTACCGTATTCACAGTATATGTTTATGAATTATTTTCATGTACTAGGTGTGGGAATAGAAAGAGAAGTTAAAGGAAAGTCAGGCAGTAATGCAAGACTGCATTTGAAGGAATATTTGACCTGGATCTTTTTTTTTCTTTTTTAAAGATTTTATTTATTTATTGAACAGAGAGAGAGAGATCACAAGTATGCAGAGAGGCAGGCAGAGAGAGAGGGAGAAGCAGGCTCCCCAGTGAGCGGAGAGCCCGATGCGGGGCTTGATCCCAGGATGCCGAGATCATGACCTGAGCCGAAGGCAGACGCTTTAACCCACTGAGCCACCGAGGCACCCCTGAACTGGATCTTGAAGAATGTTTTAGGAGATCAAAAGAGAAAGAAAATAAAGAAAAGGCTAGGTAGGAATTGAAGAAGAAAATGCGCTGTGGAACAGGGGCAGAGCATGGAGAGCAGATTACTTTTAGGCAGCTTAAATACTCTCAAATGCAGTGTCATCAAACTAGCAAAATTCACTCATCCTTTGATTTCAAGTGTTACTATATGTAAACTGAAGCCTACATCTTCCATGTTGCCATATCTCAATTATGGCAATCACTTATATATTTTCTGATTGTGGCAAATCTGTCTTCTAGCTGGACAGTTGAAGACAGAGTCCATGGTTTTTCATGTTCCTCCCTGGAGTCTGACCCACCTTCTAGTATTCCTATAATGAAGACCAGTCCAACTCTATTTTAATACTTCCAATGACTCATTATTTTACAGGGAATCTTTCATTTATTTATTTATTTATTTTTAAGAGAGAGGGGGTGGAGAGGAGCAGAGGGAGAGGGAGAGAATGAATCTTAGGCAGGGTCCACACACAGTGTGGAGCCGAATGTGGGGCTTGATCTCACAACCCTGAAATTACGACCTGGACTGAAATTAAGGGTCTGACAACCCACTGAGCCACCTAGGCACCCCCAGGGAAACTTTATCTCCTGTTAGAGGGCACTGATTTTTATGTGGTCTTTCCTTATATCCCATTCATCTGCCTCTTGGTAATGTCTGACAGGGCTAGTGCTCTTCTCTGGAATAACAACAGGCCTCTTATTCCATCTACTCATCAATTCCCATGGATTCATAAAGGAATAGCTGTAATTCCTATGGTTGATATTATTCTTTTTCAATGTATCCATTCTTAATTTCTTCATCATTTCCCTATTTTCCATTCCTTCTCTCTGACCTTTTTCCCTTTTATTCATCCATCAAATATCCATGGAACCAACAAGCATTTAGAACCAGTAAACATCAGACACAAGTATGCACAATTCTTATTATCCTTCCAAATTTTGGGTTTTGATATCTGCACTGTTACTACTTCTTTTTTAATATTAAAGGATAAATTAGAAATAACCATGATAGTCCAGATACAATTTGACCAACACAGAGCATGGCTTAGTGCCATTTCCCCAATTTGAGTGCTCTTCTCCTTTAATGCCATCTAGGATGGCTTAACTATTTACAATTGCAGTGTACTATAATTTATATCACTTAGTGGTCAGCCTTTTTGTCCTGTAAAAACTGTGTAAGGCCAAATATTTCTTATTATAATTTGTAATATTTCTTTTGAATGAATGTAGACCTTTGCAAGTATACATGTTGAATTTGAATTTTTTGGTTTCCTCTATTAAAAATTTCAAAATCTTCTTATTATTTGTGTTTTCCTGTAATTCACAAAACTGATAAACCAGCCTTCCTTATCTTCACCCAGGTCATTGATAAAAATGTAGAATTGAAATCTTCTACTTCATTTGAGTCATGTTTTCAAGTTGATCTCAAGCTATTTAGCAGTATTATCTGAATGTAGTATTTGACCAGCAATTAATCTGTCATTCATGTCACATTTCATAATTCTATCCATCAGAATGTCATGGAAGGCTGTTAGGATTGTTCTATAATTAATACATCTTAAAGCTTCCCCAGAGTTAAATCTCTATGAAAAAAAAGAGAATGAGGTTAGTTGAACATGACTTATTTCAAGTATTATCTCCAGTGCTTAATGCATACTCTTTGAAATACTGTCAGTGATAGTTAACAATCTATGTCCTTCTTGTAGGAAGTAATATAGCAACATATTTGAGACTATAGGCTTCAAATCTACCCCATTTCCTATTGTTGAAATTCACAATAATCTAGACTTTTGATTTTAAAAGTTGGGCTTTATGTTTAATGAGAATGAATAGCACTGTTAATATTATAGGGATAGTCATTGTTTTCTTCCCTTTTGAGAAATAAGTTTATATGATATGTTTGAAAAAATACATTTGTTGGGGGCCTAAATTATGATTTTTTTAAGAGAAAAAGAGAAAGTACAAGTGGTAGGGGAGTGGCAGAGGGAGAGAGAATCTTAAGCAGGCTCCATGTGAGGCTCGATTTCACAACCCTGAAATCATGGCCTGAGCCGAAATCAAGTCAGATGCTAAACAGATTGAATCACTCAGGCACCCAGAGCCTACATTATTTTGAACATGGGGCAATATTTTGAAGTTTTTAATATATGAGATAATGTCTATAATTTTATAAAGAAGATATTTGGACTGTGTGTGGCCTTGGAAAAGTTTTCAGTAAGAGAAAAATACATGATAAATGTTTGAAATTAAGATCCTTAGTATAAAAAATCACTAAAAATGTATAATGAACCTCTACTTAAACTTTTTAATGAATATTATTAATCATCTTTCAACAGTGTACACTTCAGGGGTCCCTGGGTGGCTCAGAGGTTAAAGCCTCTGCCTTGGGCTCAGGTCATGATCTCAGGGTCCTTGGAGCGGAGCTCTGCATCAGGCTCTCTGCTCAGCGGGGAGCCTGCCTCCCCCTCTCTCTCTGCCTGCCTCTCTGCCTGCTTGTGATCTCTCGCTCTCTCTGTCAAATAAATAAATAAATAAAATCTTTAAAAAAAACAGTGTACACTTCAGTAATTTCACCTCAAAACTATTGAAAATGGATGCTACCGAGAGCTCAGAGTGATGGTATATTGTATGCATTTTATGATTATAGTGGGGGGGGAAAGTCCTCATAAACTCAGAAAATGCAATTCTGTGTAACTTAGTATAACTTAATGTCCTTGAGGGTTTGAATTTTTATTAATACCAATAACATGTCATGAAATAGAATATACTATTTTTGAAAGATAAAATAAGCTTTTATTGAAATCTCAGTTTTGCTCTTTCTTTCAAACACCTGGCTAAATGCTTTAAGGAGGGTTACTTGAAAGTGTAGCTAGACAAAATTAAAATATCCTTGTTGATTTTCTATGGGTTTTCTGCAGGTTCTCTTATTTTTTAGTTTATTCACAGTCTCCTTCAGGAAATCAGTCTTTTCTTTGTCTCTTACCATTTCCTCATTCTCTATAGTCTTCTTTTAGCTCATTTTTGTTTTTATTGTCTTTGGTTTTCCAGTATAGTTTCAATGGCAGTATCTAAAGATTAATGTTTAGTAATGAAATTACTTCTCAGATTATCAGTAGGATACATTAGTTATCTTAAACCTTTTAATCTGTCATCACCCTGATAATGATAGTGTTTCACTGATTACAGTTGCTGTGCTACCCGTTTTGAAAAGCTGACGTCAGAGGGGACCATGTATGAGATGGGCTGTTAATAGCAGCTAATGTTTAGTGAGGGCTTTTTATGTATAGGCATTCTTTTTATGTATAGTTATATTACTCATTATCTTATTTAATGTTCTCACCAACCCTACGAGAAAGGCACTTTTGTTATCCCCTTACAGATGAAGTGACTGAAACTCAGAGAAGTAGCTCACCAAAATTCACCATCTAGTAAATGGTCGAGCCCAGATTCAAACCTGGGTACCTAACTCCAGGTATTTGCCCTTAACCACTATTTCCTAATGAAGTCCTTTTTCAACTTACTCTATATGTTGCATATTACTAGTTCAAAGCCAGGAGGACAAAAATCACTCCTCAATTTAGCTGAAGAAGGTGTTCTAATGCATTTTTAGCTGCAAATACCAAAACCTCAAGAAGGCCCATTTACATGAAAGAAGAATTATACATCTAACATGTCAGCATTTTCATGGGATGGTAGAGTAGTATATAGGAACAAAAACAGTGACTGTGATACAAATATAGCTATTTTTTTCTTTGAAAATGGGCTTGGGAAATGGCAGAAATAAGAATCACAAATTGTTTTTTATTATCCCTTTTGTTATTAGTTATTTTCTAGAGCCATATAAGGTTATGTAGGTTTTGAACTGGGAAAGGATATTGAAACTGATGACAAGGGACAAGGTCACAGTTAGATGAGAGCCAAGATAAAAGACATATGTCTTTTAATGAGCCTCATCAATGCCCCTTCATAGGTTATTATCACTAGCACAATATTAAGGTTTTATCTGAATTGTATTTATGGATTTAGTTCATGTTTTTAACATTTAAACAATAAAAGTTCATTTTGTATAATCTCAATCCAGTTATTATTACCTGCATCTTTTGTTATCAATTATAATTTACTATGTGCATTAAAGAAATACATATATGCTTCATTTAATAAAGGGGAAATGTTACCAGAAAGCATCTGCTTTATCATTAAAAAAACCAACATATTTGCAAATTAATTTTCGCCAGATTACCACTTGAATATTTATAAGGTTAAAATGTATGTGCATTTACGTGTAAAACCATTTTGAAAAATAAAACTCCTATGTATTCATTAAATGTCTACAATGTGCCAAGCCCTGAGCTGAGGGAAGAAGAGGAATAGGCAGGGTTGCTTCTCAATAAGGAAGAAGATGAGGAGTAAGTGACATGATTACCAGGTCCAGTGATTTGTATGGAGCTCTCTTCAAGTGTAGATGAAAAGTACCTAAATAATACTACATAGAAGAGTTCCACATATGGCTTTCAAATGATGTGACTCTGACCAGAATTTAAGAATGAGTAGTAGTTTGCTAGTTGAGGAAAGGCATTTGTTAGTAAAGCAGAGCTATAGTTAATCCAGTTTGTTCGATAATCAGAATCTGGTACATTTAACAAAAGAGAAGACCTCCTAGAAAGTCCATGTGGATTGTCTTGTGAAGATTTTAATTGGTCCTTAGAAAAGATAAGGATAACTGAGGGTTGCTGGAGGGGAGGGGGGTGGGAGGGATGGGGTGGCAAGGTGATGGACACTGGGGAGGGTATGTGCTATGGTGAGTGCTGTGAATTGTGTAAGACTGATGAATCACAGACCTGTACCCCTGAAATAAATAATACATTATATATTAATAAAACAAAAAAAAAGAAAAGATAAGGATTAGTGGAGGGAAGGTTGGAACTGAGTAATATAGACCTGCTCAAGGCTCATAGCCTTATTCTGAACATTCATACTAAAGCTGGCTGAAGCTCTTAGAATGGGATTGACAAATGGCTCTTTCATGAATATAAATTTAGGAGATCGTTGGTGTTATTAACCAGCTTGGGAAGTAGTTTGTGGAATCTATCCAGCTGTAAACAGTTAGCAATACCTTTTAATTTGATTTCAACTTGTTTCCAAGAAAAGTTGTTGTTGTTACTAATTCAGCTATTCCCCCCTTCCCAACGAAAAACCAAAAACCAAAAAAAACCCAGTGTGCTTATGTTTATGTGATGTGCATGCATATACGTATGCATTTTTTTAGTTTGTGATATTCATGTCAAAACAATTTCACTTCCTCTGGTATTCCAAGTATTAAATTTCTATTGCTATGTAACAAATTGTCTTAATTTAGAGGCTTTAGACATATGTATTTATTATCTTATGGTTTCTTTGGGTCAGAAGTCCAGACATGGCTTAGCTGGATCTTCTGCAAGGTTACCATCAAGGTGTCAGCCAGGGCTCAGTTCTGATCTGGAGGCTCAGCTGGGGTTGGATCCGCTTCTGAGCTCATTCATGTTATTAGCAAAATTGAATTTTCTTTCAGCTGTGAGACTGAGGGTCCTGGTGTCTTGGTGGCTACTGGGCAGAGGTTACTATCAGCTTTTTGAGATTTTTCTCAGTTCGTTGCTAGGTAGCCCTCTCCATAGACCCTTTACAACTTGGCAGCTCATTTCTTCAAAGCAAAGGAGGAGAACACATTTGCTATCATGAGTCTCATATAACATAATGTAAGCAACACAAGAGAGACAGCCCATTATTTTTGCCATGTTCTATTTGTTAGAAGTAAGTCACAGTTCCTGCCCACACTGAAGATGAGGGAGTTATACAAAGCTATGAATATCACGGGGGCCACTTTAATGTCTGCCTGCCACGTTCCAAAAAAGACAATCTATTCCAGTGTTAGATATTTTTGCAAGATTTCTGGGAAATCAGAAAATCAACTTTTTTTTTTTTTTTTAAAGATTTTTATTTATTTGACAGAGAGCATGCGAACACAAGTAGAGGGAGCAGCAGGCAGAGGGAGAGAGAGACACAGACTCTCTGCTAAGCAGGAAGCTTGCTTCAGGGCTTGATCCCAGGACCCCCAAATCATGACCTGAGCAGAGGGCAGACATTCAACTGACCGAGCCACCCAGGCACTGTGGAAAATCAACTTTAAATAAATCAATTTGGTGTTTAATTGCAGCACGAACAGGTGCCTTTAAAAAAAATAATAAACAGCATATATAAACACACATTTTAAAGCAGAGGTCAAGTGTGTCTATAATTGACTTGAGTATTAATTTGTTTTCCTAATGTTATTTATTTTCTAGACCATGTTGAAAAATCGTTTTTTTTTTTCTTTTTTTTTTTTTGGAAAATCATTTTCTTTTAAATGATGATTATATTTTTATCAATATTATTTATAATGCTGTTTCCCCAAATTTATCCCATAATTTTTTCCTTTTTTGTAGAACGGACTATATATATGTATGAAATAAAATCATAGATCATTAGATTATCATTTTAGAATGTGATTAAGTTTAAAAGACTATTGATTATTTTCTACATAAGCATATTTTAATTACATTAATTATTTAGAGCTGATTGTAAAAGGAGATGTGGTTATGTAACCTTTTGTTCTATATGATGCTAATAAATGTTAAAATATATTTTTATATGAAGAGCTATAACATATTGGCAAGTAGATTAGGTTACATTAAATGTTTACGAATGGTCATTTGGGGTAAATAAGTTTCACTGGAATTGTGTGCACCATTTCTCCAAATTCATTCTAATAGTTTATTCAGCAGATACTTATTAAACAAGCTTTAACCATAGTCTAGAAGCTTGCAATACAAGGATGACCATGTCACATTTTACTTGATGCTTTTAATGGTCAGGGTAAGGCTGAGAGAGTATTAATATGGAATAATTAATGAATGAAGACATTAAAAGTCAAGAAGTTAATTGATATATTTCAGGTCACAAATTCAGAGACTCTAGAGTTGGGACTGAAACCCAGGTCTACTATATCAAAGGTTAACGTCCTTTCACTGCCTCTTGTGGCTCCTAAGTAATACATTGTCCTTCATTTCCTAGGGAAAGTAATTAATGAATTGTTATAAGGAAGCTGAACCCTTTAAAATAATTTTCACAGAAGTAGTTCTAACTTTGTGTTGGTCCATACAAACTCTCCTAAAAACTCTCCTAAAGAGAATAGCTAAATTGTGAGTCAGCTGGTGGTGGCTGGAGTTCAGCTTGGAAATAAGAAGCCGAATGAAGTTAAGTGACACATACCAAAATCAAGCCTTTTGACTGGCCTCATAAGCACCATGCTCTACCTAAATGTCCTAGCCAGTCATAGATTTCAATGTCAAATTCAGTCTACATGCTGCTTTTTCCCCCTTGTCCTTTGACCTGCACCCATTCTGTTTATTAGTTGTAATGAAAGACATCTTTAAGAAGTAATCTGTTTCATCTCATAGATTTGCAAAAAAACACTATATTCCCAATTTGTTTGTAGTGATTCTTGACAGTATTAACTAAATGTTAGTAACATCCACAGCCATCTTTAAAAAAACATTTCAAATGTGGTGTCAGCGGTAACAATTCATGATGAAACACCAGTTTGAGTAATGGCTATTTAAGTAGGTTTTAAAACTAAATTATATGTATATCCTACTGGCTTGTCAGATTCTAGGTATTAAATACATTGATTTCATACTGAGAAAATGCTATTTCCCTACAGTTAACCTTTTGAGAAGTGCAGTTGACATATTATTTTGACCAGAGTTAGTATATTTCTTATTGTTCACTTTATGCCTGGGTCTTTAAATTTTTTTGCATGAACTTGGCCACATAAGTGTATTTTTCTCCTATTAAGAAAACTGTTGGTAAAAGTATAATAAAGACAGAATAGCTCATTGTTTTAATTCAGTTGTATATGTGCATCCCTTCATTTTCTTGTACAAGTTCCCAAATAGTATTTCTCAATTGATATGCGAGCTTGTTACCTAGATTATTTTTTATTATTTTAGGTCTTGCCTTATCTGGCAGGATTTCCAGGAGAGAGTTCACCATTGTTCTTTTTCTCCTCCAAATATAGAAATTCAAAAACATCTCTCCATGATTATTATCCATGGTTGACTCCCCATATTTGGGGGGAAATGTGGGGTGATGAGCAGAGTTAAAGAATAGAAAAACCTGGTTAGATATAGTTCTGGAGAGCAGAAAATTAAAGAAGGAAGAAAAGGTGTAGGGAGAAGTAATTTACATGGAAGTATTTCAGAAAAGTAAATATTCTTATGTTTCAGATGTAGATCAGTGTGATCTTTAAGGGTTATGAGAGAATGCCCCATTTTGTTATTCTAGAGTAGTAATATTCCAGATAATTCACATCACTAAAAAGAAATGAGTTGTAAAGAAATGAAAATTACTTCGAGAGAAATACCTGGTTTACTAATTTTTACTATTAAGAGTAAGTCTCACATCTTACTGTTAAGGAAAAAATGGGTCATAGACTCATAGTACCTCCCTCCCTGTAGTATTCTTGCAATTTCCTGTGAGTCTATAGTGTTTCAAAGTAAAAAGTTAAAAGAATAGTCTCACAAACGTGAGAGGAAAAAAATCAATACAATCCTAACATAATACAACACTGTAGTCCCCTGTGAGGTAAAATATATGAGTAGATGTTCAATTTCCCTCTTCAGTAAATATGCAGATTATTTTTTTTAAATATTTATTTATTTATTTATTTGAGAGATAGAGAAAGAGAGTGAGTCAGGGGAGGGGCAGTGGGAGAGGTACAAAGAGACTCCCTGCTGAGCGCAGAGCCTACAAGGGACTCTATCCCACAACCCTAGGATCAGGACCTGAGCCGAAATCATGAGTATGACCCTTAAATGACGGAGCCACCATGTGCCTCACAGATTGATTATTGAAAAATAGCTTTCTGTCTTGTCTCTCTACCTTCACACTTGCCACTCCATGATATGGTTTTCAATATGGCAGTCACAGTGTGGTCCTCTTAGACTATAACTCAGACTATGCCATTTCTCTTCTCAAAATGTTCCGTTTCATTCTAAGTCAAAGCCAAAACCTCTTTCCAGAAACACACACCCTACACCATCCCCACCCACTTGTACCTCAGCTTTATTTTCTCTGGTGCCTTGTTCACTCAACGCACTCCAACCAAACAAGCCTCCTTGCTGTCCTTTCCTGCCTCAGCGACTTTACACTGACAATCCACTCTACCTGTAATGCTTTTTCCTAATTCCCTTTGGGTCTCTAATCAAATATCACCTTATCATAAAAGGGCTTTCCTGAGCTATCTTATAAAGCTGCACACTCTCCTCTCCCATATTCCTTGTTCCCCATGCCTTTATTTTTCTCTATAGAACTTATCATCACCTGATAGAATATATGTTTGTTTACTGTTGTCTATTTCAAGGATGTCAAGAATTTTGTTATGTTTATGTCATACTCTGTCTAGTACATAGAACATGTAGTAATTATTCACACTTATTAAATAAATAAGTTATTTAATTAAATCACTTTTGCAGCTGATTTACACAAGTAGGAGTCAATATGTCGACTCTAACTCAGAATTTTTATACAATGATATATGTATTATACTGGTAGCATAAGTGTGCTATATTTTCTATACTGTCTTTGAAAATTCTGTATCTTAATGCTATAGGGATTAATTACCTGGCTTCTTTCCACAAAAGCAATAATATTGATGGGATGCCTGGGTGGCTCAGTCCTTAAGCAGCTGCCTTTGGCTCAGGTCATGATCCCAGGGACCTACGTCGGACTCCCTGCTCAGCAGGAAGCCTGCTTCTCCCTCTCCCACTCCCCTTGCTTGTGTTCCTCTCTTGTTGTCTCTCTCTGTCAAATAAATAAATAAAATCTTTTTTAAAAAGCTTTAATATTTACAATTAATGTTCCAGACCAGAAGGGAGAAAATAGCCTTCTTTATGTTTATGTATTAAATTTTATATAGCTTCCTTTTTTCTCTCTACATTGGAAGTCTTATTAATGAAAAATTCAGACATGTTTGGCTTTGTCACATACATGGAAAGGAGTTCTTTTTTGCTTTTCTATACACAGAACATTATAACAACTGTCATGCCTATAGCTTCATTGGTCAAGAGGTACAACTCCCCAGGCTATGGGAATTTGCTATGGGAATTTTCTACTAAAAGAAGTGAAAGATTCAGTGTTTCATAAAGAGTTCATTTGGAATGAACAGAACCATCTTGACCATAAAATTTTGGATTTTTTTTAGTAGAAAATAGTCTTTCACAATTATCTCATCTAACACCTTCCATATAACGATAAGGAAAATGAAAATATTCTTCATGTCCTGGAATAATTGCTGGCTTATTTGACTCTCACTTGCAGTAGTTTGATGTCTGTTCATTCAAACTGGCCAAACCATTCTTCAAGGTCACCACACTAGACTGGTTGTTCCTTCTATAATGATTTTCTCTGATGTTTGTATTCTTGTTTCCTCCATCTCATGTGGATCTCAGCTTAAAGGTCACTTGCTTGGAGAGGTCTTCCTTGGCAACTCAATCTAAAGCAGCATTTAGTTACCTGCTAGTACATTCCTTATTTTAACTCTCAGAATAGAATGCCTCCCTATCTTCTCTGGAGTATTTGTTTTTACATTTATTATGTGTTTATTGTGAATCTCACTACATTTAATACAGACAGCAGTCTTGATTGTGTTGTTCACTGCTCTATCTCCAGTCACTACAACATTTCTTGGCAGTGGGTGTTGCTCCATAATTATTCATTAATGAGTGAATGACATAATCTCCATTACTTGTAGTATTTATTTAAATGATTAAAAGCTATCGGGGACATAAGCATATAGAACTCAACAGGTATGGACTCCCCTCCAGCCTCATCATGAGTCATTAACAAAACACCAGATTAATTGACCCAATCTTCATAGGTCATCAGGGTAATATGCCCAGGAGTTTTTGATATTGGTAGACTACTCTGTGATAAACATATTAATCACTGTATGTAATTAGTTTATTGATGATACGCATCTCCCTTCACCAAGTGCAGCCTTGTTTTTCTGCGTCTGAAAGAAGAAAGATAGGACTGGTTTCTTAATGTTTTCCTTTACAGGAAATATTTTACTCCATACTTAAAATGAGTTATGTTAAAATTAGAAAAATCACCTGAAATCATTTTTCTTGTCAGTAAAACAGGTTAATTATATCAATTCAACAAATGATCTTTGAGCACCTACTGTGTACCAGGCTCTTTTCTCATTGAAGTTTTTTGTTTTGTTTTGTTTTGTTTTGTTTTATGGGGAGAAGCAGATGATAAACAATTATCTGTATGGCAAGTGATGCACTTAATCTATTCACATGTTATTGTATCCTTACTGCAATTCTGTGATGTAGGAATTATTATTCCTTTTTCTTTTAACGTCTTAGGGAAATTAACCTCAGAGGAATAAGACAATGTATCCTCGATTCACACTGTTAGTTGCAGAGTTGGGATTCGAACATAAAATTTTATTACTCCAAAGCCTTCCTTTGTACTTTACTGTTTGGAAAAATAATTTTCTATGAAAATTTAAATACTAACAATAAAAATACGAGCCCTATAAGGCATTATTAAAATAACTACAATTTTTACAAAAAATAGATTACCCATTCAAATAGATAATTTGGCTATATGTGTTGGTCATGGAAAATAAGTACATATATGTAACCATAATATATTACTTTAAATGTCCAAAAAATGAATCATAGTATAAATTAGGCTCATCAAAAAGTGATTCAAATGCATAGTTTATCAGTTATTGTCCAAAGTGTGGTCATTAAAATAACTCCAAGTGCTTTGAAGTTTTTAATGCGGTGATCATTAGATTCTGGTACACAGATAAGCCAATCTTTAAGCCAACCAGTACTCCTATTCTAATCCTTCACTTAGCTTGCTGTCTAGTCCCTGGGAGATGGTGATGTGGACCCTAGCCCTGAACCAGGGATTCTAGTGCATTATGAATTCTGACTTTGTATTTGGACATGGAATCCTTTGGAGGCAAGGAGGTATTTGTGATTTTAAGTACCATGGATGTAAGTGCTTCCAGCAGGTAATCTGGGGCTTGTGATGTTATGTCAGTTATACAGCTAAATTACCAGAATCTTTTAGGGGTATTGGGAAAGTTATTAACTGAGACATGAAGTGTTTCGTGATTGTGTGACTGGGTATAAAATGGGCAGAATGACGTTTAGAATTTCAAGCTCTACCTCCCAGATGGACCAGCCAGCAAAATCTTCATACACTATTTGAACCAGAGTGCTGATGCTTTTGTTGCTGGCGTTTTGTCTGGTTTGGGATTAATTTAGTTGTCATGAATAGCTCTTTAGCATATGAAGATGAGAGAAGTGTAAGCTCATAAAATAAGGGAGTCTCTTAATGCAGAATATGTGCAGTGCCAAAACAATCAACTGTATCAGATAAATAAATGGTGAAATCAGAGGTGACTTACTCAATTTTTAATTCATTTAGTCATTTCCAAAATATGTATTCATTCTTTATAAGTATGCTTGCAGCCCAGTTACATTCCTAATGTTTTTACCCTCAGAAATTTCACTATCGAGGTATGAAAATGAGACATACATTCACAATAAAAATTAAGTGACCATTCAAGAGGAAGCACAGGCAGTCTGTGAATAAGTGCCATCTGAATAGTATGAACAATAGATGCTATGAGCCCATACAAAGGAAGGATCAAGGGAGGCCTTATGGAAAAACTTGGAATTGCCTTGTTTCTGGAGAGGATTGTGAATGAGTTGGAATTGAATAAATGTAGGGTGTGCTAACCTAGGGGAGAGGATTCAACATAGAATTGGATGCCTGAAACTAGAAATTAGGTTGTAATCTTGGGAGACCAGGGGAGTAGAGGGCTTGGGGGGAGGGGGAATTGCAAAATTAGTGCCTGACCATATTGTATGGGTCTTTGGTTGCCAGGTTAAGACATTTGTACTTAATCCAGAGAACAATGGGGACTCATGGAAGGTTTTCTACAGGGGAGTAGAAGTAAAATTCATCCCGTTAAAATGACTTATGTCATAGAAATGTGCACGGTATCTCGAAACTAGGGAGAGATGAGAAAGGAAGAAAGCCTTTTGAACAGTTCTTAAACTTTAATGTGCTTAAGAATCTACCTAGGTAGCTTGTTAAAGTTGTAGATTCCTGAGCTTACCTGAGATTCTGATTAAGTCTGGAGAGGGCCCTTAATCTCCGTCTTAAAAAGGATCAATGTGATTCTGATTTAAGTGGTCTTCAGGCCACATTTTGAATAATACGAAAATAAAAGTCTGTCACAATAATACAGGAGCGAAGTGGTGAAAGTTTGTACTATAATTTGGAAGTAGGAAAGAGAAGTGATGACTCTAAGGATTATGGTTATGGAAGAATTAATACAGATTAGAAATATTTAGATACTGGGCCCCTGGGTGGCTCAGTTGTTGGGCATCTGCCTTTGGCTAGGATTGTGGTCCCAGGGTCCTGGGTTTGAGTCCTGCATCAGGCTCCCTGCTCCTCGGGCAGCCTGCTTCTCCTTTTCCCACTCCCCCTGCTGTGTTCTCTCTCTCGCTGTGTCTCTCTCTGTCAAATAAATAAGTAAAATCTTAAAAAAAAAAAAAAAGAAAGAAAGAAATGTTTAGGTACAAAAAATCAAAGGGAAGAAATAGTCTAAGATGACATTAGCATAGTTAATTCAAAGTATTTGATAATTTTTGTTTTTACAACTGGATTTGATAGTCAACTTACTGAAAAGAGTCAGCACATGCAAAGATAATGTCTAGGTGTGAGCTAAAGACAATTTACAATATAATGAATTTGGTAATATGTGTAAATAAAAAATCCAGAAAAAAATTAATCCACCATTTTGTATTATATTTAGAAATATTCTAATGTTTATTTTCTCCATTGTGAGTTTGAGTGATTCTTAGTTAGAGTTCCTGAATGCCTTTCATCATTAGTTTTTGAAGATGGATGTAGAATTCACAATTATTCACCGCTTCCCCATTTAGCTAAGGGGGCAACTCTAGGGAATATATTGGAGCATCTCTGTAGTTATGATTATTCTACATCCTGGATTTGGGAAAAAATTCTTACTAAAAATAATTATATCCTGAACTCATAGATATAGAGAATAGATTGGTGGTTCCCAGAGGTAGGATGTGGGGACAGGAGGCACAAAATGGGTGAAGATGGTCAAAAGGTACAAACTTCTAGGTTTTTTTTAAATATTTATTTATTTATTTCAGAGAGAGAGAGAGAAGAGTCAGTGGGGGTGGGGAGGGGCAGAGGAAGGGAGAGAGGGAGAGTAGCAGTAGCACTCCCCACTGAGTGCAGAGCTCTACACTAACCAGAGTCCTGGTTAGATCCCAGGACTCTGAGATCATGACTTAGCTGAAATCAAAGTTGGCCGCGTAGCTTACTGAGCCACCCAGGTGCCCCCATACTTCTAGTTGTAAAATAAATAAGCCCTAGGGAGGTGATGTATAGCATTGACTATAATAAATAATACTATATTGCTTATTTAAAAGCTGCTAAGAGAGTAGGTCTCAAAAGTTCTTCTGACAAGAAAAGAAATTGTAGCTATGCATGATGATGAATATTAGTGAGATTTTTTTGTGGCGATCATTGTGTAGTATATACATATATCAAATCATTATTTGTATACATGAAACTAATATGTTATATATCAATTATATCTCATTAAAAATAGTAGTTTACATTTCCTAGAGCTCTATCAGACTATGAACCACAAATCTTGGGTTGGATAATACAGTTACTGGAATTATAGTAGATAGTGGGTAAAATATGCAATTTCAGGCCTTATTCTCAGTAGGTGTCAGGACAGACGCTTTAGGAAATATTAAGAAGGTTATTACTGTTATATTCTAGATTATATCATTAAGTCATGGGGAATGGTACTGATGAAAGGTGTAAGAAAAATTAAATTTTAAGGAGAAATTAGGAACTGGAAATGTTTCTTTTGCATGGATATTCCCTAAAATTACTGACATTTCAAAATCTTTAGTTCACCAACAGAAGGAAAAAGATAAAGAAATTCCAGTAACTTGAAGAGTTAAAAAGTTGCATGTAAATCAGTTTCAGTTAGGAATACATAATAATCATATTCCTCAGGGGTGCTTGGGTGGCTCAGTTGGTTAAGCATCTGCCTTCAGCTCAGGTCATGATTCCGGGGGCCTGCATCAGGATCCCTGCTTCTCCCTCTCCCTCTGCCTGCTGCTCCCCTTGGCTTGTGCTCTCTCTCTCTTTCTCTCTGTCAAACAAATAAATAAAATCTTTTAAAAAAATAATCATATTCCTCATGCTTCAGAAGGATCATTGATTTGAAGAGGGAAGGCTCTGACATTTTGAAAAGGATCATGAAGTCAAGTAAAGAGTGAGGACTTGGGAGAAGTTTCAGCTGAGGGGAAAAAGAACTAGCAAGGAAACAGCACAGAGTAAAGGCAGGCACCAAGTCTCCATTTGTGCTGGGCAGCTGGGTATCATGAACAGAGGAGCTCTTCCTTTGGGGCAACCTACCTGAGTCGGACCTATGCTCTTGAGATCACACAGCCTCTCCTCCCCTGGTCTCCTTGGGGCTGACTTGGAAGCTGCTAAAATTGTCTTCTGGAACCTTGACACTCACTTTTGCTCAAACACAACAGAGAGTAATTTCTCATGGAGAGAATATTATAGATGGTGGTTTGTTAGTAATCTAGTATTTTCTTATTCATTAACGGTCAGCAAACTCTTTCTATGAAGACCCAGATAGTGAATATTTTAGATGTTGTGGGCTACACAGCCTCTGTCAGAACTACTCAATTCTGTCACAGTGTGAAAGCAGTCATAGACAATAAGTAAATGAATGAATGTGGCTGTGTCCCAGCAAAACTTAATTTATAAAAACAGGCGGTAAGTTGGATTTGTCCTATAGCCATAGTTCGCTGACCCTTGTTTTAATGCAATATGTGGTATTTCTATTATGGAGTAGTAGGTTGTTTAGAAAGCTACCACTTCAGCTGGTTAGGAAGCCAACTACTTTCCTAGCATAGTTTCCCTAAAGCAATAAGCTCTCGATTAAAAATAGATAAGAACCTGACCTAATACTACATCTAGTAAATTCCTTGTGTAAAGAAATGTCAAAGGCTTTGGAGGTAACACAAAGTGTGGCTAGAAATGGGGTCCAATATTTTCTAGATGTGTATTTTTTTTTTGTGAGCTCTACACCCCATGTGGGGCTTAAACTATGACCCCAAGATCAAGAGCAGCATGCTCTCCTGACTTAGCCAGCCAAGCACCCCTCTAGTTGTGTACATTTTGGCAGTTATTTGGGCCATTTATGTAAAGTAGGAAAGAGAATTTCTACCTGATTAAAAGGCCATGGCCATCAATTGTTGTAGCATAAGTGAAATGTTCATTACAGCAACATCTGTAAATGTTGGTTTTCTTCCTTCTTCTCCATAGGCCAGAAAATACATATGGAATAAAAATGAAAGTAGAAACAAAGCAGAGTAGAAGGCAGAACTAGTTTCACATTTAAGATATTGTAGTTCTTTTTCTGCCTGAAATACTCATCGCTGGCTAAAAGGTACGGTCCTATTTCTCCTTGGATGCAGCTCAGGATTTTCAAGAGCTCCAGTGTAATACTATAGGGGTGTTTGGTTCTCCATTTCCCTCATTTCCTAAATTATATGTAATATATGTTTACGTATGTATATATACATAAATACATTATTTTATGGATTACTTGTACGTAATACATATATTACTTGTATGCCAGACACTGTGCTGAGAATTTTACATTTATTATTTCATTTAATGCTTTGCAAAGTGACATTGCAAAGTCTATTCTGTTCTCACCCCCATTTTATAGATGAGAAACTGATACTTAGAGTGGTTCATGTAGCCTGTAGTCAGACATCTAGAACACCTTGGAGCTGGAACTGGAAATCAGGACTTTTTCTGGCCGTGGTACCCATTCCCTTAATAAGGATGATGAATAATATACCTTTTAGAAAAATGTTTAAATTCAGTAGAACTAGTGGTTTGACCACTTTGACTGAACACCTTCAGCAGTAATGGGTTACTTGGCCAACATCAAAGAGGGACTGGATTAATAAGCACAGTGTGTAGTTTATAACTGGTCACTTTGTCCACATCTTTGAACCTGCACAGAGGCCACTGCAAATAAATCTAGGTCTACATTTGGCACACTCCACAAAGCCTTCTGAACAATTCAGTGATGAGATTTCCATTATTTATGCATGAAGAAAATATGCTATTTTCCATGCACTGAGCCAGGGGAAAAATTACTCAGCCTTAGTAATATTAGACCATGGATCTTCCATTTATTTTAAAGTGGTAGTGTCATGTTGAGGAGAATAATGGTTAATATCTTTCTTCTCCTTCCTCCAAATACAATGTCAAAACTACATTGATTAAAATAAATAAAATCTTGTATCATGGTGTCAAGTCAGTAAGAAGATAGGATAAGCAAGCAGAAACATTAAAAACTAATATGTCGGTGAGTCTGCCTTGAATTGTGAATTCTGTATATTTTTTCCTCTCCCAAGGTTCTTATTTCCTTCCATTATAGTCGTCAAGTTACATGGAAATTTTAAGTTCTATCAAAATAAGTAGCACGTTTTCTTAATGTTTTTTAAAAGTACTATTTCATTAAAAATTTTGCATTCACAAAGAAAGTGAGTAAACTGGGCTACAATTCAAGTTAGTTTGTGAGTATGCCCCTGGTGGTGATCCAAATTCTCTTCTTTGGAGGGAATATGTATTCCTTGAGTATAGATAAAGAAACTTGTCTTCTCTCAATATAGGAAGCCTCTTTGAAGTCTTGCTTACTTCAGATAGCAAGGGTGAATTGTGATACTGCTGAAAAATAACACATTTATTATTACTTGAGGAAAAGCTTTTTGACTTAATGAGTTAAACTTACTCATCTATCAATTAATATCAGCTAGAGCTACTGTAGGGATTGAATTTGGTGGTCTTGGATAATTATCAAAAAATATTCACAGACCACTTGGAGGTTACTGTATCTAAGTACAAACGGTCAGTCCTAGAGTCGCTTTAATCCTGCAAATTGAGAGTGTTTCCCCTTCCTTTATCTATTATGGGTTAATTTGGGCACCTAAAACTTGGAGGTCCTTTCAGTGTATTTCCATACTTAATTACTGTCTGGTTTAGGGAGATAAAGGCTAATAAAGCCCCCAAAGAGCTTTTGTCTTATTTATTATATGTACATGGTAGAGCACAGTATTTTGCACCAGATCTGGAGTGCAGACAGGCCTGGGTTTAAATTCATCATCTCATTTCATCGTCATCATCCTAACAACAATAACAGTAGCAGCAGATTTTTATTGGGTACATAAAATGACAGTCTGTGGCTTCAGTGGTTTCCATGAATGACTTTAATTCTTAAAAAATTGTATCATGTATATTTTGTCACTATTGTGTTTTATGGATGAGGAAACTAAGGCTCAGGAAAGTTACAAAACTTGCCCTCAAATCATACAACTTTTGGAGATTCAGATTAGTTCTGATTTCTATACCCATTCTCTTAACTACAACATTTCATTTTATTTGTGAGGAAATTGGAACCCTCACATATACAAGATGTTCAAATAGAGGGCCAAGCCCTGGCCTACAGCAAGAGCTGCACAGCTGTCACTGTGAATTGTAACCCTGGCTTTACCCATGCTGTGCGTGCCCTTGGGCAAGTTACTACCTTCTCCGTGCCTCAGTTTCTTTATCTGTACAATGAGGATAGTAGTAAATTAATTCTTGAAAAGCAGTTAGAACAATTCCTGGCTCATAATAAGCTTCATAAATGGTAGTTATCATTGGCATTTAGGTCCCCTGAGCTCTATTGTCTTATACCTTTCAACTCTTAGAGAGCACTTATTAGATGAGTGCCTGCTTCAGAGTTTATTGCTGTTTTTTATATATCAGAACAGTTTGGAGAACCTGAGATAATATTGAGAAGATAGACATTTTTTTCTCTGTCACTATCTGTCTTCTATTTGAAACTATCTTAATTCTGCTCTCTTTTCTGCCAACCCCATTTCTTGATCCTTGGGCAACTACCCTCAGTTCTTCTTAGTTGTTACTATTTCCTACTGTGATGTTTGCTAGTAGCTAAAATGTTTAAAATGTTAGATGATGAGAACATCATATTTTAATTGCACATATTTGAGAAATTAAAATCTTTCCTGACCCTAAGAAGGAAACTTTCTGGAAACCGGAGGATGCAGGGAGTTAATATTGAGGAATATATGTATGCCAGGAAGGGGAGAATCACAGCCAAAGAATGAAGCAGGTTCACCTTCTACCTGAGAGCTACACATACCTTTTCATAAAAATTGTTATTCTTATTTAGTGTTAATTTAAAAGCTAAACTTTGAAAGGAGGATGAATTCTATTTTAAAGAAGTTCGCAATTATTTTTAGCTCAGAATTCTATTTTGACTCACCACATTTTTTTATGCTGCTACAGTTTTAGAAGTTTGTCCAGTGATTTAATTTGGGAAGGTTACAAATACAAAGTGTTTATGAATCTCTTGCAGCTTTCTCTGTCAAAGATGGAATTTTCAACTCCACACTGCTCACTGCTTGTTCCTACCCACCTCAGGTGTATCTGTTCTGTTGATGATGATGTGAGTTTTATGCCACTGATTCTTATAAATTAGTTGGCCCTCTAAACTCCTTTAACATTCTAATAATTTGTCTCCATATTCCTTTGTGTTTTGTATGTAGATAATGTTATCATCAGCAAATAATGACAGTTTTGTTTCCTCCTTTTCAATCCATTTATCTTCAATATCAATATGTGTATTTGTCTTAGTTGACTAGAAGTACTGATAATGAATATTTGTATCTTGTCCCTCACATAAGATATTTCTGATATTTCAGCTTATATCTTTTTAGCTCTCTAATTTTATATTAAACCACCCATCCACTGATATTATTGAACAATTTATCCATTGACTTTTTTTAAAGATTTTATTTATTTATTTTGAAAGAGAGACAGAGAGCATGAGCAGGGGTAAAAGGAGAGGGAGAAACAGACTCCCCACTGAGAAAGGAACCCCATGCAGGGCTTGATCTCAGGACCCTGGGATCATGACCTGAGCTGGAGGCAAACACTTAACTGAGTGAGTCACCCAGGTGCCCCAATCCATTGACATTTTAATTTAAAAACTTCTGTATTTAATTTATCCCTTTGTCCTCTAGGCAAGATCGCAGGTTTCAGACTGAGGTTGGCAAGGGCTCAAGGTATGGCTTTCAAAATAAACAAATATCTGACTTTAGGCCAGTAATTGCTACTATCAGCATCCACTTCCTAGATGTAAACTGGAGTTAATGCTAGAAATCCTTTATTTAAGAAATACATTAATTACAATAGTCAACTCAATAGGAACTTTATAAAATAAGAAATACTACTTTACATTTACATTTTCTTTAAGGGAAAATGCATACATTTTGCTATATCACTGCCTACCTTGTTACTTTTCAGCATCTTAAAGTCTAAGGTTAAATCTTCTTTACATTAAGATTCTTGGGGTGCCTGGGTGGCACAGTTGGTTAAGTGTCTGACTCTTGTTTTCCCCTCAGGTCATGATCTCAGTGTCCTGAGTTAGAGCCCAGCATTGGGCTCAGCACTCAGGTTGGATATTCTCCCCCACCCACACTCACGACACTCAGGCTCTCTCTCAGGTGCTCTCTCTCTCTCAAATAAAATAAATCTTTTTAAAAAATAATTGAAAGAGTCCTATTTTTGGCCTTTGGTTGGTTAGGCCTAATTTCATAGTAACAGGCCACTTCTCATAATCTCTTTTGCATGTTTGAGATTGAGAGTGACATTTCAAGGCACGTTGATTCCTTTTTTAAATTTAATTGTCAAACATTGGAAGCTTGGGATGCTCTTTTAAAAGTCAGCTGGAAGCTTTTGACAGATGGACATTTAGCACCTGAGTAATTATCCTTCAGGTCTCATGAATCAGTCACTTTGAAAGTTCTATAACATCTTCCACAGGATTAGGGAATATCTAGTCTTTGTAAGTGTGTTGCTGCTGAATGATCAGACGTGATTTTGTAGTTACTTTAATGATTAAACAATATACAGCTTCAAGTATTATGAATATCTTGTTGCTTTTTAATAAAATATCGAAGTGCAGTCTTTCTTCCTGAAAGACATATTTTCTTTACTTACAATAGATGTTTGTCTCCTAGGCATATTTTTATTACTTCTACATATAGAGTAAGTTATCTCTTCAGTGAGGCAATATAGTATAGTCTTTTGAAGAAATTTTAAGTGAATATTAGGTGTTTAAATCTCATTTAATTATATCAACTATGTGCTGTTCTTTGAATAAAAGTAACAAATCAAAAATCTTTACCATTCCAACACGGCCCTCCTTGATTTGAATTCATTTCCAAATAGCTTCCCCCTTACTTTACTCCAGGCCACTGGTTGGCTTGGTACTCCCCAATGTGACAAGCTGCTGCTATGGCAATGTCTTTGCACTTGCATTTTTCATAGCCTTGGATGCTGGCTGACACCCTTACTTCCTTCACTCCCAAACATCATATGCTAACTTCTCAATTTGCTTCTCTTTGCTTTTTGCAAGAGGCACTTAGCCTCATCTGTCGTATTTACATATTTGTTAGAGTTTTTATTCTCTTTCTTCCAATTAGAACAGGAGAGCCAAAACTGTATTGTTTTATTCAGTTCTTTTCCTCCAGATCTTATGTTTGGCACATACTAAGTGTTCAATAAGCATTGGTTGGATGAATAAATTAATATTGAGACAATGAGCAACAGATGTTTTCTATGTAGAGTTAAGATCACATGGGTTACACTCAACATCTGCAGGAGACTCGCACAGTCCTTTTAGTCTCTCTAGAAAGACTCCTTGTTATTTTCAAAATGTTAAAATGTGAAGAAAGAAGTACATTGTTGTAAGGATTAAATAAAATAGGGTATGAAAATTATTTGGAAGAATGCCAAAAGTTAAATATTCGAGAAATGCAATAAACTTACTTCCATCAGAATTCATCATTTCGTATTTCTCTGCTGTCACAATAGAAATGTTGGCCTTGGTCTAGTTTAAGGAAAATCCTTCCATCCATATCTTAGAGCTCAATCTACTTTTGCCTTCTGAGGGACGGCTTATCATCTGTTATTCTCCTTCTTCCTCTCATATCCTTGATTTCTTCTTTGTTTGCTTCCTACTCTTCAACTTACCTGATTCACACAGAGGGACCCCGTTTGATAATTTACACAACATAAATATATTGCCTTTAGGGGGCCCTTCCTAAAGGTGATTTGTTACGAGATATTTGCATACTTACCTACTTGTCCTTCCTAGAGAGTCATAAAATTACTTGAAATTCCTGAATTTCCAGTGCCCCAGAATTCTTCTCATCTCTGAGATTTTGCCAGTGCCAATTTCTTCTGAGAATGCGTTTACCTTCGATGCTCCCCAAGACAAACATATACAGTCATACATACATGTTCATACAAGGTTTGATTAACTGATTTCAGCTTGTGCTTGAGGTCTTGGCATTAGCTTCCTCATTGTGAAGACCCACTGACCCTTATAAATTGAATGTTCCTCTTGTGTACCAGACATTACATATCCCCATCAACACCTATGTCTCACACACTCTGTCTCTCTCTCTCTGAGTTATACTTGTTTGTCTATTTGTTTACTTCCCTTAAAGGCACAATGCTCCTTGAGGACAAGTATTTTTTCATGTTCATCAATTAAATACTGAAGTCTGCATGGGAACTGACACATAACCAATATTTTCAGCTTGAATTGACAAGTGGACTAGTGTTATTAGAAAGTTACAAGATTGCTCAGAGTTCACAGTCTCTCATGGTTCATCGTCCCTCCGATTTCCTTCAATTCACCCCTCCCTTCCCTCTCACAATGTCCTCCATGTTTTTCCTTATGCTCCACATGTAAGTGAGACCATATGATAATTGACTCTCTCCACTTGACTTATTTCACTCAGCATAATCTCTTCCAGTCCAGTCCATGTTGAAACAAAAGTTGGGTATTCATCCTTTCTGATGGAGGCATAATATTCCATTGTCTATATGGACCATATCTTCTTTATCCATTCTTCTATTGAAGGGGATCTTGGCTCTTTCCACAGTTTGGCAGTTGTGGCCATTGCTGCTATGAACATTGGGGATGGGGAGTTGGGCAAGCCTGGTGGTGGGTATTGAGGAGGGCACGTATTGCATGGAGCATTGGGTGTGGTACTTGAACAGTGAATCTTGTAACACTGAAAAAATAAAAGTATTTGGGGGGAAAAAAAAAGAAAGTTACAAGATTGGTTTCTGGTAGTACTGAAACCTGTAGGTCCAGCCAAGCAGTTACTGCTGAATTTCCATCAGTGTGCTAATCAAAGAAAAATGTGTTCAAATGTAGCATTTCTTAGTTCAACATTTATCACATATTGCTCTTTGTTTCATATTAGAGAAAAAAATTACTAAATATGATCTCACATATGGAAACAATGGGATAGGGACTTCAGTACTAGTACTTAGAGTGGTAATATTAACAATACTATTTAATATATGTATAGATTTTTACAATTCTAAAAGCCTTTCATATATCCACAGGAAATGCCTTAACCCTGTTTCTGAAAAACATTGAAGATTTGTGTGAAATCTAAGACTCTGAATGCATCCTTTTTTTTTTTTTTTTTTTCCCTGAATGCATCCTTTGGATATTTCTAACTAGGCAGCAGTTTGGTGTGGTGAAAAACAGTATCCGATGATGAAAATTTCCAACTCTATGATGACTGGCATCAGATTGATACATCCTATCAAATAGCATAACACATGTGTTCCAGTATACCTAGGATATATGCAAAAAGAAAGTTTCATTTAAATCTTCCTCTCATCATGAAGTTAACAGTGGACCCTTAGTTACCCTAACTTACATTTAATTCTGTGTTCTGAACTGAAATGATGCTTGCTCACTCTTAGCTTTTTATTGACATCATTTCTGCCAGAACTCTCCATCATTATTGACAGGAATGTTCTCCCTTGTTAATTGTCCAGCGGAACATTGAGTGATTGATTGGATTGCTAGGGCAGATTTGAAATGCATTGGCAAAATGCATTTGGGTGGTGGTGGTGCTATATAATCTCTGTACCATGGTAATGGCGCCAACTAACTTATTATTTAGGTTTGTTGAGGAAAAATGCAGTGATCATTTACTGGAATTTTCACTTTTTATAAAGATGTACTGATGATGAGTGGTGAAAGCTTTCAAGGAGGTCCCATATGAACCCAGTAGTTTTTAAAGACCCTCTCGGATTGTACCCATAAAACTCCCAACACTTATGGTCAATCAGTGGGGAAAATGGATAATTTATTTGACATATAAGTATGGAAAACTGATGTCCCCATTGATTATTTCCATTTTTGGTTATTTTAAATATGAGTGCACAACCCTTAGATTAATGAAAAGAGTTTTTAAGTGGAAGACTAGAAGTCTCAATTTTTAACCATGTAAGATTTTCTTTTAACATAGAGACAATAAGAGTCATAGATAAAGTATATATTTTCATGAAATCTGGACTCTTGAACTAGGTTTGCCAAAAAAGTATTTGAGTCATGTGGGCAAGTCAACTAAGAGAACCTAAAGTAATTTTGCAACTGTATAGTGAGGAAATAGTTCTGGATCAGTAGTTACTGAAATATTGAAGTCAGCTAAGGAGTTTTGAAAAATACTGTCATCTGGGTTCTCCCCCCAGAAATACTGATTTTATTTGTTTAGGTGAGGCAATGGTTTTCAAATTTTAGTTGGATTCAGAATCACCTGGCCGACTGGGTAAATGTACAAAGTCCCAAACTCTATCTGCTTTAAGGAACTTGGGCTTTGTGTTCTTAACTTGTTCTCTAGGTGATTCTGGTAACATCACAGTTTGAAATCACTGGTCTGGGGTTTAACATCAGAAGTTTTTAGTGGCCTCCAAGGTGATACTCCTTAGGTGCAACCATGGTTGGAGACCACTGAGTAAAATCAAATTTAGGATTCTTCCAACTCTATCAGGAATAATCCAAATTTATAGCTTTTATTAAGTAGTTATTGTGTATAAGGCGTTGTGCTAACTATTATTAAATAATCACAAGACCCTGTGAGGTGGATAATAATACTACTTTGCATATAAGAGACACAGAGGGTAAGTAATTTAGAGCTAAGGTCACATGAATAAGAAGTGGTAGATTGGAACCTAAGCTGTCGTACCTCAAAGGTCACACAATAAACTATACTGTAAGTAATCTTTAGGAATTATAGGAGAAGTCGAAAACTCTCAAATTGGGGACATGGGTACTCACATGATTTTCTTTTGAATTTTTTATTGAAGTATAATTCACATACAATATCCTTTTAGTTTCAAGTATACTTCATAGTGATTTGATATTTTTGTATGTTGTAAAATGATCCCCACCTTGAGTCTAGATACTATCTGTCACCATGCACAGTTATTGCAGTATTGCTGACTATATTCCCTATGCTGTACATAACATCCCCATGACTTATTTTTTTTATAACTAGTAATTTGTAGGGTCGCCTGGGTGGCTCAGTGGGTTACAGCCTCTGCCATCGGCTCAGGTCATGATCTCAGGGTCTTGGGATCGAGCCCCGCATCGGGCTCTCTGCTCAGCAGGGAGCCTGCTTCTCCCTTTCTCTCTGCCTGCCTCTCTGCCTGCCTCTCTGCCTACTTGTGATCTCTCTCTCTCTCTGTCAAATAAATAAATAAAATTAAAAAAAAAATAACTGGTAATTTGTACCTTTTAATCCCCTCTACCTCTTTCGCGTATCCCCTCAATCCTTCCCCACTCTTGTAACCAACAATTTGTTTCCTATATATATGAGTGTGTTTCTGGTTTTTTGTTTGATTTCATATATGAGAAATCATATATTTGTCTTTCTCTGATTTATTTCACTTAGCATAATGACCTCAAGGTCCACCCATGTTGTTGCAAATGGCAGGATTTCCTTCTTTTTTGACTGAGTAATAGTCCACTGTGTGTGTGTGTACATATACATGTACATTGTGTGTACATACATGTATTCGTAGAATTATGTCGTTTCGATACCTTGGCTATTGTAACTAATGCTGTAATAAACATAAGAGTGCATACATTTATTTGAATTGGTGTTTTCTTTTTCATTGAAATATTCAGAAGTGGAATTGCTGGATCATATGGCAGTTATATTTAAAAAATTTTTTGAATAACCTCTATACCGTTTTCCATGATTGCTGTACCAATTTACATTCCCACCAACAGTATAGGAGAGTTCCTTTTCTCCAAATCCTCACCAGCACTTGCTGTTTCTTGGCTTCTTGATAATAACCAATTTGTGTGAGGTGATACCTCATTGTCTTTTGATTTGCATTTTGCTGATGATTAGTGATGTTAAACACTTTTTCATGTGTCTACAGGCCATCTGTACATCTTCTTTGGAAAAATGTCTATTCAAGTTCTCTGCCCATTTTTAAATTGGGTTGTATGTTATTTTGATATTAAATTATGTAAGTTCTTTATATATCTTGGATATTAATCCCCTTACCACATGTATGATTTATAAATATCTTCTTTCATTCAATGGATTGCCTCATCATGTTGTTGATGGTTCCTTTTATTGTGCAAAAGCTTTTTAGTTTGATAAATTATTTTCTTATCTTTAAAAATATACCTGACTTGTAATTATATGGTAAAAGCAAAAGAATCATTTACAAAAAATGAAGAAATCACTGTAAAGAATCATTTATGAAAAATAAATGGAGAATATAAGAAAAAGAAATCGTTCATTAATTAAAAGAAAGAAGAAAACTGACAGAAGCAGATTAGGTTTGAATAATTCTATTTATTCTGGAAAGAAGATCACAAACGACTTGTTTATACTGTTAGTGTTTGAAAAGCAAGATTATGAGTTTCAGATAGATATTCTGCCATAACTCTACCAAGGAGAAAGGTGGCAAGAATTTCAGAGAGAAAAAAACAACAACAACAAAAAAAACAAAACACTTCTTTGGAATGGTTCCAGATACTAATAATGCGATGAATTCGAAAAATGATTTATAGTGTAAGCACTTCCTTTTCTCCTCTTTCTTGTTTGAAAGATACCAGCTCAGTGCCTTCTTAGGCGTAGAAAATTCTTTGGCCACTGCCATTAGTCACACTTGTGTCTATAAAGGAGAGAGAGAATGCCTTAGTCAAGTATGTTTTCAGTGCTACATAGAGGGAGGTGGTACTTAGGGAACTGCCTTGTCCCTCTTAAGACGTAGCCTTTCGCCAACTTAGTACATGGGCCTTATGGGCAAAATGCCAATATTGAAATGTTGGAGGAGACGTTTCCTACCCGGAGAAGAAGGAGAAGGAGAAAGAGGAGAAGGAGGAAAAGGAAGAGAAGGAGGGAAGGAGGAGGAAGAGAGATACCCATGTAAAAATGCCAAGTGTCATTTTTTCAAAGCATTAAATTTAATTGCTGCCACTTAGGGAAGGGAACAGTGAGCAAAGTAAGCACTTATTTTCATTGATAGTATTTCATCAATGGCTTGTATACTGGGCATTCACTATATGGAGGACTTTGGATGTCCAGCACTCTGCAGAGTCTGAGAGATGGTTCCTGATTCTGGTACTTTAGTATTCATTATATGATATGCATAAAATGTATATATTCAAGTGTGTCAAAATTGACTGTGTATGGTAAATAGAATAATTACACTGCCAACAAGCTATTGTAAGCCCTAAATAAAATTGTATTTCAAATAATGGATGGTACAGTGGTAGTTCCCATAAAGTCTAATCTAAAAACAAATATAATTTAAAATATAAAAAAGGTACAAGAAGAATATATGTACATATATCACTCTGAAACTTTCTGGTTTTTCAAAAATGGGCAATATTGTAGGAAAATACTAAATAAAGGAAGACAAATAGAAATGGAATTTGGATTTTAGTGCCAAATATGACTCTGATTTCTGTGGAATAATAGTGATACATGTTTCTGAATGCTTTGGTAATAGAGCTTTGTGGTTCTGCTGGATGTGGCAGAAAGACAAAATTGCAGGCAGGCACTGACAGAAGAAACCCCTGAAGATAAACAGAGGTTTGTAATGGAAAAGGTTCCCCAACCTTAACTATGGCCAGCTATCTCAGCCTTGACAACCATTCACTTTGATTTCCAGCTAGGACCGCTCCTGGGGACCTTAATCACAGAAGCAGCAGCAACATGAGATATTAGCTGGAGGAAGATCTTCAAGAGGAAACAGTGGGCATTCTCTCTGCTATGAGAAAGATCCACACAGTATTTAATCCTTTGTCAGGGAAAGAGGCTGAAATAATCCTAATATTGGGTCCTCACCCAGATGCAAATTTTCAACAACCTGCACAAAAACCGTTCTGGGCAACTTTGCCAGGTCACATCCCTTATCTTTGGAAGTCCCAGCATGGGGCTTATCATCAAAAAGCTGTGAGAATCAGACAGGAACCACCAAACTCCATTTCTCGAAGAAGACTGAAGCAAGTGGAGGTGCAGAGGAAAGCTCAGGGGCAGTAGGGGGCAGTGGGGGGAGGGAGGCGGGGGGACCGGGAGGGGAAGGATCAGGAGGACCAGGTCTGACTTCTGACTGGCTGGCTTGGTTTTGGAGAAAGTCGCAGCTTGTCTCACCGGTCAGGAGCTGTCCAACTTTTCAGCAGCTCTGGTCTCAGGGTTCAGGCGCTCTGGACTGAGGAGGCTGCTGCCACCACTGCTGCTGCTTTTTCTGCGTCTAGAGCTGCTAACAGTTCCTGCTTTCGCTGCAGGCGCCCAAAGGAAGGAAGGGAAGACGAAAGGGAGGAAGGAGGGACCGGCTGTTGGTGAAGCAGCGCACCGCGCCGTCCTAGTCTTGGTGAACTGGGGAGCCCAGGAGTGTATCTCTGCCACAGTCACTGTGGAGGGAGCCCTGTCACGTTCTGTGACCCCTCCCGCTGGCAGAGCCCCCTCTCGGTCGCCCGGAGCCTCTGGTGGCTTCAAGTGGGAAGCTGAGCCCAGCCTCTGTTTCGGCTTCAGAAGCGGCTGCGGCAGCAGCAGCAGCATCCGGGAGGCGCTCGGGCCAGCGCGGTGAAACCGGCTGGACAGCAGGGCTCGGAGGTGCGAGCCAGGATGGAGGCAGAGGGCAGCAGCGTGCCGGCCCGTTCGGGCAGCGACGAGGGCAGCGACGGCGCCGGAGGGGCCACACTCAAAGCCCCCAAGCACCTTTGGAGGCACGAGCAGCACCACCAGTACCCGCTCCGGCAGCCCCAGTTCCGCCTGCTGCACCCCCATCACCACCTGCCCCCGCCACCGCCGCCCTCACCCCAGCCCCAGCCCCAGTGTCCGCTGCAGCCGCCACCGCCACCCCCCCTGCCACCGCCCCCGCCGCCTCCCGGGGCTGCTCGCGGCCGCTACGCCTCGAGCGGGGCCACCGGCCGGGTCCGACATCGCGGCTACTCGGACACGGAGCGCTACCTGTATTGCCGTGCCATGGACCGCACCTCCTACGCGGTGGAGACCGGCCACCGGCCCGGCCTGAAGAAATCCAGGATGTCCTGGCCCTCCTCCTTCCAGGGACTCAGGCGGTGAGTGGAGAGCGCCCCCTCCCCCATTCAGACAAGGGGTCACCTCCCCAGTTCTCAAATTCTCCTCATTGGTCTATTTATCACTAGCAATCCAGGACCCAGGGCTAAATTCTATCTGGGAATTGGGGGAGGGAAAGCAGGGGCGTGTTTGTTCTTGCTTGAGAGTGTTAGGATTCACCTGTGTGTAAGAGACCCTGAAAGTACAGTTTATATGTTGTGTGTGTGTGTGTGTGTGTGGGCGCGCGCGCGCACGCGCCCACACACACACACACACGCGCACACGCGCTCACCCGCCCATGTGTGCCTGTGTGTGTGTGAAAGAGAATGAGAGATTTCCAGTTGTCTCTACCACCCACCATCCCCTCCCCACCCACTTCCATCCCACCCTAGCAAGTGGGACTAAACAGGCAAATTCAGTGTGCTCTTTTGCAGTAAGAGGAAGAGTGAAGGAAAGGGGTGGGGTTGTTGAGGCAGGGAGACTCCCAGTAATCAGTCCACTCCCCCCAGAGTGAGGGGGGTTGGTGGGGCAGATCTGATGGTGACTGGGAATGGGTGAGACAGCGTGGTCCCAGGATTGCAGCTCAAAGCCTGAGAACAACTCAGTTTCTCTTTGTCTAAGTCAGGAAGTAAATTGAACAGCTAAGGGGGAGAACAAACACGTGGGTGACTTGGAGAGTTTGGAGCAAAATGTTCAGCAATCCTCAGGAGAGGGAAGAGGGAGGAATGGAAGGAGGGAGCAAGGACTCTGTGGGAGTTACACTGTGTTGGTATGTGGTATGTACCCGCTATATGTGTATCCATCCAGTTGTCTTTGCAAAATCCCAGGAAGAAAGTACCTCATTTCATTTAGCAGCAGGAAAGACTCAGAGGTTTGATTACAGTGATTTCCCCTTAATGTAAAGTGCTCCGGAAGATAGGGCAAGGAAGCCGCAAGTCACCCGGAGTTTTAATAGAAGCCAACCGGTCCTAAGCCAACCGCTCCTATTCCGAGGAAATGAGTAGTGTAAAGAACCAATTACAGCTACTCTGAGAACTGAGCTCAGATTCTTAACTCAGGCATGGAGGTGGAAGTTGGGCCCTTTCCCTGCAACCCAGAAACAGCTCTTTTTTTCCCTGTCCTAGGCCCTCCAAACAAGGAATGCCCTGCTCCACACAAAATGCACACAAATAAGATTTCATTATCTAACCTTAGAGGTGGGCAGCCATTGATGGACTACACATCCAAGCCATATATCTGGATGATGGGTAATTGTAAACTGTAAATCAGGTGGGCGTTCAGGAACAGGAAAACTTGGGGCTGACAGTTGTTTGTCCAACTAATTGACAGTACGTTGGGTTTATCAAAAAATATTAATAGTGTTCAAATGTATGTCTTTCTCTCTGCCTCCTTTCCTTCCTCCCTCCGTCTGTCTCTCTCCCCCTTTCTCTTCTTCCCTCCCTCCCCCTTCCTCTCTCTTTATCTCTTTCTTTTTTATGAGCAAGTCTCTCTGTGTCTTGTGTACACGATGGTCAAAGGAAATACAGCCGAATAGAATATCCCAACCCTTTGCCTTCCTCACACCTTTAGTTACTGGACATTTTTTGTGGTGATGTCCTTATACCTGTTAGATAAAAAAAATGAGAATTGTGGTTAATAATCACCATTCAGATCAATTTAAAATTTGAAGATTGGTGTGATTTCAAACATTCATAAATGAATATGCAAGTTTTCATTTTTATACCTCAGACTGCTAAAGCCCACGTGCTGTGTTACATTTTGTTTGAAGAGGTGAATGTCCTCCACTTGTGTAGAGCACTATGTATGTGGGTCCCCAGTGGTGGAATAAAGGCAAGCATGGCACTTCGTATGTTTGAGCTATAAACATTTGTGAGACTGAGGTTTTAATAAATATTAAATAAGAACAAGAGTTCTAGATTAATCTGTGGGTTGATTGACTTTGTAGAGTCCCTTAATTAAATTAATTTTTTAATAAAACAGAATATGTCTGAGAAGGTGGAGAGGGAAAATAAGCTAATTGGAGTAGAGGTATTGCATCATTGATTTGAATTTATTTTTTGCTGTGCTCGCTACACTGATTAATTGTTCCATTTGTTATTTGATAATTGAATGGTTCACAGAAAACTAAAGATGTATACTACTTACACATAGCTTCCACTGTAGCTCATCTGATAAATCATTCTCATTCTATTCAAGAATTATTGGACTTAAAATTCTTTACATCACTTATATATGTACCAAACATTCATTGCATGTCAAACTTTTCCTTAATAGAATTGCTTTTGTAAATAAATGTACTTTTCAAGAAGGGCATGGATATTACTTTCATTCTTTAAGGGGAATGGTTAGGAGTGCTTTAAAATCATCAAAAAATCACATTTATTAACTTATTTGAACCCATTAACAATACTGAAATGAAATAGTATTGTCTCCACTTTATAGATAAGAACATCGAGCCCTAGAAGATTTAAGTACCATGTTCAGTAGCACATTGACTATGAGTGCCAGAGCTAAGACTGAAACCCCAGTCTCCTGCCTCAGCGAAGACAGTGGGTGCTCCAAAAATAAATGTGCGCAGAACCTGGGCATGTTGACAGCATCAAGAAATATATAAAACCAAACATGAAGTTTATATTGATTGGTACCACAGAACATAAAGTCCAAATAAACAAAAAATGAGATATGGTTTAAGTCCTTTAAAAAAAAAAAAAAAGACAGCATAGGCTCTGGAAGCAATGAGAAATTTTAACTTTATTTTTAATTTTTGAAATCCTGGCTGTTACACTGGTGTTAATTATCACAATAGTGGCAAATAAGTCAGTGTATTTGTTGACTTTGTACATTGCATATAATTGCAATAATAAATATGAAATAATGTTCAGAGAATTGAAGTTAATCAGAGCACTTAGTGTTGTTTTCAATGATCTTCTAAAAGGGAACAGAAGTGTGAGACATGTGCAAAGTGTGTGTGTGTGTGTGTGTGTGTGTGTGTTCATGTTTGCATGTGCTATCATTCAAATGGAGGACTTAAGTTGTCTGTCAAGTTAATGTCTCTGAAAAGCCCTCATGGATGGATGGGTGAATGATTCCCTATAGACTTACCAAGAAAATATGTCCTTTAAAGGGCTATTTTTAGCATGTATCCTAGCATTTCCAGATATTATTGTCTTGACTGAAATTTTCAAAACTACAGTATGTAAAGCAATGGGAAAGAGGTTTACTTGGTTTAATGAGGAAGTTCGTAAAATAGGAAGGAGGCAATCCCCACACATTTTGTGGTCAAGTCTTTTGATTCTATGGAACACATAAGTATTTTAAATAAATTTTGTATAAAGTTATATCTAAGAAGGTAGATATTTTTTAATCTTAACATAAAAGTCATTTTTTAATCTTAACATAAAAGTAATTTGAAATAATAAAATTACGAGGAATGAGTATGTTAACAAGAAAACCAAGTGAGATATTAATGTCAAATTAATTACTTTAACCAATAGTTCTTCAAAATGTAGTAATTGTTCAATTGAACTGATAAAGGATTTATTATTTCTTTGACTTCTTTTTACATAACAAAATATTTTCCTTGTCAGTAATGTGCATTTCTAAATCTGCAGAAACTATATATTCTTTTTTTAAAAAGATTTCATTTATTTATTTGATAGAGAGAGCACGATCAGTGGGAGGGGCAGAAAGAGAGGGAGAAGCAAACTCCTTGCTGAGTGGGGAGCCCAATGCAGGGCTCGATCCCAGGATTCTGGGATCATGACCTGAACTGAAGGCAGATTCTTAACCAACTGAGCCACCCAGACACCCAGGAAATATATATTCTCAATAACAAATTAAGGGTCAACATCATTAATCATTAGGGAAATGCAAATAAAAACCACAGTGAGATCTTACCTCATACCTGTCAGATTGGCTATTATAAAAAAGAGAAGAAATAACAAGTGTTGGAGAGGATGTGGAAAAAGGGAACCCTTGTACACTGGTGGGAATGTTAACTGGTGCAGCCGCTATGGAAAACAGTATGGAGGTTACTCAATACATTAAAAATAGAATTATCATATGATCAGCAATTCTACTTCTGGGCATTTGTCTAAAGAAAATGAAAACACTGATTCAAAGGGATATATGCATCCCACTGTTCATTGAAGCATTATTTACAATAGCCAAGATATGGAAACAACCTGAATGTCTGTTGATAGATGAATGGATAGGAAAATTATGATGTATATAGATATGATGGAATACTATTCAGCCATAAAAAAGAACGAAATCTTGCTATTTGTGACATGCATAGACCTTGGCGGCATTATCATAAATGAAATAAGTCAGAGAAAGACAAATATAATATTATCTCTCTTATATTTGGAATCTGAAACAAAACTAACAACAAAACTAAGCTCACAGATGCAAATAACAGGTGGCGGTTGTCAGAGGTGCGGTTGGGATGAGAGAAATGGGTGACCTATTGTTTTGTTTTATTTTTAATTTAGATAAATTGAAAAAACAAAGTTGGAAATTCAGATAGCTTAGGTGATTCCTTGGGTATTAAGAAAACATTCTACATGACAGATACAAATATCAAGAAGATGACATTTGATTTAATTATTTTAGAAGAAAAATATTATTGTATCCAATATAAATCCCATGCATCATATAAAATATTTGACAGTAGCCTTTTAAATACATTAATATATTTAAATAAAAGTAAATACTAATTATTATAATTATGTTGCACTATCGAAATACTAAAAAAATCGGGTTTTTGTTTTTCTATTCTGAATTAATAATTTTTTCCATTATTTCTAGTAATTTTGTTAACATTTTTTAGTGTATTTTTTATTCATTACAAAAAGTAATGGTGATCTAAGTTCATCATGCAAAATTTTAGTTTCACATCACGAAAGTAACTGACTGAAAACTGACTACACTTTATACTGACTACATCAGTGAATCTAAGACTTTGGATTTTAGGAAGCAGTAATTTTTTTTTAATGTTGGGTGACTGATACAAGGTTTCCATCTTTAAATTTTAATAAGTGAAGACATTAATTTATTCTTAATCAGAAAAAATGTATGATTTATTTAATCAGCAGAAATGTATAGTAAAATTCGTATCTTTCTTATTTCCTAATATTACCAAAACAGTGTTAGATTAATGAGATCTCCAAATATTGGCAAGAGAGACCACTGCAGAAAACAGTTTTTTTTTTTTTTTTTTTTTTCACTTTCCAAATTGGATACTTTCCTACACACACATACATACCCACATAATGATGAACTGGTCATTAATTTCTATTTGCAAACTTTAATATGGGTTTGGAAGAGTATCTTGGGGAAGGTTCTTAAACATCACATAGAATAATAACCTAAAAAGACTAAATCCTTTTAGCAACTTTAGGTAGTTATTCAAAGCCTGAAGTCTAACATGAGTAAAACTTTATCCCTCTCACAGCTTATTATCCATCTACATGTTTAAAAATATACAGTATATGAGTCTGTAACTTCAATGCTGCTAGTCCTGGCTCATAGCAGGAATGTTGCTAAGGGATTATATCAAATAGCACTGTATTATATTTCAAAAGATGTTGTGGTTATTTTTATCCCAAGGAACATTTTTCTACATTTAAAAATAGGAAATCGAATTTTTTCCAAGGAAGAGGGCATTTCACATTATTTTTTAAAACTCATCAGCTGAATTGACTTGACCCCATACACACATATATCACCATCACTATTATCTTCATGACACCATCTTGGAGATTAAATGAAAAATAAGGTATGCTTTGTCTTCTGAATAAGAGTTATAGTTCCATCTATGTCAATGTGTGGTATCAACCATTCATCTAGTGGTCTCAGGTGACTAGTATCCTTAGATTCTTCCTTCCCTGAGCTCCCAGATCTTAGAGACAACCAAGATCTTTTTACTCCCCACCTCAGAAATATCTCTTGTGTTTCTCCATTGCCACTTCCTTAGATCAAGCCCTTATCATCTGTCCTAAACCTTTAATGTCTCCTGACTCAAATCTTTTTTATACTCCAGGCCACCCAATCTCATTATACCCTTGTCTGAAATCCTTGGATTATTTCTTTTCACCTGCAAATAAAATCTGGATTTCTTAGTCTGACTCTTCAAAATGCTAGCCCCATTTATCTTCCTCGGAGAAAGTCTCCTATTCATCCTTTTCCGTAAACCCCATGAAATCACCACCCTCAACTTTTTGCCATGTGCTGAGCTTTTTGTGCCTTTTAACACCACTTTCTTTTTGAACCTGTTTCTTCCTTCTAGACTGCTTTCCCTATACCCTATTCCATCCCTCCTTTTCTATTTGGAAAACTCACAAATATCCTTTCAAACTCATCTCATACCACTTTGATGTATGGTCTTACAAGCACAGGAGTATTTTTCTCCTCAGTGCTTTCACATTGCATTTTGAATATATCTCTATTCTAGCAATTACCAATAGCAATTTTGTATCTGTCTCCTCCATTAACTACATTAGGATCTTGTACAGTGTGTGGTCTATATACGTCCTCAATAAATGATGAACCTTTAAATATGGAAATAATAATAATGAAACCTTACCTCTTCAGTTAGTGCTTACTCAGACAGGATGTATTTGGTTTCCTTAATAATCTTTGTAAAGTAAACAGAACGAGTGATATTTTGCTTATTTTATAGGTAACCAGGGGGAACTCTCAGAGAAATAGATACATGCATGTTCAAAGAAAGAACTGAGGCTTGAACCTTAAAACTGCTAGTATGGTGATCTTTTCTTCAAATTGTTAGATAAATATGGAATGGTGTTGGATGAAAGGAAGCCCATCATTTGACTAAAACTATGACGACAGAGAGAAATTATAATAATTATAAGGAGAGTAGTCATTACAATCCAGATTGTAAGAAAACAACATCAGAATGAAAATTGGAATAGTCCCCTTTTTTATTTCGAGAGATGCTTTTATAAAACTAATTCTTAACTTTGATTTAAGAGGATCAGTTAGATTTTGGGATAGGTACACATTTTGGGGAGAACATTCATCAGATTCTCAACAAGTCCTTGATCCACAAAATTTAAGACAGTGTGTTCTAAAGTGAACTAAGTTATTGGCTGATTCCCTAAAGGAACAACTAAGGGATATTGTATGCCGTCAAATGATATTCTCATTGGAGTGGCTGAAAGTAATTTGAAATGAGATTTTAGAAAAATGTAACACTTTAGACAAAAAAGGTCACAGGCTTATTTAAAAATAACATATCCCCAGTGGATTTTTTGGGAATTAATTGACCTAAAAGTTGATTAAAAATATGTGTAAGAATAGTAAAGAACACTTGGAAAAAAAGAAAAAGGAATAAAGATTTTTTTTTCTGTAAGATATCAGAACAGGGGCACCTGGGTGGCTCAGTCACTTATGCATCCAACTCCTGATTTTGGTTCAGGTCATGATCTCAGGGTCGTGAGACTGAGCCCCACGTTGGGCTCTACACTTAGTGCAGAGTTTACTTGAGATTCTCTCTCTCCCTCTGCCCCTCCTCCTATTCACATACTCTCTAAATAAATAAATAAATAAATAAAATCTAAAAAAAATCAGAACATATAGTCTTTTAATTCAAATGATGTGATATTAATTTGGGAACAAACCAGTTATTCAGTGGACTGAATAAAGGTTCTGTGAACTGTCAAACATGAGACCCACATATATATGGAAATTTAGGATTTACTAAGGGCAGCATTCCAAACCAGTGAGACTAGGGTAAGTTATTTTAAATATGGTATTTATTAGTTTATTGAAATAAAAAAGAATCCTTACCTCACTTATCATAATAAGAAGCACTTAAAATCAATAATAACAATATTAAAAACATAAGATGAAAGTAGGCAAAAAACATAAAGAGGAAATTCAAAATGAAAGAAAGGTTAATAACAATATACATTTGCAAAGATTCTTTGTGAACAAAAATAAAAATTAAAACATCAGTGTTATTTAATTTTTCATCTATTATTTTAGAAAAAGATTAAAAGATGAGGAATTCAAAAGAATTAGAAAAGGTGTGGTGAAGTAGGCAGTTTCTTCTATACATTTTTCATGATAGTGTAGATTAGAAAGACCTTGGTGGATAATCAAATAATGTATACCAAAATTTTAAATGGGAGTGATTTTGACCCAGTAATTGAACAAGTGAGCAAAGATGAACTATATTGCAAAATTGTGTGGGATAATAAATATCTGAAAGCCGCCCAAATATCTTTTAGTAGAGAACTGGTTAAGTAAATTAGGTCATATCCACAACAAAGGACTACTAGATAAAGAAAGAGGGAGATGTACACGTACTGAAATGCAATTATAAACCCTGCAAGATTTGTTAAGGGAAAAAAAAATATTTAGAGACTGGATCATAGAATATGATACTATTTACTTATGTGTATTCATGCATACTTATATTTATACATATGGGATTATGTCTGTCTGTGTGTGCCTATATATATAGATACGTGTGTGTGCCTATTATGGTATGAGTGTATGTGTATATATAATCCACTTTAGAAGAGAAAAAGCACTGAACAGTTATAGGTGTAAGAAAAGAGGATATTTAAGAGAGGTTTTTTGTTTTTTGTTTTTTAAAGATTTTATTTATTTATTTGTCAGAGAAAGAGAGCACAAGTAGGCAGAGAGGCAAGCAGAGGCAGAGGGAAAAGCAGGCTCCTTGCTTAGCAAGGACCCCGATGTAGGACTCAATTCCACGACCCTGGGATCATGACCTGAGCCGAAGGCAGCCGCCTAACCAACTGAGCCACCCAGGCGTCCCAAGAGAGGTTTTTGATATTCTGTATTATGGTCTTCTTTCTTATTTTATTTCCTTTGAAATGAGGATATGGGGCATCTGGGTGGCTTAGTTGGTTAAGTGTCTGCCTACCGCTCAGGTCATGATCCCAGAGTCCTGGGATTGTGAGTTTTGAGTTGGGCTCCCTGCTCTGTAGAGAGTCTACTTCTCCCTCTGCCCCTCCTCCCACTCATTCTCTCAATCTCTTATCTCTCAAATAAATAAATAAAATCTTTAAAAAATAAATAAAATGAGCATATGTTGCTTTTGTAATAAGCAAAAATCATTTGTTTTCCTCTTTTATAAGAAAAACTAATATTTTCCATTTACTTAGGTTAACATATTTTATTTATATCCCACTTTTCTCCCTCAAAAGCAAAGGACTGTGTCACAATTTAGTACAGCAAGGTAAAATGAGGATGCCAAAGAGAAGAGAACAGAACAACATGAAGATAGTATGAAATGTGGAAGCAAAAAACATTCCACTGATTTCTGAGTACTTGCTAGAAATGAGTCACAGAATTGGCTGTGAGCTTCCAATCAGCTAATCCAAGGAAGGAAGCACTATCAGTTCAAGATTCGTAGTTATTAGTAAGTTAAAAAAAAAATGAGTTGGTGCAGACAATGCATTGCTCTTTAACTCTGAGAATTAAAAGAAATGTTTCCCCATGTTTTCTTAAAAAAAGGTACTGTGTAATATGTTGCCCAAGTTTTTAACAACTAGCCTACACCGTGTAAGGTATGAAATAGGTATAAATGTTTATTGTAACTATGGCTGTTGTTTATAAAACCTCATATTGACGTCCTGTTGTCAGAGTGCAGTTTATTGAAAGTCTATCAGCATAGGATCCCCATTTTAGTATTCTTAACAGTGTTTTCCCTTTAGTGCCAAATGCTATGTGTGCTCTATTAAAAGTGGCTGCATCTCCAGCTTCAAGAATTCCTCTAGACTCTATCTCCTATATGCTTTTTGACCTGGTTGATTCCTATAATCACAACCTTCCATTAAGTCCAGTTTGACTAACCCTCAAGATTGGCTCAGAATTCTGGGACCCCTCAGCTCTATCTGGGTCCCCCTTATTTGTGACATGAAAATGAGAATAATGGAATAAGAAAATTCATTCTTGGTACTCAGCTCTCTGTTTTCCTGGCATAATCACCTAGTTCTCTAGATTTTCATAGAATATCCACTTCTAGTTGAATGCTCCAAGATAAGCTAGTTACAAAATGTAGCTCTAGTAAATACAAGGACTGACCTACTTAAATATAGATCAATAAATATTAGAAATTATGTACCCAAATTGAGGTTGGTGTTTTAGTCTAATTTACTTGCAGCCTTTCTCTCTTAAACTTGTTTTCCTGTTGTTGTTGATATTGTTCATCTGGAAGCAAGTTAAAATCATTGAATATAAAGTAGAAGTTTGGAATCCTCTATACACATTTATGTTTTATCACCACTCAGAATCATCCTCACCACCTGGGATCTTTCAGTTGTATTGAGGACCAGGTTCCAAGAGGACTCCCATGACAATAATCAGAGGTCTCTACTAAAATCATAGACCTCATCGTGGGGATTTATACTACAGACACTGAAGAAAGATCACCAAACACTAAGAAATACTCTATGTTGTTCTCATCAGATTTTTTGAGAAATAGTAAAGGATATGAGAATGATTATAATGTAAAATATGGGTCTTTGAAACTCATACTTACATTAACAGCTCAGAAACTGCCATATACATTAACTGAAATATATGATAGGTCAACAGATCCACAGTTTGTGGGAAATAGAAAGTTCTTGATGGTTTTAGTAGATGAGGCTGCTCTTTGTGTCTACCTACATGTCTTCCCACACTGGGAGTTCTGTGTATAGTGATTCTTCTGCCTGAGATGCCCTCTCCTCCCCACTCACTAGCTTTAATAACATGTGTTCATACTTAAGGGCGCCTGGGTGGCTCAGTCGTTAAGCGGCTGCCTTCAGCTCAGGTCATGATCCCAGAGTCCTGGGTTCAAGTCCCGTGTCAGGATCCCTACTCAGCGGGAAGCCTGCTTCTCCCTCTGCCCCTCCCCATGCTTGTGTTCCCTCTCTCACTGTCTCTCTCTCTCTCTGTCAAATAAATAAATAAAATTTTTAAAAAATGTATTTATACTTCAGATCGTAATGCAGACATCACCTTTTCAGTTAAGACTTTTCAGTTATTCCAAATATGTCATAACACCTTGTATTTTTTGTCGCATTTATCATATTTTAAAATTACATGTTTAATTGTTTTGATTAATGCTAATCTCTTCTCATCAAACTGTATCCCCCAGTGAAAGCAAGGACCCTGTCAGTTTCTTTCACATCTCTAGTACTTGCACATTGTTTGCAGTTAAAGGATTTATTATACAGGGGCACCTGTGTGGCTCAGTCAGTAGTGTCTGGCTCTTGATTCCAGCTCAGGTTATGATCTCAGGGTTGTGAGATCAAGCCCCATGAGGGGCTCTGTACTCAACAGGAGTCTGCTCGAGATTCTCTGCCTCTCCTTCTCCCTCTGCCCCTCCCCCTGCTCATCTGCGTGCGGTCTCTCTCAAACAAATAAAATCTTAAAAAAGAAGATTTACTAAATAAATGAACCTTAACTGTTAATAAGGTTATCAAATTTTAAAACTAGGAATCAGTACTAAAAGAGAGCAAAAACAGTTCCAATGCAGAGTCTTCAACATATACTTCATTTAGTTAGAGTTACTATTTTTTTTATTTGATGTAAAAGACACTTGAGTGTTAGAAGGTTTTTTTTTTTTTTTTAAGATTTTATTTATTTGAGAGAGAAAGAGCACGCACACACACGAATGTGGGGGTCGACCCCAGGGCTCTGGAATCATGACCTGAGCTGAAGGTAGACACTTAATGGACTAAGCCACCAGGTGCCCCAGGTGTTAGTAGGTTTAAATATCATTTCTGGAAAGAAGTCTGCAGGACAGGAAGTCAGTAAAGAAGTAGCATCATGGATTGTCAAGGTGATGATATTGTAGAAGAGTTGTATTTAAGGGACTAGCGAGGAAAAATGAAAATGAAGGCATTACATAGTAATTTTAATGCTATTTTGTTATTTGTTTTCATAGTTATTTAATTTATTTAGCAGTGATGCATTCTTCTTAAAGTTCATTATGTTTCTGTTACTCCTGTTCAAGCAAATATAAAGTGTTCATAATTACTCAGCATCTGGTAGTTCTTTGTGACAGTAAAGCCTGGTAGTAAAAATAAGTAAATTTCTTGCCTGAGAATATAACAGCTATTTGAAAATGATCTAAGAACTTTAACAATTACAGGAAAAAATAAAAGTATACACCATTATTCTGACAAAATGCCACTTTAATTTCATAAATGTCGTCCTTTTATATCATATGTTAATTTTATTTTTGGAATAGCAAGACATGGAAGCTGTTAAATGAGTCATTATTTCTGCTGACATGAAATATTTTATAAACCAAAGTCACAAAGAATTGTAATGAAAATCATTAATAAGAAGTCACATAAACACATAATAATCACACTATTTCCATACTTCAGAAAAAAATATCTACTTAGGGAAAACAATTTTGTATTTGCTTTTTTTTTTTTTTTTTAGAGAAGGTTGGTTTCTAAGAAGAAAAAAGATACATAGCCATTAATTCATTCATTCATTTAACAAAGATGTGTTGATGCCTTGCTATTTGAAAGAGACTGTAAGCATGCAGAAGGCCTGGGTTGTGCCCTCAGGGATCACTTTGATTCCCTGCCTCTCCCGTTTTTTTGTTTTTTGTTTGTGTTTTTTTTTTTTTTTTTGCAATAGTGGAATATACAATAATTCTGGTTACTTTTATTTCTCTTCTCATTCCCTTTTTTTTAAATTTAATTTTATTTTTTCAGTGTTCCAAGATTCATTGTTCATGCACCACACCCAGTGCTCCATGCAATACGTGCCCTCCTCAATACCCAGCACCAGGCTCACCCAACCCCCCAACCCCCTCCCCTCCAAAACCCTCAGTTTGTTTCTCAGAGTCCACAGTCTCTCATCTTTCATCTCCCCCTCTGATTTACCCCAATTCAATGCAGCCATGACATGGACCCTAGACTAAACTGCAATACCATTTACTCTCTGGTGGAGTGCTATTCAATTTTCAGTGAGTTCAAATAAAATTATGTATCTCATTCATTAAACACAAATGGAGGAAAAAATAGTATGCTTTCTGGTATATCATATATTAAAATCACTTTAAAAAATTGTACTTCCTTAGCTAGCTCTAAGACATAACTATACATGAGCACTTGAAGTAACTAGACCACTAACCTGGCTGATAAATGTTGCCAAGCAAATTTAATGTCATGTTTCCCTAGAGACTTCTTTTTAACTGCTTTGACCAAATTAGATTATCAAATTGACAATACTGGGTCAGTTTCTCCTTTGTATGTTTATCACAACATCTGTTGGAACTCATGAAAATTTTTAGACATGTTTGAACCCATAAAGTAGCTCCTGAGGACATAGAGAGAGTCTCTAGGAAAACAATAGCATAGCTAGCATTGGTCCCCACCCAGTCAGTCCAGCAGGCTGTTTATTGCTTTGGATGCTGCTTGTGTCTAAGCATTTGCTTTAAATATTTGATGTAGTTAATTAATGAATATTTTGAATCTTCTCTATTATAAAAATCTACTTGTAAAAAATAAATGCAAACAAGGCACGAAATGAGAGAAGACCAAACTGAAATACAGCGGTTGTCTCCTCAGATTATCACCACCAGTTTATTTCCCAGAACATGGCTGTCATCTTATTTTTATTAAATACTAGGACTAGTTAGGTGGGTAGCTAATGGCTAGTGTTATTTCTCAGTTAGTATTTTCTGAGGCACGAGCCTGAGAGTAATTCAGTATACATGGAGTTCAGGCTGTGGGAGGTGGAGCTGGCAGGGAGGATGGGAGGAAAAGGAAATAAGGCTCCGTCAAAAGTTTCTCAACTTTCCTCTAGATATTAGAGATAGATTTTCAGCAGGGAAATTATATGTTCAGCTTTGAATTTTTTAAAGCTCCTTCTGGCAGATACATGGAACATGGAATGGGAAGAAATTCAAGGTGTGATTTAGGTGTTTATTGCATCAAACCAGGTAGAGGAGTAAGTCATGATAGTCTGGAACTAAGGCATAGCAGTAAGAATGGAAAGGAAGAGATGAATTTAAGAGAGATTTTATAAATGAATATGATGTGATTTGACTTAATGCTGTTAGATAAAGGAATTGTATTTCCGAAAGTGTATTTTTGAAAAACCTAATTAACCCACAATTGTTTCAACGTTTAAGGTAAGTTTAAGATCTTACATTTTTGTTTTAGATGCAGTCATCTAATTTGTAGCCTTTTTAGGTTGGGGAAAGGTTGAAATGTTAGTTAAGATAGTTTTTAAAATATTTGCCTGCAGATGAAATTTGCAGTGTTGTTTTAGACAGATCACTCGTGCCATTTATATAAAACATAACCACTACTTTTTAATGATGAATACATTGATAGGTATGTTCCATTCGAGGCCACCGCTAATTAATTGTGTTAATTCAGTTAAGTTAGTTTTCTCAACTGATTTGAAAAAGGTGAAAAATAATACAACTTTTTCCTCTTAGGAGGCATCATAAAGCTAATGTACTTCCTTTTTTCTAAAATCTGTCTGGCTCTCTCTCATTTTTAAATTTTTTTTTTAATTTATTTATTTATTTGACAGAGACAGAGACAGCGAGAGAGGGAACACAAGCAGGGGGAGTGGGAGAGGGAAAAGCAGGCTTCCCACTGAGCAGGAAGCCTGATGCTGGGCTCAGTCTCAGGACCCTGGGATCTTACCTGAGCCGCAGGCAGACGCTTAATGACTGAGCAACCCACGCGCCCCACTCTTTCTCATTTTTTAACTAGGAATGTGTTGGGGCATCTGTGTCATACATTTGGTTAACATTGGACTCTTGATTTTGGCCCAGGTTGTGATCTCTGGGTCATGGGATCCAGCCCCATGTAGGGCTCTGCGGTCAGTGTGGAGTCAGGTTGAGATTCTCTCTCCCTCTCTCTCTGTCCCTCCTGCTCCTGCTCTCTCTCTCTCTCTCTCTCTCTCTCTCTCTCTGTCTCAAATAAATAAATCTTAACTAGGAATGTGGTACATCAGTCTTTCCAGCTTTGGTTTTCTAACATCAGTTATTTCTCTATCCATCCATTCCAGGAAATTCTTCAAACATTGTGTTTGCGTGTTACTGCAGAATTACTTTGTTTGCTTTGTGTTTAAAATCTTTTGAAAATTTGCCTATGCTTTTTCTTGTTTTAATTCAATTGTATTTCTTTTCAATATGTACCATGGGCTCTTATCTCTGGTTAGGTCTGTTTGCAGGCAAGCTGCTAACTCACATTGTTCACGTTTGATACATGTCTCACAGACAAGCCAAACAGCAACAGTGGTAAACACCCCTTACTCTTTTTTTTCCACCCTTGTTTGTCTTTCTGAAAGTTCCTTTCTATTTCTCTCTTCTTATAAACTATTTCTCTATTCTTAAAAACCATGTGTGCAATTGCTGGATCATAGGGTAACTCTTTTTTTTAACATCTTGAGGAACCTCTGTACTGTTTTCCAGAGTGGCCATACCAGCTTGCATTTCCACCAACAGTGTAAGAGAGCTCCCCTTTCTCCATATCCTCGCCAACATTTGTTGTTTCCTGTTTTGTTAATTTTTGCCATTCTAATTGGTGTAAGGTGGTATCTCATTGTAGTTTTGATTTGTATTTCCCTGATGGCTAATGATGTTGAGCATTTTTTCATATGTCTCTTAGCCATTTATATGTCTTCTTTGGAGAAGTGTCTGTTCATATCTTCTGCCCATATTTTGACTGGGTTATTTGTTTCGTGAGGCTTGAGTTTGAGAAGTTCTTTTTTTTTTTTTTTTTAAAGATTTTATTTATTTATTTGTCAGAGAGAGAGTGAGAGAGAGATCACAAGTAGGCAGAGAGGCAGGCAGAGGCAGAGGGAGAAGCAGGCTCCCTGTCAAGCAAGGAGCCCGATGGGGGACTCGATCCAAGGACCCTGGGATCATGACCTGAGTCGAAGGCAGCCACTTAACCAACTGAGCCACCCAGGCATCCCGAGAAGTTCTTTATAGATATTGGATATCAGCCCTTATCTGTAGTAATCATTTGTGACAAGAATAATTCCTCACCTTCTCATTTTCTTAGAATTTATGTAACTTTGTTACTGTGTGGAGTTGTAAATATGGTGTAAACAATGAAATTTGTTTCCAAATATTTTTTTTTTCATCATATTTTCACATATTTCCATTCTATGTATATATTTTTTGGTTTGGTATGTATTTTCATAGCACCATTAATATATAGAATAATTAGAATATATTTATTTCCTTTTTTGTTTTCTTATATTTCTTTTTCCCTTATCCTGTCACTTAGTGTTAGGTAAGTACTTAACAATTATTTTCCCTTTCCAAGATAAAAAGAACTTGTACTTTTTTTTTTTTTTTTTAAAGATTTGTTTTAGAGAGAGAGTGTGAGTGTGGGAGGGTGTGGGCAGAGAGAGAGGGAGAGAGAAAGGGAGAGAAGCAGACTCCCAATCGAGTGTGAAGCCTGACTCAGGGCTTGATCTCATTACCCTGAGATCATGACCTGAGCTGAAATCAAGAGTTGGACAATTAACCAACTAAGCCACCCAGGCACCCCAATAGTTCCTTCTAAGATAATAGTAAAAGCAGCTATGTATAAAATTTAAAAGACCTTTTCATAGTGTTTTAATGTATACTTTCCCAATTGACTATCATAGAGAAGGATTTTAAGCTGAAGAGAAACATAGCATCTTCTAAAAAAGATTCCTTTGGTGGTATCAAGGAAGAAGAAGGAGAAGAAAGCAAGGTGAGGAGGCTGGTTAAGACATTATGACAAAAATCCAGGAGGAAAATTGAAAAAGACATAAACTAGAGCTGAAAACTCTAACTAAACTAGAGCTGAAAACATAAACTAGAAGAAATGAGGATAATATTAATAGTCTAGGTTTATTCATTCTTAGCAGTCTCCTGGAAGAAAGGTGGGCAGATGAGAAATAAAGTAGAGATGGAAATCCTAGGCTATGAACTTGGCCACCTGGATGGATGATGGTTCTACTGACCAGGTCAGGTGAAGAAAGTTGATAAATGCAGTTTGAGTTTGCCTGTGCATGTACACATAGAAATGTCTAGTAGATAATTATTGTCTTCATCCTTGTCATCATCTCAGCGATAACCATTTATTGATGAATTCTCCTGGCCTGATACTCCTGGGAGCTTTACAGAGATCACATATCATGTAATCCTTATAGCAGTGTGTGGCATAAGTACTATTATCTCTGTATGCAAACATGGAAAATGATACTTAGCAAGGTTATAGAACTGGTAGATTCACCTTGCTCAAAGCCAGAGGCCTCTGATTCCAGGTTTAGTTACTTCATGTTTCAGAGGTCAGAAAAATGGGAGAATGGTATAGTTTCGTTTGGGAATTACTAGCAAAATATATTAGGCATTAATAAGAGCACCCAAGGAAGAGATGTCAGTGGAGAAGAGGCTCAAGGATGGAAGCCAGGGGAGCACCAACATTTAAAGTACAAGTAGGAGAAGAGGAGACAGTGATGGAACCTAAGGAGGAATCCTAGCCTTGTGCTTTTTCAAGCAAAATACAATTCCTCATTGTGTTTATTTGAAACATAAACTCTAGACAAAGGACAGTTTGTCATCTTAGACGTTTAAAAAAATGATACTTCTGTCATGATTTGTGTATAAGAAGAGCACAGGATTTATGAGCATTTCATCAAGTTATGTGTGTGGCACCCTTTATCACTAATAAATGGAAAGGGATTACTGGATACCAGGAGCTTTCTATATTACCAGGCAAGGAAGGATACTTATAGATTTTTATACCCTGTGTACTTCTCAGATTGAACTTCAAATGCTGCCTCATGGAGTTGGCCAAAGAAGGAAAAGAATCATACCTTCAGGTTAGAAAAATTAAAGTTGAAATTTATTCACTTCCTTGTCAGGTAAATGTGCTGTTTGCTTTACATTAGTTCTATCTCTATGAGAAAAGGAGAATGGCCTGCCGAGTTAGGTTGGAAAGTCCTGGGAATGATTGAAGGCAGGGGAGATAAACCACAAAAGCTGACATAGGACAAGAACCCAAACCTGGCATCACATTTGCTATGTGTGAAAAAAGAGTAGTAGTGACGGTCATTTTTTACATACAATATTACTTCGGATTTTCCAAATATTTTACTTTTAAAAATGAGTAAGAAATAACCAGTAGAAAAAGAAAAGAAACAGTTGGGTCTCTTTCTTTCCATAAATATTAGCATTCTTGGTTTATAAGTCTATTATCCACAGTCTTCCCAATCATGTCTGCATGATTGTCTCTGCAGTAAAGAACACATTTTTGGCAGCTGAGGTTCCCTTCTGGTGCATATTCACTTTCTCCAGTCTTTATATTTCAATTGTTCTTTAAGGTGGTGGAAAGGAAGTGATGCGATACAATTTCCCATAGAGCAATGGGAATAGACGTATTCGTGCAAAGAAACTGGGGATGCTGAGAGGTAGAGCGGGGGGCCTTATCTGGACCCGAACATTTCACTGGCACCATCATCTCTGAATCTCACTTCTTATACATGCGCTTGTGAACAAAGGATCAAGGCTGTTTTGAATTAGATTACTTGACATTTTATATTTCAGTGAATCTCTTTGATTTATTTAAGAACATTTTGTTAGAATAAAAGTATTGGCATAAGTCACTATTTTTCAAAACATACAAAGAAGCCTTTGAAAGGACTATAAAAGCCAAGCCTCTTGATTATATCAGCCTATATTTTTCTGCTTATGTACTTTCATTAGTTTGGTATGTGTACGTGTGTGTGTGTGTGCACGCGTGTGTGTGTATCTTCGAACCAGTATTTTAAAGCTAATTCTTACCTTTTATTCTTGGTAAGATCGAACCATCTTTATTGGTAAAAGTTATTGCATATTGCCACTTTTACAAGGTTTAACAGAGAGAATTTCATGCCCTTTTAGGCCTTGGAGAAGAGAACACTCTTCCTATTTTCTCTTTCCAGATTTTTGGCTCAGTCCAGGCTTCAGCATAGTTGGAGTGGCAGATCCCACTCCTGCATCTGGTGAGCTGTGCAGTTAGTAGCTCTGACACTTTTCTACCCAGCTCCAACAACCACATCCCCAAAATGTGAGTGTGGCCTTAAAAAAGATTGTTCCCACGTGACCACCAGATTGCTTCACGATCTGCCCAGTCATCCCCTTGATTGTGTCATCCTTTAAAAATCTGTGTCATCTGAGTATAGAGAATGAGAAGAATGTTCTCTTGCTCTCTTTTTAAATTCTCCAAAGGCTTCCTTCTAAACCATAAAACTAGAGAATTGGACTGAGATTTTTTTTTTTTTTTAATGATTTGGGTCCACGTAGTATGTTCTTTCCTGAAGAATATATGATCTGCAGGCATGGGAAGAGATAAGAAATGAAAGAGGGGAGCAAGTTTATAGTGTTTCGACCTCAGAAATATACCTTTGGTAATTCATTTTCAGAGTAGCTGGGTAAGCATGGCTGCTTTGTTCTCAAGAATATTTGAGGATGGCAGACAGAGTCTTTTAAGTGTTTTTGTTTTGTTTTGTTTTTGTAACCTAGAGTTGTGGAAGTAGAGGTAACATATGAAAAATCCCTGCATTTTCACCAAGGGGACCTAGATTTTACGTCATGTCATATCAGTCAGCAGAACTTATTTCTGCTGATATGTACTAATTGTCCAAATATAAAACTATTTCCTATCGACAACATGGTCTTCGTTTTTCCTAACTTTGTTTACAAACTGCTAGTTAGATGTTAACTTTGTCAGCCATTTAGATATGCCCACTTCCTGAGATCAAACTCACTCAGTAAGCTTTAATTCAGTATTAATGGACAGAATGAATACTGTTTCATGTCTTACCATTGAGCAAATGGGAGAAGGAATGAGAACTCAGTTTTATTGAACTATACCAGGCACTTAGAGTAATTTCAGCTTCCAAATTCTTTTTGACAAAAATTATGATTTTTAACTAACTTATCCAAGGCCGCAGAGTTAATAAGCGGCATTTCTTCTCAAAAAAGTTGCTCATTCATGCTAGAACTTTCATTTCCAAATTAAGAATGATTTCCTGTAAGGGAAGACTATGCTGAGCTGCTGCTGCTGCTGCTTCTTCTTTTTCTTTTTCTTCTTCTTCTTCTTTTTAATCCTCTTCTCTTGTAAATCCTTCAACTGTTTCTCATTGATTTAAGGATAATGTTCAGTTCATAACAAGGCTTGTAAATGTATCCGCAATCTCCTGTGTGCACAGTCCAGTGTCTCATCTCTTGCCTTCCTCCTCCATCACCTTGTGGTCACTTCCTTCCCATTGACTGCTCTGTGAAGAACCCCTGCGATTGTAAAAGACTGTGGGCTTTGAGGGAGTGGTGACGAAATCATGGATTGGAAGATCAGTAAGAAGGCTTGTTTATTCCACGGAAGAGCTCATGAGTAGCATGACAGATCAAGTTAAAGAATGTGATCAAAATAGTGAAAAGGAAGTGGTAGCATTTGGTGATCGTATTTTAGAAAGGATCTGGGAGAGTGACTAGTCCATGATGGTTCTGAGGCTTCCAGTTGTCTGTTAAATGAATGTATTTTCCTTTAAACTAAGATGCGTAGGACAAAGGGTGGAGCAAATTTGGGGATGAAGGTAAGGAAAGCATGTTTGGTTTTTCTCCCTTGGTGAAAAATTTGAGTATGTATGGATGTATACACATAGGTGCATGTACCTTTGTGAATATTCATGCGTTTTTTGTCCAATTATTTTCAGATACTGAAATTGCACTATTAAGCAACATACATGCTTTTGGCGTGGTACCTTTTACATCATTTCATTAGTTTTCTATTGCAGCATTTAAAAAACTACCACAAATTTACCATCTTAAAACAACACACATTTACTATTTCACAGTTTCTATGGCCAGAAGGCTGGACTTGGATTAGTTGGGTCCACTGCTCAGGGTCTCAAAAGGCTTCACTCAAAGTGTTGACCGGGGCTGGCATTTCATCCGAGGCTTAGGCTCCCCTTCTAGACTCATGTAGTTTTTGCCACCAGCAGCAATTTATTTCCTTAGAGTTGTAAAATTCATGAAACCTTGTTCTTCTAGGCCAGCAGGAGAAAGAATGTCTGATTTTTAAGTCCTCATTTGAGGGGTTTACCTGCTTGGGACAGTCCTACCCTAGAAAATCTATTTTAGGAATGACTTAAAGTCAACTGACCAAAGAACTTAATTACTTCTGAAAAGTCCTCCATCTTTGCCATAGCTACTTTGCCTAGTTAAAAAGGCAAGTTACAAACTTTGGTCATTCTCAAGGAGAGAGAACAGTTCAAGGGCATGGGTCATTGGGGGCCATCTTGGAATTTTGCCTCAGAATCATGTTCTCTGCTTATGAAGTATGTGTGAGCATGTGTTTCTGTGCAGAGGTAAGTTACAAGTATCCAAAAACAGTACCTGGAACATACCTCTCACCTTCTTATTTGGGATTTTTTTCCCCTGAAGTTTCTCAGGGTCTTCTCCCATTGTTAGCTCTCTCCTCTAGTGCACTGTCCTGGCTTCACCTTTCTTCGATGAGAAAGTATTCAGTTTGGCTCTGAAGTTACATTTCAGTTACTTTTCCAATCTTGGCAACAGTGGTGAGTGAGACTTTCCTAAATCATTAGTGATCCAGAATGAGCTTCAGCAGTTTGGAGTGAGGCCATGGCCCACATGTTTAATGCCACCAGTCTGATTTTTGTAATGGAAACTACATCATTTAGGTAAATATACAGTGTCTTCCTAAGCATGTTTTACTATTCTTTATTTTATGTTATATTCAGTTATTCTGACAGTGAAACAGATAGATAGTAGCCCTTTTTTGTTCCACCTAATTCATTGTGGTGAAAAGAAATGGGGTCTGTAATGAAATGGTCACGTTGAACTTCTGTTTTGAGGTTCTTTGAATATATTGGGTGAACTTCCTGGAACTGAAGGCATAGGTTTGCTGTATGTGTTTATATGTGTTCCACTTATCACTCGATAAAAGGATTAGAGATTGTTCACAAGATAGATTTTAGGTTGGTGTAATATAAGCAAAATTTAATTGGAAGGAAGCAAAGAAGAAAAACACTAGAGTCATCATAGCTAATGCCATTGAGTTTACCTCTGACAGTCACAGTTGGGTCAATGTGGAATTTAATTTGTTCTCACTAATGCAAAATAAAAAATACATATATCAATTCCTTAGGGAAAACATTGTGTCTTCAGGTATTAAATTCCAGCAATGTTTTTCATGTGGGACTTCATGGAAAACTCATGATAACATAATAGACCTGCCATAATACCATGTTGACAACAAATTGAGATGTAACTATCATAGAATATTTTCTTACAGCAGCCCTCATTAGGAGACTGGAACATTGAAGTCGATGTCAGGGTTGGTGATTCAAATGCTAAACTAGTGTGGTCTCAATAGGGACAGCTCTGGTTAATAACTGATTCTTGGATAAAACTCAGAATTAGAGATTGAAAAAAAAATTAACATGTTTCTTAGATAATCATCCTGAAAATACATTTCTCTTTGAAGCTTTTCATAGCAATTGGGAAGAAAATTTCAAGTGGTGCTCTCTGGGAAGACTTGGAATATTCGTTATATCACACGTTGCTGACTGAGATCAGGGAGTATTCTTTGCACCTCAAATAAGCAGATGATAAGGTTCAGTTTCCCCTGGGAATTACAAGGAAACTAATCATTAGGCTGGATACAAGGCCACATTACTTTGCCTCTAGTAAACATACCAGTAAAATTCTGACAGGTTTCTCTAATACCTTTCAACAGAGCTCCTTGTTACCCTCAATATAAATACCAAAATCCTTACCAGGGCATTCAAGAATCTGCATGAACTGCTTCCCTGCCCGTGTTGTCAGCTTCATCTTTTGTGTGATATTGCTTTCTGTGATTTGACCACACAGGCCTAACTGCAGTATCTGGAACCTCTTACACTGCCTCCTACTTCAGGATCTTTGTGCATATTGTTTCCTCTGCATGGAAGAGCCCCTCTACGCCCCACCCTCAGTGTCTGTTAACACTTAAACTTCCTTCAGCTCTCAGATGAAATCTCTACTTCTGAGAACATGTTCCTGATTCCCCTAACCTTGGCAGGTAGCAGACCCTGTAATGTGTTCTCAGAGCTTACTTTAGTTTTACTCATCAGTGTTAGTAATTTATGAGATTTTGTGATTAATGCTTATCAGCCAGACTGTCCATGCCATGAAGATGGGTTGCAGGATCATTTAGTGCTGTATCACCAGAGCATAGTAAATGAGTATAATGCACATTGAATAAAAAGGTAGCTGAAGGATAAATTACTGTTATTTAATGCCACATTAATTACCACTTTTAACCCATTACTGGCCTCTCCCTTAGATGCTACAGTTCCCATTCTGTAGAGCTTGAGTCATGTGAAGACAGTGACTTTAGGGAGAACGGGGAGATGGTTTGCTATTTCTCAAATTAAAATATTCACATGGTAGAGCTTGATTTTTATTTCCAAAAGGGTAATCTTGTTTGGCCAGTGTTGGAAACTATGCTGCATAGAGAATAATTTGATAGGATTACTCCGTTGGAAAGCTGAATTTGGTAAGCTGTTGCTCCTGGAAAATTGTTTTTATCAAGCACTGTTGCCTTCTTTGAGTTTCATGATCCTGTGTTAGGACAGGCAAATATTACTAATGGAGTTAGAGAGTTCTGGAAAGTGCACTGCTACTAATGAAAGTGATTTTTTTTTTCTATCATGGCAAGTCAGGTTTAATGTTCTATTTTTATTTTGACTGGTGGATCTCAAGACATGGTCCTCAGGGCTCTGTTAGGCATTGAATGAGACCATAAGTATTTTCATAATAATACCAACATGTCATTTGTCCTTTTCGCCTTACATTTTCTCCATGGGGTGTTCTCCAGAAGCTACACAATACTGACTTACGTCATCTCACAACACAGGAGTGGATATAAAAATCCAGCTGTCTTCTCTTAAGCTAGATATTGCAAAGATGAAAAATATCACTCTTCTCAATAATTTTTTTGAAAAACAATTTTTCATAAAAATATGTTCATTATTGTTTTTGAAAATGAACTAATAAAATGTCTGTTTGAAGTTTTAATATGGCAGATATTTCACATAAAAAAATCTTTGTGTTTTCAATAATTTTTAAAGACTGTGAAAAGATCCTGAGACCAAGAGGTTTGAGAACCACTTCTCTGTGCCATCTAAATGACACAGTGTGCCCGTATTCACCTGACTTTGCAACCTGTTTTTAGATAGGTTTTCCTTTCAAAGTCTTCTAAAAGATTGATTAATCTGTTTAAAGAACTAATACAAGCACATAATAGTGTATTAAAAGATATTCACAAATAATAAATCCCCTTCCCTGCTTAGTCTCTCAGGGCTCCAATTCCCTTTCTATGTGCCAACTTCTATTCATGCATTTCCTGATGGAGAACCTTGATATGTTGACCTAAATGCTAGGATCTAATAGACCCCATTTTATTTCTTGCTTAATGGTATAGCAAGGAGATTGATTCCTAACAGTGCATTAGATCTACATTACATTTTATTTTATTTCATTTTTTAAATTAATTTTTTCATCATAATAATGATTTATGATCATTATTATATATTAATGTTTATGATCATTAACATATATTATTATAAGGAGTCATAATAATGACTCCTTACTCTCCGTCACCTAATTTATCCACCCTCCACCCCAACCTCTGCTCTGGGAACCATTGATTTGTTCTCTGTAGTTAAGAGTATGTTTCTTGGTTGGTCTCACTCTCCCTTTTTCTTTCCTTTGTTCATTTTTTTTTTTTCTTAAACTCCACATATGAGTGGTAATAGATTCTACCACATTACTTTGAACAGTTGTAGTGTAGTCCATTCTGTGGATGAGGTAAAATTGATTTCTTCAGTCTTCTGTTGATGGACGTTCAGGTTGTTTCTATTTTTTGCCACTACCCAGTGTTTGAATGACTATTCTTTTACTTAATTACTTGTGTATATGAAGTGAATACATCTATAGAATTAATATTTGGTGATAGATTTTCTAAGTCAGAGGAATCATATATTTTAACATTGATAGATAGGTATCATCAAATTATACTCCAAAAAACTACCAGATTTGCCCTCCTATGACTATTTTTCCCTATTCCCATTTTATTTTATAATAGAGTACACTGTAAAAGTTTTAATATTTGCCAGTTTGAGAAGTGAAAAATAGTATTTAATTGTAGTTTTAATTTTTCTTTTTATGAATGAGATTTTTTTTTTTTTGTTTTTTTTAGTTGAAGGGAAATAGAATAGTATGTACTTTTGTTTTTCAGTGAAGCCCATTAGTTTCCACAAATATGTACTCGTTTCACGTACAACATCTTAGAACCATTGCCAGGTCACAGCAGTGCCCTCTTGAAGAACTTCCCCAGGTTCAGGTGCCTCAACTCATAATCCTCACCTCAGACCCTTCTCTCTCTCCACACCTCAATTAAGTCAGCTTCCTTTCTGACCCTCTGAAAGCAGAAGAGTCTTTAGGATTCCAAACGTAGGTGACCTGTGTCATCTAGTTTGATTTTAGTTTGCAAATTGTCTTCAAAGAGTGGAGACAGCTTTTCCTTTCTACTTTATGAATTCATATGTTCTTAGGAGGAATTTTTTTTTAAGATAGGGAAACACTGCTCAGTCTCCAGGGGTGAGTCGTAATTAATGAAGAACTCTGTGTCTCATGGAAACTATATTCTAACAAATCATCCTAAAACCTCATTAGACATTGTGTACTCCCTGAGGACACTGTTGAAGAGCCACTTGATTAAGCGGATCGTGACAATTTCAGTTTTGTCTGTCATCTGTGCTCCAGAGACTCTTCAAAGTCAAGAAAACAGTTTCAAAAGGAAGGAATGGCTATTTACATCTTAAAGATATTACTGATACTAGAGCTTTGTTGTATTTCCATATGTAAATTTACATAAATGTTTGATACCTCTTTTATTCTGGGTTGGAATAAGTGATTTATTCCCTCTTTCTGTTTATCCCAAGACATTTTTAGAATTTGGCATAGTTAGGAAAAAGCATTTCTCATCTGTGATGGCAACACCATTATTCCTTTTACTAGAGTGCAGTTTTGAGATTCAACAATTATGCCTTAGCACCAACGTGAAAATGTTGCTTTGGATAACAGGAGGTGCTGGTGAAATATTAAGATATAAGTAGGGAGAATTCAGATAATAAGATCTTCAATAAACAAACAAAAAAAGTAATAAATATGAGTCCTGCCTGCTGCAAATTTTTAGAATGGTTTTCTAGCAAAATATATTTAACTGTCATTACTTAACTCTCAACTGCCCTAAACAGGTGGATCAAATGATCAGGAAGATAGTGAAGATGGAAAATAGAACTGTTGATTTAATATCCTTTCTTACTCATGATTTTGCTCCACAGTCTATTACTAGTAAATTACGTTTTATAGTATGTCAGAGCATATAAAGGACTTAAAAGAATCCAGGTGACCTAACAATGCTAGAGGCAAAATGCCCTTATGTTCAGCAGTTGTAGGTCCGAATGACTTACTGGATTTTCTATACCACACACTTCCTAGTTATATGATTTTAGTGTGTTTTTGTTTCTCTAATTCTCAGTTTCCTCCTCTGTCAAAATAGCAAAATTTATCTTGCAATTAGAGGATTAAAGCGAGTAACGCACATGAAATCCCATGCAGAGATCAGCACTCAGTAAATAATAGTTTATCATCATTGTTACTGTAGTAAGTGGCTACCATCTGAAACCGGATATAAAAAAAAAGTCAAATTACTAAATTCATGTATGGATATAAAGACCTGATGATTTAGGTGTAACATATTCACCCTGTATCAAAATAGTGATTCGTGGTAACACTTAGAATGTTGTGGTAACGTTTCTCTTGAATTTGGTGTTTAACTGCTGGGGGTATGGCGGAAGGTCCATCGTCGTTGTCGTGTGTGGGCCCCCCCTCCCCCCCTCCCCCCCTCCACAAGAGCCTGTGGCAAGGGCCCTGAGTAAACTGCATGAAGGAAGCCCAGGGGCACCTCTGCCTTTCTGTTCACAGATTTGAGCTTAACTAGAAATTTTCATTGCATTTAGAGCCTTTAAATTATTGTGATTATTTACACCATATAGAAGAATTGTCAAAATATATCTGTCATTTGTAAATAATTTAAAGGTCGCTTCAAAAAAGGAAAAGCAACCCAACATCTTCTAGTTAGTTAAATTCAGCTTGCTTTTATGTTTTATTTTCTGAAGAATTCTAACTAAGTGTTTTGCACATAAATTACACCCTTAAATTTTAAAGGCCACTTAGTTTGGGCATCCAGCATTTATCTTCATTTTGAATATATCTTACAAATTCACCTCCAGAAAGCCATGTAGAGAATACAGGGCTATTTTATCAAAAGCCTCTTCCTGAGTACAAGGTGGTTATTATTCCTCGCCAAGCCTATCCTAGAGAGAGAGCATTAGGTGACCCGGAGTGGGACTTGCCGACTCCAGACCACTCAGAGACAACGTTTGCTGCTGTGCCGGGCACCACAGTCCTCTGAAGCAGCCTGTGAGCATCCTGCTCCGCTGTGAGCAGGGTCCACTGGAGAACCTAGTGGGGGTGAGGTCAGGTGTCACCCCGTGCCAGCATATCCTTCCCGTAGCCCCACATCTTTTCAGTCTTACAAAGGAGCAAGCCCTGCAGGGTGTGGCTGTCATCATTACCCAAAGAGCATGCTCTACAGGCATCTAAGGGAGAAAAGTACTGCCGGTCTGTTGGGGTTGTTGTTTCTATAGAGCTACACAGGAAATACCACCAGAAATAACACATTCAAGCCCAAAGGGCAAGCTGCTGTAGGCATTCATAGACACACGGCACACGTTCTGTACATATGCACAGCTGTTTACGAGGCACAAAAATGTTTCTTTCATCACAATTAATCATTAGCCAACACTTAATAATCATCAGTGAGAGAGTAGAAGGGCAAGTGAAAAGGAAGTAGTTAGTTTATTTTTAGAAAGGTAGTGCTTCAAAGTGTTGATTGATCAAACAGGTGTTCAAAAGCATTTGTCAGAATCAATTCACAGGAAGTCTCTTTCACATTTAGGTTATAGCCAAAGAGAAAAAAAATAGCCTACGCATTTTACAATTTCACTTGCAAAAGTCCTATTTTGGGACTTGTGTGGGTATTTGAAAATATTAAAGATTCTACCAGGTCCGATTAAAGCTTTTAATTCTGGAAGGTTCAGACTCGCAGCTGCCCACTGCTAAGTGTCCTGTGGACTCCATGGGCTTCATCCAAGACCTCTGAGGAGAATGGCAGTGTGCACGTCCCACTGAAGCCTACGAATGCCCTGCTTGAGCCACGAGGTTATTGAACAGAAAGCAAATCCTTTTCTGAAGAGCCTCCAAGAGGAGGATATTTTGGTTACTTTCTGCTCCCTGCCAGCTGAAAAGAATGCTGCTGCATGGTGTGCTCTTCCCATGAATGCCGCACGAGGAGCACGGCTCGGTGACTCACCCTTGCAGGGAGCCATTCGAAGTTTTGAAACTGCATCATCCCTTCCATCCTTGAAGTTCTTTTGGATTTCATCAATGGCATGAAGGGATATTTTTAAAACTATGTAGATTTTTGAGGACTGGCAGAAGGCCTCTCCTAGTCATAAGGCAGACCCTCTAACAAACATGTTATTTCGTGGGCGGGAAATGAATCTCAGGCTGAAAAATTAGGTGCTTTGCTAAGTCAAAAAAACACTTAACATCTGCTATAGTTGCCATCAGAGCTCAGGTCAGTAGATAGAGATGGGTACCAAAATAAGATGCAGACTTAGAAGATAAATTCAAATCAATGATGGAAAATAGACAACTATGCAAAAGTAACATAAAACCTACAACGAAAAAATTAGTCCGATGGTTGTTTCAGTGCCTTGATAGAGGCAAGTTGATATTTACCAGACTGAAGCCAAAGGACAGTTGACTCTTCAGTTCAAAGTGGCCATTTAGTGGTGTTTGATGTAATGATTTATAAACCTTGAAGCCCATAGGAATATTTTCTATAGTGAACAAATGAAAAAAATTTTCTTTAAAATATCATTTTAGGCTTAAATTAGGAAAAACATCAAAATATTAATAAAACAAAATGGTACAGTATTATTCAGATATAAAAATGGCAGGCCAATATTATATCTGTCTTTGGTAAAAGGAAATATATTTCTGGGATTATCTTTCTAAACTCTGGCCCATTTGTGAGCATGTGACCAAATACAGTATCTCATGGAATTTAGTATTAGAGATATGAATTTAGAGTATGTTTGATGTCTGCTGGCAGAAAAATTAAAACAGTGGATTCTGAAAAATAGATAATGTAAAACATAAAATTCCTGAATGTTGCCCCAGGAAGATTATCTTGTGCCACAGTAGTTGTTAGCATTGCTTGGATCATGGGTATCTTTGAGAACCTGAGAATTTAGTGGCCCTCTCCCTAGAACAAATAGACTTTTAAAAATTTCTTTAAGTGAAACAGTGATATGGAAGTTGTTAGTGTAGGAAAGCATGGATCCCAAGAGCAGAAAGGCCATATTTATCTAAAATGACCATAGTTCATAATTTTCCCTTTTCCTTCTTTAGTTCAAGCAATATAGAAGCTGTAAAGCAGCATATTATTTGACCTTTTATCTGTTTATTTATTTTACCCCATAAGTTCCATATGTTACAGATGAGGAAGCTGAGGCACAGAGATGGTAAGAAACTCTTCCATGGTATTAAATCTGGAACTGAGATGCAAATCCAGGCAGTGGACTGGAGAGCACATGCTCCTAACCACAGCACATACTGTGGCTAAGAACACCCACATCTGTGTTCAGATCTACCCCATGAGGTTGGTCTTACTAGTATTCCCACTCTACAGATGTGGAGACTGAGGTATAGAGAGATTAAGTACTTTGCCCATGGTGAGGGAACTAGGATTCAAACTCAGCCAGTCTGGCTCCAGAGGTGGGAGCTAAGACAACACAGTATACTGTACACACAGACACACACACAGACACACACACACACAACATATGAATATTTACCGTATAAATTTTAGCAATCAGGATAAGATGGGAATGCTCGTACTTGTCAGATTATGTATGACTTTTTCCTTCCTTTTTTCTGGATTTTCAAATAATTCTGCTCTAAGTATTACTTTTGAATAAAAATTTTAAATGTTATTAAAATTTAATGAACCCATTCATAAATTAAAATGGATTAGATGGTCAAAACTGCTAGCGTTATTGAATGGAGTCCTGAAGTAAAGCAACAAGACAGAAGTGATTTTGATGGCTTAAGGGCATAAAGTCTTGGAAACGTCCAGGGAGACAAAGCATTACCAGGTGGGGACTGCATTCAGGAGTGTGGGGATCATAGGGATGCCCAGCTGCTTATAGGTTTGAGAGGTCTTCTGGGCAGTGAGAAGAGAGACCACAAGTACCAGGCTGCCCAGATCACAACAGGTCAAACGAGTTGTACTAGGTGGACTCACGGATGAACTGAGAGAGAAATTCTAAGTTCAGACTACTTTACAATTTTGCCCAAGGCTAGTTCTAGTCAGGCCTCTGCCAGGTGTTCTCTTACTTCTTATAAACCCCTGATTGGCAGAACAGCTTTGTTTTCACCAAACTGGAACAGATTTTTTTACACTACAGATTCAGAGCCCCACACCTACTGTTTTCAATTTGTAAGTTTGAGAATGCTCATTTTTAAGAAGGATCTTAGGGAACCCCAGTCCAGGGAACCCCAATGCAGAGGTACAAGGGTAGTCCTTTGCAACAGGGTGAGGTCCATGCCTCTTCACAGGGCAGGGTTAGTGCCCACTGTGATGAGATGAGAGCTGAGACAAGGAAGAACATTAGCCAAAGAACAAGAATGCAGATGTGAAAAATGAAACATTTAGTTACTCCTCCCCTCCGTTTTTCTCTTTGCTATTGAAGAGCCATTCTAACTGATTACTTTCCCACTGGTTTAAATGGTTGCTTGATTTAATGTAGCGAATTGAACTGGAGGTTTGGAGAATGTGGGAGATTCAGTAATCTTACTGAGAAGTAGAAGTCTACTTACCATTTCAGAGTTTTTGTCTATTAACTGGCTAACAAACTGGTTTGGAAGCTCTTAGAGCCAAGGCTCCTTAAGGCTTTGTTTAAAAAATAAAATAGGTAACTCAGTAACTTGATGCTGGGGTTTAAAAATGAATTGGGCTTCTTGATTTCCAAATTTCCAGAAAGTGTTACTAAATGAAAGTAGCTTTATGTTTGAAATTAAAATAAATTTAGAATAAAAAAGAATACTGCAGTTTGGATTCTTTAGAGGACTCTGAGTTTGTTTTATTAGCAATTAAATTTACACTTGTTTATGTTTACTTTGTTACCATAAGCAAGTTAAATGTGAGTCTCAGGTTTCATTTTCAGTTTTTGCTTACAATGTGGTCTTTTAGAGCTTAACCTATTTTTATTATACAATTGTATACTTTAAAAGTGATTCATGAGAATGCTGTTTAGCAATTAACACAAATGTCACTAAACTAATTATTATTACTGCAATTGGAGCTATTAACTTCAGTAAGTAAAATAATAGTTCCTTATTATATAACATATTTAGTAAATTATGTAACATATTTAGTGAAAAATAACACAGTGCAGTGTGTGTACATGGGACAAGATGAAGATTGCCTACTTCACTGTAGAATTTCTAAGGAAGTGCTTGTAATTAAATCTGACAAATCAAGAAAAAGTGAATTATTTTATTGTCTCCAGTTTTCAAGTTTGTGCATCTATTTCATAATATCCCACTCCGTAGGTCCCAAGCTCGTCCTCATTAATGCAGCTTCTACACAAGTTTTTTGTTCTCACAGTAGAAAGTCGCCAGAGTCTTTTTTATTATTTTGGAAATATGACCAGTTATATCACTAGGAACATCACAGGCCTCCCTCTTACTCTATAGGTCCATATAAACCATCTCTAACTCTCACTGGTTTCTCCTTTACTGTCTTACTTTCATTATGCCTATTATTTTGGAGCAACTCATGACTCGGTAAGGCCCAGTTCAACCTGTCAAACTTGACATCCTTCCCAAATGCTGTTGGGCTCAGGATTCTGGTAGTCTCTTCCAACTATAGTCCCTTCATGCCCGTCTTTAGCAGTGGTCATCATACTTTTAGAGGACCCATTGGTAAATTTGGTTGCACCTGAATCTTCATCCATGTTGAAGTTCTCTAGGAGCCCACATCCAACCTGATAAGCCTTACGTCTGCATTCAAGGATCTCCTCCTCCTTAGTCACCTTGGATTCTGAGTACTCACTTGGTGAGTGCCTCACTTGGGTGGAATCTTACAAAGGTACTGTGAATCACACCATTTTATTATCCAGCAGTGGTAGCAGAAATTTATTTTCTTTTAGCACACACTGAAGACATTGATTTCAGTTCATTTTTAGAAAATTTGGTTAAAATTTTGGTCATTTATCATCTATATTTATATTTGAAGTTTTCCCCAAAAAATCATAAGACATGCTTTTTAAAAAATTAGAGAATAATTTTACGTTTTAAAGATAAATGGCTTATATTCTTAGTGTTGTTTTTTTTTTTCCTCTACGGAGAGTTGCTAAAGTAAGAACACCTGCTATCATTTGAAGTTAGAATTACTTTTGAACCCCTCTCAACAGGGATTTCTGTCTGAGGCCTTGTCAAACAGAAGGGGTTGGAGATGGTAGAAATAATATGAATGGATGTTATTCATCCATTAGAAATTGTCTCCTCTTTATTCGTGCACTACCTACTTTGACATCAAACATACAACTGTCCTTTGGGAAGCAGAAAAGGCAAGGCCGAGAATATGAGAGGTACCTCATGTCTTTATAAAAATATCTTGGTGGCAATTACTGGCAAATAGGTTCTTGTTTGTCATGTATGAGCCTGAAATTTTGCTTGAATTGTTTCTCCACAGGAAATAAAAGATGTATACTTCTTACCTATTTTGGAAAGACAAGCATTTACTGAAGATTGTAACAGCTATAAACTTAAAGAAACATACTTTCAGTTTCCTTGACAGATAACAACACCAGTGAATTTGTAGCAATTATTGCCTATCATCAGAGCATAAATTCCAGTATTGTTTTAGTACTTGTATAATGTTCATGATGAGCCTTCATTTAGTATCAACCAGCATATAGCAGTCCCTCAGCAAGACCCTTGTAAAAAAATTCACCCTTTCTTCTGGGGCGCTTGCTGGGCCAAGTTTGTAGAACATGTGTCTCTTGATCTTGGGGCCATGAGTTCAAGCCCCACATTGGGCATTGAGCTTACTTTTAAAAAGCTCACTCTTTCTTCTCATTTTTTACCCAACTGAGTAGTTGGCAAAGAATTATGAGCTCCCACTGAGACCGATACCCATGGAGAAAGTGATTTTGTTAGATTTACCCCATTATGGGAGCAAGAGAATATATAAGGTAGCTATTAGTGTAGCTTGAAACAGTAATTATTTATTACTTCTGACCAGTCTGAGGGTCAAGTGGTGTTCCATTGGTCCACGTTGAACTTGTGGGTAGCTCTGCGAGTGTCCGGTAGACTCAACATTTTTGCTGGCTGGAAGTGGCTCTTTTCCGTTTATCTCTCTCTTACCTTCCTCCTGGGGCTATGGGCTTGCCTGAGAGTATTCTTCTCATAGAAATGAGAAAGGTAGAAGGGAACAAGCCCAACACAGGAGCATTCTTTCAAAGTTTTTACCTAACACCTATTAACATCCTGTGGCAGGGCAAAGTCAGGGGTGGGTTCTCTAACTCTTTGATGCTGCTAAGCAAAGTAACATGACAAAGAATATGGAAACAAGGAGTGGGGAATTGAGTCCAAAGGAGAGGTGGAACAGGAAGTGGGGCAGAAGGAGGTTCTAGGCTTTTCAGTGCCTTTGTTTTAAACAACCCATTATGGTTCAGAGTTCAACTATGAGGATATCGAGAAGGATGTGAAGGTCAATCTTAGCAGCTTCACAAGTATAGTCACCTTCACAAATAGTCACCTCTCAAATATCTGTCTATGAAATGTACCTATTTTGTGTGATGGACTAAAGTAAAACTCAGATATTTGCCTTTGTATGGAGAAAGAGTTCCAAATCGAAGCTATCTTTCTCCTCTCCATCATCCTTCCAAAGGAATCCTCTTTCTCCTCCCTCCCTCTCTTCCTCCCTTCCCACTCTTGCTTGCTCCTTCCTTCCTTCCTTCCTTCCTCTTTCCCTCCCTCTTTTCCCTCCCTCCCTTCTTTCCTTCCTTTCTTTCTCTCCCTCTTATCTTTCTTAAATTCTGATCTTTTGGGGGATGCATGGGTAGCTCAGTGGGTTAAGCATCTGCCTTCAGCTCAGGTCATGATCTCAGGGTCCTGGGATCAGTCCTTTCTCAAGATACCTGCTCAGCGGGGAGTCTGCTTCTCTCCCTCTCCCTCTGCCCCTCCCCCCTCTACTCATTCTCTCTCTCTCAGATAAATAAATAAAATATTTTTTAAAAATTCTCATCTTTTGGGGGCACTTGGGTGGCTCAGTGGCTTAAAGCCTCTGCCTTCGGCTTGGGTCATGGTCTCAGGGTCCTGGGATCGAGCCCCGCATTGGGCTCTCTGCTCGGCGAGGAGCCTGCTTCCCCCTCTCTCTCTGCCTACCTCTCTGCCACTTGTGATCTCTCTCTCTGTCAAATAAATAAATAAAATCCTTAAAAAAAAAAATTCTGATCTTTCGGATATCTAGGTAATGAGGTCTCATTTGATGCTCATAGATCTTCCCACCCATGCCCCTTAGCATAAGTTTTTGGGGTCCTAGAAACAGAATCTGGCCGATAGATTTATTGATGCATCAAACACATTCAGAAATGAATTCAAGGGTTCCATATTTCCAAATATTACTAGTTCTAAAGGTAGTAGTCAATAGTTCATAAAAATAAATATTGATTCAGAAATGGACTTGCCCATCAGGGAAATAAAGCTAGTAGCTTAAGTCATAATTTATTTATAATCCCTGCCATGTTATATTCAGTGATGACGTTTGAATTGAAGAAAAATTCAAGTATTTTTTTTCATATATTTTGAAAATATAACAGCCTTTAATGTATTTTAGGAGTTAGAATATTTTAAAACAGAATAAAGAATGACTTCTCTGGAGTTAGGAAAGTCCCACTGATAGTCCCAGTAAATACAGACCAGTTCAGGACAAATGAGATTTCCCAGAAAGCACGACAACTACAGTAACAACAAATTGTCATTCTTCCTGTCAGGCTGGGTCTGGGTATTCCCTGCTCTAGGCACGTGCATAATGCGTAAATCCAGACTGACCAAGGGCACAAGGATGAGTGTGGGTCTGCACCCTCAGTAATTGTATCCAAGGCAGTCCCAATTTCTCTTGAATCTCAGCTCATCACTGACTCTGCACCCTTGCTGGGCATTTCTTGGTCCTGAATTCCAGAATAAGATTGAGACTCAGACAGGTGACAAGGAGACTGGCTAGGCAACAAGAGCCCTTGTAATGCGATGGGAACAATGCTGAGCATCATGCGATTTTTCATATTTCTGAATCCGTGATGCTAAGGAGCGATTATGTAAAATGAAGTACTCCTGCTTTTTACCAAGTAGGTGGGTTGTAGAAAAAAAGAAATCTTACCAAGACTCATTTTCTTTGAAATCTACTTTTTTTGAAGAATATTTTTAAAACAGGACTAAGCATTCAAGATTTCTTATAGAAGTCTAGAAATAAAGCAGTTTTGATACTTGGAAATGAACATTTTGAGACTTCATGTTGACTTCCCCTATATTGTAATATATTTTTAGGGAGTTGCCTGCCTCTGCATTTTTCTCCATGATTTACTTGAGTTGAACTTTCAGCCAGATCCATTATTTTTCTTCTTTGGCACATTATGCAAATTAAATGCAAAAATAAGTGATGAGAGGAAAAGGTCTCAGTGCATTGAGCAGGTGCTACATCAGTAATAGAGTAAAGTAATTACAAACTTACTTGCAGCTACTAAGACTGTGTATTTTCCACTATTCAAAGGAAAATCTTTCATGTACTCATCACTACAAGATTTATTCTCCCATTGATGTGTGGGAGATTTATGCATTTAACTGTCCCACTCATTGATGAAAGAAACATGCTCCTACAGAAATACATTTTTTTCCACGTTAATATGACATTTAATCCTGACTTCATTTTCCTCCACTAAAATAATCTCTTGTTGATAGTCTTCTTTTCATCTGTATTATGAGTATGAACATTAGAATGGTTCATTAGGCTGGAATAGCAAAGACATGTCTGTGTGGGACTCTTCCCAATGCCAAAGAAAAATATCATTTATTCTTTTCCACTTTTGACAAAGGCAGTCGCAAAGTCACTGTCAATTGGAGGGGTAAATAAAATGATCTCTAAGATTGCTTTTCAGTTGAAAACACTGATTCTTATAACTGGGAAATGGTGGTATTGAACTAGAATTATGAGCTTTGTGTTCAATCACATTCCATCACTGGATTGTGGTCTTATTTTAGGGGGTATAATTCCCATGTGATCCTTTAGTCCTGAGTTATAATATGTCCTACAGTTGTCATATTTTAGTGAACAAGCCAGAAAAAAATTGCCTGAATCATATGGAACTCTTGTTCCATTTAAAGGCAATAGACTAGAATACTTGATGCATAGTTTAAAATAATTAGGGGCCCCTGGGTGGCTCAGTGGGTTGGGGCCTCTGCCTTCGGCTCAGGCCATGATCTCAAGGTCCTGGGATCGAGCCCCGCATCGGGCTCTCTGCTCAGCAGGGAGCTTGCTTCCCCCTCTCTCTCTGCCTGCCCCTCCGCCTACTTGTGATCTCTCTCTCTCTGTCAAATAAATAAATAAAATCTTTAAAAAAAAAATAGTGTAAACAGGAATTTGGTGATGAACAGTGTTAAATCTTCGGAAGTTTAAAAAAAAATTAAATAATTATTGTTGTCAAGTTCAAATTAAGCCTTTTGTGGATACCATAAATATGTGAATCTTAAAGTTGTATTTGTGTGAAACAAATGCCCTTCCTTTCCAAATTTATCATTAAAAAAATGTTAGTTTCCTCTTAAATGGCAGTAATTCCTTCTTCCTGTCTCCTTAGAATACATTGAGAATGTAAGATTATAGGTATAGAATATTCTCATATCAAAGATATCTGCAATAAGCATAGATCCTTGTAATAATTGTGAACGTTACTTATTTAACAAATAGGTAAATGATGAAGTATAAACTCAGTATTTTAGCCCTTCAGGTTTATCTTCAGAATATAATTTTGTCATCTTCTATAAAAAGTAATTTTAGTGAAGGAAATTCACAAACTCCCTTGGAAAGTATACCTGGAATTTTTCTGTAGTATACATGTTTAAGTTTTTATCTTTTAAATTTCTTTTGATTTTGTTGCCATGTTTATCCTTGTAAGTAAAAGTGGGGTTTGAGAAACCTGATTTTGTTTCTGGCTAGAACCTGGTTAGCAGGATACATGTGTGCTTACAGAAGCTAGAGGAAGCATGATAGAGTGGAAAGAGACAGGTATCTAAGAACTGAGCTATATATCAAGTACCTCCCTCAGTTGTCATCATTGTTCTTGCTGCTCAGAGTAGGTTCTATGGACCATCAGTATCAGCAACACCTGGGATCTGGTTAGAAGGATAAAGCGCAGGCCCTCCCAGGTGCACTGAGGAAGAATTTGCATTTTAACAACATTCTCAGCAACTCACATACCTGTTAAATTTATCATGCATTCATCGCTGTAATCTCTAGTACCCTGATCTCTCCAAGTCCCACTTTGCTCATCTTTGAAATAGTATGTTTTCTATTCCACAAATCCACAAAATTTTGAGGTTTAAATATAGGAACATGTAAAAGTGCTGTGTTTGGTGCCTAGCATACATGAAAAAATTCACTTCACTACTCACAAAAGAAATGTAGATGAAAACAACCAAGATATCATTTTTCAGTTATCATGTTGTTTTAACAATGAGGAAGTCCTCGTAACCTATGATGTCTCAGTGGAGGAGGAAAGGGTCCCCTTTATATACTCTTGGTCAACATATAAATATAGCTCTGATATTTATTGAAAACTGTTTGACTATATCAAAACTTTAGGGGCACCTGGGTGGATCAGTGGGTTGAAGCCTCTGCCTTTATTTATTCTGTCAAATAAATAAATAAAATCTTTAAAAAAAAAAAAACCACCTTTACATTTATTTATAATTTTTTCACTCAATAACTATGCTTTGGGGAATTTATCCTAGAGAAATAATCTAGACTTGAAGAGATGTGTGTTCAAAATTTTCATCAAAAAAAAAAAAAAAAA
>CM052895.1:35173000-35240196 GCA_028534135.1 Potos flavus | reverse complement strand
GCTTAGCTAGGTGGTTCTAGCTCAGAATTTCTCATGATACTACCATCAGGGTGTCTATCAACACCGTGTTCATCTGAAGACTTGACTAGAGCTGGAAGAAGCACTTCCCACATGGCTGGCACATTGGTGCTGGCTGTTGGCAGGAAGCTTTAGCTCTCTGTCAGCCCTGTTCATGGTGAGAGGGGACAAGGGAGTGAATCCTGGGAGGCAAGAATCATTGGGTGTCATTTTGGAGGCTGACTCCTCGTAAAGGCCCTCAGTGACTCACATCTCTCTCACATGCAAAATATAGTCAGCCCCTTTTGTGGTCCCCCAAAGTCTCATTCTATTATGGCATCAGCTCAACGTTCAGGATCTTATCATCTAAACCATGTACATTAGTTTCCTGTTGCTATGTTAAAAATGATACGAATCTGACAAGTTAAGACAATATCCATTTAATTATCTTACAGTTCCATAGATCAGACACCACAACACATAGTAGCTGAGTTCTTGGCACAGGAACTCACAGGGCTGAAATCAAACTTTTAGCCAGGGCTGCTGTCTGCACCATGAGCTTGGGGTTTTCTTTCAGGCTCCTTTAGGTCTTTGGCAGAATTCAGTTACTTATGGGTCAGAAGGATCTTGGATTGGGTCTCTCATGAAGTTGCATTCAAGAAGTCAGCCAGGTTGTTGAATCATTATATTGTATTCCTGAAACTAATATAACACTGTATGCTATTTTGGAATTAAAATTAAATTAAAAATACAAGAAGAAAATTTTTGAAAATAAAAAAATTAAAAAGAATTCAGCCAGGGTTATAGACATCTAAAGGCCTGAGTGGGGCTAGAAGTTGTGCTTCTAAGGTGATTCACTTGCATGATTCTCACATTGGTGTTGGCTCTTGAATGGTATTGGCTTCTCCTTTATAGACTGGCGGCTCCCCAGGCCGTGTAAACTTCATGACATGACATGACATGATGGCTGACTTCCACTGGAGGTGAAGTGATGAAAGAGAACAAGGCAAAAGCAGGAATGCATTCTATGGCCAAGCTTTAAGAGTTACACACCATCACTTCTGTTACATTTTGTTGGTCACACAGAGCAATCCTGATACAGTGTAGAAGGGGCCATAAACACCAGGAGGTTGCAAGTATCATTGGAGCCATCTTTAAGGCTGGCTAATACAAGCCCAGTTAATAATAACAATGAAATAAACACATTTTCTTAAATGGAAGAAAGAGATCTCTGGAACACTGTACATTTCCTGTCATGTCCACTGCCATAGTATTCAGGTTCTCCACTCTGTTTTGCACCTCTGCAGTAGCTTTATGACTTCTCCTCTTGTTTGCAATGTCATCCCTTTTAAAACCCTTGGAAAAGATCTAGGTAAAAGGCATGGGAGCTCCTGCTTTTATAACTCTTTGAGTAAAGTTCTTTATAAGACACTCTAGGCCATCATTTGTGTGCACATCTCTTGCTTCATCCGTTTTATTCCTCTCACCCTCTAATTATTTTTATATTTCAGTCATGCTGAACCTCTTACTGTTTTCCCAAAACATACCAGGTTCTGTTGTGTCTCTACTTGCCTTTGTTTATCCTATTCTCTACCTGGAGTAATAGTAATAGTGACTATGTAATAGTGACTATGCATTTCCTAAAAGTGAGGCAGTTACTATGCTAAATCACACATTGGTAGTGCAATTATCATAACCTTATATGGTAACTATTATTATTATCTTTACAAAAGGGCTCTCCTACCCCCATATGCATAATGGTCAAAAACGGAGACCGTAGAGAAGAATTTGGAGGTTCCACCATAAATGTCTTTGTTTTTCTCCATGCAAATAGCTTGAAAATACCAAAAGTTTTATGATTCTGATTTGCTAACCGAATTTAGGTATATCTGACCAAATTAAGTTGAACTTTATATTTCAAAAGGTATGTATGGGGGCTCCTGGGGGCTCAGTAGATTAAGCATCTGCTTTTGGCTCAGGTCAGAATCCCAGTGCCTGGACCCAGCTCAACTTCAGGCTCCCTGGTCAGTGGGGAGTCTACTTCTCCCTCTCTCTCTGCCTCTCCCCCTGCTCATGCTCTTTTTGTCTCTCTCCCTCTCTCTCTCAAATAAATAAAATCTAAAAAAAAAAAAAGAGTATGTGTGTGAGTGTGTGTATGTATTGCAGGTGTAGAGTAGCGGAAGAAGTTGATAATCTGACCTTTAATTTTTTTCTGTGATGTAAGAGATATGGGGTTGTCGAACTGTCAAGTGGAAAACACATTAATCAATTTAGATCTCCAATATGGCTATTTTGCCCATTTTTCTCTTTCCAAATTCGTTTCCAGTTTCATGAGCAGCTTATTTGCTTTGAATTACTAAGCTAAAGTATTAATCCACATGTATGTAACCCAGACCATTAGAACACTATCTAAATATTATATTTTCAATATTGTTTGCTTTTAGCAATAAACTTATAGTTCCCATTCTAACTTAAAGAATTAAATATCATTCAATTTCAAATCATAACAAAAAGTGAGATTTTTAAAAAAGTGTTGTTAAACATTTTTAATGCACTGGACATTTCAGAAATGCTCTCTTAAGTAACTGACCAAAAAACCATGAAATTTTGGGGACCACAAGATGAACTCCTTTTTGTCTATATCTATGGTTAAGAGGTCTCACAGAAAATTGAAAAAATACATTCATTTCTGTTTCCCTTAGCATTGGCGAAACCTCACTGATTGTAATTCAAGAAAATTGACATTTAGAAAATCAGGCTGAAGTTCATCTTTGCACTCTCTAAAACAAGTCAGTTAATAATATAAATAAGGGAAATGAGTACAGCTTATAGAGGACATTCATGCTTTCCAACAGGCCATGTGCATAAACAATGAGTTTAATGAACACAGAGTAGATTCCTACCTGAACTCATTTTCTTTACAAGTTACTCATATTTTACTAGTAATGTTAAACTTCATTTCTCTTTGTTGCTCAAGTAGTTTTTAGCATTTTTATTTTTGTTATCAAAGTCATGGCTCAGTAGCTTAAACTTGTATGAAACAAAACATTTAAGCTCTTGATCCACACCAGCTAATACTCAAGAGATCACCTATATTAAATAAAGATCTGTTTCTTAAGAATACAATATATACTTTCATTGTTTGAGTGTTCCAGATGACCATTTACTGTAGTAGGTTTATGATAATGAGCCTCTTATCCTACTTTTTTCACCTGCCTTCTGTTAAAAGGTATGAATTTAATTCATTTTAGATTTTGAACAGTTGTGTGTCCTTTGCTTTAGCGATGATAGTTGTGTTCATCCATTATCTTCTTTTAAAAATATTTTTGACGATAGCCATCCTAATGGATGTGAAGTGGTATTTCACTGTGGTTTTGATTTGCTTCATTCAGTCTTAATCTATTCATTTATTTAGTGTTATTGTTAACATTGAGATATATTTTCCGTTTTTTTCTATTCATACTCCTTTTTTTTACATTGGGGTCATAGGATATAGTTTGGCAATCTGCATTTAGAAGTACTTTATTATGCCATTTTTTCCTCAGTGCTCTGAAAATCTATTCTCTTTGAGTAGGAATATCCCTCAGTGACATAAATTCATCCATTCATGATGACATCGTCACACTCCATCTTCCTTCCTATCATGGGAGCTATCTGTCTCCATTCATTTTGTTCAGGGTCATAGCATTCCATGATTGTAGTTTCTCCACCAGCTAGTTAGAGCTTATTTTCAAATGGAACTGAACACAATCTATATATTCTGGATATTGACTGGAGGTGATGAGCTGCCACTGGTATTTAAATTGTAACTCTAAACCTTTGTAAACATTCTTTGTGAACACCATTTTTGGTAGGTATATACACTTACATAAAGAAAGATGTATTTTCATGTACATATGTGTCCATTTTAATTGAATACTGGCATACCTAAAATAATGGATTTTAATGGAAATTGGCAATCTTAGTAAAAGCAGATTCTAGCTTTAACAACAGAAATGTTATGTATACAAGGAAACAAGTGAATTTTCATAACACCTTCTGTTTTTACATTAGCTTATTTAAACACTAAATTCATTTGAAATTACAATAAACAAAATTAAGAACAAGCTTTAGGTAATTTAACCTATCAGATATCTCAAGGCAATAAGCTCTCAACAGATTTTTTTTTCTTTGTGTAATTAGATGACCAGTGTCTCTTATTTTTTAAATAAAGGTTTTAAAATAAGAAATATCTTTAAGGTATAAACCAACTAGATCTTATCATTCAAAACATGTTCAGTTCAGTTAAGCCTAGCTTTCCTCTGGAGAACTACTCTTAAAAATACTCACCGATGGATATGAAAACAAACTGTTGAGATCATTATCAAAATCTCCATTATATATTATGAAATAAAAGGTTTATAATGGAATACTTGAACCTTTCTGCCCCACACAGGGCAAATATTTTTGTATTTATGGTATTCACATGAAGAATCAGTGCTGAAAATCTCAAAATATTATTTGATCTTTGTGGTTTGGGAGGAGAGGAACTGGCAGGATATAGCTTGGCACAAGCCCCTGTTTTCAGGAGGGACTTTCAGAGCAGACTTCTGTCAAATTTGCCATATGGAGTTATTGGGCTCAGATTATAGAGGTCTTCCTGGTTGTTTGCCTAATTTAGGAATTATCAGTGCTCTCCAGGATTTTCTCCAGACATAGAGTATGTGTTTAGGAGAAACTGACACCACTGGAAAAAAGTCAAGTTTGAATTTTGGAGGTTTTCATGGTCTCCAGCATTTCTGAGAAGTGTGGGGCTAGTGAAGAACTTCACTGGCAACAGCAGACAGTTCCTGTTATTCCTGACAGCTGATAGTCTGACACAGCCGTATGTGAATGGTACTGGTGGTCTCCCTCCCTGTGCACCTCCACCAGAGCACTCCTTATAGCCCACAATGACATCAGCTACAGGACCACCTGAGGAAATGAGATTGAGTCCAGGACAGACGCAAAAATCTGCTTTACTCCATTGCATCTTTTTTTTTTTTTAAGATTTTATTTATTTATTTGACAGAGAGATCACAAGTAGGCAGAGAGGCAGGCAGAGAAAGGGGGGGAAGCAGGCTCCCTGCTGAGCAGAGAGCCCGATGCGGGGCTTGATCCCAGGACCCTGAGATCATGACCTGAGCCAAAGGCAGAGGCTTTAACCCACTGAGCCACCCAGGTGCCCCTCCATTGCATCTTAATATAGTGTAGGTATGACCTTGAGTTTACTTACTCCAGAGGACTGTGGATAATGACGTGTGTGATATTGTAGGAATGAAAATCCAAAACCCTTTTTCTTTCGGAGGAGGCGGGTGGACGAAGAGAAGGAGGAGGAAAGAAGACGAAATCCCATTTTGAGGGTTTTCATGTTCTGAGCCCTAGAAAACATTTCCTGCTCGCAGCACTGATTTCCATGTGAAAACGCAGCTCCTTTCTCAGTTATCCTTCCTTAAGGAGCATCACCTGGATGGGTATCCTGTCTCATCTCTCACCTGTGAAGTTCACGTTCATGTTTTCATGTCACGCCAGGTTGAAAACTGGAACCCTTTAGCCCAGTTATAGATTTTATTTTTATAGTCGTGTGTTTAGGAAGATCAGAGGAACTTAAGTAAAAATCACATTTTCTGTTTCTCCTGCAAACATAGGCAATGTGGCAATACTCCGCTCACGTTTTCCACCTGCCAACCGTGGGACACATTGAGTAGTGGCTTTTCCTTAGGGCTGACTGTCTTCAGTTTGGGGGAGTCCCCACCTGACCGATTTATGCATTGGCATCCCTGCTTAAACCCTGTAGGCATCTGAGTTTTCTCCCCTTCATTTAGATTAGGGGATTTACCAGAAGTGGGACAACTGGACTTTTTGAATGGTCTTTCTTATGCAGAACAGAGAATACTAAGCAATCACTTTCTGGTGTTAAAAGCAAGTCTTTTGAGAAGCAATGATAGCAAATACCTCAGAGATCTGCTCAACATTTCTGAAAGTGTGAGAGCGAAATCAACTGGATCATAATTATCTCTGGGGCTTTTTAAAAATGCATATGCCAGGGCCCCACCTCAAACCTAAGGGAATCAGAATTTCTCAGGGAAGAACCTGGGCATGTGAACATTAAAAAAAGCATCCCAGGTGATTTTTCTGAATCAGAAAGTTTGAGAATTACTGAATTCTTCCTAGATTGGACAGCTCCTCCTCTTGACGGATCAAGTTAGAGGGAGCTGATGGGCCTCAGGAAATACTCCCAACTCACCGGTCTAGCAAGGCTGAAGATGCAGAATTTTGTCCTTATTAAAAACCAATCTATGCTGACCTTTTCCAGTAAGTGTCCAGCGTTAGATTAGATCAGTTTTTACAGTAGATAAGGTAGATTAATATAAAGTTTTATATATAACAGAAAGTTATTTTTTCTATTCGTCATAAAAAGGCAGGGAATTACTGGACCTGTATGTTTATTTTAGCTGCATTATTATTTTAAGTCCTATCTTTAACGTGGAATTAAAACACCACAGACAAGGAAAAAAAAATCACAGGTATTTGCTTTCATTTCTAATGTCTGAGAGAGTTTCAGCTTGATGTAATTAGCATGTAGGGCATGTTCACCTCTTGTAATCTCACAGATGAGTCATCCCACAACCCCAGCAGAGAACTGCTTCTGAAAGCCTGTCTACTAACCAGGCTTGGAAACCCAGCGGAAAGAACTGTGTGTTTTCTTCAGAGATAATCAATAAATGAGAAATTACCATAAATATGCAGTTCTATTCATTCCGATTTTTACATAACAACTAATAATGCTATGTAACAAATTGTATCTAGATTCTATTGTATCTTCAGAGCTAATGCACGTATGAATTATTCAATGAGATTGGCTTCCGTGGGTTTTTCTGAGTCATCGCAATGTGTCACCAGTTTCAGATAATACATTAAATATTATACATTATGGTCATTTCACAATATTTTGGTTCTAACTGTATCCTTTGTTAGTTAAAATTTAAGTGTGAAAATTGTGTATTGTAGTTCACATATGTTGCTTTCCCTTGGATGTCCTGTAGGTATTTTGACCATCAAACAAATATATCCTCACCTGTCTGAGCCTCAGTAGTCACACTTGCTTAGTGTGTTAGGGACATGCAGGTGAGAAAATAGGCAGCTGCTATCCCACCTGTGATTGGCATTAAGGAGGAAGTAAAAAGGAGCTAGAACAATCAATAGGAGAGTCCCAGGAGGCTCCTTGAAGGAAAGGACGTCAAAGCTCAGTCCTAAAAGATGAATCAAAATTGCCAAAGGAAGAGAGAAAGGGAATGCATTCGTGTTTTATTGCTGAGCATCACACTACCATACACTCAGCGGCTTAAAGCAACATTTAGGATCTCACAGTTGTCTTGGGTCAGGAGTCTGGTCCAGTCTTAACTGGGTTCTATGTGAAGGAGTTCACAAATCTGCAGTCAGGTGGCAACCAGGTGCATTCACTTCTGGGGCTGGGGTCTCTCTAAACGCCTTTAGGTTGTTGGCAGAATTTAGTTGTTTGCGGTTTTAGAGATTCCCACTTTCTTGCTGGCTGTCAGCCCAGGGCTGCTCCCTGGTGCTAGAGGCCATCTGCGGCTCCTTCCCTTCCCACAGGCCCTCCCACAACATGGCAGCTCAGCTGCTGCTTCAAGACCAGCAGGAAACCGTCTCTCTTTAGGAAGGGCCCACTTCCTCTTTTAAGAACTTTGTCTTGCTTAAATTAGGTCCATTTACGATAATCCCCCCTTTTGACCCAAAAATCAACTGATTTGGGACCCTCAATTAGGTCTGCAAAATCCTTTCACCTCACCTTCCACAAATACTATCACCTATCTACGGGAGTGATAGTTCATGCTCACAGGACTGGCCCACATTTAAGAGAAAGGGATTATATACATAAGTGGCCTGAACTTCACTCATCAATCAAGCCCCTGGGGGCTTTCTTCCTTGGGATTTATTTAATCACTTCCATTTACCAAGCACGCACTGGACACGTAGCCCACAATTAGGGAGAGATGGTGGGAGATGCCAAGTTTATTTCATAAATGGTATCACATGTGTCATATTGCCAAATCCATTATAACTTTCAGAGGTATTAATTTGGGAAGAGGAGAGAAGATTACTTTGAGAGCCAGAAGGGAATTTGGAAATAAGTAACATTGACAACTAAAGCCTTCAGACACATCTTTAAGTTTCAAGAGAGCAGTTAACAGAAAAGAAAAGTGTATTTTTAGAAGTTGTTTGGGAGGTGAAAGGATTTTTCTGAGGGGAGGAGGGCAGAGAACGAGTAGATATTTTGTGTGTGTGTGTGTGTGTGTGTGTGTGTGTGTGTGTGGCACTGCAATATCTCAGGGATCTTTGAGTCAAAATATAATGAAGTGTTTCATCTCCTTTCCTTCAAAAGATGAGAAGCAAGTGTACTAGAAAATGTATGAGTCGGTCACTGAACAAACCACATTGCTAATATATGGCAAGATGGCTAAAATAAAAACTCTTAAAATACATATTTTAAAATTAGATTTCTGACCTTCGATAGGGCTTATCATGCTATTTATAATGTAGCAGAAGGAGCTGGTTTTTCAGTAGTTGCCTCATCAGACATGACTCACATTTCCTTAAGCATTTAGACCATATGTTTCCTGAGGTAAAAAAAAAAAAAAAATCATGTGTTTTTAAGATTTTTCTATTTTTCTAAACAATGAGATGTGAACAAAACATTATAAAATCATTTAAAAGTATACTTTTAGGGGCATGCATTTTACATACGTTGATTTCTGGAAATTGAAAAATGTTAACTGTTTGGCTTGTGTAGCCATTAGGTACATTTATGAATATAAATTAGAAGTAATCACTGTGATGTTAGTTCCACCATTAAGAAAAAAGGCAGAATTCAAAAAGAGTTTAGCAATGAAACAGAGATACTACTGAAATGTACTTCATATGCAGAAATGGGAAATTTTTGAGGTAAGAAAGCTTTTGAATTATTTTAACATTTAATAAGAAAAATATTACTTTAATTGACATTTGGTAACATTCTTGCATGTGTACAAGCTGTGACTGTAAGATAATGGGGCAAATTATTTTGTGGCCAGTAGAAATTAAAATGAATTTATTTTTATGATTATTAACAGCAGGGACCATTTTAATTCAAATGTCTTTGCATAATATAAAATTATTGCTGTCAAACTCCTAGGAAGTGTATATTCCATTTAAGAGATGGGTTGGTACGTATAGAGAAAATTATTAATAAATGACAATCGGGGTCCCAACTAAGGAATCCCTGAGTTTCCCACTTGGTGGTCAAATCATTTAACATTTCATTCCATTGCTGTTTGTTTTTTGTGTTTTTGTTTTTGTTTGTTTTTATTAAGGCCATAGATTTAGAAGTAGGAAACAGCTTCTATACATGTAATAAATTTATATCTTAAGGAAGTTCAGTGTTTCCTGTTACACTTACCTGGACCTGGATCTCCCTGCCTCAGGCTAGTTCTACCTACCCTTCATGTTACCTGCTTTAGAAAGGTATTTCGACCCTCCCAGTCACCCAGGTCAGAAACCTGGCCAACATTCCTAACTCCTCCCTGTACTCTTTGCCTAATTATCCCCAGGTCCTTTCACTTCTACCTTCTCAAAGCTCACAGATATTCTTTCTCTCTCTTCATAAACTTTATTATTTTTAAGGTCAGTTTTAGGTTCATAGCAAAGTTGAGAAAATGTACTGAGATTTCCCATCTATCCCCTGCCCCTAAATGTGCTTAGTCACCCTATTATCTCCATCCCTGACCAGAGTGGCTTATTTGTTACAATGGATGAACCTAAATTAACACTTCAGCACCCACAGTCCATAGTTTACATTAGTGTTCACTCCTGATGTTGTACCTTCTGTGGGTTTGGACAAGTGTATAATGACATGTATCCATCATTACAGTATCATACCAGGTAATTTTATTGCCCTAAAAAAATCCTCTGTCCTCTGCCTGTTCATCTCTATCTCTCCCCAGCTGCTGAAATCCCCTCATCTTTTTACTGTCTCTGTAGTTTTACCTTTTATAAAATGTCATGTATCTGGAATCATATAATATGTAGTCTTTTCAGATTATCTTCTTTCACTTAGTCATATGCATTTAAGGTTTTTCCAGGCCTTTCATGGCTAAATGGTTCATTTCTTTTTAGGACTGATTAATAGTACACTGCCTAGATGTATCACAGTATATTTATCCATTCACTTCCTAAAGGACATCTTGGTTGCTTCCAAGTTTTGACAATTATGAATTAAGCTGCTGCAAACATCTCTGTTCAGGTTTTGTGTGGACGTGTTTTCCACGTTCTTGAGTAATCACAGATATTCTCTTAAATTCCAACCACATCATCTCTGCCTCCTAATTCATCTCCGTGACTCTCAGTCTTGAACGACCCTTACACCTCTTCTCATCACCTTATGCTTCACCTTGCAACCAGGGAACTCTCTCTTAAATGTAAATCTTATTGGTCACTCACCTGCTTTTCAAGCTTCAGAAGCTTCCTAGGACGTGTTCTTAAATGCATGCACAACACATCTCCTTGGCAAATAAGACCCTTTCCTTATCTGGCTCCTATTCATCCCTCCAGACTCAACTTTTGGCACTGCCGTCCCCCTGCATTCCATGTCTCATTATGCACCCCCTGAATTTTAGTCTTGCCAAACTATTTGCAGTTTCTTAAGTGGACTTCCCTCTCGGCATTATAGTCTCCTTTCGCCTCGAAATTTCTTTACCTCCTACCCTTGCTCCATCTGATTAACCTCTATTCTTCATTGAAGTCTCAGTTCTGGGCAGATGTCTTCTCCTTGAGGATGTGCTCTTTGTCCCTTTGCATCTTGGAACCGGGGCTTCTCTGTTGTGTTGGCATCCTGTGCACCCCTCTGTCATAGCTCTTATCTCATTGCATTTTAATCATGTATTCACTAGTCTTTCTTTTCTAGCAGAGTAGATTTTTATACAGCTGGTGACCCCAAAGAATTTCCTAGGTCTTAACACTGTGTCTAGAACAAAATAGGCATTTCATAATAGTTGACAATTGAGTAAGTATATACAATGAAAAATCCCACCTGCTAGAGCATTAGGAAATACAAAGTCAATATATTAGTATGCAATATACAAATATATATGGTAAATATATATCAAATTACATAATATAAAATAAAATAATAAAGTTAATCTTAACTCTGACAGTGTAATATCTGCAGGTCAGTTAGAAATGCTTTTGGCTGCCAGAAAACCCTAATAACAGTCTTTTAAACAAATAGAGAAGTCTCAGAAGAGTTAGCTTACTGGCTTTGGTTCAGTACAGTGTTAGGGCCAGCATGTCTATGCTTCTTTTGGCTTTTCTCTAATGGTCACAAAGTGGCTACTGTAGCTCCAGCCATCACATCTATCTTCAATTCAAGAAGAAAGAGAAAGACAACAGTAGCCACTTCTCTCTCCTTTGTCAGGAAACCAGTGCTGTTCTAGAAGTATCCATCATCTTTCATTTACTTCTCATTGGCTAGAACTATGTTAAGTTGTCACCCCGAATGTAAGAGAAGCTATGATAAATAGTGTATAATGTTTCCAGCCTCTATATCAGAAATGGGGAAGAGACAGTAAGTTTGGAAATAGGTGTGGGAATAGTCAGCCAATAGTGTCAACTATACTTTGGGACAAACCATGTTATTTCTCTTCTCTTCTCTTTATTTTCCTCTTTTCTGAGTAAATAATTGAAATAAATTATATTTCTTCCAGAATCAACTTTCTTTCCTTCTACAACTCCCATATATTCTCTTGTCCATAGTGGAATTATCTTCTACACTGGATAGTTGGTCCAAGTCTTTCTTGGATATTTCACAATTAGAAGAAGCCCTATGTAATGAAGAAACACATCCTTTTTAAGAGCTCTCTTTGTCATAATGTTCTCCCTGACAAGGGCTGAACAAAATGCACAATACACAGATTTCTTGCCACCAATCTGTCTTCGGTGTGGCAGTCCCTCAGATTATTTATGATAATTATCATGATTTCTCTAAATCTCCTCTTTCTCAGGCCAAAATTCCACTTGCTTCAGTACTTTTTCAGATAACCCCTTCTGTATTCTCTCTACCCTGGTCAGTTGACACCAGACACACTCTCTTCATTTATTTATGATTCATTTAACTGATACTGAGTTTCTGCCAGGTGCCAGCACTATTCAGGGGACTGGTGATACAGAAGACAAAGCAAATAAGGCCTCTTCTTTCATGAAGCTTTTTACAAAAGAGTAGTAGAGGGAGGTGGATGGTAATCCACTACACACACATACACACACACACACACACACACACACACACACACACGATCATTTCAGAGAGTGATTAATGCCAAGATGAAAGCATACAGGAACGGATAGGTGAATGACAGGGGGTTTGTGTATGTGCATGTGTGTGTACATGCATGTCCTGTAGATTTTGTGGTCAGGGAAGGTGTTTCCAATACCTAAATGAGGAGAAATAACCTGTGTGGCAGAGGAGCTTTTGAAGCAGTGGGCATTATAAGTGAAAGGCTTTTAGTAAAATGAGCCAGGCTTGATCTAGAAACAAAACAAAACAAAAAAACACATTCAGAGGAGGAGAGTTTTGGGGAATGAGCCTGATAAAGTACAGAGGGAAACCGTCATGGAGGTCATGGAGGCCAAGGCAAGAATTCAGATCGTATTCTAAGTGGTTGTATTTGAATATTGTCTTAAAATGTGTCTGGACAAAAACTGAACACATAGTTGCACATATCTGTCTGGAGAAGTCAAATTTATAACCTCTTTCTATAATGGGCACTGCATTTCTATTAATGCAGGCCAACATATGTGACTTTTTGGGAAGCCATGTTATACCTCCAGGCCTCACTGATATTTCCTGTTCATTTTTTGACGAGCACTGCTCACATGCCTGCATGTTACTTGCACAGGAGAGGGAGTAGGTGGATGTGATTCAAGGAGTTATTAAAATGATTCACATCACACTTCCACCATATGAAAAGTAATATACGGTCCAAAGCAACCCAGCGTGGGGAAGCCTAAATTACATATTTGAAATTCAGTCAGTCATTGAAATGAGATAATCTGAATGGGCCTGCAAATGCATTTCTTGAGAGCTTGCCTCCCAAAGCAAAACTGAATGATAAGAATGGAATAAAGTCTAACCCCTCAAAACAGAAAAGATTATAAAAATTGATAACTCCAACCACGCAGGAGTTGGGGATGAAAAGAAGTTCTTGGTACTTAACTTGGTATGAGCCAATTAAATGTTGGTTTTCAACGTTCTGGGAACCCTAATTGCCTTTCCTCCAGCAGCCTTGGGTTTTTCTCTGAACTGTGGGAGTCAGGCCTCAGAGCTGAAGGCTCTGGTGACTACCTGTGTTCCATTTCAATGCTGAACTGTGAGCATCGATGCTCTCCAAGGCAGCGTGTGAGTGCCGCCCTTCCACTGGCTCAGTGTCCGCCCTGCACGCTTGCATCTGCTGTTTGGTCGCTCAGGCAGCGGGGCTCCTCAGGACTCTCCTCTCCCATATGGCACCTGAGTTTTGTTTCATCCCTTTCCTCTTCCCTATCAGTAGGTATTCTGGAAGACAGTTTTATGATGACATTCACAACTAGCATTAAAACGAGATAAAAATAAAACAGGATGTCAATAAAGAATTAATGATGTGTGTCTGTGTAAATGTATAGTAATAATAAAAAGAATAGATATCCATTTGTAAAGGTACCGTTTTAAAGTCATGGGTCTTTAAATGAGGCCACTTTATAAATGAATCGACATATGTGAATGTTTGCCTATGGCTTTCAGCCATGAAAATCGCCCTGTAGACAGTGGCTTTTGAGGTGAAAAGCACTCTATAGGCACTAAATAGTTTACCAGAACACCTCTGTAAGTGCAGATCTAACTACTTTCGTGACAGAAGTTTCAGAAACACAGCTGGAAGCAATTACGGGCCATGGAAAGAAATTGTTAAACAGGCTGGTAATCTGACATTTCCTAAAAACTGGACGTATGAACCAAGGGCAACTAGTAAGAAGCATCAGTGCCAGCCTTGTAGGAGAGAAGCAGACCTCCATCGTGGAGGCAGGAAAATGCCTGGAAGGATTTAGGTAGAGTAGCAATTGTCAGTAATGACCTTGGTGTCCAGGCAATTCAGTGTGGTAGAAGCACCCCTCACCTGAGGTCGGGAATCCCTCCACTGCTGCCCAGCTAAATGGTAGTTGACAGGTCTTGTAACCCTCTCTGAATCTCCTTTCTTCCATCCTAAGTAAGGGGCTAGCCTTGGTTAGGTGTAATTCAAGCTGTGTCCTGCATAATGTATGGGTTTTGCAGCAGCAGAGGGGGTGTACCTGGGGGGGCTGTGAAGAGGAGGGTGAGCAGGTGAGGCTCTGGATGCTCTCCTGTTCTTCTCCCTGTGTCAACCAGAACAACTCTATTTTTACCTCTTTATACATTGAATTTTTCGGTAAGATCCTAGTTAAAAACAAAGGAAAACAAAAAACTTTCAACACTTAAATCTTGTAGACTTGAGTATTGAGTGACTCCTTCCAACTCTCAAATATTATGATTCTAACATTCTAATTAAAGTATGTAAATGACACACTACTATATTTAAAGATTAAAAAATTGTCACTATTACTAGGCAGTGATAGTAACACCAAAGTAATAGAATTAACTGAATCCTGGCAAGCAGAAAATATCAGTGAGCAATGAATACTATCGATAAGCTATGGCTAATGCATTGTACAAATAATGGGTTCATTACATTATGTTTATTTTTCAAAAGATTGATCAGCTTTCATTTGTGAGGGGCTATAGTGTTCTATCTGTTCTTGCCGCAACTACATGGGAACTCTAGAAGCTGTTAGTACATCCTTGAGTGCAAAAGCTGTTTGTTTTTTTTTTAAACTCTTCCAGGATTGTTCAGTTTTTTTCAGATGTTCTGAAAGGATTAGTTAGTGTTAAACACTCAACTATTTAGGTGGATTTAAAGCACCTATGTTCAGCATCCTACCAAGTACAGGGGAAAATTTATTCATCATTCAGCAAATGTTTCCTGAGTACCTACCATGGGCACCCAGATTCATTGTGAACAAAACAGACCACACACATCCCAGCCCTAGTATAACATACATTCTAGGTGATGGATTGAAGACTTAGATGCATGTAATATATCTCTTTCTTGCAAGAAGCTTCAAGTCCAATTGGGAAAATTAAATGTCAACACTAGAGCAATTAGAAGCTGAAATAGGTGGTAGGGACTCCAAGTGCTACAGTAATTTCAGAAGAAGCAGATAGTTGGACTTGGGTAGACCTTGAACAGGGAGTAGAATTAGATAGACTATGGCTTAGTGCCCAGCACATAGTAGTTTCTCAGTAAGTATGTGTTCAGTAAATAGGAAACCAGGACTCACACATTGAAGTAATAGGGAAGTAATTTGGGAGATTTAAATGAGCCTAGGTGAAGGAAGTCTTGGATTACAGCTGAAGGTTTTGGAGTCAGGCGTGTGTATGTGTGTGGGGGTGGTGAGCATAACACAGAAAAGCAAGAGTGTGAATCTGTCCCAAGATAGTTTGCTGCAGAAAGGGCCTTGGGAGGCAGGGAGTCCTGTCTGGACCTTTTCCCATACTGTGAGACCATCATGGCCTTGGCTTAGTAGAGGCAGAATGTACAGCAAGGGTCAAGTATGAAAATCAATTCATTTGAACATAGCGCATACTGAGAGGGAGAGGAACTGAAGAAATGAGGCAGGAGTCTCAAGTTTTGGGGGGCATGAAGCTATTTTCTATTTGAGAGGCCATCTAGCATGGCAGTGATGTTCATAGGCTATGAAGGCCAGACTGCTTGGGCGCCTGCTAATAGCCTGTGACCTTCGGCAAGCTACTTAACTTCTCAGTGACTCAGTGTCTTCATCTATCAGATAAGAATGATAACATAGTATCTACTTTAAAGCGTAGGAGTTTGTGAGAAGTAAATGGCCTTTGAATCCCTAAGTGCTTAGCAGAGTGCCTGACGGAGGCCCAGAGGAGAAGAGAGGCTAAGATGCACAGATGGGGTGGGGGTGGGGGACTGTCTCTGTGCCACTCCACTCCCCACTCTACACTGAGGATGTGGGTGAGGTCACTGAGTCACCTTGAGCTCAGGAGGCAAGCTTCCTCTGAAGACTCCTCATTTTATGGTTGAGGGTGTGGGTGGGCAGGGGTCTTGCTCTTTGCCACATCCAACCTGGTGCAATGTCTTACACACAATAGATGCTAAGAAGTATGGTAGAACCAGGGTCAATTATTTATCTAGTAAACAGACTGAGGGTGCCACTGACAGATGTGGGGACAGGGAGGTAGTGTCTTGAGGATATCCCAGAGTTTGTAGAGTGTGGGAATTTAAGTATGGACTGAAGCTCTGGTATTCTGGATTCTAATATCCTGCTAGGTTTCATTTAGCTGCTACTTTGTACTCTTTACCAGATAGATTTACAAAATATCAGGATGTTTGCTTGACTAGGGAGAAGGGGGGGGGTAGTACGGGAGTTCTCTTTTTAGGAGACATCATGAGTGCTGTGTCAGGGCATCGCTTCCCCTGCTCACCATTGTCCACTGTCATCTAGCTGGCCGGGAGCCACCTTCCAAGGACAGGCCAAGTAGGCATGGCCTGTTCTTCCAGTGATCTCTGTTGCACAAAGAGAATGCAGCTTCTGATGATAGCAGTAGGTTTTCCTGGAACGTGGCTGGTACCCTGCTTCACAGCCTTGGAAATCTGACATGGCTTCTGGACTCTGCTCGGGTCTGATTTCTTTATGTGTTGCACAAGGAGTAGGCTGTGTGCATTCCTGACACTATCTTCCATCCTTGCTTCTTTTCTTCTAAAATACCTCTAACTGCCTGCTTTCTTGCTCCCAGCCATCTCTCCCTTTCTGATTATGGTGCTTACTAACACATATTCAATGGACAACAAGGTGCTTATGTGAAGGGTATTTCATTTGGTTCTCCCAGGAGTCCTTCTAGTTAGTTCAAATCATTGTTCAATACTAATTTTCCATATTAAGAACCTAGGTCCTACACAGGGAATTTCTGGAGTGATGGAAATGTTCTATGTCTTGCTAGAGTTAAGAGTTATACTTGTACCTTCATTTGTCAAAATTGATGAAACTGTACACTTAAGGGGGTGCCTGGGTGGCTCAGTCAGTTAAGCATCTGCCTTCAGCTCAGGTCATGATCCCAGGGACCTGGGATCCAGCCCCACATCGGGCTCCCTGCTCAACAGGGAGTCCGCTTCTCCCTCTGCCCGCCCCCTCATGTTTGCATTGTCTCTCTCTCTCTCTGAAATAAATAAATAAAAATCTTTAAAAAAAAAAAAAACACCAAAAAAACCATATACTTAAGACCTGTGTATTTCACTGCATAAATTATGTCTCATTAAAAACAAACAAACAAACAAACAAAAAAGTAAAGGACATACGTCCAGGAAAATGAATTGCCAAATAGAGAAATCAAGTTAAAAGAGTCTTTATTTGTAACATCTTGACCTTCCCAAGAGTGTGCACCTGACAAAGAGGACACTCCTATTTGCTTCTTGGAATGCCTTGTGGGTGGAAGAGAATAATTGAGACTACAGAGGATAGATGAGTCCTTGAGAGTCTGTGTAAGGGGAAGATCAATGGGAGAGGCTCTCCTGTGAGCGGGAGAGGAACTACAGAGAAACCAGAGTATACAATGAGAATTTTACTGTGGATCTGCCCGATGTCACTCCTTTTCCCCATGTCAACATGAAACACTTAGCAAAATCTACTTAGTCAACCCTGTTTGGGATGCATCTGTCTCAGTCCATTTCTCTGTCTCAAGTGGTAGGACTGTGGCAAAGTACTGAATGTAACTTCAAAGTAGATGAAGGTAAGTATGTGTAAGTATGCGTTCAGTAAATAAGAAACTGCAGGTAAGGTAAGAGGTAGAGGTAAGACTTAAAATCAATTCCCTTGGAGCAACCCTGGTTGGCACAGTTGGTTAAACCTCTCACTTTTGGTTTTGGCTCAGGTTATGATCTCAGGGTCCTGGGATCAAGCCCCATGTGGTGAGATCGAGCCCTGCCTGGGGCTCAATGTGGGGTCTGCTTGAGATCCTGTCTCCTTCTCCTCTGCCACTCCTGCTCCTGCACTTTCTCCTTTTCTCTCTCTCTAAAATAAATAAATAAATCTTTAAAAAAATCCCTTGTTTACACTCTGCCTCTTAATCTGGTTATAATATGCTCTGATTCTTTTTTTTTTTTTTTAAAGATTTTATTTATTTATTTGACAGTGAGAGAGATCACAAGCAGGCAGAGAGAGAGGGAGAAGCAGGCTCCCTGCTGAGCAGAGAGCCCAATGTGGGGCTCGATCCCAGGACCCCGAGATCATGACCTGAGCTGAAGGCAGAGGCTTTAACCCACTGAGCCACCCAGGTGCCCCGTTATATGCTCTGATTCTTAATCCACATATTCACATCCTTGAGAGAGAGTATTCATTATACCTTTCTGTGTTTATTTCTTAGCTCCAAAATAATTTAAACCATTATTTTCTAATTATTCTTTCCTTGCTCCAAAGAAATATGTATCCATTGCAGAAAAATTAGGAGATACAGATAAGTTAGGAAAACAGTAATAGCACATATAAGGTATGTCATTTAGGACACAGTCACATAAAAAATAATGTTCTAAGTGTTACAGCAAGCCGCTGATGATTATTACAATGATGGTGATAATGGTGTTGATGGCAACGGCCAAGACTTAGATTGGACTGTGTGCAAGGCACTGTTTTAAGCATTTGTATGTATTTACTCATAATCTTCACAGCAACCCCAAGAGATATTATTATTCCCTCCTCCCTTTTATTATATATATGCATATTTACATTTCTATATTTATATTTACATATTTACGTATTTTTTATAGATGAGGAATCTAAGGCAGAGATGTTTAGTGACCTGGTCATGATCACACAATGGAAAGTGGCAGAGGTGTGATATGACCCAGGGAGAAGGGCTCTAACTTTGCAGGTACTACTGAATTTCAACTCTGTAGCAGCCTTGGGTAATGGATACGTTTTCCTCGCTATTATTTTTTCTAGATTTCTTTCTAGAATAACTCATCCACATAGTTTTCTTTTTTTTAAGGCTATTTATTTATTTGACAGAGAGAGAGAGAGATCACAAGTAGGCAGAGGGAGGCAGAGAGAGAGGGGGAAGCAGGCTCCCTGCTGAGCAGAGAGTCCGATGCGGGGCTCGATCCCAGGACCCTGAGATCATGACCCGAGCTGAAGGCAGAGGCATTAACCCACTGAGCCAACCAGGTGCCCCATCATCCACATAGTTGGTGGCAAAACAACTGTTTACTCTGGGCAGGAGTGCCTAACCACAATGCCCATAAACATACTCCAGCTGATAATCACTATGGACCTTTGCATAAGTGATAAGCAACTTGCTTGTGTGACCACACCCCGAGATAGGTGGTTACCAGCTCCATGCCCCATGACACTGCTGCAGTGTTCTTGCTGCCAAGACTGCCTTTCCTGCGGGGGTTACAGTTCCTCAGGAGAGGGTGGTGGGCAAGGACAGCCCAGAACAGGGATGGGAGAAGAATTTATTTTGGTAACATTTAAGCCCTTGCTGTGGCTGTCGACTTCAAGTGCCTGATGAACTGTGTATATTTAAAAGCAAGTGGACTAAGGAGCCTTTGCATAGAAAGCGCACTGTTTGTCTCCTTTGCAATGAGAAAGAATCTCTTTTAATTTGTAGGATTACAGGGCACGGTGGGACAAATGAAAATTCATAAACATGTGACTTATAATGTCAGTTAAGGAATGACTGAATAAACTTCTTTCTGCATGTCTTCAACATTATCAAAAATTATTCGTAGACCCAGACTCATTATCCTATGGAGTGTTAGTTATGTAGTTTTCTGAAATTGTAGGTAAAAATGAAATGCTTCGGTTGTTAAAATAAATAAATAAAAAGATGCTTCAGTGCAGCACCAGATGGAACATTTTGTGGTAAACAGGTTAGCCATTGCCTGCTGAGCTAATTGACTTCTAGAGAACTGGCCAGCACCAGAGGAGGTCTTTAGACCAGGTGACCTTCTTCTCTCCCCCCACACAACGCTGTTTGATCCTGTGTCTTTTGCCATAGCCAGTTGGAACAGGGAGGGACATAAAGTAAATATCTGCAAAGTCCTAGGTGAGATTCTGAAGATACAAAATAGCTCTGATAAGTGAATGGAGCCCCATTTCAGATCCATGACTGAGAAAGAGAGGCATTACCAAGCTTAGAAAAGTGGAACAGAGTTTGCAATTTAAATGTAACTAATGCATTTGCTAAAGTTTTCAACAAAGGGTCATTCATTGTGATTCCAGCTTTTGAATTCAAAAAAGCCAATTATCCAAACAAATGACTAGAGGAAACAGTAGTACAAATATAGTTTAGAGGGACATGCCTCTCCCATAATCCTTCTTATTTCAAATATGTTTTATTTTCATGAGTTGAGCTGAGGAGTGAGTATGGTGACATCGTTCCCCTCTGCAAGGTTAATTTTACCAGGGTTTTCTCTCCATCCTGGGGGCAGTCAATTGGTCATTTGTTTGACAGAATATTGACAGAGCCAATTGGGACAATAAATTCTCATTTACCATGTGTAAATGGGATCCGAATGCCAATGATATTATGAAGGGCCATCATTTCTCAACCTGATATTTTTCTTGTCATTAAAAACACTTTATTTTTACATCTGATTTATATGGCACAGGGTATTACATTGTAAAAATATTGATAGTAGTGTCGAGGAGCTTGTTGGAAGGAAGAAAAATAACATGCATGTCTTGATTTTCATCCTTTGAAGCCCTGAGAGAAGAATATAGAGAAATTCTCTCTCAGAGTTCAGTAGGCTACATATTATAGAATGACTGCAACTTTAAATTAGTATTGGAATTGTTTTCAGCTGGTTCAAAACATGGCGTTGTAATAATCTTGCATTTCCTAAACTTGGTGGATTTTACCTTGAAGTCCTCGGGTCTACATGTCACTGAACTAATTATAATTGTGTATGTGTGAGTTTGTTGGTGTTTATTTATTAGCAGGACCTAAACTTATTTTATTTTCTCCTTTGGAGGACATTGAAATAAGGGTGTTCATGTTCTCCCAGGAAGCAACACTTAGCCATGTGAAAGAGTGTGCACTACAGAGAATCCAAGCGGGTTTGCCATTTGGAATTTTTCAACTGTTCCCTCTCTTCTGTCCTCCCTCCTCTCCCCTCTTCCCTCCACCCCTGTCTCTCTTTCTCTCACACCAACACTATTCACTGTCAGATCTGCACCTCACCCAGGGAAAAATGAGTCAAAAATAAGGCAGGTGCTGGTCTCTGCCTGGAAACCCCTCTGAACCCTACAGCATTCTGCTCATAAGCAGGACCACGGATGTTCTACTTTTTCCTGTGACAATAAATGTTATGTCACGTTGTGCCTCAAACTGAACTGTCTTCATAATGGAGGGAACAGTACACCAACTCACTGTAGCAAGACTGATTCCGTTGTAAGCATAGCTAGAATAGACAGACAATTCCTGGGGTAGGGAGCTAGCCTGGTAAATGCATAACCTTAGTTTATTGCTTTTCTTTCTGTTCAGAAACACAGAGTGGTAGATAAACTACACCATTTGTTCCTCATGAAATTTTCTACCAAGTTTATTCCTAAACACAGTAGGCAACACTATGCATTCTCTGGTCTGATACACATCACATACATGCAAAATTACTCTGATGATTTAAGTGGGAAATAACTTGCCCCACAGAGTCTCAAGATTTCGAGTCTATGCATTATCATTTACTAATTGATTGTTATTATAAATTTATTATTTATTATCCAATTTATTCATTGAGTGTGTATGTGTGCACACATTCATGTATATGGATGCAGTGATGAAACAAGCTGGGAGGAATATAAGAAAATAGCTTTGAGAAAATGATAATGCCCAGGACATGGACCCTGTGATAAGTCATGTCCATGCACATCATTTTCCATATTCGTCTTAACAGCCCAGTTAGGTAACTATCATGTACACTGTGCCATTGGCGCACTGAAAAAATGCATGTAGCTGAGAGAGAGAGAGTGGGGCTCAAATCCAAGCTGCTCCTCCTGCCAATCCCAAGTATCTCAGGGGATGAACCTACCTGGGGCGGGGGGGAGGTCCTTTTCCAATATGCACCACGTCCTCACCTAAGTTAGTGTTGTTCTGGAAATGATTATCCTTATTTAACAGATGAAGAAATTAGAGATCAGGAGGTTAAGTTATTTTTCAAGAACCCACATCCAAGAATAAGCAAAGCAAATGCTCAAACCGAAGCCAGTATGCATCCAAAGACCCTCATCCCCCAAAACAGCACTACGTCTTTGAACTAAATTGCATTATATTATTTCTTGATATAAATCTACTTGTGCCATTTAAAATGCAAGGACCATCTGCTTGTGTATTAGTATCGTTAGATCCTTTTCTGAAAGCAGGTTTTAATTGAAAAGTGGAAAGGGGCAACTGAAAGAGTTTTGAGATGGTAGATGGTAAAAGTACAGAAAATTTTGCCCAAAGGACAGCTGCCTTTAAAGTATTTGTGAGGAGAACCCCACCACTTCTAAAACTTCAAGGGGGCCTATTTACCTAACAGGCTGTTCATTGATTACAAGCTATTATTAGTGACTATTTAACCTATGAAATTGTGTTTACAGTTCACAAATGTATTTGATTTTCACAGGCCTTACTGGGGAACAGTGCTTAGTCAACACTTTCTTTGCTTAAAGTGTGTGATCAGAGAGCATGAAGCATGACAAATGAATGTTTAGCCTTTGAATTTGGAGATTACAAAGGATAATGTTTCACAGGTTGGTGCATTGATCTTCCCCAGTAGTCCACATGGTCTCTGAATTCCATTTACAGCTTTGCATGATCAGATGTCAGACTGAAATGTAATCATTCCATTCCCAATAGTTCCTGTAAAATGATCCCATTTTTAAGCTTTCACTAATGTGGTTATTCTGGTGCAGCTGTTATTGTCAATTTACATATGTAAAAATGTCAGTACTGTCCAGAAGATGATGTTTTCGAATAGTATACAACAAGGACATGCTCCCTTCCTACAGGGCCTCTTGCTTGTGGAGGGTAAGATGGGAAGTGGAGATGGGAAGCATAGCATTATCTGTTGATAATAAGTCATGTTACGTATAACAGGCATTTAATAAAGTTGTCATTTTCAGGGTTTTTATGGTGTAGTTTTGTTCCTTGGCTTCCTTTTGTAATAGGTGGATTTGTTTACACAGAGCAGGATGTATTTGTTTATACAAAGAGGGTGGCCGAATGTATATTTGATTGTTTCAGAGAACTGCAATTTGGTATTATAAACATTTAATTCTATAGGACAGTCTCCAGATCATGTTGATATAGAACTTTTTATTTATAAACACTTGTTGGTTTCTTGTCAGTTAAGAACCAACATAAAGAAAAAAAAAAAAAAAGACCCAACATAAAGTTATTTCATACTTGCTCCCTTACAGGTCTGCCATCTGTCTCTTTTGACTTAAATAATTTACCTGGCATATCAACTGACACATAAAAGAGGAAATCAGATTGCCTATGTCTATCATATACAATATTTGTTATCTGTGTTTAAGGCTTGGATATAGTAATTTTTGTAATCCTTCCGAGTAATTTTTCCAGAAGACTGCTTCTGACCTCCTCTCCTACAACCCTGACCACCATGCACACCCATACACACACACACCACCACTATCACCACCACCACCACCACCTCCACCACCATAATCCCCACCACCCTATCTGTATGAACCAAGACTTCTGAACCATGGAGTCTGAGGTGACTGTTAATCTCAAATTGACCCTGGACAATGCATGAAGTAGAAACACTGTCACTGTTCAATAATTCCAGAGAAAATTTGTTCTTTAAAATGAGTCAACTTCTCCCTATGTCCCCAATGGCTTTTCAGAAAATTCTCTCTGAACTTCCTTCTTTGACATTTGAAACTTATATCGAATTTGACTGAACTAAAACTACCTGTCCCCCTCCAGATCTCTGTGGTGACTGCTATTACTCTTTCATATCCTACTCACTTTAGGGTTAGGAGACCGAGTGGGTGTCCTTTTTCTCCTCCACTGTCATTTCAACATTATTTTTCCCTCTCTTCTTTGGTGGCTGATGCTAAGCTGACTGCTCTTTCTCACTCTTGTCCTGTCATTCACTGCCTTTCTAGAATCTTCCACATCAGTCGATCTCCCTTTCCAAATTCATTCACTCTCCTGGCCAACCTATTAGTTATCTGAATCAATTGGTTTCCTGAGTCCTTTACACAAAGCACCTTAACTCTCCACAGTAGCCTACACACTCTTATCTTAGCCTTGCTTTAACTGTCATAATGCAAAACTCCACTTCCAGAATCACTAGCTAACACAACCCATTCTTGAGTAGCCACTTCAGTTTTCAGTTTAACTATGCCACTTCACCCTGAGACTTCTCCTTTACTTGTCAAGATGTGCACTGATCCCTCCATCAGATTAACCTCATCTTTACTTTCCTTCAGGCTCCCACCTCTGCTGCAATCAGAATGGACCTGTTTTTCTCTGTTTTGTATGTTGGAATTCTAGTCAGATTTATATTTACAGAAATACAAATTATCAAACATTAAAAATGAGATAAACCATCTTTACATGAACTTTTAATTTTTGATATTTCAAGTCTGTTTTTGTAATATACCAATTTTGGGAATTATTGCTAGGTTGTTGAAAAACTCATTAATTATATATAAATATATTTATCTCCTACGTATATACTCTATACATATTCTGTAGGAGAAATGGGAATTCTTGACTGGAAAGGATTGACCATTGCTGCTTTAGGCAGCATATAAACTTACAGATGCGGGCCGAAGCTATTGACACTTACGATGCTTTTGATTCTTGAATCCTGATGTCATAAAAGAGTTTTTTTTTTTTTTAAGTGTTTTAATCATGACTCATTTTCTAATTTCTTTCCTCCATGATCTCAACATCTTTCAAAGGAACAAATACTAAGCCTGAGTTTCCATATGGAACCCAGGGCAGTGGTATCAGGAGTTGGAAGCCTGGCAGAATCCCACATGAGTAATCCTCAAAAAGGCACTAAAACATACTCCTTTGGGTCTTTGAGGGTTCAGGAATTTCTCTTTGAGCAGTAGCCACGGACGACCAGAGCTGACCTCAGGCTTTGTCCTGCAGCTTGTTCATGTTGTTTGATCTCGGGGTCCCACACTTTTTCCTGCCAGACCAGTGATCTTTTCCAGCAGTACTCTCTCTAGATTAGGTAGGCTACCATCACTCTGAGCTACCTAGTGCTTACTTGAATTGAAATTCACGTTGACACATCTTTTCTTTATGAATGGCTGCTGTTGTCATTTTGCTTTGCCTACGTTTCTGTCTTTCATCCATTTTGGTTTGTCTCATTTGTACTCTTTCCTGTGCTCACTTATATTAACAGAGTCAAAGACTTCATAATGAAGGCCCTTCTTTTTGTCTGATCTACTTTGCCATTTGCTGCTGCATTGGCTCTCTGGGGATCACTTTTCCCTTGAGACTGACTACTAGGCAACCTGTGCTTTCTTCTTGCACTGCTTCTTAAGATTTCACTTTTATTTTAAGAAAGTAGATGGCTCCTAGAATGTGAAACCTTAAGAAGACACTACATAGAATGGATCTAAGAGCTTTAGAGTCAGACAAAGGTGAGTTCAAATTTAGGCTCTAGCACATAGGACATGATCAAGGTCAAGCTGCATGACATCTTTAAGCCTCAGTGTTCCCATTCTTAAAAGGGAGATTGTAATACTTATCATTTGGCTGCATCAGATTGGTGCTGTGATTACATGCGATAATGCATGTATAACCCTGGGCACAGAGCCTGGTGCATGAAACATTTAATACAGGTTACTAGTGGTGATGTGTTATCATTACTAAAAGTAACCGGTTCTTTCAGAAAATCCTGGCTTTGGCTACCAAGCCCGGAATGGCAGTGATATTGTTCATCTCATTTTCCTAGCTTTTATGATCACTAGGACAACTATAGGTCTATCCTCATCTTGACCATTCTTTCTGCACGTACTTATTTCCACATCTTATTGATCCTGTGAGTTTTTCTCCCCCAAAGCTAAAAAGTATTGTTTTTATGTTCTAGTGTTTGCTTGGCAGGGCACAATAGTTTTTAAGTAAAGTGCCACTTCTAACCATTCTCTTAAGAAGATAGATTATTTTTGTTTCTGATCTTTTCTTATTCCATTTCAGAGACTAATTCTCCTTGTTGAAGCAAATTATGGAGCAGTATTACTATGCTGAGGCTTCTAGTCAAACTATTGGTGTCCCCAAATAAAAGCCCTTTTTAGCACTTTTACAGCTTCTTGCTTTGTGTGCCCTAATTAAATGGTATGACGAGGAGGGTTTCTTAACCATTAAAATGACATTTGAATACTCTTTCATTTTGAAGGATTACGAGAGATTTTTTTTTTAAATTTCTATTTAGAAAAGAAACAATGTTTATGGGTGATCTGAACCCATTAGAATAAGCAATTCTTTCAACTCTCTTTTGTTAATGCTCTACTCATATATGAAATCCAGATATGTTATTTACTTTTTTTGAGCATGTAGTTGATGTTTTTCAGTTCTCTACATATTCTTTGTTTGTCAGTGTGGATTATTCTAATTTGTTAATACCCAGAAGCCAGCAGCTGGCTGTTAATGAAATGTGCAGATGTTTGGCAGTGCTCTCAGAAGACGATGATGATGGTAGTGATGGTGTCAACAATGATATCTAATTGTAAATAAATTTTACCCCTCATTCTTCTCCCAAAGTGTCTCACACGACAGGTACATATATATATATATATTTTTTTTTTTTTTTTTTTTTAAGTTGCAGACATTGTTTTATCATGGTGATGGGACGGTCAGCTCAGAATGAATATATTTATTTTTCAATGCTTGATTCCTGGACTTCTTAGAAATCACAAATTTTGAAAATCTAAGCTTGCTTCCCATTGCTTTATTTTTGAGTCTTATGTTTCTTTGTTTTGGGTTTACAAATAACACTGAAGTTAGAGAAAGCCCAAAAGATATTAATCCTGTCCCACTCTTAATGGATCCTGCTGTAACTAAGGGGTCAGGTGGCTAACAGATGATGTGCTGGAAGACCAGCAGGAGAGCCTTCCTATTCTCTGGTCCTTTTTTGGTCCAATTACAGGTGAGAAGATGCTATATTTCAAGCTGTCGTTTGAATTCAAATACAGAAAAGATCCGTCATTTCTTTTTTATGTACTTCTTGCTAATATGAATGAGCCACATACTGGGTCTTATATTGATGTTTCGGCTAAAGCTGGCTGTACTTGTAAGCAGGTAACCAGTAAGGAGGAGCAGTCAGTAACAGTGTGATCATGAACATTTCAGATGCGTAGATTAGGTATTGATACAGATACATAGATATATCCTTTTACCTCAGAATTTTAAAAAGAAACAAACACTAAAAGAGTTTTTGAAGTTATAAAAACAAAACATTTTTCCAGGGTATTTTAATGAGAGAAGATGAATTTTAGTTGCATATTATGTCCATTAGATGTGTGTGACTCTAGGTTTATTAGTAGCCTCTTTTGTCCTATTTCTTTTTAATTAATAAGGGAAACGAAAACAAATTTGAAAACTCCTTAAATAGAATAATCAAAAATTGAGCAATTAAGGGAGAATTGTGTAATTAGATTATAATAGCAGTTTTGTGAAGGGCTTTGAGACATCTTAACATAGGCACTGACCAGATCTTCATTTCATGCCTATTACGATTTTGGATTCTTTTTCAATGAAATGTGCATCAGAATAAAGCCATTAGTTTTGTGGTTAACCAGAACCTCACCATTTCTTACAGAGAGAGAGAGTTACTTTTCTTTCTTTGTGGGATCCCTGACAAACTGGAAGCTGATGCTGCTGGAATGTCGGAAAAGCAGTCATGGCATAACTAGAGGCTACCAGGCCCACCCAAAACCCCCACGGTGGCTTCAGAGACAATTAATCATGAAGAGAATGAGGAAGTAATCCACATAATTGTGTAAATGTTATATAATTTACATAATTGAGTATATATAAAATGAATTTTTCCCTGTTATTCTTTTAATGTAGAAAAATCAAATCTCCCAATAGTTGACTATTGAATAAAGAGCTTGATTTTTTAATCAAGCAATTATATATTCTATACATACCATTGTCAAAATAGTGTTTTCCTGTTACTATATCTTTTGTTCCTTGTTAGGATTATTTTTGTATATGTGTATAATGTATAGTATCTGTGTACATGTGTGCCTATATTTGTGTGTAGAATGTCTTTCTCTGACTGTATGCTTCATCTCTTCTAAATTTGCTTTAGGGCTGGCCACTCCATGGAAGAAAATCTCTCTAGACACTCTTTAAATCAGGAGTGACAAATATGTGTCAAATACATAAGATTCCTACTATTCCCCCATTATAAATGCATTTATTCCAGTATTTTTTTCCTCTGATCTGAGACTAGGCCTAGTAATCTTTCTTAAAAGTGTTGCAGACAGCCACGATGAATGAATCAGAGTTGGTGCTTGAAATGAAGATGTTTACCAACCCTTTTATAGATATAACTTGCATTTTATCCCACATGTGATACTTAGTGCTTTATCTACTTGGTTTCAGGGAATGCAGCCTTCATATAGTTCTGGTCTGTGGATTCCCTATTTAGCATTATATCATAGGATATCGTTTGGGGTTAAGCTTACCTCTTGCTGAAGTTTGTCAGTGCCTGCTGATCTGAAGCTCTTCCACCTTGATGGCCAGTGGTAGGAATTGGTCCCAAATGAAAGAACCAGGCATATACAAATAACACAACAGACTTTGAAGACAATCTTAAAGAAAATCCCCCAACTCTTTCGAGGCATGGTTACGTCATTAAAATGTGTCTACCTTCTCTAAGTCATTGAAACACTTCAAAAGCACTACAAAATGTGTTTTACACTCCTTGTTTCTTTTGAATTATCTTTAGAGTCTTATTGTTTCCTAGATTGTTAGCTCTTTATAAAAAAATTTAAAATGAAGTATTTTCATTTACATATATCTGGAAGTTGTGATTTTAGATTTATGGTTTCACATTTTCATGCCAGTATTTTTGTGCTCCATTTTGCTCTACTTCCAGATTCTTTTTTTTCAGATCTCTCTTTTCTTTTAGATTTTGAAAGTATTTTAGATCTTTAAAAAGCTATTCACCATATTTTCTTTTTTTATTTGACCTCATGTTATTTTTGTATTTCCTTTGTTCCTTTTTCTTCCTCCTTTCCATTTGTTTTTTTCCCCCTTTCCTCCTGCCAGACCTCTACTATCAAGCAAGCATTTATGTTTTCCATAAAGTATATAGTTTCCCCTAATCTCTGTAAACATTATGTGAAAGTAATAAGTTAACAGATACATTAAGACCTCAATTAACTCTCCTAATACAAGTGGAAATGGCAGAGATAATTCTAAGAACCTAATTTTTATTTTAATGTGTTTTTCATATGTACAGTTTAATGTGAGCTTTTATGATATTATTTTTCAGCCACATTATTAAAAAAACATTTTGTGACAATCAAATTCAGATTGAGTTATTTGGACATCAGCTGCCTGTCCTTTTCTGTAATGCCCCTTCAGAAGCACTCACCACCTCTCAGAATGAGACCAAACCCTGACCTGATACCCTTTCTGTCCCTGGATTGATTGATTGATTGATTGATTGATTTCTTTTTTTTTTTTTTGAATTTATTTATTTATTTGAGAGAGAGAGAGACAGAGATAGGGACAGAGAGCACGAGTGGGGAGGAAAGGAAGAAGAAACCACCCCCCCCCCGCCTCTGAGCAGGGACCCCTCTGTGGGGCTCTACCCCAGGACCTCGGATCATGACCTGAGCCTGAGACAGTTGCTTAACTGACTGAGCCATCCAGGTGCCCTGCTGATCTTTCTATGCCATCTTTTCCTAATGAGTATTTTCTGGTGCTATACTAGCATTATTCTTCTGGGCCCTAAAAAGTAGACAGAATTGTGAAATGTGTAAAACAAATATTGAATGGCTGAATTAATCAGCAATATGTTGTGCAGTTGAACTTGAAAGTGCAATTTACAAACACTGAAGATTAATGTTAGTATCATGTGATTAGATAAAAGCATGTTTTAATGATGCTATAATTTTAACACTTTCAGACTGCTACAATAGAGTACTTCTTCAAGGATCTTGAAATCATTCTGATGAAGCCATTCTTACCAAAATCTGAGTAGTTGAATGCATTCAAAAAATCTGGCTCATAAATTACCTTTATTTATTGACCCATTCCTTGTCCTTCTTACAGAATAAGTGTCTAGCTTTAAGTCAGGTGAATATGCAACCATCCTTAACTACTATTGCTTAACACCCTCCTTAGCTTTTTACCTAGTGTGCCTTGGGCCTGTCTCAGCAAATATCAACCCTTTTTAAAAATAGGCTAAAAATCCGTTCAAGCACCGAAGCTGGGGTGCATGGGTGGCTCAGTCATTAAGCGTCTGCCTTCGGATCAGGTCATGATCCCAGTGTCCTGGTATCAAGTCCTATGTCAGGCTCCCTGCTCAGCCGAGAGCCTGCTTCTCCCTCTTCAGCTCCCCTCTGTCTGTGTTCCCTCTCTCAATGCCTCTCTCTGTTAAATAAATAAATAAAATCTTAAAAAAAAAAAAAGAAAGAAAAAAAAAGCACAGAGGCTATTGAAATCTTTTATCTGGCCATAAGTTCAAATGTTCCAGTCAGATACTTTATCTGAAACCTAGACGGGGAATTAGCCATATACCAAAAAGTTTGAATTGAGTAACACATTCTAGATGTTGCTTTGTTTAGGCTCATATCCATTAATCTTCTCCCTTGCTATCTATGATAGTCCTATAAACAATTCCTGTTAAATGTATTTTTCTAAGTATAATGTCAGGAAAAGCTCTCAGATGTCTTAATGGTCAGATTATTCAAATAATTTCTCTATTGTCTATTTGTATTTGCCAGTTATTTGACAGTAGCTTTCCCTTTTGTGGTTGTTTTCCTTTTCCTGTTTAAAAAACAAAACAAAACAAAGAAGTCTTTTCTATCCATTTCCCATTTTCCTAGCATCTACTCCCTTGGTTAGAATTGACTTCCATCTTAAGTGCCTTGAAGAAATTGGTCTTTATGATTTCCAAAACATTTGGCTTTTGTGTGAAATTACAGGAATTGAAATAGCCCCTTGGTCCTTGGTACTTTTTCAAAATGTTTGCAGTTTTTCAATAGAGATCAATAGAGATCAGTAAGAACATGAATGATATTAATTTTGCAAATAAGTTACTTGTACACATTTTTCATGTGCACAGTTCGGCAGTCTTCTGAGGGAAGATGCAATATAAATCTCATATTATACATAGTTTTTGCTTGACTCCCTACTGTAAACTTTGATAAAGTCTGAAACTTAAAAAAAAAAAAAAAAAAAAAAAAAGATTTGTGTAGTGTAGACGTTGAAGATTTAGGATTGGTTAGACATTAGTTTTTCGTTCATTTATTCATTAATCTTATTCCTTATCCTTGGCAGTTGGCCAGTAGCTATGGCCACATGGGTGAACAAAGTCTTAGACTTTAAGGGGTGACCTGTTAGAGACATGCTTGCAAAATATTGGTAGTTCTTTGTTTTCTTTCTTTTAGATTTTTATCAGGGAAACACCAATTGTTTCCACCCCTGAGTCACACTTGTTTCTTAGGAAAAGATTGACTTATCAATTTGGTAAAATGATAAGGACTTGACATTCATTGGTTCAAGTCTTCCAGTTGGGTAAATTTGTACATTAGAAACCAAGGGCACACATGATCTTGTCCTCTGTGTTCTCATTTCTCATTGTCATGACCTCCCCTCCTCATGGATCAAGCGCTGAGCACACTTGGTCTTGTTCTCTTTGTCCTCACTGTTCTGGCTTTCAGATGTGTGAAAGGGAAGCTTCCTTTTTTTGTAAAGCAAATGAATAAGTGTCCTCTGCAAGCAGCCCCTTGCAGCTGCTATGTCTCAGGACTAACACTTGAAAGAAAGCATTAGGAAGCCTGATTCTGGCTGCCGGTCTCTGCCCTGATATAATAGCTGCTACAGGTTCAGGTTATCGAACTCACAAGACACAGACTTTCACCTAATACGATATTTGCTTAGCTTCATAGAAGGATACAGGATACGAGATAGATCAGGTAAAGCATCTTCGTGCTGTCAGAGGATGCAGCACCCAACCCAAGCATGCACCCACCCAAGCACACAGCTCCCTTTGCTCCCTCATCAAGTGTGTATGGCTGCCATGGACAAGAGCTAGTGCTTGAGAGTCACCTTAACACACAGAAGGTCTGTCCTCTGTTTCTATCTAACTCTGAGGAACTGTTCTAGTTAGAGAAGCCCAGGCCTCCATGCCACCACAGATCCCCTGCCCGGGTACTGTGCCATCAGCAAACAGAGGGGATAGAGCCTTCCACGTTTATTTTCACTCTGTCGTTTTCAGGCAGAGAGCCCTATGGGAAGGCAGATGCTGAGATGCTTCTGCCAGGCAGGCTGGGTCAGCCCAGATCTGATCTTAATTTGCTTGCAATATCCAGTCTAGATTTATCAACAACAAAGATGACATTTTGATCCTTATCTGATCATTTTGTCTATGTACCATTTTCTAATCAATGCATCACTTGTAGAGATCTCTGGAGAGCCAGTCACATTCCTTTTCCCTCTGAGTTCAGGACCGTTGAGACACACAAGTTGCACCCAGTTAACACACGTGGACCAGTGTATGTCAGACTTTTTCCATCAGGCCAATCAGGTAGATTAATCGCCTTCCCATGGAGAGGTCTAATGTATTACTGTTAGCAACCTGGGAGTGGAATCAGAAGTCTCCTCACAGAAATCAAGACAAAGAAATACAACACCTCTATTTTAAGAATAGGTTCAATGTCGTATCAGAGGACCATCCAAAGTGCAGTGAAATTCCAAATGAAGGTGTGTTCAAGGAAGCCTGGAGGAGACCTGCTTCCCACTGTAGTGAGAATTTGAGCTGAGATGTGAAACATGAGTAGAATTTTCTAGTGAGATGGCAGAGAGAAAGCTTTTCGTTTATGGGTGTAGTAGGTGCCTAGGGGAGAGCCAAGCAATATCATAGAGATTATGGAGAATGCAAGAAAAAAAAAAAAAAAGGAGAACTTTTTCCTACAAATCTCTACTTACATTATTAAGTTAGTCCTTGCGGGGCACCTGGGTGGCTCAGTTGGTTAAGCAACTGCCTTCGGCTCAGGTCATGATCCCGGAGTCCCAGGATCAAGTCCTGCATTGGGCTCCCACCTCTGTGGGGAGCCTCCTTCTCCCTCTCACCTTCTCCCCTCTCATGCTCTCTCTCTCCCTCAAATAAATAAATAAAATCTTTAAAAAATAAGTCCTTTTTTTCACTCATGGGAACTAATTGATTTATTTAGCCCATTTTATTTTAAGATTTTCTTTATTTACTTGTCAGAGAGAGAGATAGGCAGAGGGAGAAGCAGGCTCCCTGCTGAGCAAGGAGCCTGACATGGGGCTCGATCTCAGGACTCTTGGATCATGACCTGAGCTGGAGGCTGACACCCAACCAACTAAGCCACCCAGGCATCCCTATTTAGTACATTTAAACCCCTGAAATTATACGTAAAAAGTACGTATTCGGTCTTTAATGAAGAAGTCCGCTGAGATCTCAAAATTCTTTTAACTACCGTGTCACCCATGAAATGTTTCTTGAGTGCCTACTTTGTGTCAGGCATGATTTTATCTATAAATACAAGGAATGTGTCAGTGAGCATAACAGGCAAGGTCTCTACTCACATGGAGCTTATTTGCTAGAGCTGCCCTGTCCAGTACAGTCACCATCAGTCACACACAGCTACTGAGCACTTGAAATGTGGCTAGTCCTGGAAAAGTAATGTTCATACTAGATTTCAAAGACTTTGTATGAAATAATAGAATGAAAAATATCTCATTAATAATTTTTAATATTGGGGCACCTGGGTGGCTTAGTTGGTTAAGGGTCTGACTCTCAATTTTGGCTCAGGTCGTGATCTCAGGCCTGTGAGATCGAGCCCTGCATCAGCCTCTGCACTGGGCATGGAGCCTATTAAGGATTCTCTCTCTCCTTCTTCCTCTGCCCCTCCCCCCACCACTCTCCTCTTTAAAAAAAATTAATATTGATTACATGTTGAAATGCTAATACTTTGATTATAATTGGTTAAATAAAATATAACGTTGAATGGATATTTTTTCTTTTGCTTTTATAATGTAACCACTAAAAATTTTATAATTGCGTTGGTGGCTAGAATTCCTATTGAACAGTGTGCTCTCTCTCAAAAGGGAAGAATGAAAAAACAAACTGCTTCACAAATAAGTGAACAGGGTGGTTTCTCAGAGTGGTAAGTGCTATAAAGAAAATAAACCTGGATGATGCAATGGAGAGTGGCAGACACTGCATTAAATCAATCAGCTAAGGAAGGCTTTTCTGAAAAACAATTTTTACTGACATATGGATGGTATGCAGGAGCCAACTAGGTGAACTTCTGTGGGAAGAGCAACATTCGAGGTAGAGAAATAGTAAAGGTCCTAAGGAATAGCTTGCCATCTAAACACAGATGTCCCATGGGGTTAAATAGTAATGAGCCAGAGAGAGTGGCATGAGATGAGGTCAGAAAGGTAGGCAGAGACCAGTTCCTCAAGGAGCTTACAGATCTGGAAGTGAGACGGGCTATATTTGAAGTGCAATGGGAAACCACAGAAGGGTTCTTAGCAGAATGGCATGAACTGATTTACATTTTTAGAAAGACCTCTCTCTCTCTGCTTTAAGGAGGCTCACATACACATGGACAAGAAGGGAAACAGGGAGACTAGAGGCCATCTCAGTAGTGCTGGCAAAAGATGTTGGGGGCAGGGACCAGGGGTAGCAGGGGTGATGCCAAAAAGTGGACAGATATTCAAAACGCACTTGTGCCTTTCACCTTTTGGAATCTTGCTGTTGGTTTGGATAAGGGAGATAGAGATGGATGAGGGGTTACTCCTGGATTTCTGGCTTGAGGGGTAAGTGGTGATGCCATTTACCAAGATAGGGAAATTAAGAGAAAGACAGACTGGGAAGGGCATAGGTATTCTGTTTTGCCCATGTTAAGACTGAGATTCCTATTAGAAAGTTAGGTTAGGGGTTGTCTGTGTAAGTTTGGAGTTCAGTAGAGAAATGAGAGCAAGAAGTATAAATGTGAGAGGCAGCTTATGCTACTTTAAGCTATCATGTTTATTTGTGTTTCAGCATATTGTACCTAAAGGTCTAGATATTGACATTTTTCTGTATCATCAGTTTCTTACTGAAACATCCTTTCATCTAAGTGTGGGTGGATTCCACAAATTTCTACCCCAAAATTGCTAATGTTCATTTTCCCTGGAGTGAAAATAAGTAACATGGTCATGACGTAGGGTCAGAAAAGTATCCACAGAAAGTTCTAGTGTTGTGTGGTGGACAGGAGTTCTTGGAGCTGCTTAAGGCTTTTAAAAGGGTCCTCTGGGGAAAATGAGGAGTCATAAACTGGCCGACTCCTCTCAGCTGAAGCTTTGCGGAACAATCCTCTGTCCTCTCCAGTTTTGCTTTTTGCATGCAGTTGGAGATAAACTAAAAGCATCATTGTTCATGTTGTTTTTTGAAGAATGAGAAAAAAGGCAGGAAATCATAAATTGCTTTATCGGCCCGTGGCTAGAATCTACATTAGAGGATTACACAGGAAGGCATTAAACAAGGGTGTGAGAGACAAGAGTCTGATTTTATTAGTCTTAGCTGACAGACGAAACTCTTGGAAAGCTCTAAGAGCCCTGGGTTGAGAAACGCCGCAGCACAGACAGCGCAACTCTGGGAGGCTTCAGCTTCTAGAAGCATGGAAATCACGGTCGGTTTATAGGTAAAGAAAATCAAAGTACATTTCTTTGAAAACTCTGATTTGTAAGGACAGCTGCCCGTTCTGTAAACACAAGGCAGGACTGTTTTAGGTGACAAAGCTATTAGGAAACATGGTTATTAGAAGAGCCAGGATTTCAGCAGTCCGTCTCCAGCTAAGGAAAGAGCTCTCTGTGCACCCTGTTGTACAACCCCTTCGGGACCATGATGACACTGTGAGCCGGCCAGGGTCTGAGACAGCTGCCAAGCAGTCAGTTGAGGAACGTTCATCCATGGCCTGCATGGCCTCAGGCCCTGTAGCAGAAACTGAGAGCACTCTTATGCACGGATTGCATTTTGCTCACAGCAGGGCCAGTTATGGTTTCAGTAGTCCTTGTAAAGTGTCTTATTTGGAGGAAGAGTCTTTGAGTTGGGGTGACAGCAAGTTAATCTAATTAAGAGCCACACTCTAAACAGCACCTTGGCTCAGCTACTGAATATGCTAAAGCTCAGCATTTTATTCGCAGTCTACTCTTTTCCTCTCTTTTTACTCTCACATGTTTTTTAACACCTAAGACACCACTTTGTTGTTTTTCTTTAAAGATTTTTTTCAAGGTTTTATTTATTTAAGAGAGAGAACGAATGAGAGAGAGCATGAGAGAGCATGAGCGGGTGGTAGAGGAGCAGAAGGAGAAGCAGATTCCCTGCTAAGCAGGGAGCCTGATGTGAGTTTGATCCCAGGATCCCGGGATCATGACTCGAGCCAAAGGCAGATGCTTAACCTACTGAGCCACCCAGGTGCACCTTTAAAGATTTTTTTTTTAAGAGAGAGAGAGCATGTGAGTGGGGGGATGGGCAGAGAGGGAGGGAGAGGAAGAAGGAAAGAATCCCAAACAGATTCCAGGCTGAGCTTGGAGCCCAACTCTGGGCTCCAACTCACGACCCTGAGATTCTGACCTGAGCTGAAACCAAGAGTCAGAGGCTCAACTGACTGAGCCAGCCAGACATACCAAAGTATCACTTTACTTTTTAAAAAGGGAGGAGGTGATATAAAATATAAATGAAATCTAGCAAACGCTAGTATCATAAAAATTGTAATATGAAATCATTACCCTCAATATGAAGTGATGTCTGTCTGTTATCTCTCTGTCATCTGTTTGAGTGTACAATGAGTATACAGAAGTAGAAAATACATTGCAATAACTCTACTCATCAAGATCGTAAGAATATGTTTGTTTCAGTAGATGAAGTTGTATTTACTTGGATGTTCATAAGAGTGGGTTTCCCTACCCCTAATTCTTTGAGTATAAAGTTCCAATAATATATGAATAACAAAAAAATAATGTTATGCTGTATATGAATGGACCAATTTCTCCTACTCAAAACAGATTGGATTAACACAGGGATAAGTAGAAAATCTGTCACTCCAAAACAGAAATCACTTTAAAATCACAAGAACATACTTAAAATTTATTTATGCAGATTGGAAATAAATAGGCAAAGACATAGAAAGTGAATGTAAACCAAAATAACGAAGGAGTAACAATATTAATATTAGATAAGGTGGAACATAAAGCTTAAACACCAACAAGATGAAGGAAAAAAGATAAGATCCCTAATGTTCAGGAGTTGACTGGAATTAGCTTATAAGAGCCTGTTGTTAGTACTTATTCCCAACCCCATGTTCTAAAATGCCACCTTGAAATTGGCCTTGGTGTGGTTATTTACACCATGGAAAATAGCAAATGATACACATCAGGGCTCCCCTCCCCCAGAGCCAGTTGTTAAACATTGTCCAACATATACCTGGATACAATTGGTGAAATTAAAATTATCCTGAAATGTATATGTGGTAAACAAGATAGCAGTTAAAACTACAAAAAGAAAGCAAACAAAAACTATAAAATAAAATTTATTAGAAATGTAAGGAAACTTTATTTAAAATATACAGTCATATTGTTATATGTTAGTTAACTTTTTCAAAATTGTACAGATCCAAAAAAATATAGTAATATAATAGAATTTAATGAGATAATCCATAAATTTGATAAATGACATATAATATTTATTATACACAAGTATATCTATAGATGCCTTGGTTTAAAAGTAAGAATTTTTAATAAATAAATAAGCAGTCCATGATGGATTCAAAGTGGAGTTATCTTTTTAAGCATCAATAACTGACAATATGATATGAGAGTTATATATTACATATATAAATATAAATTAAAATTTTATATATTAAAAAAATATATATATTAAAATAAGTTAAAATTTTATATTTTAGGGGCGCCTGGGTGGCTCAGTGAGTTAAGCCTCTGCCTTCGGCTCAGGTCATGATCTCAGGGTCCTGGGATCCAGCCCTGCATCGGGCTCTCTGCTCAGCAGGGAGCCTGCTTCCCCCTCTCTCTCTGCCTGCCTCTCTGCCTACTTGTGATCTCTCTCTCTCTGTCAAATAAATAAATAAAATCTTAAGAAAAAAATTTATATTTTAACCAAACACTACTTTTCATTTACTTTCTTTGCTAAAAATCAGATTCACCTCTGGAAAAAGGCAGCTTAGATGTTTTTAGCATGTTTTATAAGTTATTATAAGCTCTAACCAATTGTAAAAGTACTTAATTCTCACTGAGACATTAAGCACAAATTTAAACTTAATATTTCAATGTTAATCCCTTGAATAAGATATAGATATATACTAGGGGGTGAGTATTACTGATACTAAATGAAGAAGAGGGCAAAGAGCCCAAGACACACACGCTAAGAGATTCTAACATTGTACTGAAGATTTTAGAAAAATGGTAAAAGTCCAGAACATGAAATACAGATAAAAACACTGGAAAATATGTAAATATTAATTCATTGTTCGTAAAGCACCTGCCCACAGCTCCCTTACCATCCCCTTTGAGATGACCACATCTTTGTCACTTTACATACAAGGCTATTGCCAATCCGACAGGCCAAGATACTGTTCAAGGTCAAATGACAAAAGGTAAAACCCCTAGTTTTTGGCAGTAGCAGAAAATGGACACATATCTGCTGATTATAAATCTAATGGTTGTTTTAAAGAACTACTTTTGCCTCTAGGGAAATTGCCTCAGAATCAGCACATTCTGCTATAGTTCTGATTTGCATGCCTTTGTCTCAAAACTTTCTAATTTCTGGTTCTTTTTTTAGTGCCTTCTCTTCCACCTAATTTCATAGCTATGGAGGGGAATGCTAGCTACCGAACAGATACTCTTGCTAAGAGACCTTACTTAAAAATAATCTTTGAGGCGCTTGTGTGGCTCTGTCGGTTAAACATCCAACTCTTGATTTTGGCTCAGGTCAGGATCTCAGGGTTGTGAGATGGAGCTCGGTGTCAGGTTCCCCGCTGAGCGGGTAGTTTGCTGGAGATTCTCTCTCTTCCTCTCCCTCTGCCCCTCCCTCCCCACGTGCTCTCTCTGTTTCTCTAAATAAATAAATCTTAAATAATAGTAATAATAATCTTTTATCCCTTCAGGTTTTCCTTTGACTCACAATGTAATCATCATTAGTGAGAAAGATTTTATAATCAGAACTACTGCCTAACATCATAATTTCCCCCCAAAAAACAAAATAAAGTGATGTGTAGGTCACATGGCTTTCACAGGATAGTCTAAACAATCAAGGAGAATAACTCTGAAATGTAAGAATAAAAGTCAGTAGTTATGAGTAATAGACCTATTTAACAGGCAGCGTTGTGTTGTACAAAATTCTGGTGACAATATATTAAAAATAAACTAATTTTCTAGAAGAAAGAAGAAAAATTTAAAAAGCAGAAACCTGTGGAAACTAATGGATTTGGAGTCCTTTAGAAGAAAACAGGCAAAAAGCTGCCAGAGAACTGCAGAGAGCCATCTATGGACCACACTTGCGCTCAGTTTCAAACTGGTATTAAAAAGCGAGAATGCTCAAAAGAAACCTACATGCACATATTTTGCCCTTAGGAAACTTACAATCTGGCAGGTTCAAAACAGTTTCACTTCATTTTATGTAATTGTAAAAATGCCTCCATAAAAGCAAAGTCTAGACGAAAACATTTGTCAATATCCTTTACACATTTTAATGCCCTCAAACTCTGCACAAAGTTATTTCTTTAAATACCTACCAATATGAGGCATATATGGATTCAGATGGACAATGTCTGCCCTTACAATCCCTTCCTCCAGTTCTATTTTGATCACTTGTGTCAGCAATGGAGTGAACGGTAATTTTCAACGTCCCTTGCACTCTCCCCACATTCACTTCTTTCTTTTCACTTCTTTCTTTATTCCCATTCCTGTCCTTTTGTTTCTTGCTCATTTTTTCCCCATCTTCTCTTTCTTGTTCTTCCTCAAGGGAGCTGAAGGGGCATCTTCATCTTGCTGACAGTTTCTGGTTCTACAAAGGAGGTTTTACTACACCGTCTACAAAAGAGAGTGCCAGAACAGGTTCCCAAGTGTTCTGGCATCTACGAGCAGAAAGAATTTGTTCCATCAGGAGAAAGTCTTTGTCACTGAGGGCCTTGAAAGCATGCAGAGGACTTCCCAGTCCACAAAAGATGATCACTAATCACTGGTTTTGCCTCTCTGATGAAGGTGGGAGAGAAAGACAAAGTTAATTTCCCAGAGATCGTCTAAGCTAGAATGCTCAGAGAAAATATAATTGAAAGATGCCATTGCTGAAATTTGTTTTCTAATATTCTGCCAATAGCTTTCCAATAATAATAGCAGTAGTTGTTATAATGGTAACGATAGCAGTAGTAGTGATAGTAATCATAATTGCTAGTGTTTATTGAGCACTGACCATGTTCAGGCATTGGTCTATTGTGTTTTACGTGTACTATTAACTCACGTAAACCTCCCAACAACCCAGTGAGGTCCAGATCAGTATTATTCCTTTCACATCCCAGGGAACTGAGGCATGGGGCTTAAGGGCTTTGTCTAAGCTCATACAGTTGGGAACCATCAGTCACACTTTTCCTCCAAGCAAGAGAAGTATATTTGTTAAAAAAAAAAAAAAAAATTGTTGTGGGCAGTGCATTTACCCTGATTGTTAGCATTCGTAAACCTGAGACAAGAGGCTGCTTTTGAATGAATTTTAGGATCATTCAGCTCTTCGCTCAGTGTCTGCTCCTTATAGGGCCCCCATGACCACTTCTCCATCATCTCTGTGAGATGTGCTTTTACTCCACTTGATTTTAATACTGAGCTCTTACCGCTATCTGAGTGTCTTTGTCTATTTGGGCTGCCACACACTGGGTGACTGAAATAATAGGTAAATATTTTCCCATGGTTCTGGAGGCCGCGAGTCCAAGAATAGAGTGCAGCATGATCAGGTCCTGGTGAGAGTGCTTTTCCTGGCTTGGAGATGCCGGTCTTCTCACTCTGTGCTCACAAGGCCTTTTCTCCATGTATGCACTGGCTGGGGTAGGGATGCTATCAGATTACCTATCTATTGGAGTAGGACTTAGTCTTTATGACCCCATTTAAACTTAACTACCTCCTAAAGGGTTCATCTCCAAATGCAATTGTATCATAGCTTAGGACTTCATTGTATGAATTGAGGTAGGGACACAGTGCAGTCCCTAGTATTGACCCAGTTGATATTTAATACATATTGGTATATATGTGTGTCTTCCCAGCCCTGCCCTCATCATTATTAGTAGGAATTTGGATTATTCTTTGTTGTGTTCCTAATAGCTAGGGCACTGCCCCACACATGATAGGTTCTTAGTGTGTTAGATGTATAAGGAATGAAAGGATTCTTCTTCTCCCTACTCTAGTGGGAATTCTGTGTGGCCTAAATGAGGGAGAGGAAGAACCAGTCTCACATTATCTCCCAAATTTATGGATCCACTTTTCATTTCTGAGTAAATCCATGGCTCCTTTAGCTGACCATCTAGGTACCCTGCTTGTAACCTTCCACAGCCTCTCCCAGGAGGGGGCAGAAGCAGGTGGAGTTGCATACCAGGCTGCCATCTGTGAAACACACCTGAGGACTGAGGACTTGGCTTTGATTGGTACCAGAGAGCGGAAGAAAAGAGCAGGTTGGAGAGAACAGGTTCACAGTTGAGGAAGGACTAGTTCTCTGGTCATCTACCCACCCCCCACTGCAAAGAAGTTGCTCCCTGCCAATTCAGGTTGGCGCCACTTCTAGGGATTAAGCTTCAGTGTGCTTCTTGTTGTGGTTGCTGTGCATTTAGGAATGCCCATTCGGAAATTCATTTCAAAATATACATGTTCAGGTTCCAGTGACTTGGAGGGTAGCTTCTCCCACGCACAGTACTTCTTGCCTCAGGCCTTCATGTGGGAGGGGAGAGTGTTTGGTAACAAAACTGGATACTTCTTGGGAAGGAAATTCTTCTAGGTTTTGTGGAAATGCTAGGGTTTCCCCCCTGCCTCTGTGAGTTCATCTATGCCCATACTAGCAGTAGTTGGCTATGATGTTGGTGTATGGTGTAGGTAGCCCCAAAATCTACATTGACTGTCCCCAAGAAGCCTACCAAAGACTCACGAAATCATGTTTATAACTGGATATACTAATCACAGCTTACATTTATATCTAAATATTAATATTAAAGTTAGCTACCTGATTTTACCTACCTGATAATAAGAGATAGAAGTTCCAGGGGGCAGACACCTTGCCTCATTCATTTTCTTCAGTCTAGCCCAAAGTAATGAATACTCATTGAGCATATGAATGATCCTGCATCGTGCTGTGAAGGGAGGGTCTTTTTATCACCATCGTACAGAAGAGAAAATATTAGAGGGTTTAGCAAGTTTATGTAGGAAGTGGCGAATCTTAAAATGAAACCAGGATTTCATGATTCATAGAAACTTCTGGTTAGCAAGTATCCTACCTGAATGTAGGTTCCACAAATTATCCACATATGAATTCCAAGTACCTAGGATAGTTCTTAACGTATATTAAATACTTAATAAACACTGGATGAATCTAAGAGTGAGTAGAATGTTTGAGGTTTGTCTCAACACGAGCTTCATGTGACACTCTGCAATTGCTTCACTAAGGGGCCTCTCAGTCTTTGTTTGAATGTGCTCAGGAAGAAAGAAATCACTAGTGCTTTAGGTATGACATTTCCATATTTTGTCAGTTCTAAAATGTTAAAAATTGTTTTGTATACTTGGAATATTTCACGGTATTTTACAGTTTTCACAATAAAATAATTTCCTGTCTTCTTGATAAAGAAAAGGGTGAACAGGGAAGGGCTGAAGACAATCACAAGTCTTAAAATGAGAGAGATTCCTTCGAGCTGAAGTAAAATTAGTAGTTATGCAACCAGACGTGGATCTATGTATCTGTGGTATCATTCAGACTACCTTTTCAGTTACAATAAGTGAGCCTTTGAAATGCTTTGTTGAAATTCGGTTTCATCCAGATCCTTGGCATTCTGCTGGCCCCTGGTCTGACAGGTGTATCAATAACAGCTAATGATAGCACAGCGCCAACCCGAGCCAGCCCCTGTTCTAACTCCTTTATATGTATTCACTTATTTCATCCTTACCTTAATCCTGTTTCCGGGGTGCTATTATTCTTACTTGACAACTGAGAAAACTAAGGAAGAGAGAAGGTAAGTCACTGCCCAGGGTCACGCAGCAAGGAAGGGGCAGAACCAGCTCAGACCCCAGCAGGCCAGCTCCAGAGCCTACATGCTGAACCGCTGTGCCACACGGGGCACTGAGTACTCTCAAATCCTTGTGAATCATGGTGGCTCCCCAGAGCTCGCTTTCCTCTCTCATGTTCAAAAACCATTTGCTAATTAGCTCTGCAGTGTTTTCGGGGACCAATACCATAATCATCTGTGATGCAGTTGCAGAGATGGATCTTTCCCCCTTTTTGGGGGAAGCATAAGATTTTTCTGATCGAGGTCCCCTGTGCAGCTGTCAGCTCTCCTTTTCCCACAGCCTGAGTCACCTGCTCAGCTTCACTCACTTCCCTGGAAAGTGACTTGCCTCTGTTATCTCTGTTCTTTGTGTTAGTCTTCATCCTTAAATCACTCCTCTAGTACACTCTTCCCCCATGTTGAGAATTTCCTGATGGACGTCTATTTCCTTGATAGGGACAGGGCTGTTGGGCTAAAATCTCTCATCTGTGTCAGTAGCCAGACTCTACGCAAACATATGTCCTCGATCAGCGTGCACGTGTCATTCGCAGTCACCTTCCCCATCCTGTCTCCTGCTAATGCTGATGTCTTCAGTGCTTCTCATTATTATTTTCCCTCTCCCTGTCACAAAGCCTTCTGTCTCTCCATTTACCTGAACATTTTCTGGCCTCCTTAGCACATTTTCCGCTTTGAATTCTTGTGATCAGACTGGGAATTACATCTCTGAACAAACACAGATTTCCAACATTGTAAAGTGCAGGCTGTCCCCAGTGGAGAGCCCAAAGCCCCACGCCTGAATCAAAGCCCCTCCCCCCCACCCCCATGTGGCAAGAGCTCTGGGTTTTTCTTTCATTGGTACAACTCTCAACTGGAAGCGGAGCCGAAAATAGCATTCACATCTCTGCAAGGGGCATGTCTGATACGTTATAGTCGCTGGCTGTGCATCCGAGGTTTCTTTTATTGCTGTCATTTGCCTGAATGTGACTCAGTAGCAATGGCTAGCAGATGGTAATTCCATCATATTGCAGATATATGCTTTAAGAAGCTGGCACTCCTCCTGGCTCCCCAGCCACATTTCCCTCGATCCACCATTGTCACCTCTGGGTCCTGCTTTGAAACGTACTATAGATGGAGGGCAGGAGTCATCCAGCTTTTTCTGTCAAGGCCCAGTAGTAAATATTTTGTACTTCCTAGGACATACGGTCTCTGTAGCAACTACTCCACTCGTTTGCCGAATGAAAGCTGCCATCGACAGTATACAAACAAATGAGCATGGCTGTGTTCCAATGTAACTCTATTCACAAAAACAGAAAACAGGCTGGATTTGGCCCGTAGGTCTGTAATTTGCGATTCTCTAGTGTTGTGAAGGAAGAAGGGCGAAATAAAGAATAGACCCAGAAAAGGAGAACCACTTCTCAGAAGTCTCGCATTTACTCTTTTCTGAGTCCAGTAACTAAATCTCCTGCTGTTCCTAGGCGATTTGTCTATCTTATATTAATTTTGGGCCAGAATATCTAGTTTTATGTTATTTTGAGTTATTTTTCCATTTTGTTCTATTTCAGATTTTTAGAGTTGATTTTTAAGCGTTTCAGCGGTGCCTTACCTACATTAGGGGGCCGACACTGCCACCTTGTGGCTAAGAGCATGACTGCAGCCATACGGAGAGGTGACTATCTAGGGTTGGGTTTGAGACTGGGAGAACAGATCACCCTGCCCAGTGATGTGCCAAGCACTCGCAAACTGGAGAGATATACAGTTTGATTTTATTGAAGAGTTTCCTTCAAGAGGCCCATAGTATTTGCACATTGCTTTTGTGTTTTCTCCCTGGAGGACCCTTTAGTCTAATGTCTTGCTATTGTCTGGAAAAAGGAAAGCTGGAAGACTTGAAAATAATTTATTTTCTTAGGAATTCTTTTCACATTTTTCTGTTCACAGACATAAATATACCTTATTGAATTCTTATTAAGATGGATTTTCATTCCCTGGGCAAAGAGTAACCAATTAAGTGTGCATCCATTTGTGTGTGTGCATGCGTGTGTGTGTGAGCACATGTGCACGTGCAAGTTGAATAGCAAACGGAAATTAGTTGGGGAGCAAAACATTCAAGTTAATGATGGGTAATCATTATCATATATAGTCTCTACACACAGACATGTATTTTTCAAGTCTTATGGGAGGAGTCAGTGCCTCGAAGCTATGTGACAAAGAGACACCAACACTTGTTGGCGGCATTACTGTAGGAGAGTCCCGAACAAATGCAAAGCTGACTTGCTTAGCAGACTTTCCCAAAACTCTCTGATGGTTCTTAGGAAGATGAGAATGACAGTTTTCTTTAACAGTAAGAGCAACTGGGGTGCCTGGGTGGCTCAGTCATTGAACGTCTGTCTGCCTTTGGCTCAGGTCATGATCGCAGGGTTCTGGGATCGAGCCCCACATCAGGCTCCCTGCTCAGTGGGAATCCTGCTTCTCTCTCTCCCATCACTTCTGCTTGTATTCCCTCTCTCGCTGTGTCTCTTTCTGTCAAATAAATAAATAAAATCTTAAAAAAAAAAAAACAAAAAACAAACAAACAAACAAACAAAACAGTAAGAGAAATTGAGCACCCAAGCAGATGGGCATTGGGGAGGAAGGAAATGTCCAGAAAATCATCTCCTCTATATAGAGATTAAGTGCCTGGAAACAAAGAAGAGAAAATCTTAGCAGCAAACCTCACAAGTGTGGAGGATATCCATAGGCCTTTTGGCATTGGAATCTGGGACTATTACTTTGTGTCCTAGTTTAAATGGAATGTAGAAGCTGACCTGGCAGAAATCTGGGTACTGGTTTTCCTTCCCTCCAGCCAGATTCAGTGCTTGCCCTTTGACCTCTTTTCCACTACATATATTATTGCCAGAGGGAGCCATTTGGGGCTGCTGCCAAGAAGTCTGCAAAATATTAACAGCTTGTGCTTAAGGCTGAAGGTAACAGATAACAATATTCCATTGTCAGCAGGAACGCTTTTCTTTATAAACTAGATTCTTTAAAAAATGTCTTTTACTTATTAAATTAGATGGTCTCCTAAAGTCTTAGAATTGAGTCTGTGAGTTTATAAACAGGGTTATGACCATCCTCAGATATATCTTGGTATCACTCAGGAAGGAGAGGAAGCATGTTTCAGGCTGGAGATATACATTTCACATTCATCACCAAGGCCGGAAATGGTCACGGTGCAAAGGATCATCCAAGAATGGGGATGCAGGGGGAGAAGAGAAGTCCGAGGATGGAATCCTGGGAAAGATTTGCACCTGGACTCAGGAGAAGATAAAGAACCACAAATGAGAAGGAAATGGTACTATCACAGGAGGGGGTCAGGGTGCGGCATGGAAAAATGTGAGGCCGCAGATCATGCTGGGCCTAGGTCGCTCTCCTCACCCTCATCCCAACCCTGGTGACTTGGAAAAGTAGTATACTTTCTGGGCTTAGACTTCTTTGATTTTAAAGTCAACAGGTAGGCATCTGAGTGAGTTTACAATATTGCTAAGTAGTATGGAAAGTATGTTCACAGATAACACATCAGCAATCCCTAAAACATTGCAGAGAGGTTGTCTATGACAACCTATGACAAAGTTTACAGATAAGAAAACAGAGTCTTGGGGCGCCTGGGTGGCTCAGTGGGTTAAGCCTCTGCCTTTAGTTCAGGTCATGATCCCAGGGTCCTGGGATCGAGCCCCACATCGGGCTCTCTGCTCAGCGGGGAGCCTGCTTCCTCTTCTCTCTCTGCCTGCCTCTCTGCCTACTTGTGATCTCTCTCTGTCAAAGAAATAAATAAAATCTTAAAAAAAAAGAAAAAAAAGAAAACAGAGTCTTGGAAAAATTGCTTCTCTTGTCCAGGACCCATAATCAGGTAGTGGAAGCATCAAGATCCAGACCCAAACCTGCTAAATCTAAAGTGGACACAGTTTTTAATTCTGTTCTGTGGCTTTTCGCAGCTGGATGGTAAGTTCCCCTGAGATAACAGCAGACTCATCTTGGAGGGAGGAAGGGATGGGAATGACTGCTTCCTGGAAATCTGGGCTCATAGGCAGTGGCTGAGGTCAGGAAAGTAGGTTGCAGATTCATCTAATGGCGAGGGTACAGGTCTAGCCACGTCAGAATGCTTTAAAAAAGTGACAGAGTTTTGAAATATTCCTTGTGGTAATGTGAGAGAGAATTCTCTGTGGGTCATTACAGTTACTACTGAGGACACAGCTGAAGCAAGACACGATGACTCTACCGTAGGTTTGTGTGTTTGGGGTGTGTGATGATCCAGCAGAAATCAATTGATGAGAAGTGGTTGAAAAAAAAGAACAAAAGTAGGTTGGTTGCTAACTAGGGAGGAGAGAACACGGAAAGGATGAAAGTTGAGGAGGCTTTCTAATCTGTTGAAAATTCTGCAGGGGAAACCAAGCTTCCTTGCATAGATGTTGTCCACATCATCTGTTCTGTCTGACAGTTCAACGTTTTCAGGACATTCTGGACCAGATTCACATTTCCCTGGCTTTCAGTTCCCCCTGCCTCTTTCACTTTCCTTCTTTCTTTTTTTTTCTTGGTTCCCTGTCCCCAGGCCTCCAGATTCACTGCACATTCTGTAGCCTCTGCTTTAGCCCCTTTACCCCTTCTCCGAATTCTTTCCTATATCAATTTCTGTCCCATTGTGTATTTAGGAAGAGAGACCACATGAACAGTGAGTCCATTTACTTTTGCTCAGGATATGTCTATCTTGTTTAAGGTCAGTAAACACAGAAATCACTCTTGATTTTTCCACTGTTGCCCATACCCACAAGCATATAGAAATGGAAAATGTACTGTTTTTTTAAAGTGCAAATAAGCATTTAAATTCTCATGATTTTATTCTTTAAGTGAGACAGGAAAGCTGATAGGAATAAAGAAGAAGGAGGGAGATGGCCAGAAGGCTGGAGGCTCTGCACACCAGATGGTCCGAGACTGCAGCGACCCTGTGGGGCAGACAGGGAAGGGGGGGATTGGTGATGCAGCGTGCAACGGGTGGACTCCACAGCCTGGCCCAGCAACGTGAAGAGCTGAGCCAGACCACGGAGGTGCCCCAGAGGTTTTCAGTCTCTACTGAGCCGCCTTTTCATTACAAGTTCCAGGTAGAAAGGAGTCATCATTTTTAATTCGGTGCAGCACTTAACACATTAAGGAGAAAATCAATATATGTTCATTACCTTGTAGTGACTAAGGAAATAAATTCAAATAAGAAAATGTGCAGGAAATCTTTCTGTTCTGTATCCCATTTTATGAATGCCGGCAACTGTCTACATGTGAACGCTACTGCTCATGCACTTAATGGGTAATTGTCAGTAATTCTGTGAAAATCGACTGGTCTTCTCATTGAAAGACTTTTGTTTTCGTTTTTTTTTTTCAAAGATTTTATTTGTTTATTTGACAGAGAGAGAGAGATCACAAGTAGGCAGAGAGGCAGGCAGAGAGAGGAGGAAGCAGGCTCCCTGCTAGCAGAGAGCCCGATGCGGGGCTCGATCCCAGGACCCTGAGATCATGACCTGAGCTGAAGGCAGAGGCTTTAACCCACTGAGCCACCCAGGCGCCCCAATGACGTTTTTATGTTAGACTTGTTCTGGTTCTCCGTGGAGCTAGGGTTCACCAACCTTACATTTTGATATTTCTAGGAAGGGAGCGCCACCTTATGGCCACTGAGAGGATTGCTCAGCAGCCGTGTGGAAGAGGATGTTTTTGAACCGTCCTTAAGCAGGCCACGGAATTGACATTATCTTTCAGTTTCTAAGGCATAATAATCACCTGTGGATTCGCCTGACTTTTCTCTCCAGCCCTTTTCTTCACCAGCCCTTTTCTCTCCTTCCAAGTAGTTTACAACATTTATTCAGTATGTATCATTGTCCTCTGATGTCAATTATCCTTATCATAATAAATAATACACTGGCACAATCAAGGAGCAGGATCCCATATGCCCTCCAGGCAGAAAGGGGCCCAGAGACCCTCCAGGATACAGGTTAACAGTTTACAGGAAATACTAAGCCCAGTTCTCCGACTCTAAAACTAAGTCTGAGGTGGAACAGAGCTGTACAAAGCGGTCCTCTTGGTAGAACTGAATTTTGTCCCTTCCTCAGTGGGGGAGAAAAGTATATTTCTTTTCAATAATTGAATGACTAAAATTGGCCTTGATGCAAAGTCCAGCATAAGCCCCATCTGCACAGTGTGGAGATGGACCTCTGAGATATATGTTCAACTTCTTGAGCACACTGTTACAGTACAGGCAGATAATACCATACCCTAACAGTACTCCTTTCTGGTGAGTTTGAGAAAATAGAAATTACACAGGGTAAAATTGCCAAGAGGATGGTTTATTGTGGTACTACGTCCATTCTCTTGATTTTATTTCTTATTCTCTTTATTATCTACATTCTCTTGTTTTTTCTTCTTTACTATGAAATTTACTTGAAAATTTCTCCAACCATTAAAAATTTAAGGGTCAGATTTAATAGTTCTTACATAATTAGCTATATGGATCTTTTTATTGCTTAGAAATAATAAAGGCTCTTAAATCCCAACTTCATGGATTCGTATCACTTGGTTTGGCTTGGTTTACATGTGCGTTTTCCTTACTGATTTTGAAAATTATGGCGCTCTCTATGAAGTTGCTGAAATAGCAATCACTTGGATGCTACCTAACCGATAAAGCCATCTTAGCCCCTTTTCCTTTTTAATTGGGGGAGAATGATGTCATTGGTAATAGCCAACTTTCTACTAAGTCACTGTATTTGAATTTCAAATATAACTTCTTGTCTTCCATGAATTACATGTACACATTAAATTTCGAAATTACAGTGTGGACTGGATATGTCATTAGAACGTGTTATAATAGTGCTCTTCCTCTGGAAAAAAAAAAAAAAAAGTACTCTCCTGATACTTTGTTAGCCAAGAAGGCCTTGGGGGTTGAACTACATTCAGCCTTCATTTACAGCTCTGAAAGATCATGTTGGTGTTACCTGTCTTTGGTCATAGGCTTCTTTACTAGAAGTTCTTGAAGTGGATTTTGGTAGAATGTCTCTCCAGTAGTCAGCATTTGCAGGCATTAATGAAATGGGCAGAGTTTGCTTAATGCCAAAAAAATTCTAGAGGAATGGCCAAAGTCTCTGAGTATTTGTGGGGAAAGGGTTCTAAGACATATTTGATATGTGAGCAAAATAATGAAAACTCACCTGTTCTCTGTAATTTGGTCACACATACATCATCCATCATAGTCAGATCAGGATTTAATTGGTTGGAATGGGGGCCAAGCTTGGGAATTTTTCAAGGCTCCCCTTGCAATCCTAATGTGCTGGCAGGGATTTACCGGCTCTGTACAAACAGGAAGTGTTTCTCACCGGCCAAGAGGACTCACGTGCCTCCGGATGAGTGAATTGTACGGTAAAAATTCCAGTCACTGAAGAGTAGAGGCAGTTAGGGAAGGAAAACAGATATTAGGTCAGAGAACGAGACTCAGGAACCTGTAGGCAAGAATAGCCCCTCTGGAAACTGAGAATTGTATTGATGAAGAGAATTGGTCTGAACTCAGAGTGGCTGTTGAGAGGACTGGCATGGCTCTCCTGCAGCGTGACTCCCACAGAGAGAAATCAGAATGGAGGCCACAGGCCCTGGGGCTCAGTACGCCTGTCTCCTAACAGAGATGGACGTGGTACGTGCCTCACGTTGCAGTAAATTCCATAATCCTTTATCTGCTTTCACTGCTTGCATGTGAGTTACTGGCCACCGCTTCGTCGACACATGGACTTTATGGTATAAAACCTGAAAGAGGAGAAGGGGTCTAGGGTGGGTGTTGGCAAAGGGATTGTGGGTGCAACTCCACAGAGGAACTTGTTAAGTTTCAAATTCACCATCCCAACCTGAGACATTTGGGTTCTGTGGTCTAGCTAGGGTAAAGGCCTGGAGCACAGCTACTTTTGAAATTTGTGAGATTGTGAAATAAGAATACAGATGGAGGACTACATACCACATGTCTAAATATTTAAAAGTTGTAAATCATACTAACAGACTGTTAAGGAAGCTCACACCTCCTTCCTTGACAAGTAAGCCTATTTTATGACCTGGAAGGTTAAGTTCAGATGTCGAACCTTAATGTTTAGGTTCTATCCCCTACATCAGTGTCAAAGGTTTATCCTCCTCCTTTGACAAATTTGCCTCTGTAATAGCTTGGAAGGCTAGGTTCAAATTTAGCATTTTTAAGTCTCAGTGCTGAGGGAAGGAGCTGTGGCTCACCCACTCTTCTCTTTCCATCTGTCTCCATCTGGAACCATGAGCCAGTCCTGTGCATGGGTGGGGACATGCCAGTACACATGCCTAAGTTCCAACCAAATACCATTCACCCTCACCCCTAAGCCACTACTTCTCAGGCTGAGGGGTGACATGTCTGCCCCCTAGAGGGCAGATGGGGGAATGGGACCACGTGGGCCCTGTTGGCTGCCTTGGGCCATTTAGCAGGTAATTCCAAGATTTCAGTTCCCAGGTCACTGTAAACGGAGGGTGTGGGTATATGCCCACGTCCCACAGATGCCTTCTCCCAGGGAAGGAGCAGGGCTGGAGAAGGGGCACAGAAGACCTTTTAAGGGTCTGAGGGCAAGGTCTCTTTTTGCCTGGTCTAAGGTGGCAACTAAATACAGGTGACTCAGATCTTGACCCCTGGTCTTAGGCCCTAGTGCCATGGACCGTGGATCTCGCAGTACTGGTAAGAAAGGGCTTGTTGGTTGCCATTAGGATGATATCACTCTAGAGGCACCTGGGACAGTCAGGGCAACTGAGGTGGGAAACCTCTGCTTTGTTTATCCCCCCTCCCACCTTCATAACTTTTCCCAAAATAAAATCAAGGAAAAACATATTTCTCGCCCTGCTCCAAGCAGCATCTAAAAAGAAAGTAAGAATTTTAGTAGACATCTTTCTCATACTCAAGAGTCTTGAGTTTGAGATTACAGAAACAATAAATGTGAGTCAGAGAGTATATAATTTCTTTTTTTTTTTTTTTTGAGAGTATATAATTTCAAACTAATGAAATACTTCTACAAAATTTTACATCTTGTTGACTTATCGGCTCAGAACTTTACATGTCATTAAAAACCCATTAGGACAATGACCACACCATTAGCTCTTCAGTGGATGCCTTGACACTTTATTTGTTTAGAAAAGCTTAGTTTTTGGCAGGGATTCCTTACGGTGAGTGGGGACATCGGTGGTTGAGTTGCTGCAGTAGAAATGAAGTCCCCAGAAGAAGGCCCGGGATGTGTCTGGGGAAGTCGGTGACCGTAGTCAGGTAGAGTTGGTCAGCTTTGTGCAGCCGCAGCCCAGCCCAGGGTACCTGTGCTCCATGGACCTGAGGACGATATGTAGAATTAGTCACTCCTTTGTTTAAACTCTGCAGGCTACAGGAATACTCAGATAGGGCTGTAGGGAGAAGTGATGCATAAATGATGTTCTATCAACTCCGTAAGTCAGCTTAGAGCTTCTCAACTCTGACCTGCCCTTTGATATCACTCAGGGAGCTTATAAAAGTACTCATGGTGGGGGCATCTCCATAGATTCCTGTGTATTTGGTCCACAGCTGCCCAGATATCAGTGTTTTTAGGACACTATCATGGAACCAGGGTGGAGGGCTACCAGTTTAATGAACTGGCTAATATCGACATTTCTAAGATAATAAGGTAGAGACCAGGTAGATTTTGATGAGAAGGAAGGAGAAAAGAAGGAGGAGAAGGGCAGTGGAGAGAAAGTGGAGGACAGGGCCAAGGAACCATTAAATCAAGATCTGGGCCACAGCTGGACACGGTGGCAGAGACTCGATAGAAATGTGACCCAGACAGACCAGGAGAACAAATATGCTCACAGGTGTAGACCACCAGATGGTTATTTAGAGCACTGTTGAAACGTTATCTACTCTCTGGATTTGTCTTACCCTGACTTAGTGCACATTGAGGCCAGAATGAACTGCCTAGCATCATTGGCACCTGATCATTCCCATATCCTCTTTTGGAGATTTGGAGTCCAGGGACTCCAGCTTCATTCCCTGCAGTGAATGAAGTGTCACTGACTTCCCCAACACCACCCCAATGTCCAACACGTCTTTAAATGCTAAAGGGAAGTGAAGACATCCTAACTTCTTAAATTTCTAACATAGCATTAATCCTATTCTTATATTTTTAAACTTTGTATCAAAGTAGACATAGATACACGTAAGTGTAGAGATCCCTGATTTTTCCTAAGGTGATCTCAGTGGAGTCACTAGCACCCAGATCAAGAAACAGAATGTTGTTAGCACCCCAGAAACCTCCTTGGAGCCTCCTTCCGGTTACTAACTTCCCAGATACTCACTATCAGACTTCTAATACTAAAAAATAGGGGGGTTTTGCCCCCATGTTTTTAAGCTTTATGTAGATGCAGTCATGCTCTATTTACTCCTTTGTCAGGCTTTTTTAGGTCAACATTATGTGTGTGAGATCTCTCCATGTTGCTGCATGTATAGTTAGTTCATTCTTGTGCTTGTATGATGTTTCTCTTTTTTTTTTTAAAGGTGAAATAAAGAACTAGGGATTAAAAAGAAAGGAGGAGATGGTCATGACAGATATCTAAAATATTATAAGCCTTATACAAAGTATAAGTTTATCCATGTTTCTTAGTACCTGCAGTCAGCAAATTTGCGTTAACGTCACCCTTTACTCAATGCTGGTATAGTTTCAATAACTAGTTTTTGATATGCTATGACCTCAGCTAAGATTGCTGGCTTTTTGGGTGGTTCCCAGCAAAAACAATTTTTTTTTTGGTGTCGCAGGATCAGTGACCATACCACCCTACACTGTTATGTCTCTACTTTAGTGAATGTAGATGACATAATGGTCAGTTTTATATGATATCATTCCAAGTACGTCCCAGACCATGGAGAGAATTTTATTCCCAAACTCAAACTTCATTGTGCACCAGAATCATCTCAAGTGTTGGTCAAAGCTCATTGCTGGCCCTCCTCTCCAGGCTTCTGATTTAGTAAGTCTGGGGTGGGGTCCGACCATGTGCCTGTCTCATAAGCTCCCAAGCGATGCTGATGCTGCAGGCTTGGGGGCAATGTTTTGAGAACCACTGCCTTAGAGCCTGCAAATAAAGTTAAGTTTCTGTCCCTTTCCTGTGTTCCCCTGATGAGGTTCTCCCCAACATGCATTTGTTTCTTCAGAGTCCTTGGAATGAACCCGTTAGGATTTTAGTTTTGTCCACATGTTGGCCACCCTGAATCTTTAGCACATATTATCTTGCTGTGCCCCACATGGCAACTTAGCTCATCGTTCATTGGAAAACACATAGTTCATTTCTTGTTTGACTTGCACACTGATGGCCCCACCTATTTGTCACCACATGAAAGACATCGAACCAGGTGCTTGTCTCTCCTTGCAGTCCCAGGAAGGAGTCCTGCATGCACTGCTGAATTCATTTGTTATATTTTCTCCTGGTCCTTTGATTGAACCTCTATCACCCCTGCTTCTTACCTGCGTGTGCATTGTCCATCTGCTTAAATACCTATCACATGAAGCTTGCTTCTTGCTATTTTAAGAATAGGGAGTTGATAACAGTAATCATGATTGTATCATGACCAGTCTTAAAAAAAACCCAAAAAAACATTACTTACTTTTCATGCTGTCAGGTATTTGTTTTTCAACTACAGTGAAGTGTTTCTCAGAATTGGCTGCCAATGGCGTCTCCTAGAGAGCTTTAACAAATACTGATGCGTGAATCCCAATCCTCAGTTTTTCTTTTCATTGATGGGGACTTTGGTCTGGACGTAGACACTGTCAAAACTTCCAGGTGATCCTAACAAGTAGAAAAGTTTTAGAACTTCCGAAGTGCCTTGTTCTCTTTATAAGTTTGGAGAGAAGTCACATTTTTTCCACAGGGTTACTTGCAGAAACGCCTATCCTTGATTTATTTATGTGCCTCTTGTGGATGTTTTTCTTTTGAATTTTGTTTCCATAAACGAGAAAATATAATGAACTGCTCTTTACATATTGCACAAAGCATTAAATTCATTTTTAGTCTTGGATAAACTCACTCTAAGCTAGAGATGAAAAAGAATAAATTCTTCTGGGTCCTGCATTTCCAGACTCAATTTAGCAAGTCCATAAGGACTTGGCAGGAAAGAATTTGTTGTTTTTATAATTAATAACTAGAACAGGGTTGTTAGGAGTAAATGTTAGGAGTAAATAGAATATTTACTTCTAACAACAAGAATTTGTTGTTTTTATAATTAATAACTAGAACAGGGTTGTTAGGAGTAAATAGAATAACTAGAACAGGGTTGTTAGGAGTAAATGATTCATTTTGAAACAGTACTCTAATTTCCAGGAACAGTTTCCCATTATATAACAATTAGACATAAAGACAAAAGTACTGCTGTAATACTAAGATTTATCACAATGCCATGTCATTCTAAATGTAATGACCCTGTATCTACTATCCCACTGGTTTGGAAAATCAAACAGACTGATTTCAGTCAAGTGAAGTTATTTGGATATAGCTTAAATGTAATCTGTTTAGAAACTGGTTTTCTAATCTACTGGATATTATGGAAAGAGTCAATTCTTTTCTACCCCATGCCAGAAGTTAGTAGATAGATATCACCAGACGAAAGACATCCCTAGAGTAAACCTAGGAAATAGCTCTTTCTTGAAAATAATGATGGTATCAGTATGTCCAATCTGTTGACTCCCTTATATTTGATTTTTTGTTAAGACTGGGCCCAATTATCTCAGAATAATTAAGCATGGATTGAAATTTAGTAGTGATTTATTGATAGATATTTTAATAATTTAGAACCATAGGTCTGCTGAGAAAAAATATTAACAAAGTAATGGGATTTCTAGAATTATAAACTTTAGGACACAGATATGACAGTTCTTCTGAGTTTAGTCATTGATTCAACATATGAATTTGCAGGATAAACCCGGGAATTCAATCCCTCAACGCTCCTAAAACATGGTTCGTCAACAAACAATTTCAGAACAGATTAGTTTTTTAAATTCTTGATTCTTTTAAAAACTTAAAAATAAATTTAAGTAGTACCTCAAGTACCAGTTTCATCAATCTCATCATCCTCACCTAGAGATTTTAAGACTACTAGAAGCATTTATGTAGTACTTTAGAATTTACAAAGTACTTTTATATACATTTTGTTGTATTTTCCCCTGACCCCAGGGAGATTGGAAGAACAATTTACATATTACATATCTTTTCATAGTGTGTCTCAGAGAGGTTAAATGGATAACCTAGGGCAAAATAGCCTGAAGTTTGGGAACCACCCAAATATTCTTACTCTGAATTGACTCTTTTTGCCATCCCAGCTATCCCAGCTACCTATGGAGCGTCTACTTGAAAAAAGCTATGAAGGATAGTGAAGAAAAACAAAAGTTCTCATACTTATTGTATTTTCATCACTTTTATAAGGGATTTTTATATTTTATAGTCAACTTGTGATTGTTAGAAATGTCCTTACACTGGTGCTATATTTAGACTGTAAACAGCAAGAACTATAAACATGCAGTTGGGACTGTCTGTAACCTCATATAGATCATAAGAGTAGTTAAGAGCAGTCATGCTTGCTACTGTATCTGCATTTACTACATAGAGCGATCAGTTGTTTCATTTTGTGTGCGTGTGTGTGTGTGTTTTCTTTATCACGTTTCTTTTAGAGGTCTGCCCTTTGCCAGTTGTTGTAGTTCTTGGAAAGTGCCACTAGAGGGTAGCCTTTAGTCAGTTATGTCAGATAGGCTCTGAGATTGGAACTTTGATTCTGGACAGGGAAGCTGTTTTCTCCTAGTGAGAACAGAGTAAGGACTTTTGTGATTCAAGAGTCTTCTTTTTGGGGGCCTGGGTGGCTCAGTGGGTTAAGCCTCTGCCTTCAGCTCAGGTCATGATCTCAGGGTCCTGGGATCGGGCCCCACATCGGGCTGTCTGCTTGACGGGGAGCCTGCTTCCCTCTCTCTCTCTGCCTGCCTCTCTGCCTACCTGTGATCTCTCTCTCTCTGTCAAGTAAATAAAATCTTTAAAAAAAAAAAGTCTTCTTTTTGTTTTTTAATAACTAAACCTCTCTTCCTTCTTTATAGACCCTTGCTTCCAGATACTACTTGAACAAATTTGTCCCCTCATCCTGGTTTTATTTAAATGATGCTGGTTTTATTTAAATGGTGTTACAAGCCCTTCTGCAAGGCAAATTGATTTTCTTTGGACACTGCGTTCTGGGGAAGTACAACAGTAGGCTTAAAGACATGTGCTGCTGCCAGCTTGGGGAACAATTGGGAATTTGTATCTAGAAGCAAATTGCAGAGTACCCTGAACCACCCTTGGTATCAAATTATTGTCTGCTACTGATGTTACATTGCCAAATTTTGACAGTGTCACTCTGGACAATCCAATAGAAATCTTCTCTATGTTTTGTTTAGGCCATCTGATTTCCCTAGCAGAAGTAGACAAACAAACATTCATTCACATCAGCTATTTGCACGATATCAGCCAAAGCTTTACTACATTTGTCATTAGTCCCCTAAGTGTAGAATCTGAAAGTCAACAATTTCCTATTCTTTTTCCCCCCAGTAACTGTTGATTCTCCTAACAGAGTCAGTTTTCTTTACTCTCTTTCACAGCCAAACCTGTGTTTCAGGTTCTCCTTCTTTACACACCCGATAAAAAAAATGAGAGGCCATCCCTTCTTTTATTCAGTGAATCAGGCTCTCGGACTTCTCACATCCTCCAGGAATTATTTCTGTACAATTTTACCGCCTGTTCCTACTTCCTTAAAGTTCTCTCATTGTTGAACATAAGCATTTATGTAATGCGTCCCTGTATAATCCTTCTTTGCAATCATCCTCTGGAATTAACAAAACTCCAAGACTGAATCAGACCCCACAGTGACCAGTTGAACTGTTCATCTGCTCGGTATGGGGTGGTGGTAGTTACCTGGGTGTGTGAATATGAACTTGCTCAAGGGCCACAGGAAGCTGGGTTTCTGGTTGCTACTACATTAAACTTCAGTTCTGATTTTTATTTTTTGTGGGATGTGGAAATTTTTCCTCATGGGGTCAACTGAGTTCACTCTGTTTCCTAAGATCTAGAAAGAATTGGCTCAAAACGCCATTGTACAAATTGTGGAAAGTCCTGTCTTCTCTCCAAAGCTTTTAAGAATTTCCAAAAGGGGGCGCCTGGGTGGCTGAGTCAGTTAAGCGTCTGCCTTAGACTCAGGTCATGATCCCAGAACACTGGGATCAAGAGCCCCACATCAGGCTCCCTGCTCACTGGGGAGCCTGCTTCTCCCTATCCCTCTGCTGCTCCCCCTGCTTATGCTTTCTCTCTCACTCACTCACTCTCAAATAAATAAATAAAATCTTAAAAAAAAAAATTTTTTTTTCCATAAGACTTAGAGCCAATCTCTTGATGACATCAGGCCCCAAGTCTCTGCCTCAGCAGAATTAGTTTGGTTTAGGAATTAGCCCACAGAAGTCATCATGATCTCCCTTTTCCACATCACGGAAGCTGGCAGCAGTACTGAGCCTCTGCCTGCAGTTTCCCAGCCACTAGCCTTCTCTCCCTCTGAAGGAAGCTTGTTCACACATGACATTTATGTATGTATCAGACTTTATTGACAGTTGGAAGAGATAAAAGCAATTTGCATTCACAAATAATGTGAAATGGAACAATATCGAAACATTAGTATTAAGAAGTTACCTAGTCATTTCTATGACTAAAGTGCTAGTCTTCTACCATTTTGCTTGGTGCTCCTCTTTCTTCCTAACTTTCTGTATCTTTCATTCAAAAATTGCCCATAGGAACTGCAAATTTTTCTCACTTGACGGGATTTAGCACTTTACCTCTCACCTTCTTCTCCAAGAAACTTTTAACTCCTAGACTTAACCCAGCTGCTCAGCAGAACAAAATGGTTATTCATTTATTAGTGCCCCCTTCAAGAGAGTATACCTTTAGAATATACTTTTGGTTGTAAATAGTTGTGTGTGTGTGTGTGTGTGTGTGTGTGTGTTGGTTACATGGGGTAAGATAACCAAATTGACTTGTCCATTCAACTTATACTCAATCTCACAATTCCGTATAGCCAGTCTCAGCACTCATTCATTCAACAAATAGTTACTGAACATTTACTTGCAAAGAGAAACATAATTCCTTCTCCGATGAAGCTGATGATCTAGTGAATAATCAAAGATCAGGAATGTCCATGTCTACTTCTAAACTGTAATAATCCTCACGAAGGAAGGGTATGCAGTGTTTTGAGAAACTATAACAAGAAATGTCTTAGTCTGTTTGGGCTGCCATAACAAAATCCCATAGACTGGGTGGCTTAACCAATAAGTATTTTCTCCTAGTTTAGGGGCTAGAAGTCTGATACCAGAGTGCGGGCATGGTTGGTTTCTGGTGAGAACTCCATCTCTGACTTTTAGACAGCTGCCTTCTCACATTGGGGAAGGTAGGGGGAGAAAACGTGATGGGGAAAGGGAGGGAGGAGAGAGAGAAAGCTCATGGGTGTCTGTTCTTATATGGACACTAATCCCATCATGAGAGACCTCATCCAATCCTAATCACCTCCCAAAGGCCCCATCTCCAAATACCATCACATTGGGTGTTAGGGCTTAAATATATGAATTTTGGAAGAACAGACACATTCAGTGCTTCACAGGAATATTTTTTTTTTTTACTTTAAAAGATCATTCTGCCTGGGGAATGGAGAATGGATGGGGGGGTGACTTTAGATGTTGGGAACCAGTTGGCCGCGAATACTGGGATCCCATGATGATTGTGTAGACTGGAGCAGAAGCAGGGATAAACCTAGTCAGTTAGCCCTAGCCTAGTCAATGTCTTTCTCCTCACCTCCCTTCTTTCCTACCCACTCCTATTGTCCTAGTCTGTAAACTTTATTTTTCATGTTCTAATTCCTCCTCCCAAACTTTCCTATGTACATGTGTGAACCTGATGTTGTTTTCCTTCCTCCTCTAAAGTTCTAGGATTCCATTTCTGGTAAGTTGAATAAGAGTGTCTACCACTCACAAATATTAGTCAAATTCTTTAATCCACAAAGGAAGTGGTAAATACTTAACAGAGCAAAAAAGTTATACAGTTTTGTGCATGGAGAATATAAAATACTTATAATATGGTGTCTGTATTCTCTGTGGACACTTTAATACTCTAAGCAAATCACGTTCCACTTCAGTGTCTGTATGATTTTATTCTGCAGTTAAAACTTCAGCTTTTGGCAAATTACAGTGGCACTATAAGATACCAGTTTCCACTTACATGATGGACAAAAAGTTGAAAGTTGGTAACGTATTTTGTTGGTGAAGCTCTGAGGAACTTCCTGGTGGGCTTATACATTGGGCCTTTGGCAGCATTTACTGATTACGAATGCGTATACCCTTTGATTCAGCAGTTCCACCTCTGCACATTTATTCCCCAGGTTACTTCCACACATTTGAAATGACTCATGTACAGAATCGTTCACTGCGAAACAATATGTAATAGTGAGCACTTGAAAACAACATGAAAGTGACTGGTTCAATAAATTACACTTCCATACAATTGAATAATATGCTTTCTATGAATAGTCATGAAATAATGTTCACAAACATCCCATTACAAATGGTGTGGTAAAGGAGGCTACATTTTTGTGTACAAATGGGAGAAGGAATAATAATACATATTTACATTTTTATTTGTGCGAAGATATTTTGAAAGGATATGCAATAAGATTATAAGTATTTACCTATGGGGCAAAGGAGAAACTCAATGGATTCAAAACAGAGTAAGGTATATAGAGCTTCATCTGTGTGTGTATGATTATGTATGTATACATTTACATACATATACTGTACACATGTTTTTATATGTATATATGTGATTTTAATTTTCAATCATAAAACTATTATGTGTTCAGAAGAATATACTTTTTAAAGCACCAATGTTTGTTTTTCTATTTCAAATCATTTTCTCTCAAAGCTAAATAAATAAGACCATAGGTGTTAGAGACAGACTGCATGCTTCTGGATTACCTATCACCAGCTGTGTGATATTGTGTCTCTTTGAACCTCCATTTTCTCCTACATAAAATGGGAATAATTACAGTTGTTGTTTAATGGATTTAGAGTTTCAGTTTGGCAGGATGAAAGATTTCTGGATATGTGTTGCATAACAATGTGAATATATGTAACACTACTGAGCTGTATATAGTTAAAAATGGTAAATTTTATATTTTGGTTTTACCACAAATTAAAACAAAAGTTTTTTATTTTTATTTTTTGTTTGTTTGTTTGTTTTGTTTTTATGAGGATAATCACAATGCCTGCCTGTGACTTTGCTGTGAGGATTATATCAGTTAATATGTGTGAAGCCCTTAGGGCAAAGCCTAATATTCTGGAAGTCTTTGGGTTTTTGAGCTATTCCATGTTGGAAATAGGCTCTGCCCTTTGAGCTTCCGTAAGTGACTCATGTTTGCAGCAGTCTCTCTGTTTCTAGAGGAAGCCTGACTGTCTCTGGGTGCGTTGTAAGACACATTTCTTAAGGCTCAAGTGTGATCCTCCAGAACTCAGAGGGTAAATATATTTATATTGCTAAAAGCCATATTTATATTTTAAGAAGCCAGATAATGTTTCATGTTGCAGGGAGGACTTAGGGCTCCTGGCATAACAAAATAACTGACCAGAGTATTTTCATTTTTCAAGAGAAGCTAAATAGCTGGTCCACTTATGCAAGTTGGTAGTGTGCTCATGAACATGGTTCTTGAGATTTTCTTAGTGCACATCAACCATTTTCAGCAGATTTCTTCCTCTCACCTTTTGGCATGTCCACATCTGTAATACCTACTGATCTAATTCCTAGATTTTCTCAGAACAAATATTCTATTTCCCATAAGCCAACAAGAACTTCCATTTCCCTGTGTAGAGTGCTTATCTTTCCTTTTACTTTGAAAAGTAAAACTGATTTGGTTGATTTTTCATTTTCTTTCCTGCATCTACTAAGCACTGTGTTTTAGGCTTGACCCAACAAATTAATACAATTCATATATGTGTGGCAAGGAATTTGGATTTCCATCCTTGCTACCAATTCTGAATGATAACAGTTGACAAGTTGGTGAAGTCTGTTCAAAAGTGGTTTGGCATTGTGCTAGTATGGTCCGAATCAGAGCTCAGCAAACTTATTTTGAAATATTTCCAAGTTCATGAAAAGAATAACTTTGGACAAAAAAAAGTTTTGTGCTTTTCTGGTTAACTAGATAGCTCAGTGGGTTACCATATTCTTGCATCTGATGTTCATATTTGGAATCTGTGCTTTACATTGCCTTCAAAGGTCTCAGTGATCCAGAATAGAGACGTGGAATCAATTACAAAAAAGGAAAACATAAATAAGAATCATCTGAAAAGATGAAAAGCAAACAGTTTTCATTTTTAGTTTTTGGATGTTTGCCTTTAAATTTTTTTTTTAAATAGTATTATTTGTCATTAGTAATCATTGTAATAGCTAAAATACATTTAATGATCACCATGTGTGAAACTGCATGCTGAACACCTCAAATGCATCACCTCTGAGAGTCTACACAACAATCTTCTTGGAGGGAACCTAGGATCAGTGAATGTCGGCAGCTTACTGAAGGTCATGCACTCAGCAAATGGCAGAGCGGAGGCTCAAACCGGTGACTGAGTTGTTAATCACAGTGCTCCACAGTTGGTATAGCCCTATTTATTTTTCCAATCATAAACTCTGCTTAAATTTCCATGAATAGTAATTTGATTTCTTTCCCTTGTCTGGACTGTAAATTTGTATAATTGGATTTCTATGGACCTTTGCACTACAGGCAATATTTGAAGTGGATTTATTTTTCAAACTTATGAGATTAAGTGACTCCTATGATCTAAAACTTCCTCCAGAGAAAGCAAACCCTCCTTCCTACTCTGTTATTTGAGTAAAATTCAGATTGCCAGCTGTATTAGTTTCCTAGGGCTGCACTAACAAAGTATCATGAGATGGGTGGCTTGGAACAACAGACGTTGTTTATTGTCTCACAGCTCTGGAGACCAGAAGTCTGAAATCAAAGTTTCAGCAGGGGCAGGCTTCCTCTGAAGGTACTGAGGAAGGATCTGTTCCAGGCCTCTTTCTTGATTTGTAGGTGGTTGTCTTCTCTCTCTGTCCTCGTCTCTTCTTATAAGGACACCGATTGTATTGGATTAGGGACCACCTTAATGACATTATTTTAACTCGATTACCTCCAAAGGTGGTATTTCTAAATATGGTCACATTCTGAGGCACTCAGGGTTAGGACTTCAACATATGTTGTTGTGGGGACACAGTCCAACTCATAACGCCAGCTTCTGAACCAGAGAAGTTCATGGAAGTAGAAGCGTGGTATCCCGTGGCGTGGCCTAAGCAAAGTTTCCCTTCTGTGGAAGATGGACTAGATTGACTGGTTTCTGCTATAATATTTTATGACACACTTGGAGTCTGTTTTAACAGGTTGGATGCAATATATTTAAAGGATTTTCTTGCTATAGTCATTTCATTTAAGTTTTTGGGAAGATGCCTTCACGTTTCTACTTCCTATTTGCCACAGAGGTAAATATCTAATGAGTGATCTTGCCCACCCTGGAGTCTCTCCATAACCAGCTTTGGGGCCCCAAATGACACGATGTACCCAATATCTCCACTTTTCCCTCTAAAATCGCCAAATTTTTCTTGTTCCTCTTTCTGTATGCCAACAGAAATCAATCAACTGGCTCTATTATCTTCACATGCAGAGCTTCTGTGACAATTTCAGAGAAAGCAAAAGCTCTGTTAGATTTTTGAAGGTGCTGTCTTTTGAATTGTGAATGCTTCATCAATATTCATTGATAAAAACAGGTTGACCTTTGACTTTAGCCTCTGTGACTTCACTAGCTAATTCTAACAGCAAACATTCTTGGCGCACAACATATGGAGAGCCTCACGTGGTCTCCATAATCTTCACAGACCCCCAGGATGTGAGACCTAGTGTGGCGGCTGAGGAGACTAAGTCTCAGACACACAGGAGCTCTGCGGAGTGGATGGGGGTGTAGGAGAGGGCCAGGTGTGTCCTTCGAGGAATCACCCGCAGTGCCCCAGGATTCTGCTGCAGGCTCTGGGGGAGCAGCGCTACCCCTGTCTGGACAGCCTCTCCACTGATGATTTGCCTCTACCCACCCAGTTCTTTCATTCACTATAGGTTTCCCCAGCTAAGAAAAGTGACTTAGGAGTAGAATTGACATCTTCAACTTTTTATTCTGCAAATATATTAGTAGTTCAGTAACTTTTAGGATGTCACTACTTAGAGTTGTTTGAAATACCATAACTATGTTTTGTTGGTTTTACTATACATGTTACTTGTTTTTACTGTAAAGAATGTTAAGACAATATAAAAAGTAGAGAGAGGGTGGTGAATAAAGCAGGAGGGGGAAATCAGTATAATTACAGTGAACATTTATGGATCAGTGGAACATAAGCCCTGAGGGAAAGACTAAAAAAAAAAAACGGGGCTCTGCAAAGCAGGAGAGAGGAGCAGGGAGGCGGCTTCTGGCTGCCTGGAAAGCCCAGGGGACAATGCTTTGCTTTGCCAGCATCACAGATGATAGTTCGGTGCGATGGTTTCTCTTTTGTCCCATCTTTATGAACATCTTGGAGAGGCATTTATGCACCTTTTCTGCTTTAAGAATTTTTACCTCAGTGTGACTCATTCTCTTTCTCCCTCAGGTAAGATTGTTCTTCAGGGGTTCTGAAAGTGAAAATGAGGCCAGATGTAGGGTTTGTTGAATTACCGCAAAGATAGCTAAAGGGGTGTGTGTGTGTGTGTGTGCGTGCGCACGCACGCATATGTATCTGTGCATGCATGACTCTGTGTGAGTGTGCATGTACGCACGCAGGCAAAGCCTGACACTGGCAGATACCACGTGGTTACCTCCTGCACAACATATGTGCTATTTAGATTCTTATATTTTTAGAACAGTCCATTGGAATAGGTATTTAAATCATATTATCACCACGTATACCTAAATATTCACATTTTAAAAATATAACTATGCTCTGTCACAACACGAGCGAGCCCCTAAGGGGAAAAATGATGTAAAAAAGCCCTTTGTACAACTTAATTGCTGAAAAGGCAGATGGTTTTCAGAAGGTATGGATCCCCATACTTATGACGCAAACAGGTCAAGTGGTTAATCATTTGACTAGAACTTTCCTTTGCCATTAAAGTTACTTGGAATACATTGCTAAAGACCATTCCTGAGGTGCCTGGCTGGCTCAGAAAGGTGGAGCATGTGACTCTTGATCTCAGGGTTGTGAGTTCAAGCCCCATGTTGGGTGTTAGAGATTACTTTAAATAAATACACTTTTATTTTTTATTTTTTTAATTTAATTTAATTTTTTCAGTGTTCCAAGATTCATTGTTTATGCACCACACCCAGTTCGCCATGCAATATGTGCCCTCCTTAATACCCACCACCAGACTCACCTCTCCCTCCTCTCTCCTCTCCTCCAAAACCCTCAGTTTGTTTCGCAGAGTCCACAGTCTCTCATGGTTGGTCTCCTGCTCCGATTTCCCCCAATTCATTTCACTTTTCCTTTCCTTCTCCTAATGTCCTCCATGTTATTCCTTATACTCCACAAGTAAGTGAGACCATATGATAATTGACTCTTTCTGCTTGACTTATTTCACTCAGCATAATCTCCTCCAGTCCCATCCATGTTGATAACAAAAGTTGGGTATTCATCCTTTCTGATGGAGGCATAATATTCCATTGTATATATGGACCATATCTTCTTTATTCAATCAAAGAAGGGCATCTTGGCTCTTCCCATAGTTTGGTGATTGTGGCCATTGCTGCTATGAACATTGGGGTACATATGGCCCTTCTTTTCAGTGCATCTGTATCTTTGGGTTAAATACCCAGTAGTGCAATTGCAGGGTCATAGGGTAGCTCTATTTTTAATTTCTTAAGGAATCTCCACACTGTTTTCCAAAGTGGCTGCATCAACTTGCATTCCCACCAACAGTGTAAGAGAGTTCCCCTTTCTCCACATCCTCTCCAACACTTGTTTACTTGTCTTGTTAATTTCGGCCATTCTAACTGGTGTAAGGTGGTATCGCAGTGTGGTTTTGATTTGAATCTCCCTGATGGCTAATGATGATGAACCTTTTTTCATGTGTCTGTTAGCCATTTGTATGTCTTCTTTGGAGAAGTGTTTGTTCATGTCTTCTGCCCATTTTTTGACATGATTATCTGTTTTTTGAGTGTTGAGTTTGAGGAGTTCTTTATAGATCTTGGATATCAGCCCTTTGTTGTGTCATTTGTGAATATCTTCTCCCATTCTGTGGGTTGCCTCTTTGTTTTGTTGACTGTTTCCTTTGCTGTGCAGAAGCTTTTTATCTTGATGAAGTCCCAAAAGTTCATTTTCGCTTTTGTTTCCTTTGCCTTTGGAGACGTGTCTTGAAAGAA
>CM052895.1:35112921-35172900 GCA_028534135.1 Potos flavus | reverse complement strand
AGGTCTTTTATCCAATTAATACCCTTTTTAAAAAAAGAGAGAGACCATTCCTTTCTTTTAGGTAATGAGCCATTATGAATTAATCTTCATTCCATAAAAGAGTAGATACTCAGGCTCAACTGTGTTCGCAACTGACCTAAGCCAATATGGATTATGAACAAATTTGGGGTTTTTTTTGGTTGGATATCTGTAACTGCCCATGAGGTTTGAGATGGTAAAGTTACCTACTTCTTTATAATCTCATCACTCAGTTAGAAAGCAATTCTGAGATTAAATTCTGATTTGTATGAAGATATTATTGATTAAACATTTATTATCAAGCATGAAATAAATTATAAAACCAATTCTGACCCTTCAGGTGCTTGGTTCCCATTTCTAAGTCTCACTTAAGGCAACAAAACAGAATTCTAGGGTCAATATTTTGTCATCCTTATAGAGAACAGTTTTCAGTTGTCACAGCAGGACATTGGAAATTTCCCAAGGAGTACTTCTTGTATCATTGTCTTTGAGTTTATCCCTTCCATGAAAATCGTACCCATGCCGTTAACTACAACTCCTGCAGAAGTTGCCAAGGCTGTGATCAGACCCCTGTCCTACCCCAGCTACCTTTTGGACATTTCATTTGACTGTGTTACCTTTTTTTTTTTTTTTTTTAAGACATTGGGAGAGAGGGAGCATGAGAGAATGAGCATGGGAGAGAAGGGCAGAGAGAGAGGGAGATAGAGAATCTTCAGCAGTCTCCATGCCTAGTACGGAGCCCCAATAGGAGCTCGATCTCAACCCTGAGATCACCACCTGAGCCAAAACCAAGAGTTGGGCGCTTAACTGACTGAGCCACCCAGCTGCCCCTGATTGTCTGTTAGCTTAACTCTGTGTTTGTTAGCAGACTCCTCTTTCCTGCAAAATCAATGCCCACACCCACCCCCCGATTTCATTTCTGTTAATGTGGTCCTCATTCTGCCACCTAATTTTAAAGCCTATAGTCATTTTTGAACAGAGCTACCTCTTTCAACTCCCAATTCCCAGCAGTCACTCTGTTTTCTCGATTCTTCTCTCATATTGGTTCCTTTCCTTTCATCTCCCATACCCTGAGCCAGAGCCACACCACCACCTGTAAGTAGATTTCCTTTTCCGTGTTATTGCCCCCTTCGGTTATTTTATATGGTGCCCAACCGGCCTTCCTAAAACCACCTGGATTAGATCACTCTCCTGTTGAAAGACTTTAAGTAGACTTTATGACTATGAAAGTGGAAAATGTTCAAACTTCACATATTTAACACGTCCCAACACTCCTTTATTTTTTGTTTCTTTATCCTTCACTATGCAAACCTCTATGCCAGTTGGACTTTTGATTCACAGTCCCTCAAATATGTCACATGTATTGGGCATTCCCTGTTAGTTTATTGCCCCCTGTACAGTTCTTGCTGTCCTCCTTCATTCCATGCCACACCCCCATCACACACAGACATACAAAACAGCCTCTTTTAGCTTCAGTGCTTTTTGCTAGTATTTTCAAGTGCCTGGACTTTGTAATTAGAAAATAAATGAGAGTAAACTAACTCTTTTTAGATGTAGGTGTTGCGACTAATTGTTCTAGTGTAGCCTCAGGCTTGTTCTCTAACACTTCTCAGCCTCAGTTTCCATACTAGTACAATGGGAATAATGCCTTCCAGCATGTTGCTCATTCTTAATTCATTTAATTTTCCTTTCTCTACCATCTTTTCTTCCCAGCGAAGCCTTTCATGACCACCCCACCAGAGATTTCTCTCTCTTCTGAAACCATAGCACCAATTTCTATTACCCTGTCTTCAGAAAATCATCCTTTGCTTCTTTGAGATGCCTCCTGGATTTGTATTCTTTATGTCCCGGAGTCATGCCTTGTGTCCTCTATGGGACTGTAAATACTTTGGTGACAGGGCTTCATTTTTGAGTGGTCTTAGGACTCTGTGTGCTTTTTTACACATTCTCTCACTTATTTTCCTGTCGGGGAGGTGGATGTAATCCCTGTTTTGTAGGAAGGGAAAGAGAGAGCTAGAAGATTTCAGGGAGTTGCCTCGGCTCACTCAGAGCCAGTGGCAGAAGTAGGACTTGAATCCAAGTCCTGTGATGCTAAACGCACAGCTGTTGCCTCCCTCCCAGAGCTGTAACCTTAGGGATAGGAACTTATTTTTTGCTTGCTTACATTTCAGTATTTAAATTTGTATTTAAATACATTTCAGTAGTCAAATTTTTGATTGCTTACACTTCAGTACAGGTTAAGATCCTGTGACTGACTAAAATTGAGAAAACATTTTAAATATTTGTGAAGGAGTAAATAAACGAGTACTACAGACCATATTAATACTATAAAATAGTCCTGGGAATTTGAGGGCCAATTCTCTACATATTTTGGGGGTGGGTTACCTTGTGCTTGGCCTCTCCACCATTTATACTGTTTCCCCAAGGATTAGCAGCACAATGTCTTTATTCTAAAATACAGAATCATGAGGTTAAAGGAAGCATTCAGTACCATCAGCTGAGAAGAAACAATTCACATCACAGGTTCTCTAAAGTGGCTTTGGGTAGCTCTGAGCACTGTGAACCTCGCCATTGTATTCATAGCTTTGTAGCCTTTGGCTAAGATCAAGTAGAGTGTTTGTTCTTGAGGCTTTTAACAACTGATGTTTTCTCCGTCCAAGGACAACATATTTAGACTGCATGTGCATTAAAAATATTAAGCTCCTTTGACAGAAAATTTTTAAACAGGAGATTGATTTGAATTCTCCCGGATGCCATTCTTCTATCGACATTGTTCCTCTAAAATGCCATAGTAGATTATTTTGTGACACTGGACGTACTGTAGTGACTCAGCCGGCATCCCAAGAAGTATTCCTTAGATGAGGGTAAGGAACACATTCTTTCTCACAAGGAGTATTGACATTGCCCTTTGGCTCCTGGTCCCTACCACACGCACACTTCGCGGCAGGGGTGGGGGTTAGCGTGGTGGGTAGCTCAGGAGGATCGATGTAAAACACAATAAAAGTGAAACTGCTCTCAGAGAAAGAAACGCACTGTACCTGTCTGAATTGAACCTGGAGAGTGGTAGTAAACAGAAGTTTTTCATGATACATAATAAATTTTCAACTATTTGACATTCATAATAGGGTAATTAAAAGAAAGATAAAGGAAGATGATAAGGGGACAGAGAGTATAGAAGAGGAGGAAACAGAATCAAGGCAGAGGGTGGAATGAAAAACCAGGACAAAGAGAGGAAAAGGAAAGAGAAAGAAAATGAAAAAGTAACGTCAGCGGCTCCTGGGTTCTGAGGTGAGATAGCTGGTCGTAGGTCAGCAGCTTTAGTCACACATCCTGTTATTCACTTTGGGCATCAGAGTGCATTTTCACTACCCTTTGAAATTTCCACACACTCTACAATGATTTGGGAGCACTCTTTTTTTACTGGGAAATTGCTTATCTGCTCTTATTTTCAATCTTGGAGGGCTGTTTTTTTTAAGGTTTTATTTTCATACAAAGTCTCGAGTGTTTTGAAATGGGTAAAATAATGCATTCAGCCTTGACTCTTTCCATTTTAATCTTAATTCGGGACCACTTTAACAATTCCAAAATGTAGTGGAGTGGCTTCCTACAATAATTGAAATATAATATTTTAAAATATTCATTAGCATTATTATCATTCTTTTGGTGTGTTTAGTCATTTGAAAGCGGACAAGCTTTGATTCACCACAGCCATATTTTAATCCAGGCTCTACATTTGACTGAACTACCATTGCCTGGGAAGCCCCATGTCCTCATCTGCAGCACAGAGAGCCCGTGCCTGCACACATCTCACGAGGGTGCCTTGACGACGCCCCGTGTGCCCACATCCCAAGTCTGGCCTAAAGTGGGCAGAAATGATGAGTCAGTTCCTGCCTCCCGGACCCCCGCCCCCCTCAGTGGTACTCCCACTGAGTGAACAAAAAATACATAAAGAACTCTTCCTGCCTTTTAATTTCCATTGATCACACTGAATGGAATAATCACATTAGTTCACAAGGCACAGGATTGTTTTCAGGCTTGCAGTTCTGTGTACTCTGAGCTCAGAGGAACATCACTTCAGTGCTGGGTAACATTTTTCCTAGATCTCATTCTGCTCCTAGAAGGATGCTGACCCCAGACTCCTGTGTTGGAGAATCCTGACTGACCAGGTAAAGGGGCAGCCACTGAATATGAAGACCTCTTGGGATCCAAAACACTCATGGAACCAAATCAAGGATTTCCTTTTAAAATGCCGCTTATATCCATTTTGGGTATATTTTTTACTCCCTAGAGGAGATTTACACCTGTATAAAGCTTAAAATACAGTGTCCAATTAAATATACAGTGTGACTTTAGAGGAGCCAAAAAATTACAATAACTCTAAGTAATACTGTTTTCAGGAGACCAAACCCAGAGAACCTTGACTCCTTAGCACTGCAAGGAACAGGGACGTCATTAAGCCTTATCACCTATCCAGCACAGAGACTGCCTTGATCAGGCATCTGATAGCTTTTTCCTGGGAACACAGAATGACCTAATACATATTGCCTTTCAAGGAAGCCTGATGTGTCATGAGATGGCTCCGGTCCTTTAGAAACCAGTCTTTATAAGGAGCTGTTTTTCTGCCTCTTTGCGCTGCCCACCTCTGGCTCTTAATTCTGAGTAAGAGATTTCTGCTCATTTTTCTTCCTTGAAATGACCTTCACTATTCAGAACAAAAGGCATGCCCACTCTTAGTGTATTCTTTAGGTTCGGCTTCCCCGTTTTGGAATAGTTTCTCTCATGCAATACTTCTGTACTCCTCAGCATCCCCGTTCCTGTTAAAACCGTGGCTATCTGCTTCAGGCAACCCCTCACCAAGCTCAGAGAACAGTGAACTCACTGTCTCCTGTGAGACAGTGTTTTTACTGTTGAGGTCAGAGAGGTCTAAAATTACAGTGGGTTTATTTTGGATTTTGTTTTGTTGCTTTTTCCCCCTTTATTTTCTTTTTACAAAACCTACATCACTACTTATAACAAACTTATGATAAATGAGCATTATAAATTTTCTATACCCATCTGATTTTTTTTAAGATTTTATTTTTAAGTAATTTTTACATCCAACATGGGCCTCATCAAACTTAAAAGCCAGAGCTCAAGAGCCACACACTCTACTGACTGAGCTAGCCAGTGGCCCTAGATTTTTAAGAAGAATCTTTACCTTAATTTAAATGTTGCCAGACCTTACTAGCCTGTGACAACAAATGAGGTTACGTTAACTTTAATAATTTAAATTTCATTAGCTTTTGCCCACTCAGCTTTTGCTGAGGTGCTTTTCCTGTGCAATCCAACTAATTATTTCTAGGAGCTCCCAAGCGTGTTTCAAAAGTTCCTTTACTAGAGCTCCTATTCTCCCCACAGGAAGCCCCGCAGCTTCCCGCACTCTCCAAGGCTCCGCACGTCCTGCAGCTACCTAGGGAGTCAGGCAGACCCCTAAAGCCATGAGTCTACTTTGCAGCTGCTCCGCTGACATTAAACTTTCTCCCTTTGGTCCTGATATTGTACAAGATTGTATGCAACATCTTCTTTTTCGAAAGGATTTTGTTTTTATTTCATCTCTCCACCCAATAAGGGGCTCGAGCTCAAAACCCCAAGATTAATAAGAGTCTAGTGTTCCAGGAACTGAACCAGCCAGGCACCACTACCCCTCTCCCCACCACCTTCTTTTTTTTCTTCAACATCTCTTTCTTTACTGCTCTCTGCTCTCCCTACAACCCAAAGATTCATCTCTGGAAATGAATTCAAGTAACAGCCACCATGGTCCCTTCAGAATGGTTCTCCTATTTAATAGCTGAGGCTTCGTTACTGGGCTCAGTTTCTGGTGCCTAGCTCCTGCTATTGTAGCAAGAGCTCTCTATGAAGAAGTCACTAACCCTGCTGCAAACAGTCTTTGATTAGATCTTTTCAAACCCTTTTCAAACCTTTTTTCTTCTTGAAAGAAACATTGTACTATGAATATTTTTGCCAAATCATTAAACATTCTTCAAAGCCATCATTTTTAATTCCTCTGTAATAACCATCTTATGAATGTCCCTTCTTAGAACTTATTTGCCCATTTTTCTATTGCTGAGGATATTGAGTTTCATGCATACCTTATTATTTTAAGCAAGTATTGTTCTCTACCTTGCCCCTATTATGCTCTTAATTCAGCCCATTTTTAGCATCGATGGGTAACTTCATATCTGAATTGTGGCATTCAGTATATTAGTATCATTCATGGCTTTTGGCTTTAGATATTCATCTTTAAGATGAGCCTCCAACTTTTTAACCATCACACCAAATTTTAGCTGCTTGCAGACCAGCTTTTATGTTTCAGTCTGTGGAGCTTCTATCCCGTGTTGTAAAGCCTCTCCATAAAAGAGAGATACTATTTGCCAGAGTGAATCTCACGTTGTAATTTCACTTATAATTTCAAATGTCACTGACTATTAATGTCAGTTGCTAACAGATATAATTCCTAGTAATCACTTCAAAACCTCTTCATTAAACATAAATTATATAAAATGAATTGTAGACTTAAAAGAACCCTTTAGGTATGGTCTAGTTCAATGACATAATTTGAACCATGCAGCCACTTATCTCTTCCTTCAACAAGCCATTTATCATCCTCCATCTATATCCTAGGAACAGTATAAATATTGAGTATAAACAGGTAAGCCGCATGGCTTGCTGGCTTAGTGAGTAGAACATGTATCTCTTGATCTCAGGGTTGTGAGTTTGAGCCCCACATTGGGCACAGACGTTAGTTTTTTAAGAAAAGAATATTTTAGGGGTGCCTGGCTAGCTCAGTTGGTAGAGCATGTAACTCTTTTTTTTTTTTTTTTTTTTGCATGTAACTCTTGATTTCAGGGTTGTGAGTTCAAGCCCCACATTGGGCGTAGAGCCTACTGGGAAAAAAAAAAAAAAAAGGTAAGAACCAGAGGCTGTCCTTGTAATATGAATGATAAAGGAATGAGTAGAAGTGATAAGGAGTGTGATTCCTGCTCTCTGGTAGGAGAAGGATTTCCAAAGAAGTAACATTTAAGACACACCCTTTAAAAGAACAAAGAATTCAGCAGGGGATTATGTGGGTGGGGTAACAGACCAGGAAAACCATGGCATGTTGGGTAAATTTTTGTAGCTACAGCCTTAGAATACACAGTACTCTCCCTGGTACCCTGAGATGAAGTTGCAAAGATGTGAGTCTGGTAGTAAAAGCCTTTAAGGACCATAAGAAAGGTGCATAATATTTACCATGAAACAAGAAAAAAAATCAAAATTATTCAAGTAGGGGAATGAGATGTTTCAGAAAGACATTTTTGATAACACTCTGGAGGATGGATTATGAGCTGAAGGCAAGAGATAAAGACTTTTCTTTGTCAGCGTGACAGGCTATTTTATTAATAAAACACACAACTTCTACTCTGATATATGTGAGATATAGCTGATTCCTCTCAACTTGTCCAAGGTTTTTGGAAAAATGGTACACTTTTTATTATTTTGTTTATTTACCTGTAGTAGACCTGTAGTAGACTAGTCCTCTATTTCCCTTGAGGAGATCTTTAAATAGGTAGGAAATAGAAAAAGTTGAAAAGGGGTATCAGGAACCTCCTTCACCTAGGTTTTATCTGTCTTTTAGAAGGTAACTGATCGAAAGCTATGAAAGTCAACATCTCACCAATGCCATATTTTATTTGGTTGGATGATGTGTCAAGAGAATGCCTCAGGCCTTCTTTGTCCATTAACAGGTCAGTTGTGAGTCACAGTCTGGACATGAGGAAATGTTCATTTACTTTTTCATAGTCATGGCAATGAGACTTTCTTATGCCCAGAGTACTATCCTGGCCTAAAGTGCCTATTGAGAAGGTTATTTTCAGCCACAGGCAGGGAGCAGAATGTCAAAATACAATTCTAAGAGTTTCATCGTCATTCGGATAGCCTGAGGAAGCTGAGGTTTTGCAGCTGCCTGAAACCCACATGCTACATATGATGTGGATCAGTACTGTTAATTAGCTGCTTCAGGATTCTTAATACCCTATGGCTTTGGAAATACTTGTTAACCCACAGAGGGAGGAGAAGAGCTGGAAGCAAATTGGACCGCAGCCTGAATTTATTATAATTCAATTCAATAACCACCTTACCTTTCCAAATCCCGGTTCAGAATCTGTTGAAAATTACAGTTGATTTAAGCTGTTCTCAGTTACATATCCTGAGAGAAGGAGGTTGTGGTTCAAGGTTTCTTGAAGCCCCACAAATGTGAAAAAACTGTGAAAGAGAATTCGTTGATGGTGTTTTCCACATGTGCACTTTTTCAGGGGCTAGAAAGCAGAGCCAGAGTGGGGGAAAGGGAGGCCACATGCCGTGGAAGGGTACATGTAGAGTGCCCAGGAGTCTGCATTTCTGATCTCCTGCCAAAAGAAACAGTGAGACTCTCACTGCTATCCTCCCACCATTCTTACCGCCCAGAGCTCGCACTCAACAAACCAATAACTCTTCTCCTTAATGTAATTCTCATGACATAACCTGACCAACCACATGAAACCTAATCAAGAAAACAGCGGTTGTCATTGGCAACAAACACAGGAGTTGCATCACAAGTACACCACATTCTTTGCTTGACAGAGCAGAATGTTAGAGTAGAAACTGCAAAAATCTGGCAATACCCTTTATTAAGTACATGATAACAATAAAAAAAAAGAGCCTTTATCAGAATGTCCGTATCGAATTTTAAAAAAGAAAATACCTGGGGACAGCTGGGTTGCTCAGTCAGTTAAAACGTCTGCCTTCGGCTCAGGTCATGATTTCTGGGTTCTGGGATCAAGTCCAGCATCTGGCTCCCTGCTCAGCGGGGAGCCCACCTCTCCCTTTCCCTTTGTGTGCTTCTGCCCCTGCTTGTGCTCATGCTCATGCTCGCTTGCGCTCTTTCTGTCAAATAAATGAATGAATAAAATCTTCAAAAAAATAAAAACACCTGTACAAGCTAGTTGTGTTGACACCTTTCCCATGATTGCTATTGCAAACTATTTCGTCTAAAGCTGGTTCTTAAAACAGCCACCTGTTTACTGAGCATGGAAAATAGCAGCACTTTCCTTATCCTCATCCTCGTAAAAAACAACCAAGAAAGTGAAAGGGCATTTCAGTATCTCGCCATCCTTGGCCGAAGCATAGTGAGTCAGAGTCCCTTCTGGGGACTGGGAAAGATCTGTGATCCTGGCCATTTACACATCATCCAAACCTGGCCCTTAGCAGGTACTCAATAAATGCTGGCTGAGCACGTGAGTGAGTGAATCAGTGAATGAAGTGCTAATCCTTAGGAACACTTTTCTAGTAGGAGACATTTGCTGTGGTCACAAATGAAAATGAAATATACTCGAATCGTGGGATTATAAGCCATCTTTCCATCTCCTGAACCATAGGTTCTCAAATGCACTGCCGATTGTGCTTACGAAGTGAGAGAGTGCGGTTTAAATACAAACTCATATATTTGTACATGACATTGCAAACTGTAAATATCATGCCCATGTTTGAGACAAGAATGTCTTTGTAGTCAATGAAGCTTTCCAAAATGTTGTGTCCATTTTAAAGTAGGTCTAGTTTAAGACATTAATTTGGTACTAGAAAAATTGAATTTGTGTAGTTTTAAATTTTCAGTGACTGAGGTTGTAAAATACTTGTTCTTTGAAGTAGACTCCTCTCAAATATTGCTTAGTCCTCATGTTAATAATAACCCAAATATGTTATAAAGTATTAACATGAGAACTAGCGTATAAATGAAAAAGGTGACACCTGGTTTACTACTATACACATTTTAAAAATGCGTGTTTCAACCCATCCTGTGCCATGCCCTTTATTATATTCCTCTGTTAGGGCCTGTAAGCTTTTACTCTCTACTCTTCTTTTAGTCAGAAAGAACTGAGAGGATCTAGAACCTCCTTCTGCACATTTAGAATATCATTTGTACTGACTTTGATCTTTGGTTCTGAATCTAAGACTTTGATTTATAAGTATAAATATTTTTTAAAAAGCATACTTCCTTTTTAAAATTTATTATTATTTTTTTAATTTTGGAAGTTGCTTCTGGGAATCATGATAATGTACTTCCTTGTTCTGGAGAGGTGTGGTCTGTGGGAGGGAAACCCTCTCTCCTTCCCTGGTTTGCTGTCACTTATCTCTGAGGTATATTCATTCTGCTTCAATCCTAGGTTAGTTCCTTTGTGAGCTCAGACTAGTTGCTTCGCACTTTTTTTTTTAAGATTTTATTTATTTATTTGACAGAGAGAGAGAGATCACAAGCAGGCAGAGAGAGAGGGGGAAGCAGGCTCCCTGCTGAGCAGAGAGCCTGATGCGGGGCTCCATCACAGGACTCTGAGATCATGACCTGAGCTGAAAGCAGAGGCTTTAACCCACTGAGCCACCCAGGCGCCCCTGCTTTGCACTTTTTGATATGTAACACAAAATGTCAAGAAAAAGTTTTCAAATGGCTTGTAGGCCAATGAAATGTGACCACATATCAAACTGTATTTTGTAAATACACATGTATGAATTCATCCTACTCCAATTTAGTCAGACACTGATATCTTCCTTTTCATATAAAATGAATTTTTATGCTTGAACATGATAATGAATTAAGAATTGGCATAGGAGCTTGCTGAGGAAGACCTAGAACAGAGAAGACAGAAGAGCTAAGAGTATGTAGCCCAGGGAAGAAAAGGATGATCTAACCTATCTTTGATTTATGGGTAGTGCTTCATCACAGAGGTAGAAAGTAGAGGTAGAGGTAGAGGTACTTGTACTCAGGACTGCGTAGAATGAATGACCTTGATTTATAGATGTAGATGCTGTTTTATTTTTATTATTATTATTTTTTAGTTGCTGTTTTATATTAATATTTCTCAACCTGGGGTTACTCTTAAACTTGGCTATGCACTGAAATCCCCTGTGCTTTGAAAAAGTGCTGATGCTGGCTCCCACACTTTGAGATCCTCGTTTATTTGGTTTGGAACATGGCCTGAACACTGAAATTTGTAAAAGTCTCCAGATACAATTAAGGTTAAGAGCCGCCATTCTGTAGATTGAGGTGTACCAAAATTAGGCCCCCTCTGGTGTCTGAGTTTCTCCTCATTGTTTTTTATCCAATGGGTATTGGTTTGGACGTTGTTTCTAGCAGCTCCTGGTTAATATGAATTATATTACTTCAATGGAGTAATGCATTAACACATTTGTACTGTCGTCTAGGTGTTAAGATAGTTTGGAAAGGACCATGAAAAAGGTGAAGTTGGGGGAAGAAGAAAAGTAGGAATAGAGAAAGTCCCAAAGTATTAGAAGACTTGCCTGGGTGAAGGGGGCCAGGATAAACCTGTGGAACAAAAGGAGATGCTGAGTCATCACCTTAATTAGGTAAATTGAATTTAAATGTCATTGTCTTTTATCCCTGGTTTTAATTACTTCCTATCATTGTCACAAAATTCTCAATGATTGTTACAATAAAATTGTTTATAATTCACCAATTCTTAAATGAGTGCATAGATTGTAGCACTTTGGTAGAAAGGATGCTGCATGGATTACACATTCAACATATAATGGTGAGGAGAAAGGGACAAAGGACCAGTGAGTCTTTAAATTCCTTCACAATCTCAAGACAATATGATTCTCTATTTACAGGTGCTCCCACTGTGGGTGGGGTGGTTGGTAATCACTAGAGTAGGTCATTTATGTGCTTGTGAAATACTGAAACATGCCACAAATTAATGATGAACCTTCTTTCAGAAGTTTTCCCATATAACATGAGCAGTATGTGGCTTAAGTCCAGAAGCTGACAATAATCTTTAGATGTCCATATCCCCCTTCAGGACTTATTTAACCACCAAAATACTGGGTTTGACAAATTCTCTCTGAAAAAGTGGGACTTAGGCTTAAGAATGATTATGGCAGTATATATCAGATAAAGGCCTCATATCTGGAGACTATAGAGAACTTTTACAACTCAACAGAAGAACCTGATTTTAGAAAATCACAAAAAATAGGCATTTTATCCAAATGACCAGTAATCATCAGTGTTCTAGGGTCTGCCTGTACTGGCTCATAATCACCAATTCTTAAATGTTCATGAATTTGGTGAGCTAACTGTTACATATGTCATTGTTTAAAATTAAATTACATAAACTTTAAATAAAGTAAATTATATTAAAAACAAAGGTAATACATTCGCAGAACTCATCAGTCCTAATTATTTTACTACATTGTATTATTGTCTGGACTCTTGAGCCCATTTGTCTGTTGTATCTGTGGAAATGTGTATGGCGGAAACACTACATGGTGTATTGTTGTACACTACATTGTATTATTGTCTGCACTCTTGAGCCCATTTGTTGTATCTGTGGAAATGTGTATGGCGGAAACACTACATAGTGGTGGGCTCCTGTACTTCTCTTCCCAACTCTGTTCAGTAATGTCATGTTGGTAGCTTGAAATGGACTATGGGGGTGTTTGTATCAAGGAAATCAGCAAATGCTCAAATCAGGGATTGATTTGACAGTCTAGGCTTAAGAAACTAGTGGAGAAAAATGTTAATAATACAGATTAAAATTGAGTGTGGCATGTCTGCAGCCATTGTATTTTAAAGAACACACACCAAAAAATTAAGGAAACTTTCTTACAGAATTGTAAAACTGATCTGATGCAGCAAAGAAATTGCCTTAGTCATTGACAAATGAGTAGGACTCCAACATACGTCTTTGTTGCTTCACTTTTGTCTTACTTGTTAATGTAAACTAAAATGTCAAAACACAGTTATGTAGGAACTACACTCCTTTGTCAGTTGTCACCCCTGTTTGGTTACGTGTATGAGTTCAGCAAAAAATCAGTGAATGTGTTCTGTGAAAATCAATTGGCTTTATGGAATTCCAAATTAAAGACTATTGTGTACTTTTTATTATTTGTAAATTGTGTATGTTACATGCACTGTATATAGTAAAATTTATAACACACACTATGTGTATATTTTTCCCCAGATGGTGGTTGTTAAACATTTACAATGCCACTCATTGTGGCATTGTAACTCCTATGGAAAAACACTCATCATCATTATTCACTAGCAAAATGCACTTAAAACCACAATAAGTTAGTATTATACCTTCATCACAGTGGCTAAAATTAACTGAAAATACCAAGTGTGGACAAGGATATAGAGTATCTACTCTCACACAGTGCTGGTAGGAATTAAGCTGGAAAGATCACTTTGGAAATTGTTTGGCCCTGTCTACCATATGCTAAACATACACGTGCCTAAGAAGCACACATACACTCCTGGGCATATATTCAACAAAATGAGTGCTTATGTCCAATAAAATATATGAGCAATAATATTCATTCCAGCTTGACTTATAATAGTCCAAATTGGAAACAGTCTAAATGTCCATCAGTGGTAGGATGGATGCATAAACTGTGGTATATTCAAACAGTGGGTTACTTCAGAGCAATGAAAAAGAGATTACTGTTACACACAAACTGAGAATATTTTCATAGTCATTATGTTACGTGAAAGAAGCCAAATGCAAAATGGTATATAGTGTCTGTTTCTGTTTATATGACGTTCAAGAAGAGGCAAAACAAATTTATGGCGAGAGAGGTCAAAATACCTCTGGGGTGAGTATTGCCTGAGAAAAGCACCTTCTATATCTTGATCCAGATGTTGGTTACATATGTATGTATATTAAAAAAAATCAAGCTATACATTTATGATTTTTGTACTTAATGTAAATTTAGGATATATGTCATTTAAAAAATAAGCACTTGTTAAAATACTGGCCCCCAAGAGTGACAACAATGTCCCAGTTTGGTCAGAACATGGTAGGTTTTTATTACTTCGATGTGAACTTGTGAATGTCTCTCTCCGGGACTGTGCAGGGCCCATCCGTGCTACAAATCCACGTGCTGCAGCCCTGACCATTGCCCTCTCCATAATCTGCTTTTGCAAATACGGCTTTTGATGACATTACTGTTTTCTTTTGATTCTGTTAGATCTATTAAATCTAATAGCCATAAATCTCAATTGTTGACATTTTTACTTGAGCTACAAGATTTTACAATTTTCCACATTAATTTTAATATTCGATCTGCTCTTCTACCCTGTGAAGATTTTCTTTCTTTTTTTCTTTTTAAAAAATATTTACCTTTTAAAACATATTTATTCTTGGGGTTTGATTTTATCATCTAGGACAGTGGCTTTCAAACTTGACTGATTATTAGACTCACTGGAGAATTTTTCCTGGCCCTAATTTTGTTGGTTCTAATTCAGTAGTTGTAGGTTGGCGTTCTGAGTGTTATTTAACATTTCCCCTAGAAAATTGTAATGATCAGTCTGGTTTGGGAAACTACTAACCTATCATTGGAGCCATCCTTCAGCTTTGTGATAGAGTCAGATATGATAAACATGAAATACATATCATAAAGTCTGTATCTTAAAATGCTTAAATACTGCATATGATGGCAGCGTTTGCTCTTCAGAATTATGTGGACTCTATTACTCCACATCTTTTGGGGACCATTGTCCAACTTTTTAGGATTCCATGTACCCATCCACCTAGCCCACTTTGCTCCATTGTGCCTACAAGTATATTCTGAAAGATCTTGTCAAATGTCTTCCTAAAAACAAGGTACAATGCAACAGAGATACTCATTCCCTCATCTATTAGCCTCATGGTCACCTTCTCTGGAAAGGAAATGATACAAATTTTAAATAACCTAGTTTGAATCCCATATGTTACTACCTTCATCATAGAAGGTTCATGATTAATTGCTTGAATAATTTATTCAAGAGTTTGCCAGGGATTAGCATGAATATCTCTAACTTTTGTAAATCGTCTTCTGTCTTTTGAATATAAGGCTGTAAAACATTTCTCCAAGTGGCCAGTACCTCTGCTTCTCTCTTTGACTCTTAAATCTTTCCTAAGCAGGTGGCTCTTACTTTTGGAGAATGAGCAGGATGGCATGCAATGCACATCCCAGATAGGTAGAAAAACATACACATTGTGTATTCTTGCCGAGCATACATACTTGGCCTGACATATTAATGAATGTCTAATTATTTTACATAAAACTATTCCTGATGACTTCTTTCTCTTTGTTCAAATAATACCACAATCTTTACAACTAAGGTTTAACTTTTTGGGGGTGATCTTTTCTTAGGAATAGTACATTTTACCAGTGAAGGGGACCTCTGTGGTCATCTGTTTCATCACCATCATATTCAGATAAGGAAACTGAGAACCTAGACAGTAGGGGGCTTGTTTCAGACCTTAAGACAAGTAGTAGTAAAGTTAGGACTGGACTCCTGGTCAAGTGCTCTTTCAGTTGCACAAAACAATTTACCTAAGGGTGCTGCAGTGACGCTACTGTCAGGATCCAGTGAATTTACAAATTCAGGCCTTATCTAGACCATTAATTTTGCTGAAAGAAAAAAATTCCACAAAATAGTAATGGACTCCTGGTCATGCATTGGAAAATTCTATGCTGTTGTATAAAACAGGGTCTAGGCAAGAAGGATAAATGCTCAACACAATCTATCTTTATTATAGGAAAAGCGATTTGAAACATATTTCACTGAGTAGTGCCAGAACATTACTGAGAGAGAAAGTTAATGCTTTTTCCTTTGAAAAAGGTTTCTATAATGTGTAGATACTGTCATATTAGAGACACTCCAGGGAAATGCTTGGTCAACTAAAATTGTTAAAGAGCAAAAACTGAACACAGACTTGGAAGGAAAGTGAAATATATTTTCCCACTTCTGTGAATTTTAATGGTAGCCATTGATACTTTTCTTAATTCCTTCCACCCTAAAAAAAAAAAAAATAGAAGATATTCTTGAGGGAAGAAAAAAAGGCTCTGACAGCTACTGCAAGGAAATTGATGGCAGCATAATCCTGTTTGAGGAAAAAATGTGGGAACTCAAACACTGTTGGTGGGAGTATAAATTGAATCAGCCACTTTGAAGAACAATTTGGCAGTTTCTATTAAAATGAAAAATGCTTATACCTTATCATTTAAGAATCCTGCTTCTATGTATCTATTATTTAAACAAAAAATTCTTGGGATGTGTGCCCAATGAGGAGTTTGCAAGGCTGTTCTTTGTACGTGATAGTGAACAACTGGATACCTGAATGCCCATCAATACGGAAACAGCGAAGAGAGCTGAGAAATGGCCATGCTGTGGAATACTGTGCCTCCGCTAAAGATAACGGGGAAGATCTTCCTTAAAGGAAAAAACAAGTTGCTGAATGATGAGAATGATCATTAAGCATGACACAACTGCTCGAAAAAAAAAAAGCCTCAGAAAACTGTAGTATATGATCCTCTAGGCACATAATATTCATGACATCACACAGAGGTCTAGAATTTTGCTGTCTGGTATGGTAGACATTAACTGGAGAAGACTATTTAAATTTCAATCAATAAAAATTTTAAAAATAAAAATTCTGTTCCTCAGTTGCATTAGCCACATTTCAAGTACTAAATAGCCACATGGGGCTAGTGGTTCCTATAATGGGTAGCAGAGTCTGGAAAGAGGCACAACTGATCACAGGGTTCCCTATGCTGAGGGCCGAGTTTGGGGGATGGTGGTCTATAGGACCTTTAGATTTCTGGGTAACTTTAAAGTTTTTTGCAGTGAGAATAGATCGTATATTACATGGATAATTTAAAAGTAATGCATTTGTAAAATTGGAAGCACGTCTAATAATAGGATTTCTAAAACATTTTAAGCTTTTAGTGGGTAAATCAGTATAAATGGATATGGACACGCCATCCTTTTAGCCTAACTATCTAAAAGCTCACAACAAATACTAAAACAAACTACACAAACCATTGACTCCTTTCTTCCCCTCCTTTAACATGTGTCTGCTGAACACACTATATTCTAGGCATTTAAAATACAAGGATCACAAGGCAACTGCGGCTCAGAATGAAGTGTATTCACCATGGGCACAGCAAGAGGATTTCTTTGTCATGCATTATTTTTCCTTTGTCATGGATTAAATACTTACTGTCTGGCTTTATGCAATGCTTATATAATTACAGAATATACAGTGTTTATTAAACCAGCTAGAATGCATACTTTTATATTAATGTAATAATAGGTATTCACATTTATTTTATTAGGGCTGAAAAATAATAATTTTGGAAAAAAAAACTCAGATTGGTCTTCATAATTTAGCAATCACGTGAGCACTTCCAGGTCGGAATAAGTTCTTCGAAAGCACCAGAAAGAAAAGCATATACTTGCTTATACAGTTATACATAGACTTACTGTAGGGTTAGGTGTATTGGGTTGATGGAAGCACAAACACATTCTCCATTAACTGTTTAGACGAGAAATAGAGAGATCAGTAGTGTGGGGGTAAATCTTGTTTATGAGTGTCCTTGACAAAAGCTGTACACACAGAAGACTTGACTGAAAGCCCCAGCTAACTGTGAACACAGAAAAGAATGAATCTGGTGTCCTCAGATACACAAAGATCAGCGTCTCCCTTATATCCATGGAACTTAACACGTAGTATTTTGTCCAATTAAATGCTTTCCAATTAATTAAATTACATCCTGGAAATAATCTATAAGTCTTAAATAAGGTTTGCCTTTTAAAGTTTCAATTAATAATATAGAAACAGGCAAAGAATTTCGCCACACTTGCAAGAGTTTTTCAACTTCTAGTAAGTCTTTTTTTGCCTCATCTTAAAAGTTTGGATCTAATATAGCAAAATTCCCTTTTAGAATTGAATCTTTTATAGTGTTTGTGCTCCTTTGGGGGAAAAATGGTTTATGGTATTGTCTATTAATACCTTTAGACATTGTCTAAATAATGTCTATTTAAAAAAATCCATTATTTATTAAAATATTAGCAACCGAGGCACTTGTCTGACTCCATCAGTAGGGCATGTGAGTTTTGATCTTGGGATCATGAGTTTGAGCCCCATGTTGGGGATAGAGTTTGCGTAAAAAAATAAAATAAAAATCTCTTCCTTAAAAAAAATATCAGCAACCAGTTTAAGCACCACACAAATGGCTGGATTAAAATTGGGAATAGCAGCACCTGGGTAGAAGTAAATGCCTTCATTTGCTAGACTTCAATTCCATCAATCTCTACTTATTCTAGTCCCTAGAGACTTCAGGAGGCCTCCATGGACCAGGAGTAGCTTCGCCTGGGAGCTTTGGAAATACAAACTCTCTAGCCCCACCCCAGACCTCCTGAATCAGAATCTGTCTTTGGCATGGTTTCCACATGATTATTAAGTAATTTAAAGCTTGAAAAGCACTTGTTTGACTTTTGGTTGCCTTTGCACACCTTCTCATCAACGGTGGCTTGTAGACCAGTCTTTCTTTGGCCCCTTAGCCTGTTCACAACCTTTTAACTAGCATGCTATCAATAGAGTTGTTGTTTAGACCCACAACTCAGTTATTTCATAGCCTCTGCTAAAGTTTTGCCTTTTATGAGGGGAGGAACACCATTTAAAGAGAAAGGTGGACTTATTAGACTCAACCTCAGCTCAGGAGCATAACAATAAGAAGGAGTCTATAGGGACTGGTATGAGGCAGCACCTGGACTACTCCTGGTTTTGCTGAAAGCATTGTGTTTGACTGCAGTTCAGAAGAAGAATATAAAAGCAAACCAGAAGCCCAGGAAGGTTCACATTATCTATCGGCATGTCCAAAGGGATGTTTGTAGTAAGGCCAGGTGAGGGTTCTGAGAATAACCATCTCTGGACATGCTGGAAGATGGAGGTGGATTCAGAGCCAACCAAGTTGGCTTTCATAAATCACATTCGCATATTAAAGGACTAAGATCCTACTGTAAGGAAACATGTTTAACTGTATTCAATGCTGCCCCATTTTTTCTTTTTATTCACAAATTTTTTTTTTTGCCCATTCAGTGCTCATTAAATTTGGGCAAAACTAGTCTTTGGTGGGACACGCTTTATGAAAGATGAGTACAGAATTTTCTCTTTTATTCAATAATAAGTTAGGTCCTGAAATGGTAGAAAATCTGAGTTATTATATAACACTTAATATGTATATGTGGCTCTATAGTTTCATTATTTTAGAAGCAAAACAATGCTTTGATTCCAAATATTAAATTAACTTAGGCATTGCTCTCCCACTCTGTCTCTCAAGCTGTGACTCAGATGTCAGAATAAATTTTGTTACCTCATTAGGGAAGGAATTTTCACAAGTTTCAGAGCCATAAAAGCATTAGTCAGGCACCTTGTTAGTGCAGTCACCTCTTATTTTCTTAAACATTGCATATATCTTTTCTGTTTCTCTTTTTAAAACATTATCTGGGAAACATACTGTTACTACGTGCGAATGGTAGAGACTGTACTGCCTTGGGATGCACTTGGGATAACAATTTTTCTTAAATGGCAGCTAAAACTTGCAATCAAAGACAGCATCTGGTTTTTTTTCTTCTTCTTTTTTTTTTTTTTTTAAGTTATAAAACCCTAGGAAAGTTATAGGACATTTACCTAGTACACAGAGTTCCAGAGAAACTGAATGAAATCGTTCAAGGTGACTTAGCTAGTTAATTACAAAATTGGGAATAAAACTACAGTTTCTGTAATACCTTTGTAAAACATCCCACATAAATGACTAGGTTGGAAAAGGTTAGATATGAAAAGTATCACCTTAAAGATACGATTAGCTTATGAGGAGTCATTGTCTAAATATGTTAAGCTTTAGAAAATAAATTGCCAGCTACATTATAAGCCCCAGAATTCTGGACGCTTTCATTGAAATATACTATTTTGTCTCATAAAAACTCTATCCAAAAAAACAAAATGACTGAAACAGATGTTATGTGTCAGAGTGAGAGGGAGGCTTTCCAGTCATATTATGCTAATTGGAAGAAAGTAAAAATCCTTATCCTGGGGCCAGTGGGGGATGGGTACAGAGACTACAAAGGAGATGAGAGGTGCTCCTTGGTGTCCAAGTTTTGAATAGACTACTATTGTATGATATTACTCTGAACTTGGGATACATGTTGAATTTTGTTCACTAACATATCTGTTATGTGGACAAAAATAGCAAAAGACTCGGAAAGTCTACCCAAGTTACTTTGTGCATTCACTGTCCTTTTTTTCTAATACAATGAACAGTTTGGGGGAGTTTGGAGATCTTTTGATTACAAAGAAATATCTGTCGGAGCCTCAAAAATACTATTGCTGTTGAGCGTTGGTTAGTTTTTTGGAAATATTTCACTTCAAAAACTGTTGAAACAGATATTTTGTAGTGAAATTATATTTGCATGTGTCAAGTTACATCAATTAATTTTGTTGAGTACCTTTATTAATTTGGTTGACTTTTATTTTTTAAATGCAAAGGCATTATAGTACAGTGGTTTATAAGCATAGTCTCTGGACCAGGATTGTCTGGTTTAACATCTCAACTCTTTTACCTACTGAGTGTGTATGACCTTAAGGAAGTTGTTTAACTCCTATGCCAGAGTTTTCTCAACTTTAAAATGAGGGTAATAGTATCTAACTCATTGGATTGATTGTGATGGCCAAATTAGGTCATGATGCAAAGTGCTTATGCTTAGGGCATATGTGTTCTTTACTTAGAGCTAGTGACTTTTTCAGTCATTCAGTATGCTAGGGGATGGTCTACTACAGATATAGTAGAATATAGGGGATTTTTTTGTCACCAAGTTTAAGGAAAAATGCTGGACTCTGTCCACTGAAAGAAGACCCAGAAATACAGAATGTTACAATGTGTTAAAATTTTAGTGGCCATCAAAACCTGTGGTTTTTACTGAAGTTTGGCTAATATTTAGAGAGGGTATTCTAGTGTATCATTTTAGCATACTAACCAAGAATAATTCTGTTCCAGAACTGGAAGCTTTTATAAGTGAATTGATCAGGAGGAAAGGAAAGTGTTACCTAAATTGTAATGCAACTATTTTGTCAGAAATCAAATAAATATGCTGTGCTAATGTTGCTAGTATAAGTTGTACCCTATAAAATAATTTTTTAAATGAAATACTGATTTACTATTTCAATAGAAGTATCTCTAACATTTAGTTTTAATCAAGAGGAATAAAGTACACTTAACTAGATTTAATCCAGGAAAAAAACATTTAATATTTTTATTAAATTGAGCTGGGAACCTCACATTGTATGCTCAAAACATAGCTCTAATATAAATCAAGACAGATATATTTCTTGTGTTTAATAAACCCCAGATTTTTTTATATTAACAGCCTTTGATGATTAATTAGGTGAACCCTACTTAATTAGATGGAAAGTATAATTGATTAGGTTAAGAAATGTCCAATCTGTTTTTGACTTCTGTATTGACTTGAATGCTCAGTTACTGAACAAATCCTTCCAAACATTGGGTCATTAGCCCCTTTCTTCCCATTTCTATACAAATTTATATTGAGACGGAACTATTAAACAGCCTTTACACTTCCCCCAAACTATAGTACACATTGCCACTAAATTAATCTTATTTAAATCTCTATTATTTACTTACATCCCAAGTAAATTTTACTAATTTTTCCATAGGAAAGAGTCTAAAAATCCAACATTTCTTTCCTCTTCATGATAATCCACTCCTCCAAACTGTCTTATAATTATTCTTCCACATGTACCTTCTTTCAAGGCCAAATTCAACTCCTGCTTTTTCTTCAAATTACGTGGTCAAGATACATATATATTAGTTACTCCTCCCCTTGAGGCACTGATTTTTTTTTCTATTATTAATTTGATATCCTTTAATTTCTTTGTTAGAGGGGTTGTGTGTATCTCCTATTTTCAAGTAGATATTTTACTATTTTTAATCTCTGCCAAACAGCCCAGAATCTGATAAAAATTTAGTGGTGATGATGATTTAAAAAGCCCTGTTCCACAACATCCAGATGTGCTTTTCAATGTAGGGATGATATAATTTTATTGTCAGAGTTTATAATGATATAAATTCTAAATGAAAAATGATCACAATGAAAATCTAAAATGAAATAATTTGAGAATATATTCTTTTGAAAACTGGAAAACTACCATGGAGTTTAATAAAAATGCCTTTGTATCAAAGAAGTACAGACATATAGATGAAAAAACACACAGGAATTCCACCTCACGCTGCCCTTACTAGAATACCGTGCCTTTGTAAGAATTTCATGACTTGGCAGGCTCCACAGGTTGCTATGGTATATGTCCTGAGTGGAACCAAGGGCAGAAGTTAGTGTGAACTAGAGCAAGAGCTCAGGCCACTCAGATCTCTACTGTTTTTTCAGTGAAAAGATCCATCATCGATTTTAAATATTGGATCAACTTTCTTTTTGGAGGTGATTTAGTGTAGAGTTGAAGTAGGAGGCCCTGGTACTTCATAGACAATGAAATCTTGGTTCTGCACTGTTGAACTATATAGCTTTGGGCAAGTTAATTTTTTTTTTTTTTAAGATTTATTTATTTATTTCAGAGACAGACAGAATGCATGAGCAAGAAGAGGGGCAGAGGGAGAGAGTGAGTGGGAGAAGCAGACTCCCTGCTGAGTAGGGAGCCTGGCATGGGGCTTGATCTCAGGACCCTGAGATCATGACACTGAGATTATGACATGAGCTGAAATCAAGAGTCTGGACACCTAACCGACAGAGCCACCCACAGGCCCCAATTTTGGGCAAGTTATTTAACCTCCTTATGCCCTCATCAGTAAAATAGTGGTGATGAAATAATACGCTGAGAGTTATTTCAAGAATTTAATGAAATACAACGCAAAGTGCCTGGCACAGAGGTGCTATCTACTGAGTGTAAATTTTTGTAAGTTCCTTGTATCATCTAGTGGCAGGTGGCATTTATTGGGTGTTTACTGTATACCAAACATTCTTCTAAACACTTTATATCATGGGTATTAACATATTTAATTTTTGCGGCATTCTTATGCAATAGCTATTATTATCATTCAATTTTACAGATGAGGAACTGATCCACAGAACTAAAGTAACACAGTTAAGTATCACAGCTGGAGTTCAAAACAAACTTTTGGGTTCCAAACACACTCTTCTTAACTACTAGACAATATAACCTTTCCCACTATCAGATCATTTCCACAGACTGTATCCTATGGGCAGGTTAAAAAGCAGTCTCATTTTAACACACTGTTTACCTAATTAAAACAGTTGGCAGAAGCATGCAATGTATTCTATAGTCACATATAAGTTGTTTTAATTTATCCATCCGTTTGTATTAGCTGCACTATTGCTCCCTTTCAATTGTGGGAAATCCAGCCTTGCTTATATCCTACCTAGACAAGGGCAGATTTTTCAGTCCTTGTTCCAGAACCTGTGCAAATCTTATTCCTTATTTGTTTTGCTGCCTGTGAATAATTAATTAAATAAATATTATCAAAGATCCAAATAATCTAAAAAAGCAAATTTGGAAAATCCACAAAAAGGTATTTAGGAAAACCTTTATGAAATTAAGAGATGTTATCTGCTGTTCTAGGTGTGGGTGACTTTTATCAAAACATTTCGCCCACTTTCAGATTTCCACTTGTTAAAACCAAAGGCCTTATTTAGTTGTCATTTGCAGTACTGTGTTTTTCAGAAAAGTTTCTGGCAGCTAATTTTAAAGAGATTTTGTTAAAAAGGAAAAAAAAAAGAAGGCAAGCTGTTTCGTATTCCTTTTGAAAGAGTCCTCTTGACCCTCTGCATTATTATAAAGAAAATCACCAGTTTTTCCAACCTCACCCACCTTTGGTTATCTTCAGAACTTTGCAATTCATATTTCCTAGGGTAGTGATTTTCAAGCATGATTTTGAAACGCTATGGGGTTTTCCAAGTTATTTGAAGGGAAGATGGCAAAGAATTCTCAATACTAAATTAATTTTATTTTCAAAAACCTGCGTAAGTGCCATATATCATTTGGGGGATTCGGGAGTGTAATTGTAGATGTTAGGATATTGACCAAATAATGATAGGATATGGAAACCTATAGAAAGGCAGCCAATTCTGTGTCTACAGTGGAGTCCTTTAACAAGCACTTAAGCAATGGGAAATTTGCAGAAAGCCTTCGCTCAGTTTTAAAATATGTTTACCACACTTGTCAATGAATTTTCAATAGGATATTATCATATCTTCCATTTTAGCTGAGTTATTCTCATCAACAGAGTGCCTATCTCTGAGCATCTATATTACATGCCACTTATGAGAAGACTAACTTGTAAATATTTTACTCCTCGTAAATGAAGGTCACTGAAAGCAAGAACTAGACCTAGAATATCCTGAACTCAATGAATTTTCCATTTTATGGTCTATAGTATTCCTAGTCATACCGATTCCTTTATTTGGTCATAGAGAATCACGTTTCTCTACTTAAAACCAGACATTAAGTATCTCAGCTTCCCAGCTCTCATGTAGGTATTTGGGTTATACTTTAATATGTGAATTGTTTTGCAGTTAATTTACAGGATAATAAATGCCCAGACAACGTGGATAGCATCTAGCTAATCTGTAAATATCCTAGAGCATTTCATATAGTGCTTAGCACAAAATAAATGCCCACAGATGTTTGCCGAATAGAACTGTTTTTAGATAGTGGGAAATTTTTCTAATATTTTGAGGGCTGGGCATGTCAGCTTGCTACCTGTTGTTTTTGGGGATTTCTTCCCCTCACTTTATCCAGCTATCTGATTTTTTTCATTTCTACAAACCTGAATAGGTTTTACATCTACTGACTACTGGGCTTTATTATTATTATTATTATTATTTTTCCCAAACAAACTTACTTATTTCTTCTTTACTGCATTTGCACATTCTAGTTCCTTATCCTGGAAGGCACTTTTTTTTACCTTCCTTTCCACTCATTTTTGATCCTCTCCATCTGCAAGCTTTACTCTACCTTAACATTCCCTCATCAGTTATGCATACCTTTTTCATTGTATTTTTCTGTACCTGTTTAATTATCACTACATGTTCTGGTGCTTTCTCCTGAGTATTGTCCAGTCTTTTCCATTAACTTACGAGTTCTTTGAGGGCAAGCATTGCATACGTGTTTTGCATAACTCCTAATACAATAGTCAGTCCTTCAGCCCACTTTATAGAAATTGGATACTCAGGGCACCTGGGTGGCTCAGGTGTTAAGCGTCTGCCTTTGGTTCAGGTCATGATTCCAGGGTCCTGGGATCCAGACCCACGTTGGCCTCCCTGCTCAGTGGGAAGCCTGCTTCTCCCTCTCCCACTCTCCCTGCTTGTGTTCCCTTTCTCACTGTGTCTTTCTCTGTCAAATAAATAAATAAAATCTTAAAAAAAAAAAAAAGAAATTGGATACTCATTTAGTGCTAAAAGGTATGAAGAAATTGACATCTTTAGCTTGTTTAAACTAAGGGAGCTTGCCACTTAATGTTTAGCAATGACGAAACCTTTTTGTACTTGTGAAAATTCCTTAAGAACAATCACATCCTGATTTTTAAAAATTTGAGTATTTGCAGAACAGATTTTCTGATTAAGTCATGGAACGTATGGCTCATTAAAATGTTATAGTTATACCAGGTGGTGACCTTGTGCTCCTGTAAACAGAACCTCAGCCTGTCCTTTTCTTTAACATTTGAAAGACAAAGAATTTAAATTTAAGGTGGAATACCTAGGGAGGGAGGGAGGAAAGTGGGAAAAACTTTAAAAGCTGACCTAGTAAAAAAAAATAAAAAACAAACAAAAAAAACAAAAAAAACCTGACCTAATAGTAATGGTAGAAACCAAAACCAAAAAACAAACAAAAAATCCCCAATTGAATAAGACTATTCTATTCTCTGTTTTATCTGGATGTGTTTCTTAATTCCTTCTTAAATCATTGTGTTTTTAAAATACGAAAGAAATATTCTTAGTTCCTGAGAAAAGTGATTTGATTTCAATCCTGAACTCTTTGTAACATCCCTAGACTGCTGGGGACATCTATATGCAAAGGTTTGGGCTCCCTTACAATCCAGTGTTAATGCTTGCATTTCCAATCTCCATACAATGAGATTTAACAGGCTTTGTTATAACTTGCTTACTTACTTGAATTGTAGCATTTTAAATTTATTTCCAGTAGTAAATTAAATAGGCAGGAAATTTTTTTTTTTAATTTTAAACCTCCTTTGAGTGTGTCGTAGCTATGTTGATCACAAATTAAAATCTTACATCAAAAGAAAAATAAGGAAATAACTATGAAAAGCTAGATTTATTTTATTCTTTTATAGCTGACTACATAAAGTTTTGTATACCATAAGTAATAATTGAAACGTTAAAATCATTTTTAACTACTCTTATGAAAACTGTGTGTCCCTCTGGAAGGGCGTCATTTAAATCCAAAGAGATCACAGATACCATTCTTGGATGTAAATACTGTTGTTCCATGCTTTGAAAGAGCCATAATTAGGAAGGTTGTACAACACAACAGCAACCTGTAATGTGTTCCATATATGGTATTTTGAAACCTATTGTTTTAGTTTCTAACTAGAGAAAAAAAGTCCATTTTATTCCCTCGGGATTTTTATAAGGTGCATCAGATTCAATTTAGCAAACAGGGAAGTATTCCTCCTTATCTAGCTAGTGCTTGTTTATTCTTCCCTTATAAAAAGCAAAGGAGTAGCAATTTTCTTTTATGAACGCGGACTGAAGGCAGATAAATAACCCTTGCGGGAGAGGAAGGTCAAGTTCAAAGTTTTTCTTTCCTTTGGATTCAGGAATAAGCAAATGGAAAGACTAGCGAAAACAGCCAAGCAGCAGGCATCTGATGGTTAAGCCCTCCCCCCAGGACTTTTTATGTACATAAGCAGAAGTCACTGGAGCAGCTGCGGCGCATTAGTTCCAATAGTTTAACAGGCTGCTTTGTAGCGCTGACAAAGCCAGACTAACGCAGTGGCTTCCCTCCATATTCCTCTGCCCTGCGAGCTCGTCAGTGATCTTTGGCAGGGGATCGGCAGAGGAGGGGTGACGTTTAACAGGCTTCCGCTGAGGAGTGCGCTCTTCTCGTCTACACCCAGCCCCACCTCCACGGAGAGACTGAGGCAGGCGACCGAATGAACTAACAGCAGCTGGATCCGACCTGCTTCTCTGGACGTTTCCCGGGACTCTGAGAGAAGCAACCACTGGAAAGACGCCAGGGAACCACGTTGCCCTGGATTGTCGCCAACTGTACAAAGTTGACCCGGAAAATGGCTCAGCAGACGACAAGCCCGGACACCTTAACAGTACCAGAAGTGGATAATCCGCATTGTCCAAACCCCTGGCTGAATGAGGACCTTGTGAAATCCTTGCGGGAAAACCTGTTGCAGCAGGAGAAGTCCAAGCCAGCCAGGAAATCAGTCTCTCCCAAGCTCTCTCCAGTGATTTCTCCGAGAAATTCCCCCAGGCTCCTACGGAGGATGCTTCTCAGCAGCAACATCCCTAAACAGCGGCGTTTCACGGTGGCACATACGTGGTAAGGTTTGCGAGGCTCACCGGAATTGGTGGCGGTTACCCCAGGGTGATCTGTGCGCCTCCCGCCCTTTCACTTTTAGGGGTGGGGAGGGAGGACTCTTATCATTCCTCACCTGTAAATTTATGGGAAGTCTTCTACCTTACCAAGGAATCCCACAGACGTCCTAGTCAAAGCAGCAATCCTTGAGACTGGGAATCATTGAAGTGGGTGGTTCTCAAAGTTCAATTCCTATTGCAAGTTCCTACAGGAAAATTGGATTCCAGTTGTCAAATAAGAATGCAGTTTTACTCCCATACCGATGTGGTGGCGTTTCTTTGATTTCATAAGCTAATATCCCTGCCAGGTCCTGCAACAACCTAGGAAAGAAAGGACCAGAAAGGAGAGGAGGAAAATCACAGTTTGCTTTCCTTTCTGCACAACACCCAGTTGAACAGATATGTGTATAGAAAGAGTGTGTGCCTGTGTGTGTAATGGTGTGCCCCCACAAACCCCTCCTTTGCTACTGACTTTAATGTATTTATAAACTCAAACATGTCTTTCCAATGGAAAGAAGAAAGGGTTTAGGAATTCTGTGCAGGAAAATTGCTGACTGCTGCTCGGTAATATTGTTGTGTTCTTTGATTTTTGGATTCTTTGTCTTGTCAATATTTTTATTTTCTTCGTGAATATTGTTATCTTCTTTATAATGGGTGAATTTATGCATATTTTCACCTAGTTTTTTAGATGATTCTTGGTATTTTCTTGCTTTTATAAAAGGAAATATTAAAATTTACCATTGTCTAAGCTTATTACAGTGTTTTGCCTGAGAAGAGGCAATTCTAAGCTATAATGGTGTGGGGGGATTCGTCTGTGAGGCATATTTGGCTTATTTTAGGTAGTAGATTCTTACTCTACCTGCACATTTTGGTAAAATGAGTATTATGATAAAGAAAACAGCTGAAACAAAAAATAAAGAACCTGGTAGTTGAGAAACTGAGTGATTTTTTATACATTTTTTCCATAGAAAAACCAAAGATCTTGCCAGAAATGGCAAACCAAATCAAAGAAATCAGAAACAAGACTTCTAGGAAAAAAAGCAGTAGGAAGTAGAGAGTCAAAATCTAAACTAGCAACATGGCCATACCCTGGACTGTATTAATATCATAGATGAAAATAGATGACAAAGGAAATACATATCCCACCCAAAGAAATGTCCGGCCTCAGAATTTTAATTTCAAATAGCTAGATCTCTCACTGGAGAAGTGTTCTTACTTCCTCCAGGATTTTAACTGGATGGCATTTCTATGTTATTTAGATATAATGCTCATAAGGGGGTGTAAGAAAAACCATGCATTATCCAAGCTTAAAAAAGAAATTATGGAAAAGTGACTTTTCTCTGAGTAAGGTATTGTTGAAAAAATTAGCGTTTAAGTATGGGGTTAAAGACATGGCTAAACCTTGGGAGATGTTCCGAGGGAGAGGTTTGGCTTGAGACCAGAGCAGGAACGCTGCTCATTTATTTTCCTCATGGATATTGTTATCTTCTTTATAATGGGTGAATTTGTCTTAAGCATATTTCATAAAGAATCAGGCCAGAGTAGGGTGCCAGAGCAGGAAAGCTGACTCTGGTTCATGAAGAGTCAGGCCCAGAATTTTGGTATCCACTGTCCCTTTTGGTTGAGATACTTTTTGAAAATTACACTTCCTAAATTGTACTCATTTTTGAATGGGTAAGCCTCAGCTCAGTTGCTTGATTTCCAACTGAGTGAAGCAACCTAGAGTTCATCTGAAGGTTATCTGAACTATTTAGACATGTCAAGATGTAAGGAAGGCAGGAAATCTCAGGAAGACAGGCTTTCTTCTGAAATTTATGGCACTTCCTTTTCTGGTGCTGTTTGGGGAAACTCGAAGAGCACAATTTTCTGTCGATATTTTATTTTGGTATATTGTGTCTCAGCTAGATCAGGGAGGCATCAAAAGAGCAATGGAAATGAAAAATAAAAATCATAATATCAATTCTCAGTAACTCAGGAGGAAACACTATCTCTTGTGGACTAAAAGCATCCAGCAAGGGAGTTAGAAAGAGTACCTCACATCCTCCATGTTGGTTCAATGATCCCCAAGACTTTTGTAGTGTCCATAGGTATCTTTTAACAAATGTTATTCTACCTGTGCTTTCATAACTTGGACTAAACACTATGCAGAATTTTAAAAAAAATTCCAAACTGCTTTGATGTATTTACATTTTTTGCTACCTAAATTGCTGCTACCACCACCACACTCAAGTCCTCTGTTCCTCCTAAATTAGATGATGAGCCATTTAAATACACGCCTTATGTGTTCACCTCAGAATGTTGGTTACTGTGCCTGTTATTCCTGTTCTTCCAATATTTTTAAGTTTAATACCTACTGAGCTGAAAGTGTTTAATTTGTACATACTGATGACAAAATTGGATAAGAGCTATTCTTTGGTTTGAAATAATTTGCCCTCTAGTTGAAAAAATAAATCCTATTGGAAGGCATCTGTTTTAAGTAAGGTAATCATGTTGCTCTACAACATACTCTCTGAATCTCAGTGGATTGACACCCTAAATGGTTACATCTGCTGCTGCGCCTCATGGGTACATATGCTACCCTGGGGTGTTTCAGCGACCTGAGATCTTACCACCTTATAGCTCCACTATTTGTGACACATGATTTTTAAGGATACCAGGCTCAGTGGAATCAGGGTAAAAGAATTTGGAAGATAGCATGTGTGAGTTTTTATGAGGCAGTCCTAGAAGTACACTTAACACTTATTCCTTGGTTAGAACTCAGCCTAATGGTCACATTTAACTGCAAAGGAGGATGGGAAACCTATCTCAGCTGTTTCCAGGAATGAATAAGTTCAAACAGATTGGGTGAATAGCTAGCCCATTTCAATCACAGAACATTATCGCCACCTGGTTTACTCATTATAACGTAGTTGAATTCATGGAATAACATTTATGGTGACCAGCCCTTTAACATCTCTGCACACTTCCTGGATGAGAGTCATACAGAGAAATCCTCTTTGTTGGGAGGTCTGTTGATTGGGAAGTCCTTGTGAATATACAGTTGAAATCTCCTTCCCTGTAATTGTCATGCTTGGGTCCAGGATCTGCTTTGAAAACCACACAGCCTAAATCTCTCCTCTCTTCCTTAATGTAGCCCTTAAGGTAAGAGGCATGGAATAACCTGCTAGAGAGCCAGGACCTTGTTCAATTATTCCTCATACACCTATTAATCAATATTTTCAGTGTTAACATGTTTTTTTTTCTCTTAAACAAATTATTCTCTTTTCTTAACTAAACATTGTAACCTATTTCACCTTTATGTGCTGTATTTACCAGGTTGATTGTGGTTATTCTTACCCAAAATTCATTTGGATTTTCATGACCCATTTCAAGAGTAGCATACTGAGTTGACACAATGCTTCAGGTGTTGTGTGACTTGTACAGAGAGCACCTAAGCAGAAGCCAGCCTACCTGAGTTTAAATTCTGACTTCCCATTTACTAGTTGCATGATTTTAAACAAGTTACTTGTCACGTGCCTCAATTTCCCTATTACCCAGTTTCCTGAGAATAGTAAAGTATCTATTAGGTGTTGTGGTTTTATTAAGTATAGTCATGTGTAGATTACAGTGTATTGTACAAGGATAGACATTGAATGAGTGTCATTGTAAGTAAATATTTTCCATATTATATGTAAGATGTCCATTATTTTAGCCTTGGTCTGCCTGGATCTTCAGGATCGCGTGATGGTTATCCTGTCAGTTGTTTGTGAATGGATTGGGCTAAAGAGAAAATATGCAAAGAGACCAAGAGTTTGCAAGAATGATAGGTGTGTATCAATTTCATGACTATGGAAAAGGAGAAGGCAGAAAGGAGATGTATTCCTGAGGCGGAACCATAGAATTTGATGCCTTCCTATCCCCATTCCACATGTCATTCAAATCTCTCTGTTCCTGAGAGCTTCCTCCTGTTCCCCTAAATGGAAATAATCTGCCACTTCTTCATAATCTATAGCACATCTTCTGCAGTTCCTTCAATGATTATTCATAATAATTACATCACTAGGTAATGTTTATTGAACAGTGTTTTTCTGGGTTTTGGGTTTTTTTGTTTTGTTTTGTTTTTTGTTTTTTTGGTCTGTTACTGTGTGTTAAACTAGAACCCTTTGTGTCTGTGCTTTTTACCACTGTTTAATAATTTTTACTTAATATCTAATACCTTGTAGTCTAGTGATTATAGACAGGACTCTGCTTTCATCTGAGTAGGGGATTCCCTCTGATGTCAGGAACTCCAAAGTCAGTGTGATCTCTGGTGAGGAAAACATAATTTCCAATGTAAGTTTATTTCAGGAAAATCAAATAGGAAAATCTTTATGTTTTTCGGGTTTTCTTTTTAATGTACACTGTGAATGAAGAAAAGTGTTCTAGAGGGTGTATAAGTAAAATTAGGGATTAAGGTTTCTCTGGGTAAGTTGGTATCTTAGGTAGTATTCATCGTATACCTTACCTTTATAAATTCTATGTATACATGTGTATTTTTTAATTACAACATTTAAAGGTAGAAGAAGCAGTTAGTAACATCCTTAAACAACAAAATAATTTCTTTAGGTGTATATTTGAAAGGCCTCTTGCAGGAGACTGAGGAAATCTAATGATTTTTAGGGAGCTAGATAAGTGCTTTTGGCCATATTTTTATTTATTATAGATTTCTCTTTATCTGGCATTGGGATTAGATATAAAATTGTTCATGTTTAAAAGTAAACATAATAATAAACATTGAGTCATAATTTCTTCAGCAACTGTACTTGTTTTTATGGTTATTAAAAGACAAATATGCTATGAATTTTCTTCAGGTTTCAGAAGGAAGGAAAAACCCTTTACTGTCTATAAAGGAGTGATCTAGCCATTTAGAGAGTTTGTAGTGTGCACACACACACACACACACACACACACAAGCATGTGAGTAGGTTTTCAAAGGCAGTGTTATTGATTCTATTTGAGGACTTTCTCCCTTGTTCTAGTTCTCCTTTTGCCCTATGTAACTTTAAGGTGATCTTTTCTCTGTCCTTTATGGTACGGATATCCAGAGACAGGCATTGCAGGTGTTCTCTGAGGAGCTGAGAACCCAGAGGTGAGCTGTGGGTATAGTGTGATACCAGGAGGTGAGAAGGAAGTTTCTGGGGAAATTATCTGGGGAGCACAACAGGAAGTACTGCAGGCATGTTGGGTGGGGTCAGTTGGCTGAGTCTTTAGCTGTGTCCCTGGTGTAATTGGCTGTGTGTCTTCAGCGGAAATCTTGGGGGCACTGCAAGTTAAGGGTGTCTGTAGTTTTTAAAAGGTTGATTAGCCTTTCCTACAAATCAGAACACCCAGGACGATATTCCTCTTAAAGAACTTGTCAGTTGGCTTGCAATATTTAAGAAATTACAAAGAAAAAAACTTAACAAATGGTTGCTAGGAAAAATGAAGAAAACGCTGAAATGACCTGGCAGTTTATTACACACATGTGCTTTCTGTGACCTTTGACATTTATATTAAAGAAAGAGAAAACACACGAAGCGTGTCTACACCAGGTGAAGCCATTGCTACTAATGGTAAATATACCTTTAAGCAAAAACAATCTTTTTTGTAAACTTGGCAAAAGTGTTGAATTGAAGAAAAGAAAAGAATTGAATCTCAGAGTTCATTAAAATTATTTTTAAATCATGGTTTTAATTTTCACAGTTACTCTTTGTATATATATCCTTATAAGTAACAAGTCCCTGTGAAGTTAGGTAATTAAATGAGCTTCAGCACTTTGTTTTTCTTAGACCGGAAGATACTAAAATTATTCTTCAAGTAGCAGTTTCAGGAAGAAGTTTTATTATCACCAGTGTAGCGAAATTATGTCGTTGTTTTTTAATGGATTTGCTTTTGAAAAAAATCACGTTTTTAAAACCGTGATCACTTTAATAGAGTTGAAGCCCTCTATTTCTAGCTCCACTGGCCACTTATATTTGACCTTAGTTACTCAACCTTTTTCAATTGTAGAGTCTCTATTCATAAGTCATATGGTTATAAAGGCATTTGATATTTACAAGTAAAAAATTGACTAATTAAATTTACAGAGTGATAACAAACTATAGTACATTTAAGATAAGTAATTAAAAACAAGTTCTAGCTTGGTGTTGTAAGTGAGTAAGGTAGATGCCACATGGGTAAAAAGAGGGACAGAATTCTTTAATAATTCCGTGACTCATAAAAAGGCTGCAGGGCCTTCAGAATGAAAATATCAGTTGGTATTCACTCTAGGACACAATCTAGAAGCCATGATTTTAGGGAGGAAATATGGAAATCTATAGATAATAATAAAAATTCTAATTAAAATTTTTCTTTTATGGCATCTTCAGTTACATACCATTTTAACATATCAGTCTCTTCTGCATATATAAAATAGAAAAAAAATCATTTTATCTTCCATGTTAAGGGCATAAATGCTCTGTTTCACATGAAGTACTTATGCTTAAAATGAGATCTTCAGTTGATATGAGAAGAATCATCTGATTTCATTTTGGAATAAAAACTTTAGGTTCATAATAACATAGCTTATAATCTTAGATTTATTATAACATAGCCCTTAATGATTTCACTCCAGCTGTGTGTCAGGTTCTTTATGTACATTGACCCTTCAAAACAAACAAGTATTCAATTTAAGTATCATTAGCTGTATTTTCCATATGCAGATGCTAGGGTCCACAAAAATTTTTGTGTAACCAAGATCATGCAGCTCTGAAGCCATGAAGTGAGTTGAGTTCAAACTTGAACTGAGGTCTGCCTAACTTTCTATCCTGTGTTCTTTCAGCAAAGCTCCCCTTGAGCTAAGAGTCACATTCACATTTATGACTCTATCTTGAATGTATATCGAGGTGAAAACAATGAGTGTTCAGTGATTTTACAGAATGGTGGTGAAGTTCAGAATTCATTCTTGGTGTAGAATCTCAGTTTCTTTGTTTACATATGTAGCTTGTAGGAATGTAGATGTTCTCTTCATGATGAAAGTGAATGTGTGTAAAGGAGAAATATATCTCTTTGGTGAAGGAGGGCTTCAGAGTCTACAGAGAGCATTCTGATTCAGAGTAGTTTTTAAAATAAGACTGGCATAAAAACAAAACCAATCAGAATAATTTTATTTTCAATGATTCAGAGGAAAAGGCAGGGAAGACTTGGGCTCTAAAGAGAAAGATCAAGTCAAAAATCTATTAATGTTTAGTTCCAGAAGAGCCAGCTGGAAATGATGGTCTGCAGGCTCAAGTCACTAAGCAACAGAGCAGCAAACTGCTTGGTAACCAGAGCTGGCCTGACTCACAGGCTGGCTGTGAATGACTGGATAGCCGGATAGGAGGACCAGAGCCCATCATACCTCAAAACAATCTCCTTCTGTTCGTCTGCCAGCCTTCATGCCAGATCCCTCCGTTATGGGCTCGTCCCCTTGACTTAACAAGATACCTGGTTTTAGAATAGAACTATCTCTGGGGCCAGAAATAAATGCTGCCTTTCCTCTTTCAAGTGACAGTTCTGAAATTGTCTTCTTCGGGTCAGGACATCATTTGAAAATGTAAGGTTTAATGAGAGAAAAGAAGTGAAAACACCGGGAATCAGTGGCCTGACTTTGGGTTTTTGTGAGCCAGTGTGTACAGGGCCAAATTGCCTGACTTCATTTGGTGATACCTGTCCTTGAACTCTGAGAGCACAATATGTTGCCATTTGTTTGGCATTTTATATCTTCTGCTGTCTTCTATTTCGTGTGTGCAATTTGATTTGCCTATATAGCTGAACTATTAGTTCCTAAAATGCGGCAATCTGTGTATCCATCTGAAGTGCTAAGTGACATCTGTATAATATTCATTTAGTAAATATTTGTTGTTTAATTGAGAAACATACCTTCCTTTACTGTGCTTCTTATGCTAAACAGCTGAGGAGATCCATACTCTTTCAGCCTTAAAGTCCTGGTAATGTGGTATTTGAATGCCCTAGTGGAAGGAAATTTCAAACTCAATGATTAACCATTTATATGGACTTTGTCACCATGACTTTGTGCGTGTGTGTGTGTGTGTGTGTGTGTGTGTGTGTGTGTATTCTGGGTTTGCACACAACTAGACTGGTGTATTTAACTGTAGTATATATGTATGAATTAGTATGTAAGAGTGTCACAAATGTGTCAAATACATGCATTTTAACAATATTTAGTTTACACTTTGAAAGTAAATTATGCCTGTTGTATTTCTAAAGAAAATAAACTTATATAAATATATTTGTGATTCTTAGGAAATTACTGAATAACTAGCTCGTAAAGCTCTAATGACTAATCCTTATCTCTTAGAATTCATAGTGGTTAAATTATACACCAAGACCTAAGCTTATAAAGGAGATGTCAAAATTTTGAGGAGAAATGTGAAAAAAAAGGAAAAAAAAAGAAAAACACCTTTTATAGTTCCTTTTTTAGGATGACAATTTAGAGAAACTTTGAACTGGCAGAAACTAAGCATCACTTCTCCAAAGTAGATCTTCAGAATAAGTAAAATTGAATAATAGGAAACCTTTTTGAATATATTTAGCATAGAAATGTTATTTTAATGTAAATATTTTCTGTATAGTTCAATCTATATTTATTTTTACTTTGTGGTAATTTCAAACCAATTTCCTTTCCATTACCCTTATGAGATAGCCCTCTGATCAAATTAGCTATTATTAAAATAAAGTGGTTTCCTCTGTATATTATTATTAATAGGGTATGTGTTTTTTTTCATTTTCTTATAGCATTGATTTCATATTTGCATTTATATATGATGAGCGTGTACTGTTGGTCTTTGGAAGTAAGCAGCTTTCTGATTGATAAGGATACTTGGATTATCATTTCTGCTTGTTTACCTTCTTTAGGTTTATAGCATTTGTTTGCTTTGCTTTATTCCGTGCAGCGTGATTTTTTTTATGACTCTCTATTGAGTGAGTGCCAAAGAGGACAACACATGATTTATGGGTAGTAATAACTAAACCATATATGAATTGGAGGCTGGTGACACACAAGGTGGAATGATGTGGCTCTCTTCTGAATAGAACCTGGCTTCCTTTAATAAAGTCTTCTTATTAATAACAATAGCAACATCATTAATAGTGTAATCATTCCTGTATCGCCTTCCCAGTTTAAGGTCCATCCGCGAATCATTTGCACTGTTTTACATTTAATTTTTTTAATGAATTTACATTTTTATTTAAAGGTCTGTATGTTTAAAAAAGCTTTATAGCATTACTGTAAATTGGAATCCTGTGTCATTTATCATGCATAGAAGATCATTGAAACAAATATAGTTAAGAAAGACTGCACAGATTCAAGTGTAATAGGATTCTATGACCGGCTAAAGGTTCTGAGCCTGAAGTCTGCTCTCTGTTTAAAATGGCAGTTGGCAAGTAATAGAGAGATGTGAAAGACCAGTTAAGTCTTTCTCCTTAAGATAGTAAGAACGACTGAAAGAGATTTGGAAAGGAAATAACCTTCTCATTATTTAATTCAACATTTAAAAATTCACCAAACGACAGCACCTTTGCCTAAAACCATCTTGTGCAACCTCAAACCTTATAATACACTAACCTGGTGATACCTGAACCACTAGTACTTCAGTCTTGGAAGAAGGACATTGGTTCTTACAGGCTCTTCAGATCTGAATTGGAAGTAAACACACTGAATTTGGACTGTGTGATTATAATTCCTAAACAGAACGTGAGGTTTTGATATCCTGTTTTACCACCACCCTCAACTTACTACCTACCTGGTCACTACACAGATGTAAAGAAGCATAGAACTGGTCCATGAAAAATGCATACCGGCTAATGGCAGCTTTCAAGCCAAAGAGCACGAACATGGACATTTTAAAAGAGTATAGGATCGCCATACAAATAAACGAAAGTTGAGCCAAGTGAGGAGTCTGATTTTTCTATACTTCTGTAATCTTCCGAAGAATTTATTTAATTCCAGACTCTAACTTCTGCGTAGGACAGGCTTTGTAATTTGCAAGGCCCAATGTACTTGCTCAAAAGAATATGAGGAATTTCCCGACCGCAAAAGCAGAACATTCAGTCCAGCACAGGACCCTTTGGAGAGTGTGGTCCCTACACAGCTGCTCGGGTGTCATCTATGAAACCGGCCTTGCACCCACAGCAGATCTCAGCTGGGGCCCCAGAAGTCACATTTGTGGACAGCTCTACAAGTGATGCTGGAACCATCACTTGACAAACTTTCTTAGAGGAACATCTTTATTGGTCACCTCCTTCTCTTTTTACACTATTAATAGAGACTCCAGAAGACTGATATGCCTTGGAGTAAAAAATGAAAGTTTCAGTGAAAGTCAACAGTGTACCAACTGTAAATTAAAGAGGAGCATTATCTTCCCCTCATCTTGAGGGTTTTCTTCACAGTGGAACAAGCGCATGCATGAATTAAAAGCAGTTTTGCCTTTGCATTTAAGATCACTTACTGATATGCTCAGCATCAGCAACGGCAGTACGCTATCAGCATTTGATACTGTTGCTGACCCCTCCTTGAAACTGTCTCATTCACCGGTTTAACTCCTCTATTTCTCTGAGATCTCTCTTTTCCTCCATCATTGACTTCATTTCCAGCACGTTAAATTGAAGCGCCCTCCCATTATATAATTAGCCCTTTGGCCTCCTTTCAGCATGCTCCCTGCACCATCCACCTGAAGTCTGCCCCAGCACCAGTTGCTAGGTCCATTTAAAATACAACAAAACCCAACTCTTAAGCCTGGCTCAAGATCTGTGTGTCTCTTCTGGGCATTTCCACTTGGGAGCTCTACTCTCACCTCAAATATAATGTGAAAAACTGAGCTCACTGTTTCCCCACTTTTGGTTTTTCTATTTCTGTTCCTAGAACCACTGCTTTCTCAGTCATGTTTGACTTCTGTTTTGCCCTTTCTCTGCCCAGGGCTATAGATTATTTCATCTGATATTGCTTGCTTTTCTGTTTTTTCCTGATACCGCTACCTATTTTAGCATCAGCCTTATGTTTGGGTTAGTTCAAAAACATCATAACTTTCTTTGTGCCACCCAGTCCCTTCCCTCTGAGGATGTGCTACCTGTGCCGTCTCCTTAATTATTCTGAAGTTCTGCTGTCTCTTCCCGCTATTTGTAGTGGGGGTAAGCCAATGTTTTTCTGTAAAAGGCCAGAGAGTAAATGTCTCAAGCATTATGGGCCAAGGCCTCTGTGGCATCTACTCAGTTATGCCACTACAGTGCCAAAGCAACCCAAGATGTAAAACGGGATGAGTACATTCAATAAAACTAGTAACAAAAAATTATAGGAGGCTGAATTTGGCCCATTGGGCCATAGTTGGCCAATCTCTGGTCTGCAAGATAAAGTTCAGACTCCTCTACTTGGCATCTAAGTCTATATCATCAGTTCCAAACCTATCTCTACAAACCTTATCTGGTATTGGTTCCTCTGGATACTTCGCAGCATTTATTCTGGAGCTGAGTCTTGAGCAGGGTTTCTCAGCCTTGACACTGCTGACATTTGGGTCCAAATAATGCTTTGTCATGGGGGCTGTCCTGTGTATTGTAGGATGTTGGGAGCACCCCTGACCACTACCCATTAGATGTCAATAATCCCACCCTATTATGGAAATCCTAAAGGCTTCCAAACATTGTCAAATGTTCCCCAGAGTGGGAGGATGCAAATTGTGCCTAGTTAAGAACCACTGATCTAGAGAGTAAGCTTTATGAAGGGAGAAATGAGTTCTGCCTCATTCACTGTGTCCCTAGCATCTAGCACAGTCTTATGCTAGATGCATAACACAAAAAGAGGTCCAGAAATGTACTGTGTAGTCTGACTTTGCCCCTCACTTACTGTGAGCTCTTAGATGCATCTTTTACACTCCACAGGCCACCTTTAAGTTCATCTGTAAAATGGAACCATTATTAATTCGTAGATGCTTCATGAAATAATTTAAAAGTTCAAGTGATAGAGTTAATGAAAAGATCTTTGAAAAGAATAAAGTGCTAATCAAGCATAATGTGAAAATAGTATTGGTGGGGCACTAAGGGTAATCTGAACCTCTTGAAATCTAGAAGTGTAATCACGTCACATACTGTGTCTACCCCCTGAAAATCATTGTATGGAATGCTATTAGGGCGTTGTCTTTGCTTTCAAGAATTATGATCTGATAGGGCATAGAATGTGATTACTCAAGTAACTGTGAAACAACAGCCATAATTACAAAGAGTGGAAGGAGTTTATAGGAGGCAGAGATTTGTTTCTGGAAGTGGGACTCCCTTAAGATTTGAGATGGAGTATGAGATGGCATAGTCACAAAGAAAAGCCTGAGCATTTTGTTAGATTATCTTATTTAATAGTCACTATAATTGAATTAGGTGTAGTTTATTTATTTGCCTTTTTTTCTTCCAAATTTTTATTTTAATTCTAGTTAACATATAGTGTAATATTGGTTTCAGGAGTGGAATTTACTGATTCATTACTTACATACAACACTCAGTGCTCATCACAACAAGCACCCTCCTTCACACCCATCACCATCCAGCCCATCCTCTACCCACCTCCACTCCAGCCACCCTCAGTTCGTTCCCTATCAGTAAGAATATCTTTTTTTTATGGTTTGCCTCCCTCTCTCTCCTCTTCTTTTTTCCCTTCCCACATGTTCACCTAATTATCATATTTTTAAAAGAGAAAAATGAGGCCTAGAAAGGAATTTGATATGAATGTAAAGCATGGGAGATTTCAGTAGGGAGGGAAATGGAGTGAAGTATGGAAAGAGAAGAAGTGGCAGGAGGTGAATTCTTTTTTGTCAAAGGGACGACTGAATCTCTATGGGGATTACATGGGGTTTGAGTCCAGCTCAGAGTATCTCTAGGGAAGGTGGACCATAAAGGTAGGCTGGAATCAGGTTTTGAACATCAGCCAGCATTCTCTCTGTCTCTCTGTCTCTCTCTCTCTTTCTCTCTCTCTCTCTCTCTCTCTCTCTCTCTCTCCCTCTCCCTCTCTCCAACACACAAACACACCAGTGATTTATATACTTAAATGAAACATGATCAATTTTATCTTAACAGCTTCACTCCAGATAAAAGGACGTGACATTTTGAGTTACTACCCCATGTTAAACTTGCTAAGCTTCAAGTGTGTGCACTGAACACTCTCAATAGTTAGAATGTGAGATTCAGTGAAATTAGACCAATCTATGCTATTTTCAGTTGGCTAATATCCTTCTTCTAAGATAATCCTCCTGCAGTAGCAAAATACAGTTTTGTTTCCATTCAAATCAGATGTGTAAATTCCATTGGTGACACTCATGTTCCAGTGCATAGAACAGAGACATTATTTACATGAGGACTGTGCCTGCCTTTTCATTAAGTTGTGAGAGAATGTAATACTTAGAACACATCCAGCAGTTCTGATCGTCTCTATACAGAAAACCATCTTACTCTGAAGGCATTTTCTCTGTTTCCAGACTGACTCAACGGGTAAGAATCAGGAACGAAGTATCTTGCTATTCTTTCATCCATTCAAAAAATAATTTCTGAGTAATTATTTGGTATCCATCATTCTTCTAGGGATATAGCACTGAACAACAACAAGAGAGTTCTGCCCCTATGGAGCAGTATTCTAATGGGGGGAAGACAACATACAAGTAGATATTTCAGTAGGTCAGAGGATGACAAGTATAGGAGAATAAAGCAGGGCAAGAGGATAGAGTTTTATATAAGCTTTTTGGGGGTGAAACTCTGTAAGGTGACATCTGAGCAGAGATTGGAGGGAGGTGGTTGTACGATTATCCAGGGGAAGAGCATTTCAGGCAGAAACGAGAAGTGCCAAGGCCCCGAGGGAGGATGTGACGGTGTGTTTGAGGGAGGGGGATGTTGTAGAGAATAAGGTCAGAGACATCGAAGGGGGCCAGATCATGCAGTGTTTTGAGTCTGGAGTAAAGGATTTGGGAATGTGGGAAGATTTTTTCTTGGCGATATATCAAAGAAAGGAGGATTAACAAAGGGAATATCTGCCTAAGGGAGGACATAGTCTGTCTTGAGTTTTAGAAGAATTGTCCAGGCTCCTGTATGGAAAATATAGATGTGGGGAAGAGGTAAAAATAGGGAAACCAGTTAAGACACTATTGCAGGAATCCAGGTGAGATATAATGGTGGTGCAGACTAAATAGTAAAAGGAGAGGTGGTAAAAAATGGTCATGATGCTTTCTGGAAATAGTAGAGAAGAGCAAGAAAGACACTTCTCCTTTAGGGGCAGTGGTACAAAAATGTGGAGGAGAAACTAGCCACCACTCAGGGGGCTGAAGTAAAGCAGCATCCTCAACGGGCAGCCAGTAGTGTTTGCACAAGAAGGTGCAGGAGACAGAGAAGAGGTTGAGAATACAGGCGATTTTACTGAGGACAGAGTAGGAACATTAGAAGTTATAGTGGAGAGTTTGGAGTTTTGGAGGAGGGCTGGGGATTTAAACCAGATGAGGGGTTTACAGGGCCCTCTGAGGATGAGAGATTGGTGATGAGCGATATCCTGGCAGTTTTGGGGTCCTTGTGGTGATGAGTGTGAGTCAAAGACAAGGATCTAATCGGAGGCCATGCAGTTAGAAAAGCACAACTCATCAGCTGGGATGGCCGTTCTTTTGGGTCTGTTTTTATAACCGAGGCTCGCTAATTCACCTGTAGTTCATTTACAGAAATGGCGGGGAGAGGCAGAGGAACTGGGCTGGCCAGGTCCACCCAGCTGTCTTCACTCCAGCTTTTTGTCTAGTAATGCCATGTTCCTCTCACTTCCTACCATACACTTAGGTTTGAGGGATGAGAGGAGTGAGAGAAGAGGCTGAAAGGCTAGTAGGAAATTGCTAGTTTCCAGATGTATAGCCCTGGGGCAGATTTCCTAATATGAACTTGCCATTTTTGTTCATGCACTGGGTAGAAAAATTCCCGTTCTCCAGCATGATGTTACAACTAGATATTGAAGAACCAAAATATTTCTGAAAAAATATGCATACTTGCCCCAATGGTTCACACTTGTCATTATAATGATACTGATTTTATTAAATACATAGGTTTTCTGTGTAGGCAATAAAATATTTCCAAAAGAAAGCAGGACTGTGCCACATTTTAACATTTATATGGGAATGGCTCCATGATCCTATTTGTAAACAGAACAAATATGAAATGGGTAGAACATAGCTAGCTTTCTCATTGGAGTTCAAATTGTTGGTTTGTGTTGCCTGCTTGCATATTTATATTGTGTGAGCTAGCTGGCTGTTATTAAGAAATATGATCTTTTGTGTCTTAAGAGTGTGCCCTGCAAAGCAACATGTACGAACTTTTTTTTTCCTTGCCCTAAGGGAAAGGGCGAGCCCTGGCACCTTTTAACCTGTGAGGATTATGTAGCTCTTCCTGTGATTGATTGGTTGACTCCTCTTCCAGAAATGCTCCCGGTATGTGTTTTATGTTCTGACAGAGCCATGGCTTTGCTGATCCGCACGTCACCCCCACGAAGACGTGGGCATGCTTTGTGCATTTGCTCTTGTAGCCTGGGAAGCATATTTCAACACACTGTCCAGAATTGGCTAGAACTTGCCTGTCACTCCCAGCTGACTCTGATGACGCTCTTGCCAACGTAGATTTACATCAACACAGTTCTTAACTGGAAAAAGTTCATTCGGAATATACAGGGTGGCCCATTTAAAAGTGGCATGGCGTCAGTTTGAAGAGGATTGCATTTTAAGGGAAGCATTGTAAGAAATAGACTGTCAACTGAATGTTCCACAGATCCAGAATTATAATCAGCATTACTCAAGAGTTTTCCCCCCTAGAAATTGTATGTCACTCATTCCTAAGGAGTTGGTTATCCTGAAGAAAATCCCTCTGTTCGAGACTTGCCTTCTTAGCATGCTAGAAATGTAGGCATTTCTGGCTTCTTCTCTTCCTATCTGCATAATCCTAACTCTGTATTCATTCAAGAAAGTAAGACATGCTCGAGCTGATGACATGCAATATGATGTAACAACATTGGTTATTGCCTGCCCCAAATTCAGTCTGACAACTCAATGGATAAAGAGACTTTTACTATTATCATGAAACCTTTTGGCATTTGTCCATCTTGCTTTTTGACTCATCCTCAATATCCTAATGAATGTTTGTGATAAGCATATTACTCAGATGCATGTGTCCATAGACAGGAAACCAGGCACTCAGAAATAAAACCTGTTACCATAGCTATTCAGAAAATAATATATAAAACTGTCTCTGTTGTTCAAAAGAAAAATTCAGTCTCAGTGGCATATGACCTGTGATTACTGTTATTATGACCCTATACTACTCACCCTTCATTTTCGTCATCCTAGTCTATTCCAGGTCATTACAGAAATGGAAACAACTGAATGGGTTTGCAATTTTTACCCCTTTTCACATGACAGCCAACAGGATTTTCAATGACACAGGCTTTGATCTGCCTGCTTTTAAATCTCTTAAGCAGGGGAGCTCTAGACAGCTTCTTCTCAGAAGATTTTACAATCCTAATAGACCTCATCATAAATTCTATATTTTGCTTGTTTAGACACATCAAAGTCAAGCTTTATACCAGAGGCCACCTGGGAAGTTAAGGTCATCAGCTTCTTGTTATAGCTACTGGGTCATTGTCATGCCTAGCAATGATAAAGGTTGACCATGCAAAGTGATCAAAAGTTGTGGGCTACAATATAGGAATTTTAAAAAAATATGTTCTGCCATATTGTTTCTTGTGTTTTGTCTTTTTTTTTGTATTATTTTCGTATTTTTGAATTTTGTATTTTTGAGAATTAATACTGTTATAATTAACTCCAAAGTGTTCTATGCTGTTTGCATTTAGAATGGAGGGAAAGAAAATATATAGAAATAAGATCTTTATCCTGTGAATTAACACACAAAATCTATAATTATCAGAGCTGAGATGCATCACTTTAAAGAGATGAATTTATAGGCCTATCAGATGGTAGGATTGGTCGGAATTTGGGTAGGCATAAAGACAATCACAAAAACAATTGGCTGTGCTTTTTCAAACATTGTCCGAGAGAGGAACTATTGCTTAGCAGAATGACATTAGACATTAAAACTATGTTAATCATCTTACTAATAACCTTTCAAATTTATCTATCTCATCTATTACTTATTTATCTCTGTATATTTTTCTGGTTCTGTGTTCACAAAGCCATCTTCTGATTATAGTCTTCATTATTATATAGGACTTTCTAATGAGAAAGAAAGCACTGGGTCAGATGGTTGAGCATTTTAATCTGCGCAGTAATTGTTGTGCTCAATGAAAAGAAATTAATTGGTATTTGGATTCTCTTCAGCAGTTCCATGAGTTTATACGATATGGGTTTGCTCATGAGAGAAGAGGTTGCTCTCATGTGCTGAGTGATTTCAGTTTCTGAGTCTACAAAACTCATTGCCAGATTCTAATCCTAGTAATTTCTCCAACGTATTGCCTATCTTGAAGGCTTTTTGGGAAAAAAAAAAAATCTGCTAATCTTCCCAGGTGAAGCTCTTCTCCCTTGCCATGCTCTGAATACTTTCTCTAGGAACCTTGGTAGCAAGGTTTTTTGTATTTATACATTTTAAAGCTGTAATCACAGTAAGAACGAGGAAAAGGTGTAACGTTCCATTTCCTTAATCTCTCCTCAGTGGAAGCTGTTTGGTGAGACAGTTATGATGTAAGCTTTGAAGTTAATTTTATGACACCTCTAACATTTAGCCCAGGATAGAGTTGGCTTTCATTTGTTTGTGTTTCTGAGGGTCTGATGTCTTACAGAACTTGGTCAGCTCTTCTAGGAAATGTGTTCAGTACTCACAGACAGTATTGGAATTTTTCTGGACTCTTTCTTTCCTCAGCCTTACCCCCTCTCAGATCCAGTAACTTAGAGGGGCACCCTGAATGTTACAGATTTCATCCTCAAATGTGATGTTACTTTTAGGGAGTTTCACATTTTAATAGGTTTTTTTTTTTTTGAACGCAGAAAAGCCTTTGAGACTTAAGTATATGAATCTCAACTCGTATAGTTACAGATTTGTGGGATGAGGTTCAGATCAACCACATCAAGAGTTGTGGCACTGTTAGATTGTTTCATCTTAGCACCCCACCCCGAAGTAATGACTGTTGAGACAGCGACAAAAATATACACAAGGAAGTGATGTAAAAGTGAGGATCATTTCTGAAACAAACTGAAACATTTACTCTCAGACAAATGTCCTCCAGAGAAGGGCATCTGAATTAGTTTCCAAGACCTGCCATCACAAATTACCACAAATTTAGTGGCTTAGAACAACCGAAATTTAGTGGCTTAGAACAAGACCTGCCATCACAAATTACCACAAATTTAGTGGCTTAGAAAAACTGAAATTCATCCACAGTTCTCAAGACCAGAAGTCCAAAATCAATGTGTTGGCAGGGCTGCACTCTCTACAGAGTCTCCAGAGGAGAATCGGTTTCGTTCCTCACTAGCTTCTAGTGGTTGCTGTGTCCCTTGGCTTGTGGCTACATCACCCCAGTCTTTGCCTCTGTTTTCATATGCCTTCTCCTCTTGTATCTTTTCCTCTTTGTATCTCCTATAAGGACATTTGTCATTGGATTTAGGTCTTCGGTAATCTAGGACAATCTTCTCATCTCAAGATCCTTAACTTAATTACAGCTATAAAATCCCTGTTTCCAAATAGGGTAACGTTCATAGGTTCTGGAGTTTAGGATGCAGACTTATCTTATTTGGGATCACCATTGGGCCCCGTACAGCATCAAAGGGTATGCCTTCTTGTGAGAGTCCCTGAGAAAGCCCTCCAGATAGCTTTCTGGGCCACGCCCACATAGACAGTCCTTTCTGACTACTGCAACAGCTCTTGGGGTTCCAGTTGGAGGAGCTAAGGCAATAGGGCTATGTGGGGCAAGAAGCCAAGGACACTAAAATTCTCTTAAGTAGGAAAATGGTATTTATTTTGTATCCTTTGCATCTAGAACTCTTTTTAGAGAGAAAGGAAGGAAAAGTGTAGTTATAAGAATTAGGAAAGAAGAACAATGGGTGTTTTCCCTGTTTTCTGTGAACGTTTGGTCCTGATCTCAGTGACTAGCGTTAGCATTTTAAAACCACAGACATGGTACATGTTTATGGTAAAATTCCTATAAAACATAATGGTGTGTAATTCCCTTGATGCCGTTCCTCCGTGCTCACAGCTTTCCATGTGCTCTCATCCGAGCAGCTGCTCTTACCATTGTCAGGTGTAGCCGCCCATAAATAATTTTTGCATATTTAAGTAAATATAATAAAAATAATGGTTGCACTTATCATGTAATTTATATGCATTAAGGATTTTGCCAGCTATTTTCAGGGATTACTTCATTTACTTCTCATTACAAACTTGAAGTATATCTGTAAGATAGATTTCTACCAGTGAGGGTGCATGGGTGGCTCAGTTGGTTAAGCGTCTGCCTTCAGCTCAGGTCATGATCCCAGAGTTCTGGGATCGAGTCGTGCATCAGGCTCCCTGCTCCGCAGGGAGTCTGCTTCTCCCTCTGCCCTTCTTCCCACTCATTCTCTTTCTCAAATATGTAAATAAAATCTTTAAAAAAATAGTTTCTCAGTCTATTTTTTCTTTTACTTTATAGTTTTAAAAAGTTACATGTAATTTTTTTTTAAATTTATTGTGGACAAAACCACAAAACATAAAATTTACTCTTTTGACCATTTTTAAGTGTATGGTTTAGTAGTGTTAAATATATTCACATTGCTGTAGAACACATCTCCAGAAATTTCTCATTTTGCAAAACTGAAACTCTGTACGCATTAAGCAACAATGCTCTTGCCAACCTCTGGTAGTCACTATTCTACTTTCTATGAATTTGACTTTGTTAGATAGCTTATATAAGTGGAATCAGACAGTATTTGTCTTTCTGTGACTGGCTTATTCCACTTAGTATAATGTTTCCAGAAGTCACTTGTGGTAGAGTATGTGACAGGATTCTCTTCCTTTTTAAGTTGAAGTAATATTTTATTATATCTATATATCTATATACACACACATTTTATTTATTCAACAGCTCATCGATGTTTAGGTTGCTTCCATCTATTGGCTACTGTGAATAGTGCTGCTGTGAACATGTGTGTACGAGTATCTCTTCAAGACCCTGATTTCAATTCTCTGGGGTATATATTCAGAGGTGGCATTACTGGATCATATGGGAGTTCTATTTTTAATTTCTTCTGAAGCATCCCCATACTGTTTTCCTTAGTGACGGTGCCATTTTATAATCCTACCAACAATGCACAAGGGTTCTTTTCTTTTTTTTTTTAATTTTTTTTTCAATACTTCTTTTCTTTTTTCATAGTAAATATACTAATGAGTGTGGAATTATATCTCATTTTAGTTTTTGTTGCATTTCTTTCATGGTTATTGATGTTGAGCATCTTTTATATGCTTGTTGAACATTTGTATATTATATCTGAAGAGATGTCCATTCAAGTCATTTGCCCAGTTTTTAATTAGGTTATTTAATTTTTTTGTCTGTAAGATTTTTCTGATACAGCACGGTTTAGCAAACTTTCCTCCATGTGGTCCTCTTATGTCATGTTAAGGAGTGTGACTCCGTTTTAAAATCATTAGATTTCTTTTCACCTTATATCCTAGTCCTTTTAAGATTTTTCTGTCTCGCTCTCTCTTTTTAAAATTTTATTTATTTATTTGAGAGAGAGAGAGCAAGAGAGAGCACAAGCGGAGGTGGGGGGATGGAGGGGCAGAGGGAGAGGGAGAAGCAGACACCTTGCTGAGCAGGGAGCCCACCCTGGGGTGATACAGGGCTCTATCCCAGGACCCTCGGATCATGACCTGAGCTAAAGGCAGATGCTTAACTGACTGAGCCACCCAGACACAGCAGGATTTTTCTTTTTGTATTTAACTGTTGATCCATCTGTCATGTATTTTGCTACGAGGAGTAAGGAAAGGGTCCAGCTTTTTTGGCCAGCTACCCTAACCCCAAATTATGAAATAATTGCTGATCACATACTAACTTGTAAGGTTTTCTTATTGAGTGCCACATTTGCCACACCTACTACAGTAATGATGATACTAAGTGCAGTGGTATCTTGTTAGATTTTCTTTACACTACTTTAAATGATAAACTTCAGCTATTAATGTAGCTTAAATATTTGGAAGGTAGACTTAAAATAGCCTGTTGTTTCATTTGTTGATCCCTATTTCTTTTAAAAATAAATATTCTCTATGTTTCCCAATAACATTCCTTTTTGGGGGAGTAAACAAAGAGAAATGTTTTCAGTGATTTGGGAGGCCAGTGAGAAAGAATGGCTTTTATAGAGTGATTCTTAATTCAAATGTGAAATGATGACATCGTTTCTACATAAGGAGAAGAGATGTCTATTTCAGGACATTTACCTACATTTGGGCTAAATTTAGTATCCCTGATGGCCCCACACCTGGTAGAGAGATGTAAAAGCCTTGTGCCTCTATGAAATGATACTTGTCATCATCAGGGACAGACGAATGAATAGGAGTTCTGGAGTTGGGTTGCTAAGGCCTGGCTTTGCTATAAGTTGGCTGTAAGATTGAATTAAGTCTTCTAATTCTTCTGAGCTTTAGTTTTCTAATTTGCTAAATGGGGATAAATAATACACATGAGAAGTTTGAAAAGATTGTTTGAGTGACTAAACACGGTAATTTGTAGGATATGTACTTTATACCGTATTATGTGCTAAAAAGATGATAGTAATAACTGTTACCAGTAACAACAACAATAATTATGGTGAGAGAAGATTCTGCTGGGGTAACACACATTCTTCTAAGCAGTCCATTCCCAACACAGAATGCACTCCCAAGACAGCAGGGCTAGACTCTCTAATCCCTCTGTTGTATAAAAAATCATTAAGGGTATGAATTCATTCAAAGCATTAAAACCCAAAATGTTATTAGTAAGCTATTAAACTCTGGTGACGTACTGTTAGAAATATTTTCCATAGCCAGTTTTTCCTTCTTCTCATCTCCCCTTTATTTTACCAGCTCCAGAAATTTTATTAACTGTTTCAAGAATGTAACTTCGAGTTGGTTGAAAGGAAAAAACCTGGATGTGTAAAATGGTTCTTTTGGGGATGTAATTAGTTAGTTTTATGTGATGCTTCCATTTTTAAATTAGAAGTTTCTTCTCTCCTATGACCTACCATGAGGAAGTCAGGTTCGGTGAAAGAAAATATGTAAAACTTAGAACTAATATCCAGTAGAAATTTCTCAGGACAACTTCCCAGCGGAACTTCGTCGTTCTCTGCCAGTGAGCTGTATTACTCTGAAACACCAAAATGTTCATGATACAACTGTAATTATTAGAAACTCCTAGTGTTGGGCACATCCACTGAAATTTTCCTGCTTTTGAATAGTAACTGCAGGAATTTCTTGAAGGCGAGCTTATTCCCTGGACAGAGGGGTAAAAAGGAAAGGAAGGGAAGGAAGAGAAGAGAAAAGAGGTAAATGCCAGCCGCTTGGAACACATAAATGGAAGGAGACCTCAGAAAGATCTTCTCAACTTTTGACTACAAGATAAAACCAGGGACAGAGGCATCTAGAAAAGTACCTACTGCTACACACTAGGACAGTGTGAGACCCAGAACACAGATTATTTGAAGTTCAGTGTTTTGTTAGTGTGACCCAGAGCCTGTAGGAATTGAGTTGTGGGTAAAAGGAAAGTAGAGAGAACTTATCATTTATTCAACATCTCTGCTCATTGGCCACTTGTTTTATTTTTCCATAACTCTTGTTGTATTCTTCTCTTGTTTTGACCCTAGATTTGGAGTGCAACATTGCATACCCAATTTTGACTTAGACTAGGTGCCCTGAATGCAAGACGCAGTTATGTAGAAGTGAATGAACAGAACCATTTCCTGTAACTCTAGAGACTTTTTAGTCTAGAGATTTTGTGGTAGTTCCCCTTCTGCCACTTGATAGCTGCGTGATCTCAGGCACAGTATTTAAATTCTCACTGGCTTCATTTCCTCAAATATAAAAAGAGAGTGTCGGGTATTTGGTCTCTAAAGTCCTTTCCAAGGCAAAAATACCGTGCTCCTCTATCTTTATCTGAGTAATTTCAAAGGTTGCTGTGACAGCAATAGTAGCTTGATCCTTAGCTACCAATTGCATCTTCCACTCAACTGTGAAGGAAAAGGAAAACCCAAATGTAATTCCACTATTGTATTTGCCTCCCTTTGCATTTGGGTATCTGTGGCTCATAGATTCCATAGCCTCACGTGAAAGTTTCTTTCAAGGAATTGAATGATGGTAAAGAAAGGAAAACCTCTTACAACTAAATTCCACATTAACTGTGCCACTATTTGTTTCCATACAAATTATAAGTGGGTTACAAACTTAAAAGTTCATGAGAATTACCTGTTGTTGCCAAGTATACTGAAGAAATGTTTATAAAATAATTGCTCATCCTTTCCCTGACCCTTTTTTTTTTTTTTTAGGATAAAGATACCAATAGAAAAAAGAAATAGATGACTATACCAATAAATACAAGGGGATAGGTAATCTGGTCATCACGACATATAGTTTAAATACGTGGGCACTTGATAAAACAAAGAAGATTATGTATTTGGAATATCCACACTACGAATAATTTTCTTTCCTTAACAAAAAAAATGGGCAACAGACATTAAAATATCAAATGTTCTGTGAATTAATTCATTATTCAGTTTCAGAACACCAACAGTAATATTGTATTTCCTGCTTTCAAAAATAGCTCATGTAGAGCATTTCTCCAAACATCCACTAATATTCTCAAGAGTGTATAAAGAGGAACTATTCATAATGCAGTTATATTGGGGCCAGAATGATTAGAATTCAAACCTCCAGCCTTTCATGAGACTTTTTGTGTTTGATTAAATTAACACTTTAAAAAAGTAAAGCAAGATTCAAATTAAAATTTAATTTTTTTAATGATTTTGTATTTTCCTATGTTATTTCATAAACTATAACATAATTCTATATTCCTACCCTTTATTCAATCATTTTCTTAATGTTGGACATTTCATTGTCTTCTTTGATCCTAAAATAAACATCTTTGAAGTTCATTTCTGAATTGTTGCTTTATAATTAGGACGGATTCTCATATGTGTGATGTAGAGAGTTAAAGAAGATATTTGAAGTGACATTGCGAACTGCTTTTCAAAAACTGTTATTAGTGTGTTCATAGCGTATTATGCTACCATATTCCTGTTCTTCCCAGTTTTGGGTATTTTACAGATAATAAGAATTTGCCAAATTAGTAGGTTGAAGAATACCACCTGTTTCAGTTGATTAATATTGAGACTACCAATTTTTTCATCTGTGCACGGGAATTTTCCATATCTTCTTATGTGAATTGCACATTAGTGTTGTCTATTGGAACATTAACTCTTCCTTTCTATATCCTGTTTTTTGCAAAAAGATTTTTCTCAGTTCATTTTTCATCATGTAATTATTCATATTGATTTTTGATGTGAAGAGATTTTGTTTTTAACTATTGCCAGAACTATTATTTTTGTTTGGACAATTGTATTTACTACTTTCATCCATGGAAAAGCTTTCCTAAAATTAGATTAGAATTTAGTTTTATTTTCTTCTAGTTTGTTAAAAGAACACTTTATTTTTAATCATTCTGGAAATAATTAAAACATGATATTGAGGGTGCCCAGGTAGCTCAATTGGTTAAGCGTCTTCCTTCGGCTCAGGTCATGATCCCAGGGTCCTGGGATCGAGCCCCACATCAGGCTCTCTGCTCAGCGGGATCCTGCTTCTCCCTCTCCCTGCTGTTCGCCCTGCTTGTACTCTCTCTCTCTGTCAAATAAATAAATAAAATCTTAAAAACAACAAACAAAAACCAAAAACATGATATTAAGTTTAAAGTTTGTGTGAAGTTCTACCATTTTGCTAAAAATTGAAAAGGATAAAAGATAAAAATAGATATAGATATTCTGAATAAATATCAGTATTCATTTATTACACTACTATATTCAGTAGTGTATTCGGTATTCATTTAGTATTCTATTCAGTATTCATTTATTACGCTACTATAAGCAAAATCAGGAACTTAAGTACATACCTAACTGTTTTGTTAGTTATCAGAAACTATACAAAAACCAAGGATAGTCATAAATAACATTTTAACATTTTTAGAAGCAAAGTCTTTCAATGTTCTCTTTTCCATGAAGACCTATTGAAAAGCATAAGCTTCATGTTATACCATCAAAGTCATTGGATTGGAAAAAATAATAAAAAAAAAAATAAGTCATTGGATTGAAATCTAAATTAGTATTATAGTCAAATGTTTCCTCATAAATACAGAGTTAGTAAAAAAACAATTTCAGAGTAAACAATGTTAAACTTTTTCTAAGTAATTTTAATTGCTGTGAAAAACTCTACAACCTAATGTAATTATTTTTCATTATATTATGAATATATTATAACATTTTTATTAACAGATATTTCTAGATTACTAAAGTAATACTTCTATACTATATGTTTGATGACTGTAACAAAGTGCAAAGAAGAACCAGCTCTGAAATTTTTTAAAAATGGTGAGACCTGGGCAAGTTGCCTTATCTCTCTATCATTGTCAACATCTGTATGATAAAAGAGTTGACATACATAATTCCTTAGCACTCTGGTAGTTCACAGTATTGTGAAAAACAATTTTATAAACAAAGATAATATTTCATTAAATTTAATAAATTTTTACAGTTTGGCAAAGCGTATTGTTATTCTTGTTGATAAAATCCCTAATATCCAGATAAAAACTAAAAATAAGCCCAACTTTGTATATTTAAAAATAACATATATAAAATATCTTGCTGTTGACCCAGTGTTTAACTCATTATCTGGGTTCTGCCACTTTCATAATGAATACACGTAAATGTGTGTATGTGTCTATATATGAATCTATATAAACAGTTAGCTAAACATACCCATACATATAATACACTATATAGAATCAAGTAGCATTGTTCTCTTGATTCCCATTTTCGCAAAGGCAGAATAAGATAGAACTATACTCCTCAAAAGACATTTATTTTTATACAGAAAATATGCAGAGCTGTGTTTTTTCTACCAGTTCATATTATACATTAAAGATTCATTAATGCTACTGCTTCTCTGGGTAGAGTATTTAAAATTCAATCAGGAAGAGATACTGTTGATGTGATATAATTGCCTCAAATATCTACACATATTGAACAAAATGTGCATAGGTTTTGAGACCAAGATTACTTAAATAAATGTCACAACTTCATATAGGCAAAATTGAGCCAGACATGGGACATATACTGACTTGTTTGTTCAAAATATCCGTCAAATACTGTATTTTGTTGTTAGATTTGCAGAGTATAGGGAAATACAGTATAAGAATGTCAAATTTTGAATTAAAAATAAGGGATTTTATTTCCCCATGAATAGGAGAGAGGAAAAGTGGTGCGATATTATTTGCTTCTTATAATTAAATGTATTAGTAAAATTTGTAAAACATAATCACAGGAAAAGCAGCATAATTGTTTTCTGAAGTGAAAAAGGAAAGTTAAAAAAAATAATAAACTGACCCACAAAATAATTATTTTCCAGCTGTTACACATTTGTGGTATAGATAATGCTGCTGTGAACATCTTCTGTACACCTGTCTTTTAACTGGTCTCGAACGGATTGCTTATTTCATGATTTCCCCTATTTTGTCACTTTGCTTTTGAAAGAATTTTATCAAGTTACAATATCTCAATAATATTGTGTCATTTTAGGCATTGCGGTATACTATAATTTTCTTTAAATGTAAGCCTCTTTAGATGGCATAAAATACCATCTCAATATTATTCTCAGTAGATAACAGTATTTTTTTCATTTATTTGCCCTTTGTAATTCCATTTTCTCATATCCTTTTGGCATCTACCTAGTGGATCTTCATGATGGTTTGTTTCTTATACATTGTAAGTGTTTTTCCCTCCCACACATAGATTTGACACTTTGTTTTATTTGAAACTGCTGGTTCCAGGTCTTTTGCTTTTTATTTTCATTTTGAAATTTTTATTGTAAGGAAGTTTTGTTTCTATGACAGATATTCTCCTTTATAGTATGCTTGTCTTTTAAATTGAGAAAAACTAAATATATTCCATCTGAAATATGCTTTGGTAAACAATGCAGTATTTGATAACTCAGTATTATTTATAAAATGAGTAATTCTTACTTTCTTGTTTTGTAAAGCCTGTTTAACATCTGGTTTTAATGTTTTGACTGATCCAATTGCCAGTGACTTAAAAAATAGACACAAGGATCCCCCTCTCAAGTGTTAACATCTTAAAATTTTTTTGACGATTTTTTAAGATATTAGCTGAACAATTTAGAATCCCAACTCTGAATGTAGATTGCCTTAACATAGTTAATGGAAAACAAAATATTTCCTCCGATTACCTTCTCCGACATTAGTGTTCATTCCTTTACATCATTTCCAGTCTCATGTCCTAACGTCTTTTTTTTTAAGATTTTATTTATTTATTTGACAGAAAGAGCGAGCGAGAGAGAGGCAGCACACAAAATAGGGGGAGTGGCAGGCAGAGGGAGAGGGAGAAGCAGACTGCCCGTTGAGCAGGGAGCCAGCAGGGAGCCCGATGCAGGGCTGGATCCCAGGACCTTGGGATCATGACCTGAGCCAAAGGCAGACGCTTAACCGACTGAGCCACCCAGGGAACCCCTCCTGGTATCTTTATGTGCCCTAATTCACATTTAAGATTTATGTTTTGTAATTGCTACGTCTCAACTAGTCCATTGGCATTCAAATGAATAATGTCTTTCATAAAACTTTTCAGGGGACAGGGACTGTTGAAAAGTATGCCCTTTAAACAAATATCTTATGGGTAACAAACAAATCTGAGGTTTTTCTGAGTAGAAGGAGCTCAAGACCTCAACGTAAGGTAAGATTTTTGGAGTTTAAGGGATTTTATGAGCACAGTACTTATAAAAGTACGCAATTCCTATTAAGGATTTCATCTATAAGCATGACTGGGGGAGACATTATGGGGCATGCTATCACTGGGAATTATAAAGCCAGCTTAAGATTTAATCACAGACATTGGTGACTGGAATTCCTCAAGTTTTAAACATGATTGGACTACTTTCGGTGACTTGGGGTCAGCTGCAGAAAGTTTTCTTTATCTCTTCCTCACATTATTTCCAAACTCTCCTTTTTTTTCTGTTTTTCTCTGTGTCTTGAGCTTTCTTTAAAAAAGGAAGAGAGGAAGAGAGTACGAGGAGAGAGTGTGGGAGAGACAGAGAAAGGGAGAGAGAGAAAGGAAGTCTGTGGTATACCCCATGGAATTCATATGTAGAATTACCTCAGTAATTTTTACTTTCTCCTTGAGAGTTTTCTTCCCTCTATCTAGAAGACGTCTGATTTAAAAATGGCTTCACTTTGTTTATGAGGTATTTGGGCATTTTATGCATTACCATGTTCCAGCGCTGCAACGAGACCACAGCACACGAATCAAAACTTCTTCCTTCCCTTTCTGAGCCTGTCTCAGGAATGCAGCACTTAGAATACTGTTAACTGGAAAGAACTTAATTCTTTTGTGAGTTCTTAGGACAAAGAGATAAAACAGTGTAGAACAGTTAAATAATTTACAAGTTGTACATGATTTTCTGTACATACTTAAGAAGCCCAAAGTCAGATATACTATAGAATTTATTACATTGAGTTTGTTACTGTGAATACTGTGTACTTTATTTTATCATATTCATTCTTTTCTTAAACAATGAACTGTGTTTTAAGCATAGCTTAAGAAAAAGAAAAGAGAATGTTTTAAATAAAAGCAGTATTCAGTATCCAAGGAGGAATACACACACACACACACACACATATATACACATATATATAATTTGAATATTATAATACTGCTTCTGCCCCTGCGAGAATTTTTTTTTTCTATCAGACTATGAAATGGAGCAGAGGTTCATATTGTCTTTTCACTAAGTAAAAGTTTATGATTCCCTAGACTGTGATTATGAAAATCCATAAAAATTACCTACTTAGATTCATACAGATTTAATTCTTAACCCCTTAGCTCAGAACTCAAGTTTACTGATTCTAACAGTTGTAAAGTGATTGTCAATAGTAACCTCATTAAAAATCATTATTTTAGCATTTAAAATTGATAAAATTGCTGCCTTCTACTTTATGAGCTTAATATTTGCTCATAAAGTTTAAATGATTAAGAAATTAAAGACTGTGAAGAGAGAGAGAAGAAAGAGGAAAGAAAAGATGGTGATGATGGGGACTTTCCACTCACAAAGACAAAATTAATGGTCAGGGGTAAATAATCTGACATTTCAATTCTTTGGCCATTGATAAAAGAGTAGTTGTAATCACACGCTTAGAAGATTAGAAGATTTCAGCTTTGTTTCGACATAGTAGCTAACATCCTAATCCATGCAATCATAAAGAGAAACAGATATAAATCTAATTCAAAAAATTTCGAGTCTTCCTTCCCTCTTCATAGAACATATTGCATGTATGTCCTTATTGGAATGGGGAGCCATTGAAACTGATTATAGTGCATCTCACCAATATATTCTCGTCTCTCGCCTGATAAGACTCACTATCTTCTCAAAAGCATCTAAAGTCCTTGATGAGTACTTTCGAATCCTTCTTCCAGCCTACCTGTCTAGGATTTTTTTTCTCATTTTTGCTCAACAGTATTACTTTCTGAATACTCACTGCCCTTTGATTTTGCTCTTCCATAAGCTTGATATCACCACATAGCAAAATCCGTCCCTCAAGGTCCTACCTAAACATAACCTCAAACTCAAGTTACTTATCATTGCGTGTGGGATTGACCTTTCCATTTTGTAAAGAACTATTCTTTCCTCCCTAAGGAGCTTACCACATGAAAATAAGGACAGTGTCTCATTCATCTTGAGATCTCCATTGTGCAATTTCTAACTTCCTTAAGCAGAACATTACTCATCGTAGTTAGAGGCTGAATAAATCATTAAGTGGATAATACCATCACTGGGTCCATGGAATTGACTTACTCGAGTCAAATCTGTATAAAAGGCACTTAATAAATATTAAATGTTGTCAATTCTCAATTATTCATGGGTGTATTATTCACATTATAGCTGTGATATGACTCTAAAGGTCATATTTACATAATGAACGATGACGATTGATGAAGACTTTAGTTGACATAAATAGGTTCTTAGTTTGTGTTCATATGACAGAGATTAGAAGTGAAGGCTCTGTAAACCAATTTTGTTATTTAATTACTACCAGTTCTCCCTTTGCCATCTCAGTCAAAAGGCAGGTTTTGGCTTTTCGCTGCTTTGCTTAAATCTGAAAGCTGATACTGATCACAACCAGCATTTAATGGGGGAACATGGAACAACGCTAATTGGGAGATTACAATCCGAAAGGTCAGGAGTTTTCCATTCCTCCTTCCATTAGATCTTCAGAATGGAGTTTTGTTAATGTGTGAGTTAAATTGTTCAATTAAACCAGAAAATTTCCTTATGAAAAGAAACATTTTGGTAGAGGGGAAATTCTGCCTGTTTCCACTCTCTCATTCCCTTTCTCTTTCTCTCCCTCCCTCTCTAATGGCATTTGAAATACAATATGCAATTTAACAGTCAATAAAAAAAAAATATAATTTTCACTAAAGGTATTAGCATAAAGTAACATACAGTATTTCAGAGAAGGATGAGTTAGTCAATGGGCTTATTATTATTATTTTTTAAGATTTTACTTATTTATTTGACAGAGAGAGAGAGAGAGAGATCACAAGTAGGCAGAGAGGCAGGCAGAGAGAGAGGGGGACGCAGGCTCCCTGCTGAGCAGAGAGCCCGATGCGGGGCTCGATCCCAGGACCCTGAGATCATAACCTGAGCCGAAGGCAGAGGCTTTAACCCACTGAGCCACTCAGGTGCCCAGTTGATGGGCTTATTTTTAAGCCCTGGTTAAATTACATATACAAGGAAGACAGTGAATTTTTATTGAAATTCATACAGTTCAGTGGGTTACCAGAGAATTACGGGGAATGTATAGATATAATTTAATAATACATCATTATTATTTTAAAATAAGACAACCATCAAATATGAGAGAATTAGCTTATCCATTATGACCTGTGGTGATGTTTGCATAGCAGTCATCTCTGTGGACGGATTTTGGCAGTTGTCAGCGATTTTATTTAGCCTGTCAGCATTTGCAGTGGCAAGAATTGGGATTTACTTGATGCATTCATGCTCGATAAAACCTTCTGTGCACATTAGCATGACAACCAGTGTGCATAAAATATTAGGAGCGGCATTCAATTATAATGTGTTTTATACCAAAAGAATTAATAGTTGAGGAAAGAAATCAAGAACTAAATTATATGACTTACACATATTCTGCTTTTTTGAAATTTCTAAGATACATAATTTGTGTATATTTACTTTCAAAATGCCTTATTGGGAAAGAAATGAGTGAAGGGAACATTCAGTGCAGTAAAAGCTAATTAATGTGTCTTAATGTAATAACATGAGCAAGAAGACAATTACTGGAATTACTATAGTCTGGCGTCAACTCCTTTAGAATGTTCATATTTTAAAAATATGGCAGGTATGCTAGAAAGTCTTTACTGCAAGAAGATGAGAGTCCTTTTTTATCAGTTAGGAATGCATTCAGCTGTGAGTAACAGAAAACAGTCATTTAGCTATCTAAGGATTTATTTGTCTTACGCAAAAGGATGACTGGAGGTAGCAGTCTGAGGCTAATACAGTGATCCTACGATATCAAAGGCATAATTTCCTTTTATTCTTTCTGCAGTCCTTAGCATACTGTCCTGTCCTCTGATTGTCACCTCACGATCACATGTGGTGTGACTGTTGCCCCCCCAGCACTGGATAATTCCAAGCATGGTAGAGAAAAGAAATAGGGAAACAGAAAGGGGTGGTGTGCTTCTCAGGGAACCCAGGACTTCCTTGGAAACCTCAACTTACATCTCCATGATAGGAATAAAGCCACACGCTTGCGCCTACATTCAAGAGAGTCTGGGGATCTTGACTTTTTAACTAGGCATGTTTTGGGGTGAACAAAAGTGGGCTTTATAAATGAGAATGAAGAGGAGAATGGACATTGAATATACAACCAGCAAAGTCTGCTGTAGTCTGCTTGTCCAGACAGAGCTAAATTTGATGCGATTGGAAAAACAGTTAATGATGAAATGCGAAAAGCAATATAACAGAATATCCAACTTATAGGAAAATAGATGTTCTTATATAGTGTCCAAGAATGGTGAGGAAGAGAAGAAAATAAGGATTTTCAAAAAGAAAATAAGATGATACTAACCTGCATACAATTATGTTAGGGATCTAATACCAAAAAAGAGCTAAATTCAGATTAATAACAAGTTATTTGTTGTCTGCACTAT
>CM052895.1:35095038-35112421 GCA_028534135.1 Potos flavus | reverse complement strand
ATTGTGGTTTTGATTTGTATTTCCCTGATGATGAGTGATGTTGCGCATCTTTTCATATTCCATTAGCCGTCTTTACATCTTCTTTGAAAAAAATGTCTATTCATGTTTCCTGACCATTTCTTTACTGGATTATTTGTTTTTTGGGATGTTGAGTTTGATAAGTTCTTTATGGATTTTGGATACTAACTCTTTTATCAGATATGTCATTTGCAAATATCTTCTCCCATTCCATAAGTCGCCTTTTAGTTTTGTTGATTGTTTCCTTCACTGTGCAGAAGCTTTTATCTTGATGATGTCCAATAGTTCATTTTTGTTTTTGTTTCCCCGCCTCTGGAGTTGTGTCTAGTAAGAAGTTGCTACAGCTAAGTTCAAAGAGGTTGCTGCCTGTGTTTTCCTCTAGGATTTTAACGGATTCCTATCCCACAATTAGGTCTTTCATCCATTTTGAATTTATTTTTGTGTATGGTGTAAGAAAGTCACAGGAAGTAATGACTTTGCGAGACACACTGAAGATCTAAAAAGTGCTTTTTTAGGTACAATGCTTTGTAAATGTAAGATCTGTTCCAAATGTCCTTTGGTATTTTCTTTTTCAAATTCCTTAGCTGCTTTCTAGGTTTAGAAAAAGCATAATATTGTTATTGTTTTGGAAACTAATGGATATTTACTTCTTGACAACTCATTTATTTATTTTCAGAATTCATTTTTATTTGTAATTTTGAGTTGAAGCATAGCATGCTACAATACAATAGCCTGCATGCAGAAAATTATATGTAGCTGCAGAACACAGCAGCATGAGCTTTCATGCTGATGTAACCAGATCCCAGATGAAGAAACTAAACCTTGTAAGTCCCCACTCCTCATCCCCTGCCTCTCTCCTCTTCCCCTCCAATTACCACTCCCTTACTTCAAGGCTGCTCTCTATCCTCACTTCCCACAGCACAGAATCATTTGGCCTCTTTTTGTACTTTTTATAGATGGAAACATGCAATATTTACTTTGTTTTATAACAGCCTCTTTTCCTTCAGCATTAGTTGGTGCAGTCATTCATATTCTATTTTGGGAATAGACTACAATTTATTCTACTGTTGATGAACATTTGGCTAGTTTATAAGTTAAGGGCTATTACAAATACTGCTGCTATAAACATTCTAGTCCATGCCCTTTGATAAAATATGTACACATTTCTGTTTGAGTTGTTAGTTTACGTGGTATGGATAATTCAGCTTCAATAAACACTGGCAGTTTTCCACAGAAGTTATATCGATACACATGGGGATTCATTTTTAATTGAAAAATTCGAGACCAAAAAATTTTCATAAAAATGCAACTCAACTGATATTTCCCCTTTTAGAGGTGTAACCTCTTTTCTCAATGAGAACCTTCTCCCAAGGGCATTGTGTGACATTCTCAAAACAGGATGTGATGAGAACAACTAATTAATGATAGTTACGTTAATTCTGCTTTCTAGGTACTCTATTTTATGGATAGCCTTGAAATAAAAATAATATCGTGTCAGTGATTTTACTTTATTCACTTTGCGCTACACTGCAGTAACCTCAAATAATGATCTGGCTTGTGCTCTTTTTTCCTGCATGCAGAAAATTCCATCGACATTATGATAATGATCTGAAAATGCATTAATTAACATTTGATACCATTTCTCCTTCCCAGATCTTTCATTATGCTTTTCTGTTTTCTGCAGATTTATTTTTTCTAAGGCCTTTGCAAGATAATACATTATTAATAGAAAAGTGACTCCTTTTTCCTGAAGAATGGTTCCTTTTGTACTTTTTCTTTTAAAATTTCATCTATGCAGTGTAATATATCTACAGAATTTCAAATATTCAAAATTCTTCGCTCTGATTATATAGCTAGAATTATAGAGCAAGACAAAAGATTTAGTTGTTACACTTCCCTCTGAAGAACGTGAAATAAAGATGGACTGATACTAGGGTTTTGTTTTTTTTTAAGATTGTATTTATTTATTTGACAGAGAGAGGGAGAGAGACTACAAGCAGGGGGAGCGGCAGGCAGAGGGAGAGGGAGAAACAGACTCCCTGCTGAGCAGGGAGCCCATTGCGGGGCTGTATCCCAGGACCCTGGGATCATGACCTGAGCTGAAGGCAGATACTTAATTGACTGAGCCACCCAGGTGCCCCATGATACTAGGTTGTCTAAATTCACTTTCATATGTATTTTCCCAGTTTAAAAATAATTAAAATATACTTAAAGGGGAAAAAAATCCTTAAGTCATTATATTATTGTTTCTACTAGTAAATATATGTGATATAGAACAGTGGTTTCTGGTGTTGGAGTTTTTAAACACTGATTTTAAAAATGTGATAGCTTATATTAGGTTGCCTACTTCTGCTTTGCCAAGTGAGGTAATTTTTTAAAAGATCCTACACTATACTCTTATCATTTCATAAAATCACAGGTATTTTAATTTTTTTTAAATTTTAGCTTTTTTCATTTTATAAGTAATCCTTACTCCCAGTGTGGGGCTCAAACTCAAAACCCTGAGATCAAGAGCCACTGACTGAGCCAGCCCAGAGCCCCACAGATATTTCAAATTTAGAAAAGTAGTAGGGGTGTCTGGGCGGTGCAGTCTCTTGAGCTAACAACTCTTGGTTTTGGCTCAGGTCCGATCTCAAGGTCATGACCTCGAGCTGCATGGTGTGCTCCATACTCAGCATGTTGTCTGCTTCAGATTTTCTCTCCCTCTCCCCCTCTAGCCTGTGCGCGCTCTCACGCTCTCTCTCTCTCTCTCTCTCTCAGATAAATAAATAAATCTTTAGAAAGAAATAAATAAAATGTAAAAATCCTGTCAGAGTAAAACATAATTTTTTAAACATTCTTTGAACTGGGTAAATTTATCTTAGTGACAAATGTATGACACTATTTCTATTTTCTCTTCTCTGTATGGACTGGTGGAAGCTTTGTCACGGAAAAACTTGAATGTTTAGTAGGAACTACTAGAGTAGATGCTTTAAATTAAAGCAACCTCTTTAAGCTTTAAATTTTTGGAAAGCTGAATGTAATTAACAATGATAGCATGAATTGGAAAGGTCTCTTGGTAAAAACTACCCAGTCTATGAAGGCGTATGGATCAGGCCAAGGTGCTTACAAGATTAACCCGTTCACAATGATCCTTCTCTCTTGCTCTTTCATTTAAGGACACTGAGTCAACAGTTTCTTCATAAATGTACAATGATAAAATGTATCATTTGTGAGCTGAATGCAAACATCTTTGGGTTGTATTATCTCATTACTGAGAGTTAGTAGCTATTCCAAGGATTCCATCCTGACGTCTTTTCCTTTTTGTTTGTTTGTGTATGTTCAGAGCAGTAATTTGAACTAAGTTCTCAGACTTGAGCAGACCCTGGAATCTTTGTTCCCGAGGAAAAAAATAATCGTAATTCTTTCATTACAGTCCTTTTTTTTCCCTTCAGGAATGTAATCAAACATCAGCTGTAAACATCGTTTAATATAAGTGAATTAAACCAGCCCACACATTATATTTTCCTTGAGACATATTGCTGGGAAAGTCAATTTTCAATTTTAAGAAATCAACATATGCTGAACCAACTGTCTGTTTTCATTTACATTGATGGGGGCTGAGACTTGTAAATTATTTTTCATTTTCACTTCTAACATTGTTAGTGTATTTGACCTGAAGGTAGAAAACCTTCTTCTGCCTTAGACACCTCCTAAATAAATCTAAGTGAAAATATGAGGGGACAATTGTTTTGATTAAGATAGATAAAGTCCGTAAAGACAGTTTCAGGAAAGAACAGTTCTAAAGTATTAGAACTGCTTTTAATATTAGTTATAATCTTGAACGCTCTATCATGGCATTTATCACATTTTATTTGACTCACGCCGTGTTTTTCTCTTTCATTAGGTGATTGGTTCTTTCTAGAAGAATGTGTCTTATTCATCTTATTTGCCAGTTCTTAGCTCATTTCCTGGCACAAAGCAGGCAGTCAATAAATCTGTTGAATTAATTGATTAATGAGTTGGAATTATATGGTAGTATAAATGGTCTCCTGTGTTCAAAATATATTTTATACAGTTGTATGCAGTATGTATGTATATTTGTGAGTAAAGAGAATTGTATCTTCATATTGAAAAGTTATATTATTTCTCATGCAGATTTAATTCCTTTAATTTTATATCAACATTGAATTTGTGACCAAATTATGCTATTTTGGTACATACATATCTTATGTGCTTATGACGATATAGATCTAAGATACGTGGCATACAAAAATTGGATAAAAAATATTTTATGTCATTAATTTGTTCATGTGTCACCTAATGCCTGAAACTCATTTTAAAAAGTAAAGCGTTGGAAAAATATTACTTTCCCAAAAAGCAATTAATAATTTGATAGCATTTAACTTGTAAAATGTTTTTTGAGAAAACATTAATTTTAGACAAAATATATGTGTTAGAGGAAATGTGTGGGTGGGTGGGTGCGGGAAAAAAAGAAATGGCAGGTACAGTGCTAGGTGCTTGTTAATGAATTATTTCATTTATGCTTGTAACACCCCTTAGGATGGTTTTATCATCCATTTTATGGGGAAATTGAGATTCAGAGAGGTTTACTAACTTGGCCAGGATCACATAATGGGTTGGGAATGGACTTAAAATCATTCTGTTTCCAAATACAGTAGTGTTTTAGGGACCAGATCTATTATTTATGTGAAAAAACAACTAACCTTGATGTTTATTTAAATAAACCCCTGAGGATTTCTGATGTTTCCTGAGTCCGAAAGATTGCAACAAAGAGGAGTGCAGTCTAACTCTGAACAATTTAAATTAAACACCTTAGATTTAAATGCTAATATCTTTTTCAAATAACATTTAGAATTAGAGTTACTATGAATTTCTACAGAGGATCAGGACTATGAATCAAATTTACATGCAGTGTATCCCACCGATCATATTTGCAAGTTAAGTACAAGAGCTTCACGTCTTTCTCCCAAGTGACTTATCTCCTTTTTTGGGCAATGAATGTAACTCCTCCAGAAAGTCTTCTTACTGTTTGCTCTTGTTTCTTAACATTTCAAAAATTTTTGCTGTTTTCGAAAAACATCTAACCCGCACTGAGCATCTACAAATGTGATGATGTGTTTACCTAGGTAAATAAGAAGATACAGCACAATATGGACCAGCCCTTCTAGTCCAGTAGTGAATGAAACTCAGGGAAACATGAGATTGTTCTAAGGTGTGGAGAATGCAGAAACTAGTCTGTATCAGATGTGACATTGGAGCATAAGGGGCTGGCTGAGCAGCTCTGTCTGAAGAGGTGATGTGTATGTGGGTATTTATTACCCCATCAAACCAAAAGAAAGGAGACCCCAGGACTAATGTATGCAAAGGTCATGATGAGAAATAAAGGACAGCAGGGAAAGAATTTCGGAGAGGTAGTCAGAGGTAGTCATTCTTAAAGTCCCATTAATATATTTCATTACATGTGTGAGGAAACAAGGCTCAAAAATATTAAGTAACTTGTTCAGTGTGACAAAATTAGTAAGAAGCAGAGCCAGGGTTTGATGAAAGTCTGTTTGACTCAGATTTTTAAACTCTACTTCCTAAGAGGTATTTTATTGTAATTTCATTATATATTTTAATTTTTATCACATTCAGCAAAAACAAAAACAAAGCCTTAAGTTACCTAAAGTTCCAGGAATTTGGCCGTGTTTGTGCAGTTATTTCCAGCAGACCTTGGCATTCAGACAAAATTCTCCTCAAGTAGAAAAATGCGATCATGTTCCTGGCACTTTACTGTGTCACCACTTGAGGGCGCTCTCAAATTCACTGCAAGGGAAACGGTTAGAGAACAGAGGACACCTGCCCCCAAGTCAATGAGAGCACTTACTGGATCATGACTTCATAATTTGTACTTTTAATTATGCATAACCAAATGCAAATGAACAAAAACATGTACAATTAACCAATACCTGTCCAGATACAGTCTTGTTTATAACATCCTTCCTTGCTCTCTCAGAATAATTTGAAATGTTGATGAAGTAATCATGACATTTTACATTCTTTAGATTGGATCGAAGTGTCTAAATGGTCCCTGAATTAACCAGTGATGTTTTGGCTCTTCTGTATGTAGAAACTTCCATACCTGAAGGATTGTAACAACCCAGACTACTTTCGGGTTTCCAGGGATTAATTATCTATGAATCTCAGCCAGTACCCTCCTCTGGAACAGCCCTCAAGTACATCTTAGAAGGCTCAAGGATAATCAAGTGTTGTCTCCTGTTACCCCACGCCTTGATTTTCCTTTTTCCAAAGCAGGGAACAAAAGGAGTTTGAAAAGCCTAGTCAAGTTGCCTCCTCTTAGAGCCCATGATTTTTTGCTACATGAGGGGAAGAGGGAGAAAAAAAAAAAACTTGACAGAATGCTCCATGATCTGGATTTTGGCTTCTCTCTCCCTTCTCTGTATAGAATTATTTAACGTAACCAACTGCAAGGAGAAAAGTTCATCAGTGCCTACTGCTTTTCCAGAAAGCACTTTGCCAAACCCAGTTGTCATGTCACATGAATGCAGTATTATTTTGAACAGTTGTTTGGGTGGGTCACAAAAATGCATCAAACATTTTCCGCTATGAAAACCCATATGGGTATTTGGGTTACAGGGTATCGTCTGTGGTTCAAACATGTGGTATATTGCCCAAATAGACTCGTGCCATTCCTGCAATGGATGGTGCATTTATATCCATTTTTTCCCATTCCTATTAACATGTGAATGATAAGTCTCATACATCACAACTTCTAGTTTCCTTTTAATGGGATTCCCATATTTATATTTAAAGAAGTCCCCTGAGAATACAACAATGGTCCATATTTATTGAGCATCTATTCTGTGCTGGGCTCTGTGTGAAATACTTTGTTTGCAATATCTCATTCAGTCTTCACAATAGCCTATGAGGGATTTGTCCTTTTTTTTTGTAAGGGTAAGAAAGCATATTTAATTATTTAAGTAATTTGCCTACATTGACACAGCTGGTCATGAGAAAACTACAGGATCTGGGAGATTTAAGCCTATGTTTCATTATTACCTCACAACTTCGTTTTTGAAATTTAACTTCCCTAGGAAACTCCCTGTATGCTTGTGTTTTTACGGTTCCCTTTCTGTCATCCAGGGGCATTAAAGGAATATGCAGCTCCTCTTTTCCTGTTGTCCTACTCGTCTAAGTCTTGATCTGTGGGATGGAAAATTGCTTTGCTTTATATGACCTCAATGCCCTTCGTATCTGTCATAGTGTTAGTTCGTATCTTGATCAGCTTTGAAAACACATTGTAAAGATTGTTAGTTTTTATCAGAGTCCAAGATATGACTAAATATCAGTGCACCAATAGTGAAAAATAAAGACAATACTCACTTTCATTTCCCAAACTTCCAGAGGCATAAAGTAACAGTAGAAGGATAAGCGCATTCATTCCAGACACACATATTGAGTTGCTCCTGTGTGCTTTCAAGAGCAAGAGCTCTGAGTACCTAAGTAAATATGAGCTCAACGAGCCCCAGTTGGGCTTGCTTAATATATCCTGAAGCAGATGATTTTGTTTTCCTTAGGTTTCTGCCAGATAGTATCCAGCACCCAAAACAATCTTTAGAGAAACAAGAAGTCCAGAATAAATAGAACTATCATGGAAACATGTATAGGGATAGACTTAAGGAAACAGTAAGAGCTAGAAAAAACTGAAGACAAGAGGATATTTGTGTAATAATGCATATTTTTAAAGGCTCTAGAATATATAAAATCACATTCAAAAAGATTAGACTTTTAGTTGCAATGTGCTTTGCCTTTTTTAAACTTAAATTATTCTTTTAAATTCAGGTTATTCATCTCCCAAGATGAATATAATTTAACTAAATCTTGTATTAGAGACTTAGGCATTACTCACTCATTGATATGATCAAAAGCATCTTATTCCTCTCAAAAGAAGAGAAACGAAGGCTATTTTTCTAGCATTGTCCTAGAGTCACGTTCTCTTGCCTTATTAGCATTTTATTTCAAGCAATAGATGAAACAGAAATGCTTGTGATTGAGTGAAGATTAATTATAGGGTATGGGAATTTTAGAACCTATTTTATTTTCCTGAATAGTGTCTCTGGCTGTTTTGTTATCCAAAAGGGAGTCAGTGGGGGAACAAAGATCGTGACACATTTAGTAGTATTCAAGATGCACACCCCCTCACTACACTGTCAAAGGGCTGGGCTCATCACAGGTTTTGCGGCTGTGATGTGTTATTGTTGCTTTTGCTGCTGCACCCATGGATGCACCTCTCTGGATGTGTGACTTGGCACTGGGAATATCAGGGCTCACAGGAGGCTGTTAATCCGGAGTCTGTGTAGGAGTCAGTGATGCATAGCTGGCAGATGCAGATTTCAGCCTGGGAAGTTTTACAATATTTCTGACTGCCTTAGAGTATATAGTAGTATCTTTTAGGGAGGATTTTTACTAATTATTTAAACAATGAGTGCTGACTATAATTTCATCACCGCTTTCTGGTATACATTCTGTGTTTAAACAGCATTTCTAGTGGGGCGTAGTAGGGAGAAGCAGTATGGCTTGGTAGCAAAGTGCACGGGATTTGAAGCCAATCTACCTTGGAAAATTACTAAGCCTCAATTTTCCCATCTGTCAAATGGAGATGATAACAGTATCGAACTCGTAAGATTGTTGAGTGAATTAAAGGAGTTAATACAGATTAAAGTATTTCTAGAAATGTCCACATAATAAACACTCACTAATTGCTTGCTTTTATTATTATGTTCCTAATTAACGTGTTCAAGAAATAGTATTAGATACTGAGAACCAACTAATTTATAGATATTTATTGTGTATCTGGGTGCCTTTGCCAACATCACGTATCAAGAAGAACATAGCAAGATGAACCACTGAAACTCCTAGGAGCTGGCAATAGAAGAAAATAAAATAAATAATGGTATAATTCAAACTCTAAGTTCAATGATGGATGAAAGGAAGAAGAGGCTGTTGTGAGTTGTAATAATCAGATAAGATTCACTATGTGCTGAACTTGAACTAACCCAAGAAGATTTAGAAATTTAGTTTAAAACTTAAATTTGAAAGTGATACAACCCTTATAAGACCTTTCTGTGCTCCTTGCTCCTATAGCAAGTTCTCGAAAGTTGAACCTGCTGATTTTCCAGTAATTCCCATCCTATTCCATCAGAATCTCTAATAAGATTACTGTACTTATTAGGAATCTGTATTTGTGTGGAACCCAAGTAATTTTTATCAAACGATGAAAATTATCTTTGAGAACTGCAAACTTATCAAGGCCTTTGCTTTGGCTCTATGTACGTCATTTCAGCCAGTCTTGTCCTTGAACTTTGAGAAGCACCAAAATGAAACAGCTTTCCTCAGCATCTAGCTTGGCCCTTACTTCTTTTGTGAAAAAGCCGTCCTTTACCGATCAGCATTCCTCATTCTCTGTCTCTTATTAAGACTTTTGGGATCCTTTTGAGCAAGTTTTAGGTTCATCACAAAATTGAGAGGAAGATAGAGAGATTTCCCATATAACCCCCTATGCCTCCACACCTGCATGGCCTCCCCCATTATCAATATCCTCCAGTAGTGTGGTTCATTTGTGATAGTTGATGAACCAATATTGCAACATCATTATCACCCGAAGTCCATAGTTACCCTTAGAGCTCACTCTTGGTGTTGTGTTCTATGGGCTTCGGTACATGTATGACCTGTATCCACCACCTATAGTATCCTACTGAGTGTTTTCACTGCCCTAAAATCCTCTGTGTTCTGTCTATTCTCTCGCTTAAACCCCTGGCAACTGCTAATATTTTTACTCTCTCCATAGTGTTGCCTTTGCCAAATACTAAAGACTTGGAATCATATAGTCCGCACCCTTTTCATATTGGTTTCTCTCACTTAGTCATACGCCTTTAAGGTTCTTCCATTCTATTCATGGCTGGACAGCTGAGTTCTTTTTTAGCACTGAATAATACTCCATCATCTGGATGTACCACAGTTTATCCATTTACCTACCTAAGGAAGTCTTTTTTACTTCCAAGTTTTGGCAATTATGAATATAGCTTCTATAAGCCTCTATGTGTAGGTTTTTGTGTGGACATAGCTTTCATCTCTTTTGGGTAAATATTAAAGAGTGTGACTGTTGAGTCATGTGGTAAGGGCATATTTAGTTCTGTAAGAAACCACCAAACTGTCTTCAGTGTGGCCGTACCAGTTGTATTCCCATCACCAAGAATCTGAGTTCCTGTTGATCCACATTCTCACCAGTGTTTAATGTTGTCAGTATTCCAGATTTTGGCCCATTTTTAAAAACAGGTTGTTTGTTTTCTTATTGTTGTGTTTTAAGATTTCTTTGTGTATTTTGAACAACGGTCCCTTACTAGATGTGTCTTTTCCAAGTGTTTTTCCCGCCCATTCTGTGGCTTGTCTCATCATTCTCTTATTTTAATGCTGACCCTGATCACTATTCCACTGTAATACTTACCATGCTGAGTTATGATTGTTCAGTTTTATGTCACCAGACTATTAAATTTCACATTGAGCGTCCTCTTAGTCTCACCTTCACATTTAGTTAATACTCAATAAATCAGTTGATCTTGACACATTAGACATCTTATGATCATCTGAGCTCCTTGTTTTGAGCATATTTCTAGACTACATGGCTCAGATACTCTGATTCTGTAGTTGAAATGAGCATTTGTAAGGATCATGTAAATAGTTCACCATTCTCTTAAACAAACAAACCTGAAAAAGGTAGGTGAATGAAAGTGTCACAGAGCTGAGGAAACAGTTTTAGGAGGGAAAATAAATAAGCATGGCATGTACAAGATAAGGAGATTTGCTGTGCTAGATGCAGTAGCTATGGAAAAAAGAGTAGGGTAAAATTATGGATGTCCTTGAGGAGTCATCAGAGGAGTTTTGAAATGAATGTGACTCTTTGAACGAAGTGGTAATTTTGAAATAGGAGAATGAGTAAGGATGGTGCCCTCAGTAGTTTTCATGACAAGTCCTTGGGATGATTGGATTATATGACCTCTCAAGTGTCTCTTAACACTGGAATCATATAGTGCTATCATTCATGAAATTGTAGATATTGAGCTATGCCAGTTGAATAGTTTGTGTTCATGGGGTAATGCTTTCTACTTAAATAAATTTTTGTTAAATACTTAAATAAATTTTATATAAACAAGAAATTTTGCTCATAAGTGGCTATGTGTAATAATGAATCAGTATGTGGAAAGTGTGCTTAAGTTTTAAAGTAATAGGCTGAAATCAGGTAGTATGAGCTCATGAGAGCCAATTGTTACATTTTCAGAGATTTTGAGAGCCTACTGTTAAGCCATAGACACTAGTGAATTATATAAACCTGCAATTAAATAAATTTATGTAAAACAAGGGTAATCCATACTCAAAAAACTCATTACTCCTAATTATTTTACTACATTTTACTATTACCTATGCTCTTGGGGTTAAGTCAATGTATCTGAGTGATAGAAATACCATGTAAGGAAGTGATACTGCACATCTCTTCCCAACTCCACATTTAGTGGCGTTACATTGGGAGCTTGAAATCAGACAAGGTCGTGGTATTTAGACCATGAAAATTGCCAAATCCTATAAATCAGGCCTTATTTCCCCTGGAGAGCCAACTAATAAGCCTAAATATTTACCAATACACCAGGGGCGACATGTAAAGAAAAATCTCATTGCTTTGAGGGAGAGATTTGCTTTGGTCCATAACATAATTTAAAAGGTGGTCCATTCAGTAATGCCCCCTTCCAGCATGAATCCCCTTCCCCTATTTCCCCATGTAAGACTAGAAACAGGGATTTTTTTTTTTTTTTTTTTTTTTTTAGAAACAGGGATATTTTTAAGTTCCACAAGTGAACTGCTTTAGTTCTAAGAACAGAGAGCAGGTGCCTCATGTGTACTTCAGTGTAGCCTCCTTTCAAAAATATCTCCGAATGTTTTTTCAAAAAAAAAAAAAAAATACCTCCAAAGTCTCATACATTTGCTCTATTTTATCATCTTTTACAGCTTTTCAAATTATTAGAATTTGAAGACCTTTGCGATCTGTCTTGAAAAGCAAGGAGAATGTAGCCGCGGATGAAGCAAACAATGGTTTAGTTTTCCTTTCACTGTATAAAATCATTCTTCATCTTTGTGGAAATAAGAAAATGAAACGTTTTGTTCAGTCGAGAACAATCTTAAGATCTTTCTAACAGCCTCTCTTCTTACAGTGTGGTGGCTTCCTCTAAGCTTGTAGTTCTGCTGTAAAAATCAAAGAATCTTCCTCCTATGAGGGTCCCCAAGAAGCAAACCGTGCTCATGAATGTTATTTTATGTGCTTTTGAATGATGATGTGGCTGAGCATTCTTCAGGGATTTCTGAATTTCGGAGGTATATGCCTTTAAGAGTCGTAATCCTTACTTAAGCAGACATCTATTTAAGAAACGATTCTGGGCAATTTCCCTTTCAGGGTACTTTAAAAAATTAAGAAAGGTGTTCACCAGCCTGTGGCAAATTTGTTGTGAGACGTGTGGCTTCTCGAGGATAGTGCTATAGCTTTGATTCAAGCTGACATAATTAAAGTGTAAACATATGCATTAGTTTGTTTTCATTAAATTTCGATGCAGATAGAATAATCAGATTCATTGAGATCAAATAAATATTCTTACTCTGAAATGAATGGCAACGGAATGTCCAGAAACATAAAAACAAAGACCCAAACATCACCAGAGAGGCATTGAAGGTAAATCGAATATCCTTGGGACTAGCGTGATTTAGTGTTTCCAAGCTCAGTCCTCAGACCTCATGAGAATTGAGTTTCTAGCACTAAAATTTTGGCTGTCTACCCCTAACCAACTGTAACAAATTGGACTAGGTTAGTCAGAAAGTTGGCATTTTTTCAGGGTCCTCTGAAGTTTTAACTTGCTGATTTAGAAACTGTAACTGAAAATTTCCCTCAATTTCTTCAACTGCAGAATGAAGAGAGTAAAAGTGTTGTTGGAGGATTAAATGAGTTTATATATGTAAAGTAGATAGAAAAATGTGCTGTTTTCGAGTAAGTACAATAGTATTGGCTGTTATTACTACTGTTGTTCTTGTTGTTTTGACTTTTGTCAAGAGATTGTACTACCTGGAATGGAAGTAAAGGAGAATGCTTCTAGTGATCACAACTATCAGATGCCTTAAATACCATGCTGAAGCCAGCACACAACTGCAGAGCTATCCTCAGTTTAATATAATCTTGGATAGTGAATATCCATCCTAATGATATTCATAGTTTCCTATTGTGAATGGAGATTTTCGCTTAAAAAAATACTTTATTTTTTTTTTTCTGGTAAAGATTTACTAGAGAGAGCGAGCTCGCGCGAGCGAGCCTGTGCGCATGCGTGGCAGTGGGGGTGGGGGTTGGGCAGAGGAAGAGGCAGAGAGAAACTTAAGCTGACTCTGAACTGAGGACAGAGCCTGCGACCTGACATGGGGCTCCATCTCACAACCCTGAGATCATGACCTGAGTCAAAACCAAGAGTCAGATGCTTAACTGACTGTGCCACCTAGGTGTCCCTTAAGCACTAATTTTTTTTGAAAGGGTTACATTTATTTTCATCTCTTCAGAAATGTTATGTGTCATTCTAGAATCACAGCTGTCTTGCATGTGGAATTCAATTTTTATATTCTTTACAAACGAATGGTATTAATAAAAAATAATGATGGGGTAACAGTGAGTCCAAATATGAGATGGTCATTTACATGAATTTCTTTAGTGACTCGGCTCTTACCTGGAGTTACAAGTCCCTGAGGCAGGAAGAGTGTGTGCAGGGCTCTGTGAGGGAGAGTTTGTTCGTATCGTCTGCTGGACAGTGCACACTTCTCCCAGGGGAAGGTCCTTCTGATAGAGGTGCACTGAGGGGCACAAAGCGAATGAAGGCTTGATGCAGGGAGGGCCCAAAATGACAAAATCTGCTGGGATCATTTATCATGATTCAGCTGGGAAAGAATGAAGGTGGGGAGTTTTTCCTCTAGTTCTCCAGAGATGGCACACACATCATTTATGCATGGCAATTAGCTTATTAATAAGAACAAAGATGAAAGGATTTTATCCCTAAGAAAGAAGTGCTCTCCCCACACCCTCCTCTTATGCTAAATTTTTATCAATGCCTAATGATAGTATGCTTAACTCCATGACAGTCTTTCAGAAAAATGATGAAAAATGATCCCAGAATGGGAGTGCTGAGCTCGTGATGATTTCATGTAGTTTCTGACATGTGCTTAGTAGGCACACAGTTTGAAGTTATATTATGTTTAAATAAATGACCTTGTGTTTATCATTAGAGTTTTGTGTTTTGCCATGAAGAGTGATGAATTGGAATCACCAAATCAAATAAATTTTCCTGCATTCTAATGACATGTTGAAGACATTGAGATATTTGTATTTTAAATAATTACTCCTCAGATGTATTCTGAGGTATGTAAAAATTTGGATGTGAGTGAATTCTGATGTGCTTCACATGACACAGAATGAAATGAAATTTAAGATTTTTTAAAAGCGTTATCAGATGGAAGTTATTAAAAGATATGTGGGGCAAATAGAATGTACCTCAATCTAAGCACCACAAAATGGTTTCTGGATCAGCTTCCTTAGTTATTTAACAAAGAGCACTAATTTTGTGTCAGTATATGGCACATAAAACGTACAATCAAGTGCTTGAAACAACAAGTAACATGAAGCCCTTTTAGATAGCTACTATTAATATCTACATTTTACAGATGAGGAATTTGAGACACAGAAAGATGAATTGCCTTTCCCAAGGTCACATAGCCTATTAAATATGAGCCATGGAGGTCTTCCATAGGAGTTTGTTAAAATCTGGGTAAACAAATTTTTAGTCCTGGTAAACAAATTATCTAGTTGTGGTCCACTAGGTTAATTCAATAAACTTATAGGCAGGAGTAAGGCTGAACACTAAAGCGCATTCTTTTATTTTCATGGCTTGAAGGGCTAAGTGAGGCAGGGATGCCTGGCAGACACCTACTGGGTCTTTTTCCCTGTGCCCTTTTTAGCAACTCCTTTCTTATCTTGTAGCTTCTTTTAAAAAAAAGAGAGAAGTAAAACAAAAAACAGAAACAAAAAGTAAAAACAAAACGACTACTACATATTTTTAATTTCTTTCAGTGGATTTGATTGTGTAATAGTTACTTAGCTATTATAAATTTGTCTTATTTGGCTCACTATGCTCTGTTGATGCTGTAAGCTTTCAGTCACCCTGTAATAAACTAATTAGGTTGTATTATTTGTAGAACCAATGTTTTTACAAGTTTCTCTTAGAGACCCTTATAAAATTGTGGTTACATATGATTATGCAAAAATAGTTTTGTGGATATAATAGGTAGTTTTAAAAAATATTAAAAATCCAAAAATTTCAAAGATTAGTATAATAAACGCACATACACACCATTTAAAATCAAAGTTTTATTATTTTGTCATACTTATTTTATATTTAAAAATTATACATAATGTTGAAATTCTTTTTATTCTGCATCCTGATCCTATTACCCTTACACAGTCAACAACTAACATGCAATTAGTATGTATACTACCTATTCAGTTTTATGTTGCTTTTACACACACACACATACAATACTATATAATATGTTATATGGTTTTAAATTTTACACAAATTATATATCACGCAAGTATCTTCAACATGCTTCTTTCACTCAACAGAATTTTTTTTTCTCCAGTCCCTGACTATACATTCTTTTACCTGTCTGTTGCCTTATTAGTGGTTATTTAGATCATCTTAAACTTTTTAGTATCAAAAAGAGTGTCCTGGAACAAACCAATGAAGGTGAGGAGAATTGTCTGTTTAAGTCTCAGAGATAATCCCAAGCAAACAGGACTGTGCAGTCAATGAGTATGTGTGAAATGAATAAATGAATGACTATCGCCATGATCGCCAGTGTCGTGTTTGCTCCTGCACCAGTGGGAAGTTGCTCTTAGGGACCTGACCAGAGGGGAATTGCAGGGTCTTAGAGTCATTAGGATTACTGATTACCCTATATAATGTTCAGTTATGCTCTGAAATGGCTAAGTTCACCCCCTCATACTCAGCCTGTGGTGGTTATCTGTTTGTCAGATTGTCACAGTATCCTTCTATCAGATTTTTAAAAATACTTATTTGTTAGATGAGAGTTTTGTCATTATTGTTTTAATTATTTACCTTTTTAAAAAAAATATTTAACTATTTACCTTTTTTCCTGTTAGCACAGTGGTATATCTCTTTATTAATCATTTTTGTCCTGTGAGCTCTTGCATCTGATTAAGCAGTACTATTATAACTTTGTTATATTTCCTTAAAATATATTCTTTTTTTTTTTTTAAAGATTTTATTTATTTATTTGACAGAGAGAGATCACAAGCAGGCAGAGGCAGGCAGAGAGAGGGGAGGAAGCAGGCTCCCCGCTGAGCAGAGAGCCCGATGCGGGGCTCGATCCCAGGACCCTGAGATCATGACCTGAGCTGAAGGCAGAGGCTTTAACCCACTGAGCCACTCAGGCGCCCCCTTAAAATATATTCTTATGTCACAGAAGGACTAAATGCAGATTGACAATATCCATGCCAAACTATTTGCAGTTTAAACTCTTAGATGATAAATAGCTTTAATTACTAAATATCTCACAGTGTACAGTAAAATAATATTGAACTAGTCACTCAAAAACTCTTTTTGCCTTTTATCTCATTAGAAATAAATCCTTATTTCTTTACCTATAATAATTATAACTTCAAATATAGATTATGAGTACTATGTCTCTGAAAATAAGTTTGTCCACTAATTTTATTATACCTGGAGCATAAATCTTAGGCCCTTGCTCAGAACCTCAGTTTCCTAAATTCAGTAATTGTGAAATTAATTTTATGTACAGTTCTTTATCCAAAGGATACAAAAATACTGATTCAAAGGGGCACAAGCAGCTTGATGTTTATGATAGCATTATCAGCAATAGCCAAATTATGGAAAGAGCCCAGATGTCGATCATCTGATGAACGGATAAAGAAGATGTGGCATGCATATGTGTGTGTGTGTATATATATATGTATTATGTATGTATTATACATATATATATGTATATATGTGTGTGTGTGTATATATATGTATATGTGTGTATATATATATATATACATATATATGTGTGTGTGTGTGTATATATATATATATATATATATATATATATATATATATATAAAACGGAATATTAGTCAGCCATCAAAAGAATAAAATCTTCCCAGTGACAGAATGAGAGAGAAAGTATTATGTTAAGGGAAATAAGCCTGTCA
>CM052895.1:35022544-35094938 GCA_028534135.1 Potos flavus | reverse complement strand
CTCATATGTGGAATTTAAGAAACAAAGGAGATCAGGGTGGGGGGTTGTGGGGGGTGGGAGAGGGAAATGAAACAAGAGGGGATCAGGAAGGAGACAAACCATAAGAGACTCCTAAACTCATGAAACAAACCGAGGGTGGCTGGGGGGTAGGGGCGGGTAGGGATAGGGTGGCTGGGTTATGGACATTGAGGAGGGTATGTGCTGTGGTAAGTGCTATGAAATGTGTAAGCCTGGGGATCCACAGACATGTACCCTGGGGCAAATAATACATTATGTGTTAATTAAAAAATAAAAAAAATAATAAAAAAATTAAAAAAATAAATAAATCTTAAAAAAAAAAGAAACAAAGGAGATGAACATAGGGGAATGAAAAAAAAAAAAAAAAAAGCAAGGCAAACCATGAAGAGACTCTTAACCATAGAACAACCTGAGGGTTGCTGGTGGGGAGGTAGGTGGGAGAAGGGGTAGATAGGTGATGGGTGTTAAGGAGGGCACTTGTTTTGATGAGCGTTCGGTGTTGTATGTAAGTGATAAATCAATAAATTCTCCTGAAACTGATATTACACTATATATTAACTAACCAGAATTTAAATAAAAACTTTAAAAACATACGTATAGTTCTTTGACGGTTAACCTTACTCTCTTAACAGCCATAGAGCAAATACATTTCGATGCTATTATATTTTTAAAATTAGCGGTGTCTGGGTGGCTCAGTCCATTAAGCATCTGCCTTTGGTTCAGGTCATGATCCCAGCATCCTGGAATCAAGCCCTGCATCAGGCTCCCTGCTCAGCAGGGAGTCTGCTTATCCCTCTCCCTCTGCCCCTCCTCCCACTTGTGCTGTCTCTCAAATAGATAAATAAAATCTTTAAAAAATAAAATTGGTTAAAGATCATTGGAAAGTGTGTCAGGCTTTATCAGTACTTCTTGGGCAGGATAAATTCAATAGATTAACATCCTAGTATAATCCATAGCAGCACTAGTAAGGTTTAAATGAGCACCATAAAAAACTTTGAATTTTCTTTGAAAAACTTAGATAACTTTAATAGTTATTTGTATATTTGTATCAATGTAGTTCTATGATATAAATATTGAGAAGGAAGGGAAGAAGGGTTGGGAGAGACAGAAAACAGACAAAATGAGATCATTGAGACTGTAAAGACAGAAAGAGATTACAAGACTATGAAAAGAGAATGAATATAGTGGAAATAGATGGAGTTGGAGACAATGAGGAATTTATTGTTCATTACTTATATTCTGCCCAGAAAGACCTAGTTCGTTGTGACTCTGGGCTCCTGGTAACAGTTTATACCCTAAAAGCAGTAGGAAAAAATATTTCTGTAGTGACCGTTGTTAAAGTGGGTCCAAGTAACAAAAGTCAAATTCAGAGTCACTGAAGAAAACTTTGAAAAACACCTGATGAGAACGTACTTGACTTTGATGATACAATTGATGAAGAGCAGTGCGGTGAAATATGAGTGCTCATGAAAGATTCCACAAACAATTGTGTTACTTCTGTTTCTTCTTCTTTACTAAAGATAATTTAATGAGAATTGCTAAGGAATAAAACTTCAACATTATGTCAGCTTTATAAGCATTTCTCTAAACTGTTCTCCATGGTTGAGATACCACATAATTAATGTATCCATGATATACAAGAGAAGGAAGATGTATAGTGTATAAATAATATGAATTAAAAATCTCTGGAATAATTCTGCATTGACAGTGATGAAGACGTAAGAACAGAGCTTGTATTAGGTTAAGAAACAAACAAACAAACTAGAAAGTAGGGGTAGGTAGTAGCAAATTCACCATCCATTCCGATTGTGATTCCCAGCCAGCTTTTAGGTAGAGCCTCAACCAGAGCAATTTCATCCAAGTGGGGGAAAAAAAATGCAGACAATTTGAAGGGAGTGGAGAAAGCATAAGAAAGTATGATGAAAGAATTGAAAGGTTATGCAACAGAAGGGTATTTACGGCCTGGCCAAATAAATGAATGGACATATTAGTTACTTTATTTTTAAAAGAGGATAAACACTTCAAGGGAAAGAGAATTAAGGGGTGATACTAAGAGCAATTATGAGAATTACTGGGACAAAATAAAGATTTCTTATCAAGAAGAATTTCCTGGGAGTACAGTCTGTCAGAATGCAGAAAACTTTCCAAATGTAGTTAAGGAGACTTTTCATAAAAAAACAAAAAGGATTTCCTTAAGACATATGAAGATTGGTAAGACACCCATAGAAAAGAGTCAGTGTGAGAGACATTCTATGTACTGCAGAGGAAAAGTAGAGGGCAACTACTGTATCTTCTCATCTGTAACTCCTGTTAGCGAACATACTACAGAACCCTCTGAGAGGCAATAGATCTAAGTGTTAATATATTCTGACTTGGAGTTTCTGCCCGTAATTAGCTGTGAGCAAGGGCAAATTACATCAGCTTTCTACATCTTAGTTTCCTGGTCTGGAAAATAAGGTCCCTTATTAGGCTATTGTTATTATCATTTATAAACTCTGTAAAAATCTTAGTTGATGCCTGGGGCTGTCAGTGCTCCAGCGTGGGTAGCTGTTGGTTAACCCATTGCTTTAGGAGGTAATTGAAAGTAGGAGTTGTGACTTTAAAATATAAAAAATAATCAGAATAGAAATATTGATGAGAAATTTTGCTTTCTCTCAAAAACGGCATTAAAACTATACAGATGGAATATTTTCCCCACAAAAGTTAATCAGAATATGACATTTATAGAATTTACAATAACAGTGCTGATATCTGTAAAGTGTGTCATTAGACTAGGTCTTATGACTTTATTTTTAAGAATGACATTAATATTAACTTGTGTTACTTTAGATTAACCTTTTTTTCCTCCCCTGTTATAAGAAAATGTAGAATTGGGTGGCTCAGTTGGTTGAGCATCTGCCTTCGGGTCTGGTCATGATCTCAGGGTTCTGGGATCGAGTATCGTGTCAGGCTCCCCGTGCCTCGGGAAGCCCGCTTCTCCGTCTGGCTCTGCCTCTCTTCCTCTGCCTCTCTGTCTCTCAAGAATAAATAAATAAAATCTTAAAAAAATGAGAAAATGTAGAATTGTGTTACTGAGACTTCGAGAAATTAGGGTGTAACAGGCATCCTCATTGAATTACTGTGTGCTGAATTTAAAGTTCTGTCCTTTGTAAGAATCCCCACATTTTATTTAGGATAAATAGTAAGTTCTCCCTAGCAATGGAGCTTCAGAAGTCTTTGTTAGTTCTTCTATCATATTTTAAATGAAGGTTTTTGTACTTTCCTGCCTCACCTATTGCATAGAAGCCCCTCCTGTACTTTAAGCTAAACTGACAAGGTCCCCTCTTGATGGTAAAACTCAGCTGACTTCTCCACAAAATCGCTCTTGCCTCATCCCTGTCTCAAGCCCCCACTGGAATTCTTCCCACTTCTTGTTAGTACTGAGCCAGCACAGCTCTGCTCAGTTGTGTAATTGTTTATATGCTTGTGACGTGTTCGCATGCCCGTATTTACCCTATCCCATCCAGATTCAGAAGCTCTCAAGGAGACAAAGCACATCCTCTCTTTCCCTAGTAATCCCCAAAGCACTCAGTGCCATGCTGTGCCCACAGAAGGGAATGGGTAAGCCTGCTACAGTTGACTGGAGCCTCCTTTCCCTTCATAATTCCCAGAGGTGATCTACCAGCAGAGCTCTGTCTAAAGTAATTGAAGCTTGGAATGTGTATTACCATTATGCTGATGGTTATTACTTCCTTTATTTTTGAAGAAGTGGTTGTTGGGTTCCAAGCTAACTATGCGATTTTCTGCATTCCACTGAGCAATTCTCAATTAGAAACTGCCGCTCAGTCTTCTGCACTCCTAGGTCACCCTCCTGTCCTCAGTAGAAGGAGGAGAGGAAGTTGCAGTATTTACACTGAGATGGAGAGCCTTGAGCAGTTGAGCCCCGGGGCTCTTCTGGACTAATGTTTCTGTTCAGCTTCTCCCAGAGTTTTCAACAAAAGCTGTCAGAAACCAACTCTGTGTCTGAAGAGCAACTTAGTCTATGATTTCCATTTCTTTCTACTCCCTGACGGGTTTCTTGCTATCTAGAAACTTCTCAGCCAAGTAGCAGACTCTTGGCACCAATAGTTCTTTTCCTCTCTCAAATTCTATATTCTTCCTTGGCATGTTAGTTTGTTTCTCAAAAAACTCTTATTTTCATAAAACTACCCAGGAATCAGTGTTAGGCTTTCTGATATGAAATAACTTCAAAGCATGTGTTTCAGCAAAAGAGGAGCTTTTTTTTTTTTTTTTAAGAGTTTGGGTTTTCTGTTTATGGAGAAGAGTTCCTAGGAATTTTGTGCTTAGCTGGAAGTATTAAACACATTTACTTATTTCCTCAATATTAATTTTTCTTCCCAGGTCTGCAGGGGTAAAGGTTAGGAGTTAAGGGCTCTGATCCTGGTTCAATCTCTAGCTTCGCCATTTTGGGGAAGTTCCTTTCCTTCTGTGGATTTCCGTTTCCTCCTGTATAAAATGTTGAGTAGAGTGGGCAGATAAAGGTATTGCTCTTTAAAGCAACTTTGGAGACTGAAATGCTATGATTCTACCATTGAATTCACAGCTTTTCAATACCAGACAAGACCTAGCATTAGTGTTGATAAATACATATTTGGGGACATTCTTGATTAAAAAAAGAGAGAGGGGGCCCAGTGAAAAATGAAGAATTTTGAGCCAATGCTATTGACTTATAGTCAGGGTGACTTTCGTCCTAAGTAGACGTAAGTGGAAACTTCATTAATTGTAGGTCTTAGGTAATACTTCTTTTATCAAAATTAATCACTTATTTTTAAATTAGTCATTGTGAATTGACATAGCCAGTGTGACCCTTTATAGCTCTGAGGTTCTTTTTGGTGAATAATATAGTCTACACTAATGAGAAGAGAATAATGTGCATAGGTCTCCTCTCCACAGCCAAGTTATCAGGAATAATGTAATAACCAAAAGCAAATCTTAAATGGAATTATGATTGATGGGCAAGCTGTCACTATCAAGAAGGTACAAACTGTCATGCAGCCTATTTTCATAAGCTATTTTTCATACACTCCCAGCTCGCTGTCCTTTAGACATTATGATAAGTGTCTTGCGTGGAATATTCATGCCACACTGGTGTGACAGTGTTCTTGAGGCAGAATTAGCTGCCTCTCTGGTCAGAATTAGGTGACAGATTCCACTTAAGGTGACAGGACACAAGACCCACTTAGAGTCCCAGGCTTAGGAAACTATTTAGATCTCTATATCCCTGTTCATCAGCAGTAAAGGTGCACGGTTTTGATTCAACACACATTTCTTGAAGACCACTCAATAGGAAATGACTTTTTAAAAAGATTTTTATTTATTTATTTTAGAGAGAGAGAGAGAGTGTGTGAGCAGGGGGAGGGGGAGAGAGAGAATCCCAAACAGACTTCACGCTGAGGACAGAGCCTGACATGGGGCTCAATCCCAGAACCCTGAGATCATGACCTGAGCTGAAATCAAGAGTCCAATGCTTAAGTGACTGAGCCACCTGGGTGCCCTTGAAAATGACTTTTAAAGTCTATTATATGAATTAACAAATCTTTTAGTTATAGCTCAAGATAACAGATAGTTCATGTTTTTGTGAATAGCTATATTTGGAGTGTGGAGACCACATTTAGATTTTTCAGATGTCAAAGAATGCCCCGAAGATGAAAAATAAAACCGTGTTTGTCTTTCTCTGTTTCATACCCATACACATCACTATGTGGTGAAATACTTTTAGATACATTATTTCAGGCTATATAACATTATGATAAAAATTTCTAGTAGTACCAAGGATAGTGTCTCTGCTTAGAAATAAAACTTTACTAATTTTATATAATTTAAAGAAATAGTCAATGAATATAAAAACACATACACGTAGGTAAACACCCCCTTTTATTTTACATAAATAAGAACATGCTATAAATACTGTATGTACTTTGGGTTTTTTTTTTTTTTTTACATATAAATTCTTCTAAATATCTTTCTATAGCAGCATTTATAAAGTAACTCATAACTCTTTTCTTCAAATATTTATCATGAGAATATATTTTATAATTTATAAATTATATTTTATCATTTATAAAACAATCCATGTTTGTTACGAAATCTATGTCTAACCTAGTTTTTCACTAGAGTCACAGATTGATCATAATCCTGTGATTACTCCATTTTTGAAAATATTAGGTTTAATTTAAACGGATAACTTCTATTATTCATGAGACCATAGGTTGGCAAGCATTTTTTTTTTTTTTTTTAATAAAGAGCGAAATTACTAAATATTTTAGGCTTTAGGGGCCATGAGGATTCTGCCACAACCACTCATATCTGTCGTCATAGCATGAAAGCAGCCCATGGCAATATGTAAACTAATGAGTGTGGTTGTGTTTCAATAAAATCTTATTTCAGAAACAGGCCACAGGCTTCATTTGGCCTGAGGGCCAGAATTGCTGAGAGCCCTACAAGACCAACATCTTGAAGTGACCAACTTGTGAATGAGTTTCCACAAAATTGAGAGTGTCTTAAAGGCAGGGTCTGTATCTTGTCATTTCCAATTCTCCCCAGTACCTAGATGAACAGTAATTCAACAAATGGTTTTTGAATTAAAGAATTCATTCCCAGAGAAGGTGTAAAAGCAGCCCATTGTTTTACCATTTGCTCTCCCTGAACATGGGCTATGTTGTTTGTAACTGAAGACAGTTCTATTGTAGTCTCTGGCTATGTCTTACCCTCATGTGTAGCTAAGGAGTTGTACAAGCTCTAAAAATATGTTACTGATCATAACAAAACTGTTTTATCAAGAAATATAAATTAAGTTTTCTAATGAAGCTGATGTGCCTGCTTCATGCAGTTGGTTTCTGCTGTCTTGCTGATGTTCTGCTATAAAGCTTTACTGGGTACCATGTGTATATTACTGTTATCATTTGAAGTTTCTCATTATGATTGATCCAATTTGTCTTTTGTTATCCATAATCAAAAATAATTGAGAATCACTGTTATGCTTACTGTCTTCTTTAGGTTTTGAGAAATCTACTCTGTAATATTTATCTAGAGCCATTAATTTATCAAGTAAGTATATGTGTGTATTAAGGAGAAAGAGCTAGAACACGGACCTATATCTCTATATAGTACAATTTTGTGTTCTGCCTACCACCATCCTTAGCTGTACCTTACTGAAAATATCTATGAATAAATGTGAATTATGTCTTCTAAGCATATGATGCATTCTAGAGTTTATTGCTTCCTGAACCATGAAACACCATTCATAAATAAATTGGTAAGCTCCCTGAAACCTCTGTAAGCCACACTGAAAGAAAAATCTAAGTCAGGTAGAGCTGTGCTTATTCTAGCCTAGAAGAGGTTATTTCTAGTTCTTACTCTCGATAGCCTTATAACTTGAGCACAGAATGTCAGGATTCCATTACTTTAGCTCTTTGGTTCAATCACATTGTTTCTGATATCCCAGCCTTTAATTATTTGAATTCCTATTTTTACTCAAGAAGGTGGGCCTGTGCCAGGTTAGTTACCCTTAAGCTACTGGCTGAAAGGATTGTCACTGATCCCTGTATCCAACCCAGTCACTTCCTGATCTAAAGCGCTCAAACCAACTGGAGCACAAACAACCATGAAATCCTCACTGGCCACACCTTTCCCTGGCTCCAAGAGAAGCTTCAGAAAAAAGAACAGAAATGAACTTTTATAAAGGGATTAGCTTGGGTGAGAAACATTCTTCATAGCCAAGTAAATAGAACTTGAGAACCCACTTGGCTGGCCTTCGAGGCACTGGTATCTTTGGGGATTTCAGGGTCTGTATTTCATTTCTGCAGGTTTACAGACATGGAACACCTTTGGAAAGGTCGCAGAGGTCCAGTACAGGTCTAGAGATGCATCAACCAAACATGTATCAGATTTAGTCTCCAGAATTATACTAGGAGCTTTGCAGCACTGTTATCTTCATTTTGCCACTTGCTCAACTTGCAGCTGAGAGTCAAATGTAGACTGTTTAACTCTGAGCAGTGACTTTTTAACATTGTCCTACAATTCCCCATTTTGAAGAGTTGGTTCCACAAAAGATAAGTGGAGATCCCTGGATTGCTAGGCCAAGCATTGGCCTTATCAAATTGCTGGGTACAATAACTACCATAATGTATGTTGACTGCTGTGTACAGTTTCTGGCACAAAATTAAGCAGTGGATAAAACGTTAACTGTTAATATTAATAATCTAGATAGGCTTTGGGCAAATTCAAAGGAAAAGTCTTGGTAATTTTATTTAAATAAGGTGCCTAAAGTATCTAATTTTATCAGTGTTGTTGTTAAACCAAAACTTAGCATGCAAGGAGATACATGTACCATAGTTTGGGAAAACTGTCTTGGTTCTCCCTTTTATAACCTTGAATTCGGTGAGAAACAGCCTTCAGTGGTTGAAAAGTGAGAAGCGTAGACAGTAAGAGACTCTTTCTTGTGTTTAAATTTGAGGTTTGCCTTCCTACCTTCAACTTTATCTTCAGAACACTCTCCTGGCTGGGTCTGGGTCTTCCTCAGTTTATGGAAGGTGGCAAGAAAAGTCCTCAAATGTTTTGTTTGTGATCAACATAACAAATCATGAGCTTTTACCTGGGAGGCTCTGAATAAGAGTCTGGCTACTAAAGCAGGGGAGAACCTGTGGGAGCTATTATTTCTGGTCTCCCTTATCAAGCTCAGAACAATCTTTTCTTTACTATACTCATGTCACATGGACACAGTCAATATTAAATTCCAAAAAAAAAAATCTCTTGCAGAAACAGCTGTGTTCAATATACAGCCAGTTTACTCTGGCAAATTGCTAGAAATGGAAAAGTTTCCATTTCTTTTTGTGTTTATTCTTGATAGTTGTCTTATAAAAACTGCCTTTTGTAAATAAGGGAAGCCTGGTTTTAAACAGATTTGACTAATATCTGTAGTTGGAATATTAAGTCCTACAAAGTTTTAGAAAATTAAGATAAATTTGATGGAAAGACATATATGTAACAAAGAAATTTTTTTTTTAAAGATTTTATTTATTTATTTGACAGAGACAAAGTGAGAGAGGGAACACAAGCAAGGGGAGTGGGAGAGGGAGAAGCAGGCTTCCCGCTGAGTAGGGAGCCCAATGTGGGGCTCAATCCCAGGACCCTGGAATCTTGACCTGAGCCGAAGGCAGACACTTAATGACTGAGCCACCCAGGTGCCCCCAAAGAAAATATATTGAAGTATCCTACCCCCATGGTTCCATTTTTTTCCATCTTGCATCTAAACTGGATTTTGATCCTTTTATATGTACATTGTCACTTGGTCTGAAACCTGAGAGGTATCATTTAAGCCCAGAGTTGGATCTCACTGAATGCCTTGCTCACGGACACCACACTGTCTTTGTGTAAATGTCCCTTGCTGATGCATAACTAGAATGGGGAAAAATTAGTTTTTCGAATAGCAGAAAATACCCAACAGTTAATCACACTAGGTTTATGAGTTGTAGCAAAGCAGCCCAGTGGATCAGTGGATTCTCTGAATAGGAACTTAACTCTGCTCTCTCTGATTTTTATCCAATCCCATGCACATTTCTGGGAACACTTGAAGTTCTCAGTCCACGCTGAAGAATTGAAAAAGAATCTACAAAATTCAGATGACAAAATTAGCGAGGTGTGCCCTGATGCCGAAGTCTGTCCCCTGGCAAAAATATAGGTGATTAGGGAATGGAATAACAACTATAGACAACCAGGATCTCATTAAGTATGGCACATTAATTACAATAAGTGAACATTTGGTGCTTGGAAGAATGAGTTTTGCAAAGTATCCAAATTAATGTCAGGGAGTAGCCTAGGCCTTGGGGAGATGAGAATCCTCTGCTTTTAGATTAATGAAACAGGACTTTTGGTTTTCTTGTTTGTGTTAATAAATAAGACTTGTTAACTTGTCACCTACATAATACTGTGTGAGTTTGACTAAATAAAGGTAAAATCTCAGATATGTTCCATCGTGTTGACAATGACTGAATGTTTATTTGTAAATTGTTACTTGTGGGGGGGTTATCTCTTTCATTTCTCCTTGAAATACTTTTCTTCATCCAAATTTTTCTAGATAGAGGCTAAGTGTTAAGTTTCTTGTTGTGTAATATAATCTCTGTCTCTTTCACTCCCCAACTTGGCATCGGGGACATATAAATGAAGTTTTCTCAGTACCCTCACACCCTGTCACTATAGCAGATACCGAAACAATGTTTAATGAATTTCTCCTGAGAGTGTGTATCTTGTTCAAGTCATTCATGCAAACATTGAAGAGGACAGACAGGGCTCTGCTGATCACCACTAGCAAACCTCTCTCTAGTAGACCTCAGCACTTCAATCTGTACTCTTTGGTTACAGTTGTTCAACCAGTTACTAATCTAGCTCATTGTAACTGGTTGAACAACTGAACCCAAAGGGTACAAAGTGGTAACATTTCATTGAGAAGTCGCCTGGGGATAAAGAAAACACTGCCAGATTCCCTTTCAGTATGCCAAGGGAAAATTCCTTCTCAAGTAGAAGCTACATGGTACCTCTTTGAATTATCATTAATTTGTAATGCTGTATAAGCCCACATGTACCATCCGTTCTTGTGATGAGGCTTATTTGAAGTGTAATATGCTGCCACCATAGAAAGAGATACTAATTATTGTCTGAAAATAACCAAGGGTATGAACAATAAAAAGTTTTTTTTTTTTTAAACAAGGCATGCTTCTCTTATTGATAGTTGTGTCTCTGGACTAAAGTGAGATATGTGATGTGAGATGTAAATTCTGATGTGAAATAGATAGTCATTTGCAGTTTATGGGAGGGAGTGTCTCCATGTACATTTGTGGTCAAGAGTAAGAAGCTTTTAGATGATTATTCTATTTTGGAATAAACATCCAAAATAAATTTCTTACTCTTGATGTCACACCATATTGGCAAAACATTATGGTAAAGCTATTGTTCATTGTCTCAGAATGTTTTCTCTATGAGGACCCAGGGAACATTTCTACCTGAGGCTTCAGTATCAAGCTGAGCTCCATGTCTTTTGAGTAATTTCAAACTGTGTAAAAGATTGTGTTCTCTTTTCATATAGACTGCTAAGAAGCTCACTGTTCACATGTGGAACCTGTGGGATGCATTTTGAACAATTTTGTTTTCATATTCTCCCTCAACACCATCAAATCTTTTCTTTAGGCATGATATAATTAACAAATGCATAACAAACCAAAACCTGTTTCCAGATGAGATTGCTGTTGAGGTATAAATGTATCTGTCCTCCAACTTTCCACCTGATTTTTTTTTTGTCATATTTCTGTTGAGTAGGGCTCTCTTGTTCCATGGAGATTTCATTCTCTGTTGCCATGTTCCCCATGCCAGAACCACACTTTACATCTTCATGCTTCTCTCTGCCTTCAGACCTCTGTGTCTACTGGTATGTACTCTTTCTCCTGCAGGTCCTCAAACATGGACAGAAAGCTGTACAAGAGTTGAGCTGTTTTTCACCAGAAATCCATGAACCTGTAGCACAGGTGGATTTGACTGCTTTACTAAAACCTTGAGGTGTTGTGAGGAATATTCACCTTGATCGTGCACCGCACAGACTTTTGTTATCTCCTCACCTAGGTGCACCTCATGGAATCTTAGCTTTCCAGAATCAGCACTTTACTCTGACCGTGTGACTCGCCCAATTGTAAAGCTCCCTGGGGATGTGTCCCAGGGTCTCACTGCACCACCCACATCCGTAAATTCCCAGGAATTGCATTTTCTCCACCTTGTTTATTTTACTTTTCAGTATTAATTGTTCTAGAGAAGTGCCTTCACTTACTTAACAGACATATGTAACCACTATGTTCTAGATGCAGGAGACACTAACATAATAAATAAAACCTATTTCCAAAGGAGTTCAAATTAAAGGAGTTTAAATGATGAAGGGAGTAGAGATTTAAATAGGTTATCAAGACAAATATGTGGTGAGTGCCATGATTAGCAATATGCGTAGGGCTTTATGGTAGTGGGGAGCATGACCTAACCTAGCCTGGGGTGAAAGGCATGACCCCAGGTGAATCTTAAAGAGTGAGTGTGGGGTTGGGGGGAGAAGTAGAGGTTCCAGGAGGAGAGAAATAATAGAAGCAGAGATGTTCAGGGAAGAAATTACATGGTTTGTGTGACAAAGAGACATTGTGACACTAGAAGTAAACAAAGACCATGCCCTGGGGAATTTTGTGCCGGCATAAGGACTTTGAATTTGTCCTGGAACTATGAAGTATCCAAGCAATGGTGGGGCAAGGTCATATCATGGAGGCTAAATGAAAAATAAACGTGCAAGGGACTGATCTGGAGGCTTGGAGTACAAAAGGTGGACGCTGCCATGGCTCAGGCAAAACATCACCTGGGCTTGAGCTAGGTTAATAGTTCCAGAGATTGAGAGAAGGATGCTAGTTCCATAAATGTTTAGTAGGTATAATAGGCATGTTGTATGAGTGTAGTTGGGAGAAGGGGATAGGTTCTTTGATGAGTGGTAATTGATAAATAAAACACGGAGGAAGAAGGTGAGGTTTGGGGGCAGGTGGAGCAAGTTTTGAAGGTAGTAAGAAAATTGAAGTTCTATTGTGAACAGGAGAGTGGGGAAATATAGCAGACAAATAAGTATAAGTATTTATCCAAACACCTCATGTGCACATTTATATAATGCATGCTATAAAGTTATTTTCCTTTGTTCATTTATTGGGTATTTTGTATAAATATAGCTGTGTTGTCTGGTGATTCTTTTCTCCCATTTCATTTTCTGGTATGTGATGAATCTGAATCATAAAGAGATGACCATTTCTATTTAATCTTTTCAAAGTCACATTCTTATGTCATTTTGATTGTTAATAAAGTACCTAAGTGGTGGTCCTTTTTTTTTTTTTTTTTTAACCTTGGTGGCATGATTTATAGAAGGAAAATAAAAATGTCAAAGATATGTTTGCCCAAGTTGGGGATGTTGGTAAAGTTATATAATATCAGAAAAGGGTTTTCTGAGTTAGCCAACTACTGCGAAGTTATATTAGTAGTGTTCTCAATTAATTGATGATTTCACTCTAGCTCAGAACCGATACAGATCGCGGTCACTCATCCCTACAGTTCCAAATGTTTTGTTCTCTATTAGTTCTCTAGATATTCCCAGTTGGGAACTGGATATAGTTCAGTAAGGTTATGAAACTTCCTCATGCAGCGTATTGAAATTTGTGACCAGGGATTCGTACAGAGCTGCTATTGGAATGTCTGCCCTCTACTAGATTAAATCTGCCTGTACAAGCTCAGGGGAGTCTGCCGGAGACTGTCTGGTCAATACTTTCTAGCCTCCATCAAGAAGCAGCTCTTAAGATTCTCTCACGAGGTAAACTGTCTAAATTAGGTCTAACTAGTAGATGGTGATTTAAATAAGGGATATACCGACACTTAATTGGCATCAATCTAGCCTTAGGGCGATTTTGGAAAACAAAAACAAAAAACAAATTTCTTTTTGATTCAGCTTGGGAGGGATAGAGATGTAAAATATCTCTCATTCTGTATATTGGTTCTTCAGTATTTATCAAGAAAGTGGCACAAGTCAGTCCACAGACAAGCTTCACTGACCTTTGACCACAAATCATCTTCCTCATCTTCCTCTTTTTTTGAAGTCATTGCAGTCATTATCTCTAGCAGCAGCAGCAGTGGCAGCATTATCATCATCATCGTCATCATCATCATCATCATCATGATCAGATAGCTGCCCCTTCTTGGGTGTTCAGGTTTGCCTCTGTTTGAACCAGGCATTCTGTGTCCAAAGCCTATGTTCTTCACTTCCATTCCATGATCACCTTTCTGATAGCTCAGACTCTCACAAGGGGAAAAGGGAAATTTGGTGTTGTGCTTTTAAAATGGATTTGAGATACCAGGCACCTGGTTGGCTCCGTCAGTTAAGCATCGACTGTTGATGTCAGCTCATGTGATCTCGGTGTCGTGAGACTGAGCCCTCCGTTGGGCTCCAAGCTCAGTGTGGAGTCCGCTTGAGATTTTCTGTCTCCCTCTGTCCTTCCCCATGCTCTAGCTGTCTCTCAAATAAGTAAATAAATAAAGTCTTCAAAATGGATTTGAGATCCAGTAAGTTTTGTTTCTCTTGGTTCTCTTTTATATAATTGTTAGAGGTGATATCAGAAGAGTAAATATTTTATATTTAAAAAAAAATTTGAGATACTTATAACTACCAGCCAGATACCTATAATTTATTGCCATGTTTAGTGTATTAAATTGTGACAGGTATTTCTGATTCTTTTTTCCTCCCTTCTCCCTCTAAAAAAAAAATCCATTTGTTAATTTAGCATATCTCCTTCTGTCTGTTCCGTGAAACTATAATTTCTTTACAGACTAATGAGAATCATACATTGTCTCAGCTACCAAGAAATACTAGAAGTGAGTGGGTTAAGGAAATCTGTTTCAAAGTCTCAAATAGTAAAACCATTGATGTCGAAAGCTCTTCTGTTCTGCCTGAGCCTGATGGAGGATGTGGTAATGGAGAGGTACAAAGTGCACTGCGTACCCAACAAGCTAATTGGCCACTTTGAGGACTCTCTCAGGCCCAAGTGCCAAGTGAAAGCTCTACTCTCAGGGAAATTAGGCAACTGCCATGGTGGTTTGCAGTTTTTAGAGGCACAGAGACTGAGTTTCTTATCTGAATGTGTGATGAGCTAGTGAAGGTGGTTCTTTGAATCAAACGCTTGTTGATGTAGGTCTTCACAAATAGGAGAATATGTGATGCTGTTGGCCCGTTACAAGAGCTATATGTGTAATTATGGTTTCACTCTCAATAGATTGCTTTCAGGGTATAAAGCAATTCCTGTTATTTCACGTTCTTGCTATCTCCCAACCTCAAAAAACAGATCAGTAAATCCAAAATGTCTGTAATGACATGTAGGCCAGCATTCTTTTTGCTTTTAGTGTTATAATGTTTTCAGACAGCACAGCGGTTCACAGGTAAATTTCCTTGTGATAGGATTTGAGTGTGCATATATGTGGTGCTTCTGGCCTTCTACCTTACCCTTCATGTTGGTAATGGTTTTTAAGGGCCCATGTGGAAGAGTAAACCACAAGACTATCAATTTTTCAAATATCCATACAATATAGAAAGTCACAGGTAAAGCTAATTACTTTGTGATCTGCCTCAAAGGGGTACAGGGCCATTTCTCTCCCCTCTAACACATACACAGACACCCTTCTGCCAACCACTCATGGTTTGAAAAATATGGCAGGCTCTCTCTGGTCCCTATAGAGAATGCCCTCTTCCTCCTTCTTTTCCCTAGCATCCTGCTGCTCCTCTCCAATCTCCAGGTCAAAGGGCAGTTCCTCTCAGAAGCCGTCAGGCAAAATGAGGAGCCTCTTCCACTGGGCCCTAGTTCTTTAATGTTTTCGTTTCACAGTAGCATAGCATTTGCCATATTAGACTCCATTTATCTATTTATGGGTCTGAATCCTCATTAGACTGAGCTCCTTGAGAGACGTGCTGTTCATAGCAATAAATCTGATGTCTGTAGAACTTCAGTATTAGTTTGTTGCATAAAATAACTAAATAAGGGGAAGAGAATTAGGAAAATTTGTTATGGCAAGTGGGACCAAAGGCTAGATCCCAGTGGGATGGTTCAGCTGAGTTAACGCCTGGCCATTCCAGCCCACATCAACCTGCCCTGTGTGGTACTCACATCTGAGCCGCTTCCCTGACTGTTGTTCTTCAGTAAATCTATAATCTCAACTCATCATAATAGCGGAGATCTTGGTAACAGGTTGCCTGACTCCTGACTGATATGGGGAAATCCTGAACAGGACTGGGTTGGAATCCTGTCTCACAACCTGTGTGATCTTGACCTAGATATTTTATCTCCCTTAGCTTCAGTTTTCTCATCTCTTAAATGAGCATAAGAAAACCTTAATTAACAGGTTTGTTGTGAAGATTAAATGAGATGATATGTGTGGGATTCACGGTACAGGAATAGAGTTAACACTTGATAAGTATTCATTGAATGAATGATTGCAGTACCCCAAATAGAGAAGCATTCCCATTTTCCCTCATCCATCCTCCATATGCCCTTCAGATTTGCCTTGCTGAGACCCTAGAGGAGATTTAGTTCACTTATTACCTATTTTCTTATCCCTCTATATGCCTCCTTTATACCACTTAACATAATGATGATTAATTGATTATACAACTTTTTGCTTAACAGATATCTCCTCTTTTAGAATATAAGTCCACAAGTTTAGACACTCTCTGTTGTATAAAATGATTTATTTCTAGTACCTAGTACAGTGCATGTATAAATGGATAAGTAAACTTCATTTAACTTTCTAAATAAATATGGCCTCTAATTTAGATTCACCCCAAATTATTCCCAGTTCAGGAGAGCTTTCTCAACTCTCTCAGCCCTCAGATGAACAAAACTACTCTCATTCTACATTAAAACATATTATGTCAGCATTTGCCATCATCATAAACAACTTCTCCTTGAATTTTTTTCCATACTAGATCTATTTCTGGGTTTGCTTACTAATGAGTGTTAACTATTGATTTGATCACTTTTTCCCCTGATTTCTTAATTCTCATGTATTTAACTCTTTTCATTAGATATTGCTTCAACAGATCTTTGTTGTGATAGTCACTCCTCTAAGCACTGTGGAGGGATGTAAAGGTGTGTGGAGCACAGTTATTCCAGTCAAGGAACTTACAGAGTAATAGAAGAAGTAATACATGTGCAGGCTTAGCTGAAGTATAAGACTATGGGACAAATGCCCCCACCTTTTTAGGGCTTAAACTCGTGACCCTGAGATCAAGACCTGAGCTGAGATCAGGAGTCAGAGGCTGAATCAACTGAGCCACCCAGGAGCCCCTGGACAAATAGCTTTAAAAAGATGCAAACCTCTAGTATTTTAACAATTTCCGGTCTCACATTTAGGTCTTTCATCCATTTTGAACTTATTTTTGTATGTGGTGTAAGAAAGTGGTCCAGTTTCATTCTTTTGCATATTGCTGTCCAGTTTTCCCAACACCATTTGTTGAAGAAACTGTCCTTTTTCCATTGGATATCCTTTCCTGCTTTGTCAAAGATTAGTTGGCCATATAGTTGTGGATCCATTTCTGGGTTTTCAATTCTATTCTATTGATCTTTATATCAAGACAGTACTCTGTTGATTACTACAGCTTTGTAATATAATTTGAAGTCTGGAATTGTGATGCCTACAGGTTCGCTTTTCTTTTTCAAGATTGCTTTGGCTGTTCCGAGGTCTTTTGTGGTTCCAAACAAATTTTAGGATTGTTTGTTCTAGCTCTGTGAAAAACGGTGTTGGTATTTTGATAGAGATTGCATGAAATGTATAGATTGCTTTGAGTAATTTAGAATTTTTTTAAAGATTTTACTTATTTATTTGACAGAGAGAGGGAGCACAAGCAAGGGGAGCAGCAGAGGGAGAGGGAGAAGTGGGCTTCCCACTGAGCAGGGAGCCCGATATGGGACTTGATCCCAGGACCCTGGGATCATGACCTGAGCTGAAGGCAGACACTTAACCATCTGAGCCACCCAGGCACCCCTAATTTAGGCATTTTAACAATATTTGCAACCACTCTGGAAAAAAATATGGAGGTTCCTGAATAAGTTAAAAAATAGAACTACCCTATGATCTATTAATTGTACTACTAGGTATTTATCCAAAGGATACAAAAATACTAATTTGAAGGTATACATGCATCCTGATGTTTATAGCAGCATTGTCAACATAGCCAAATAGTGGAGAGAGCCCAAATGTCCATCTGTTGATCAATGGATAAAGAGGATGTGGTGATGGTGGTGGTGGTGGTGGTGGTGGTGGTGGTGTGTGTGTGTGTGTGTGTGTGTGTTGATTGTAATATTACCAAGCTATCAAAAAGAATTAAATCCTGCCATTTGCAATAACATGGGTGGAACTAGAGAGTATTATGCTAAGCAAAATAAGTCTGTCAGAGAAAGACAAATACCACATGATTTCACTCATATGTGGAATTTAAGAAACAAAACAAATGAACATAGTGGGGGAGAAAAAGAGGCAAACCAAGAAACAGATTCTTAACAAATGGATAGTTACCAGAGGGGAAGTTGATGGGGGGGTTGGGTGAAACAGGTGATGGGATTAAGGGACAACATGCACTTGTTGTCATGAACACCAGGTATTTTATGTAATGAATGGTACACCTAAAACTAGTATTACACTGTATGTTAACTAACTGGAATTCAAATAAAAACTTGGGAGAAAAAAAAAAAAGATACAAACCAAGAGTTTAAGTATTTTCTAGATCTGTTATTCTGTACTGCATACTCGACTTCTCCTGGTTCCTCACCAAATAATTGTGCTCACATATAACTCTTTTAAGTCATTGCTCAGATGTTCCTTTCCAACGATGTGTACCTTGACTCTCTTATTTACTGTTGCAGGGCACTCCCCTACCCTACCACACTTCTCTACCTCTGCTTCCCACTCAACTTACTGCATAGCACTCATCACCTCCTTTAATACTATATAATGTGCTTATATATTACACAGTTGCTTACTATCTGTCTCCTTCCACTAGAATGTGAGCTCCCTGTGAGTCAGGATTTGTTAGTCATTTCTGTATCCCTAGAACGAGCACCTGATACATAGTAGGCATTAAATGGATATTTGTTGAATGAATGTACTAAATGAAGTAGAGATGAGCAGTTATGCATTGAGACTGGACAAATGGCCTGACTCTACCACTTTCAGCTGTATGATCTCAGATGATTTATTTCAACCTTTTTATTTCCCAGATATACCTACTGTAGGAGAAAGAGAATTCTTATCTGTACACTTTAGGGTCTCCTGCTGGGCCTGAAAATTAAGTGGACATAAGATAGATTAACAGGAGAAAAACATATAGATATATTTAATATCAGTTTTATGTAATGTGAGAGCCCTCATAAAGGAGTAAAACCCAAAGAAGTAGCAGAACCTAAATGCTATAATACTAAGTTGAACAAAGAGAGGCAGTTGTGGAAGAATAACTAAAATATATTGGGAGGCTAAAGCAGATAAAGATTTTAGCAAGGTCTGTTTGTATACAACCATCTTGGTCTCAACTCTGTCTCTGGTAATAAGAATGTTTCTCTCCTCTGGGTATAGGGAGGGCATCTTTCACTTGGAAGTTTCATCTCCTGCCTTCTGGAAGGAAAGGGAGGTGGGGTAAGTATGTTCTTCTTGCACCTGCTGTTTTTTTCAGGTGCCTTTAGCTTAAAATAATCCTTATGCCAAAGTGGCATATTTGCAGGTGGTATATTCTGCCCTACCTCCCTGTCTCTTGGGGTTGGTGGGAAGAGAAAATGAATCATGTGCGTGAAGCACCAAGCCTGTAGTAAGTAATGAATATTGGCTATTTGTAAAGTTAATTTACTCTTTTTTCCTATGTACACATAAGCCATACTTGATTTTCCCATTTTTAAAGATAGTAACTAAATGTGTTAACATTACTACATAATTGTTCCCAGCGTGATTCTACACTTTGACTTGAATGACATTGAGAAATACAAACAACATGAGTTGAAACCAGTTTAACAAGAATAAAACCAAATACACACCATTCTTAAGTATATCCCAGCACATGTAATTCATCTGAAAGGACTTTAAGATCCTATATGTATTACGCAGAGAGTCATTAGAACACAAACAAAAGTAGGACTGCTATTGGCCTGAAGAGTTAATCTGTGAGGTAGCGGAGGAAACAGTTCAGTCACTGAGGAAACAATGGTAATATACTGTAAAGACCAGAGAGTAGAGAGGGCACCTACAGCTGAGAGGTGGTTAGGTAGGGTAGCAGTGAGTAACAGACTCGTTAGAGGAGGCAATCCTTGAGCCTGCTTTATTTTTTGTTTTGGTTTTATTTTTCAAAAATGGAGTGATATCATGGATGTTTGGGTTCCATAATAAATCTGAGATAGGGATTTGAGCTGTTCGTTGAATTTCGAAGGAAAAGATGATCCTAGAAGGCTGGAGACCACAGAGATTTCAGGTGGCTGGCTTTGGGTTAGATATAAATCAGCATAATTCAGATGTGTGCCAATAGGGTCCTGACTTATGACAATCTCAACATTATGTGATTGGGAGCATTTCTGTGTGTTTCCATGAGACAGAGCTGATTGATACTGAATGATAAGTGAACACCTTCAGCAAAATATACTAATAGTAATGTGTGATCATGTTTCTTTAAAAGTACTCTGTTAACTATGTTACTTGTTACTTGTCACAGCCAATTATCAGTCTGTGAGTTGTAGGAACAAAGGATCATAGAGGGGCAGAGTGCTCTTTGGCTCTGCTTCCCTAAAATCATGGTAGGCATATAGTCCCTTGCAAGTCTTTGACTTGGTCCTTAATCAGCCCCCATACTGATCCTGAAATCTCTATATGAAATCTTTTACTATAGACTCTGACATGAAGAGCATGGACTGGTTGTGCATTCAGATCAGAAGTCCAAAACCTCTCTTGATGGTTTTCTATCCAGTTACAGCATATTGCTATAATCCCACACAACAGCGGAAACATCCTTTTCTCATTTCTTAAATTCCTGTAGCATTTAATGTCTCTACTGTGTAATTTACATTTAATTATAAGTTGCTTTGCATCATTTGATAGTTTTTTCAAGTATGAATGTGTTGCCTTCCTAAGATTTTTTTTTTTTTTTTAAATTTCTTCAAGAACATGAGCTCACTGCACAGTATCAGGTACAGACATGGCGTAAACCATGAATTATGGCTTCACCTCAAATTTACTTAACCATCTTCCCAGCACAGAAGGCCACTCTGGCATAAATCTCATTCTTCTGACTTTCACTTACTCAATGTAGGAACAGATACATTGAGTTAATGGGAGTTCATGAACGAAGTGACAAGACTTCCAATAAAATAATGCAGATTTTTTAATTTTAATTTTAATTTTTTTTATTAAATAAACTGCTGGAGCACTTGGGTGGCTCAGTCGGTTAAGTGGCTGCCTTCAGCTCAGGTCATGATCCCAGGGTCCTGTGATCAAGCTCCACAATGGGCTCCCTGCTCAGCAAGAAGCCTGTTTCTCCATCTCTCTCTCTCTGCCTGCCTCACCCCCTGCTTGTGCGCACGCTCTCTCTCTCTGTCAAATAAATAAATAAAATCTTAAAAAAAAAAAAACAAAAAAAAAAAAGTGAAGAAACTGCTGATTGACCAACACATTTGGAAATGGAGAGTGGGATTGGTTAGGGATGAAGAACAACTTAGTGCCGAAAGAATTTCTGCCTTATTCCGATAAATAAATGTCCCTGTCATTTGAAGGTTTCCACCCCTCTTCCCAGAACAAATTCAAATGCTATCCATATTTTAGTTCCCCCTACTTCCCTCAACACTTAATACAACAGACTTTGATGTCTTATTTTTAAATCCATTTATATCTTAGAACTGATCCAAATATTCAGTAGAACAGTGGTATAAATCCTAATCCATGGAATATTTCAGACTTATTGAAATGGAATCTTATTTAGTCTCTTATTTGCTCAGGGAGAGCAAATAGTATGTTGCCTAGAACCTTAGTATCATCACACAAAAGTGGATAAAGAAAAACTGCTGTTCAGTCATTCTTATTCAACAAGTGCATCCCATCAGATCCTGTCTAACATACAGGTCGCTAACCATGCTCAGAGGACTCTCTCCAGTCTTTAGCAGAATGAAACCCAATGCATTTTTTTAACTGCCTTGTAACTAGTTTCCTACATTGAGTCCAGTTATCTTTATGGGTGAACAGTGAACTCTAAATAAAATTACACTTATTTCACTAAAATTTGCAAATACTTGTGACTTCTGTTTTATTTGCGTCTAATTTGGAGCTTGAAACAAATCAATGAAACTATTTAATACATTTTTTTTTAAGGTTTGTCGCTTCTTTTTTTTTTTGTGAGGGGGAGCTTAAATTTAGTAACCATCATATAAATCTATAAATCTATATATGATGCTGAGAAAAACAGTGAAAAAATCCATAGATATGAAGATTTTTCTAATGTAACATAATAAGATTGAGTTATTTGGTAAAGACTATGTATTTGTAGGAAGAGCCTCCTGTTTCATTGGTTTATTTCACTGTGTTCCCAGATTATGGAAACAGAGACTTGCATTTCTAAAGGACAGTTTGCCCTTGGTATTAATTATTTTTAAAATTTTTATGTTTTTGGATATGTTATGAATATGAAAACATGAGATCTTCTTGAATTTGAGGCGCCAGGTATTCCTTATATCTGTTTTTAGGTTTACTGTATTCTCTCAAGTAACTGGCTGCCTTGTTTCTGTTCCTTTCTCAGCTACTTCTTTCTTTAAAATATTGCCACTAATCAGAATCTCTACAAAATTGACCAAAAACCTGAAGAAAACCCAACTGTCAAATGGTGCTTGCTAATTATTTCTTGAGCAGCTGGAGGATTTTATATTTAGACTAACACGCCATTTGAGGATTTGAGGGTTCCATCCTTTTCTTATAGCTCCCTGGCTCTTTGTTCCAGATCTATCCCTCATCTTTCTCCTTAAGAGCATTCAGTTCTCATCTTAGGTAATCAGTGTAATAAAGCCCTGGTACAGGGCCAGCTGCAGGAAGAAAGAAATCACTTATACACGAGAGTGCTTGTTTGGCAAATATTTGTTGTGTTGGGTAAAACTTGAGTACATTTATTAAATATTAGTAAATCCATTTGGTTATTATTTATTCATTCAGCAAATATTATTGAGCAGCTGCTATGTACCAGGAATTGTTCATCCTTCCAAGTTTTAAAATTGTATCAGTTCTATTTTTATGATTTCCTATTTAACAAAGTACCAATAGGGCTGAGTATCTCTTCCATTGGGTTTTGGCAGTAGAGTATAGATTGTAAGAATGGGCTCTAGAATCAGAGAACTTATGAAAATCCAAGCTTGCACATTTTCTAGCTGTGTGACTTTGAGCAAGTTAATGAACTTCTCTCAGCCTCATTTGCATTATCTTTGCAGTGGGGATAATAAGAGTATTTACCTCACCTCCATTTTCTGAAGAGTAAATAACAAATGCACATAAAGCATATCGCACTGGGTTTGGCAGGCAAGTAAAAATTCAATAGATGTTATTAAGTGTTACTGTTATTAAATAAGTCACAGTGCTTGGCTAATTGATTGTCATCATCTTTCAACATTTATTGAGCAGATACTTACGAAATGTACTCAGAGTAAACTTGGATAGTGAGAGAGACACCACCATCTGGCCTGTTGTGTTATGAACAAAAGCCCTAAAACTGGGTCTGGCAGTAGTGAGGGGAACAGATGTTCTGCATGCCTTCTAGAATGTGTTTTTCACTATATGCCTAAGCTGTGATGAATGTCACTAATGTCATCTCTCCTTCTGTTTTAGGTAAGTACATCACCATTTTTGAAGCTTTTGCAGATGGGTAAGTCTTGCTGTTAGAGCATTTCATGTTGATTTACACACTTGGAGAATCTGGTCCAGACAATGTGCTTATCACAGTCAGACAAATGCCTTTATTTTATTCAAGCGGAGATCTGGAAAGATAACAGCATTTCCCATATCTGTTTCAAATCTTGGGCAGAAAAACATATATATCCATTATTTTAAATTAGGTAAAACGCTATGGTTAATCTAAATAATTGAAGATGGAGTTTTTTTACTGTCAGTAGAAGGCAGAGAGTATTTGAAAGAATTTAGAACAGAAAAAATGATATCCTTTCTATTAGCAATCATAAAAACCTCTCTGAAGTAAACATGCAAACCTTTATTTTTCTGCTTGCAAATGGGGAATCTTTTTTTTTTCACTGCATACAAAGCAGGTATTCCATAATTACATTAGATTAATGAGACATAATTTTATACCAAATAGAAAAGGGAGCCAGTGGCCCTGCAAGACCATGTATGCTGAATACTGTAGAAGAACTCCAGTTAGGATTGACAGTTCACATATTTAATTTAGCATTTCTATGTTTGGCTGTAATCTCTCCCCATAGACACCTGTACTGGAAGAAATGACCTTAAATCACAGTAGGGGATTTAGTGTAGATCTACATCGAATGTGAAAGATGATTAAACTATGAAACAATTCCCAAAAGGAAGTTAGACATTTCCGTCACCAGTGAATTTTACAAACTACATAGATAGCTTTATTTGTATGAGGAAATTAAGATTTATCCTGCCTTGAGGCAGAGTATTGAATTGACTAGTCCTCAATAATCGAGTTCCATTTTGCTTCTCCAGTTTTAATTTCTACTACTCAGCCAAATATACCCTATATTCTGTGTGTTTGTCTTGGTCTCCCAAGAAGCCAATGCTAAAATGGGATTAAAAATGCAAGGCTTTTTAGGAAATGCCCATGTGAGAGAAAATATGAAGGGAGCCAGATAAGGTTGAGTGAAACCTCAGATTCTGATGCAAGTGTGACCCTAGGTTAAGAAGGGGGAGAGGTAGGACGGAAGCATCCTAGATTGGCTTAGGTAAAGCTGTAGGGGAGTTCAAAAGCAAAATCAGCTGACAGAGGAGTCCTGTGTTTCTTGGGAATGGATCTACCTGTTTCAGTACCTCTTCTGTGCTCAGTCATTGGCTGGGAGCAGATGTGGGAAGTATGGCCACAGCTCAAATTCTGCAATGGATTTCAGAGGCAGCAGCTGGGAGCTCTTGGACTATTATGGTCCTTATAGTTGGAGATCTGCAGCACATTCTTGTGGCCACCACCCTTAGGCTTCTAGGTCTTGGTTCTTTCAGTTTCTTGTCATCTGTTACAGTCCCCCATCCCACCATCAGTTTTGATCTATATCATACTTGTTCTTCATGCCTGAATCAGTTATCACTTCCTTTGTGATCTGGACAAGCAAGTGGCTAAAAATTATCACTGTCTTTGGGAATTTGGTAATTCTTTGTATTTTCCTGTGGTATATGTTGCTTTTTATTATCCATTTTTGTTAAAAAATAATTGAGAGTTGTGCTTGTGTCTAGACATCTTCGTATACCCTGGGAGGTCAGATATAGTGAATGGCTGGAGAACATTTTGAAAAGCTCATGATGGTCTCATAGAGACAATATTGTAAAATACATTACTTAAAATACAGCATAAAAAAAAAGTATGAGCAAAGAGGCATGGGGAGACAGAAGAAGGAAGAATTATCTTCCGAAGAGGAGGGGAAGATAGTGCTAGGAGAGAGAGGGGAAATTTTATGAACCTTTCTTGAAGGATGATCAGGTAGTTAGGGGTTAATGGTTGAGTAGGCAGCATGTTCAAAAGCACAGTGGTATGGAAGAGTAAAGGAAAGGTTGAAAGTACAATGAACCTTAAATGACATAGTGTATTTATGGGATTATGGTAGAAAGTGACTCTGCAAAATTCACCTAAAAGCCAAATTTTACGAAGCTTCTCATCCTGGTAAGTGGTTTGGACTTCATCCTCTGAGTTTCACTCTGATTCAGAACATCTGAAAGTCATGTGGGCCTGGCTGCATCACAAAAATGTTGATGTATATATAATCCTATTATGTCATAGCAAAAAAAAAGATAACTATATTATTTTAGTTTTTTAATATATTTTATTTTCTATAGTTCTATATATTCTATAGTTTCCAGTATTTAAAAACTACTGATAAATAAATTACAATGAAGAAATTACATTTTGATAAAATAAGGTAAAAAAAATAGGACTCAAGTCCCAGATATAATGGGAAGACTTAGAGGACTTTTAATCACATGTGTGAGATCTGTCAGGAAAAACCATTTTCTTCTCTGCATATGTTTATTTTTGTATTGTGTGTTTATAAAGACACAGTTGGAAAATCTGGTTATATTTCAAATAGATAAGATATTAAAAAGCCTAATTTTATGGTAAGCCTGCTTTGTAATGTAATTCACAAGAATGTTACCTGGCAATTCTAACTTTATATATCCATAATCCCTAATGTCAATATATTTCTTCATTTTATGAAAACTATAGTTATGCCCATAATTTTTATTTTAAAGAAAGCGATTTGAAGTGGGGTAATTATAACATTCTTCACTAAATTACCAGCATAGAGATTATGATTTAAGGGGAAGTTGTCCAGGGTGGGAGTCAATTAAATTGACTTTTTGATTATGGCAAGAGCAGAAAAGGCTAGAATATCAGTGCTTGAAAACTCAGGTTAGAGACATTTATCTAAATACATGTATTTTTACAGAAGCATATGCTTACAGAGTAATTTGAAGCTGTTGAAACTAATCCCATTTGGTGGTTCCTGAATATTTTTGTATTTGCTTAATGTTAGCTTATTATTTTGTGCATTTTTCTAGCACATGCCCAGAGTCAAGCTATGAAAGGCGTTGATGCTTTTAAACACAATTTTTGGATAAATAACTTAAAAATGAGGAAATTGTATTATCAGGATAAATGCTATAGAATCTCTCTTTCCTCAGAATGAATATTTTGTAATTTGTCATATGGATTCACATCTATTGTTGGGTACTTTTGAGATGTATTAGCTTTTACTAACTCAGAAGGCAAGATTGTCTCTGAGGGAGAGAGAAGGAGACCAGAAGGGATGACAAGTTTTGGAAGAGTAGCCACCATCACTATGGTACCTGAGAAACGGAAGGTGTTCAATCAATATGAGATTATTAAAGGAATTCAGTGTATAGTAAATTGAATATGTATATGCATACAGATGAAGGTATACTTCTAGGATTTAAAAAAAAAAGAGTATTCTCAGTCTTTTCATTTGTTTGTCGATAGTGGATTATAAGTGAGAAAAACATTTTCCATTAAGACCCAGGGCACACAAACATATACATACAATTGTATGTAATTGTAATAGACGGGTCAAAGACAAATACTTAGTGCTACAAAGTATGATACATTCTGATAGTCTGTCTTTTATTCTAGCTCACTCAAAAATGCTGGTTGTATTCAATAAAATAGATATCGTAACCTACTAACAGATTGCAGTTCACAGTTTGGAAAATGCTTACATGGGGAAAAATAAACATATGCATTGCTATTCAGGAATAAATCTATTAGAGACATTTATTACAATGAGGCCTGAAAAACAGAAGCCAGAGTCTACGTACTTTTTCACTAACAAAGGTATTTATTTTAATTTTTTATTTGACATAATTTCAGATTTACTGTAAATGCAAGAGTAGCAAAAGAATTCCTGGATACCCTTGACCAAGAGTACTCTAAAATTGTCATTCTCTCTCTCCTTCCTTCTGCTTCTGCACCTGTCTCCATCTGTCCATCCATCCATCTACCCATCCATATATTGGTCGATCTCTCTATCATGTCTATCATCTATCCAAATATACACATACATATACACAAATATATATGTTTATTTGTAGAATTTTCCTTCTGAACGACTTGAGAGTAAGCTGTACACATAATACCCTTTTACCTCTGAATACTTAGATATTTCCTAAAAACATGGAATTATCTTACATAGTTACAGTTCAACTACCAAAATTAACACGTTAGCACTCTTCCAATGCTCTTATATAATCTATGGACCTTATTTCAAGTTTTGATAATTGTCACAATAATGTTCTTTATGACAGAAGAAAATACAAAACAATGCTTTGCAATTGGTTGTCAAGTCTTTTTAATATCCTTTAAACTGAAAGTTTCTCTGACTTCCATTGTGTTTCATGGCATTGATGTTTCTGAAGAATACAGGCTAATTGTTTTGTAGACTATCTTTCAATATGAGTTTTATGTTTCCTTGTGATGAGATTCAGGTCAGGCAGCTTGGCCAGGAGTTCTAAGGGAGTGATGAATACTTGTATTCAGAGGCACATGCTGTTGTTTAGTTCCATTACTATAATTTAACTTTGATCATTTGGTTTGAGCGATGTCTGCTTTTTCTCCACTGTAAAATTACTATTTTTCCTCTTTGTAATTAAAAAGTAACTTGTAGAGTAATACTTTGAGACCAATATCCTCAAATTATTCCTCAAATTTTTACCCAATAATTAGAATTCATCAGTCATTTTTTCCCGAATCAGTGATTATGATGGTTTGCTAACGGTGATCATTTCTTCTTCATTTATTAGTTGAGTTTTTATTTTATGGAAGAATAGTCCCTTCCTGTTTGCTTGTTTCTGTATGAACTTCATGGATTCTTTATTTAGTGGATTATAATCCTTTAACATTGTTGATTAAGAACATTTATTTTGATGCTCATACTGTCCTAGATTTGAACAGGAGGAGCTCCCTCTACTTGTTTTATTGTCATTTTGACATGTCCCTGTAGTTCCTTGGGCACTTTATTTCTTTTTGACAGAAGATATGCAAGAGTCATATATTTTTCCCTGCCCCGGCTTTGGAATCAGCTGCTTTTCTAAGGATTCTTGGTTCCTTTTAATAGGAAATGGAATTTAGAACCAAAAATCTGGGGGAGAGAGTGAGTGTGCTCATTGCTACTGGGGGATTTTTGATTCCAGGTCCTGTGAGCAGACAGATCTGGGAAAAAGTATATGTAGATATGTACTTGTGTACAGAAATGTGAGCATCATAAACATACTTACACATATCTGTATCCATGTGTACATCCAGGTATCTTTATGTCTGTGATTTCACACCGATACTTCCAATTTCAGTCCAATACTACAATGTTCCTTCTGTCCTTCTCCATTTTCATCTGTGTAACTTCCTTACAACAGTGAGAGGCCTGGCTCCATTATTTATGGTGTATTACATATTTGTTCAGTCCTGCAATGTAGTTGTAGACATTAGTTTCAGAATTGCTAACCCATGCCTGTATATAAAATAAGAAAAGAATGCAAGCCTTTTATTTAGATTTTTAGAATTTTTTTTGTTTAATATGCCTAACCCTGTATTCAAGTCACTTGATTAGTTCTCCCCTAAACCCCATTCTCACCCAGCTTCAGTGCGGTTGTGATGCTCATTTGAATTATGGTTCAGGTCATTTATTTCAGTTTGTAAGTGTGTTTTCACCTGATGCTGAATCGAGCAATATGGGGGTTGGCATCTTTTATATGTAGAATATTGTGCTAATAAATTCATTCCCACCATAATAATAATTGCCTAGCACCATTGAATATCTAAGTCAGGTAGATATCCATTTTTTTTCTTGGAGTAGTTAACTATGACTTAAGTCAGAATGTCTGCTGAGCTTTGTCTTGGACCAAACTTCAGGATCATCTGAAAAAAACAAGGACAAATGCTGGTGCATGAGTATTTTCGAGCATGTTTCAGAGTAAATTCCAAATGTATTTGGAATTGGGGTTTCTGGGTTTTGACATCTGGTTACTTGCACCTCGTATTGTTTTCATCAGTGTGGATGATCCAAGATTAGGACATAGAAGCAATTTCATTATTTATATGTTCATTTTCACGTTTTCTGTTTCAAAAAATGATTTAAGCTATCCTAATTTTTAAAAATATATAAAAGGTGCTAGAGAGGAGGCGGGTAGGAGGGGTGGGATGGCAGGGTTATGGACATTGGGGAGGGTATGTGCTATGGTGAGTGCTGTGAATTGTGTAAGACTGATGAGTCACAGATCTGTACCCCTGAAGCAAATAATACATTATATGGTAATTAAAAAAAAAAAAAATATATATATATATATATAAAAGGACTATGGAAATCTGTCAGAACACAAATGTGAAAGTGCATTGTGTATTTGGAGTTAAATTTACATCTGAGCTTCCTTACAAACGTAGTAAAATAAGGAAACCTGATAATATTTATGTCTTCAGGAGAGAAAACTTCCTTCCCATAACTAATTCTAAAACTTTTCATAAGTATCTCTGTACAAAGTAGAGCAACAATGTCATTAGCAGCAATTTTATGTGAGTTACATAAAAGCACATTATTGATTATGGGTGAGTATGTTTTCTTATATTTGGCCTTGATACAAGGTCAGCTATGAAGCCATTATCTTACATAAGGATTTCTGTAGGAATTTCAGTCATTACAGGTCTGAAGACCTGATATTGAGATAGAGCTTAGTATATGTTGTGGAATGGCCTTTCAGCTTTGCCTTCAGATTATCTTTCTCATATATCACTTTTCTTAACTTGGTAAGAACTTCATTACAGAAGCTAGATGGCTGTCAATTCGACATTTAGCTCTTTGTCTAGAGCAGGCATAATCTGGGATTTCTACTGGAGTAAAATTCAGAGGGTTTCTATTACAAGATTATAGGTAGCAAATTCACCAGGAAATGTTTATGGAGGCAAGATAACCACAGATGTATCCGATTACCTATTTGGAGCACTTGCGGTGGAATTTCTTACTGTTTTGATGTGCTCAAAAACAAAAAAATAAACTAGAAAGTATTTTCTCTTCCCCCTTCCCCCCCCCCTTCTTCTTCATCTCCTTCTTGAGACTTCTCCTTCTTTCCAATGAAAAAGTAATCACCGTATCAGGAAAATTAGTTTTATTTCAATTGGTATGGAAAACATCCTTCTTTTAAGCTGTTGTTACTATGACACTTATGTACTCCAGAAAATGTTTCCAGGAATTAAAATTTACTGCACTTTCTCTACGATATAGTTGTACAAATAGGAATCGTGTCATTATAAGAGAGACTTCTCATGTAACACGTGACATGGGTTCAAAATAAATATTGAACTCTTCTATTGTTGTTGACTTTTGCCAAATTAGAGAACAGAAATTGAGGGAATACTTTGACATTAATTTGAAAACTTGCTGGAAATAGACTGTAAAATGTTAGCAAGAGTAGTAACAACTAGGTCAAGCAAGGAGTAAGGAAATGGGTATACATATAGTTTTTGAGAGACTATAAATTGGAAATACTGACAAAGGCAATTTTAGTACTCCATGTCAAAAGCCTTAAAAATATGCATACTCTTTAGATGTAGCAATTTCTCTGCTAGACATTTATCCTCAGGTAGTAATTAGAGAAGTAGGCAAAGATAATTGTGTAAGGATGTTCATAAATGAGCTGATAATAGCCAAATATTTGGGAGTGAATATACATCAGTAGCACTCTATTAAAAATTGTGGTGCTGGGGCGCCTGGGTGGCTCAGTGGGTTAAAGCCTCTGCCTTCGGCTCAGGTCATGATCTCAGAGTCCTGGGATCGAGCCCCACATTGGGCTCTCTGCTCAGCAGGGAGCCTGCTTCCCCCTCTCTCTCTGCCTGCCTCTCTGCCTGCTTGTGATCTCTCTCCTCTCTGTCAAATAAATAAATAAAAAATATTTTTAAAAAAATTGTGCTTCCGCATATTTACAGAAATTGATAGTAGAGATATTCAAAATTTGTCACAAAGCTATACATAATGCAATTCTTTACACATTTGAAATTTATTTCTTTATGCATTTTTAAATATTTATACTTATATATAAAACAAAGTCTACCTGATGGGATTATAGAAAATTTTTACTTCCTATATTAAATTTATACGTTAAATTTTGAAAAAAGTTGTTACTTTTCTAATACAAAGTTTTAAAAGAATATTACAATAAAAACAATCTAACAAGTATTTTCTTTAACATCATGTATTTCTTGAAAGCAAGTCATGACAAATTTTTTCATTCCTTTGATGATAAGTTATAGTATTTAAACAGGTATTAGGGGATTAAGTCATAATTTTAAGTCTTGGTGACTTGTATATGCACCTTAGTTTTAACCAGTCTGTTTTTGAGATCATTTACTTACTTAATTCCTCATTTATTGAGTGCTTATTTTAATGTTTAACAGGGGCTGGGATTATAAAAGTAAGTGAAAGTTTTGCCCCCAAAAACTAAGAATTTACTGGAGAGATGATCATAAACATACAAAAATACATGCTATGCTGTCCTAAATTGTGAACAAATGTGATTCAGGAACAAAGTTGGTCACAAATGGCTCCCTTAATGAGTCACACCCCAAAAGGGGCCAAAGGGGACAATAGGCTGGGTGGTGGGGTGACTTGGTTTTCTGGATGGCTTGTTTAATTTAGAGCTGATTCAGAAAACCTTTCCGTTGCTAATTCTTATATTATATGCCATTACAATTCTCTCTGTGTATATTCTGCTGCTCTACATTAGTGTTGATCAATACTAGTCTTGCAGTCATGGAGAAATATCACTGCATGTGTCAGCTATGTCTGTCTATATCAAAAAGCATCTGGCTGAACTCTATAATCCATAGTTCTGAGAAATCTACAATGCCCATTGTTCTTTTTTAGAAGAATGATGAGAAAGAACAGTGGGAACAAGTTATTGCCAGTGTCACGTGATTTTCTGTGCCTCTGCATTGCTCTTTCATCCCAGATGGTTCATGTTGATTGCTGTCTCTCTCTCTTAGTGTGATAAGAGTCAGTAAGATGATTAATTCGAAAAACGTTAAGCTTCTACTTAGAAAAGGCTGGATAAATGCTAAGTAGTGTGTTGTTTGGGTGGATCAAGAGAGGCCAGATCACTGGCATATATAGATAGCCTAGAAATTAAATCATTGGTGTAAGACTGCTGAAGAGTGAAGAAACATTTTAAATTGTTCCATCCAGCATTGGCCTTTATGCACATATGTGGCAGAATGATAGTATCTGTTTTAATTATGACTTTCTGTGGACATATATACAGATAACTACTGACTTTAAATACACTTTAAACAAGTTTTCCTTCAGTTCACAAGATTGGGGTATTAGGAATTTGGGCTATTCTTTTCTTCTTCTTTTCTCCCCTTTTAAAGCCACTCCTGTTTTTTTTTTTCTTGCTGCTTTCTCATCCATTAAAATATATACTTTAGTGTAAATTTTATATATACTTTGTCTAATTTTCTTATGAAACACAGAGTCATTTGATAATTAAAGTAGATAAAATGCTTCTCTGGACTCTATGAAACTGTGAGATCCCTCATTTTTTAGTATCTCTTTGCTGGTTTATTAGTTTTTTTTACAAATTTAATACTGTCTCTTAGTTAAATCTGCATCATAAAATACAAGTAGACCATTTCCAAATCTATACTTGTCACAGAGAAGACCTTTAATAAATATCTATTGACTCAATGGAAATATAACTGAATAAATATTTTTACTTCTTTGAAATATATGAAAAGTGTCTAAAAAATATTAGCTATCTCAAAGGCAACGCTAAACATAAAATTCATTCCTGAGAAAATTCTTCCATGTATAAACCATATGGATTTATTTATTAAAACTAGTCATTAAAAACCTCTTGTAACTGATTTTATTTTCCTTATTTTGAAAGATAAATGCAGTTTGCACTGTCATTGCTTAGAAAGCCTGTGTTCTGTTTAACAAAACGGAAGTATGTGCTTGAATTGAATATACAGCTTTATTCCTAATCTCAGCAACCAGACCCTCCCTAAATTTAAAATCTTTAAGGTCACGCTGTGATCTCTTTGACTTGTATTTGTCACAAGTATGTTTCTTAACAGACATTTCAAAGTTATTTTGAAAACGACTACCGTCTTTAAAGTTTGGCACGTGCCAAAATTAGGACTTTGGGTCATTAAGATTAGCAGAGAGGCTCTCCATATGCACACAGGAAACTTGGACTTGAAGGGAGCAGAAACTGCTCAGACTATAAAAGATGCGGATCTGAATCCAGGTCACGGGGCTTCCTGAGGGCCTTTCAGTTTCCATTACAAACACTATTTAAATTGTTGCCATGTGTATCATGACATTTTATTTGTCCACAGTCATTTCATATCCTTCAAACACCTATAAATCAGGAGGTAATGATAACTCTGTAAACTCTTGGGCTGTAGCCCACAGACACACTTAATTACCTTAGGGACAAACAGTTGTGACTTTATGAGTGGGAGTGTTGGTGAAAAAGAATTTCTTTCTACCTTGTGTCAGCCTGTACTTGGGGAGCAGTGTCATGAGAAATCTACTGTTAATGGAGGAGTTACTGACTTTAAGTTACTTAGTTGAATCCCAATTCAGCAATTCCAGAGAAAGATAAATCTACCTTTTTTGAATTTTACTCTACAGAGAAATTAAATGTTTTTGGATCACTGAAGTTCATTTTACCCCACAGTGAAAACTTAGTTACAGTTAGTTGGAGTGCGAGTAGAGATATTATGTACTTGGGATCGACACATATATGCTGTGATTTACTGAGAAGTGACTGGATAGTAAGTATGATTAAGGAGTTTTCCTGTGCAGTATTTGAAAGTAAAGTGTACTTTTTTCGTGAGCCACACAATAGTATGCAATGCATTGTGGTCCAATTTCATTATTCCAAAAACTCTGGTTTTAAACTGTAAATGATACTGTATGTGTTACAGGACTGAAAACTCCTTATAATGGAATATTAATACTACCATTGAAAATAGTAAGAATTTAGTGTTCCTCATTCCCATTGTTGTGTATCTAATTCACCAAATGGTGCATTATCTATAGTTACCTGCCTGTTGAAGGGATAACTCATGGAAGGGAGGCCACTTGGACACAGATACTCAGGATTATAAAGACTTTAGGAATCAACGGGGTGCATATCAAACAAGTCCAAGTGCAACTTGTAGAAAGAGCACCTCAGAAGAAAAGCCATAAAGCATAGATAAGAGAGAGCATTCTTTTCCATCGTGAGTAAGAACCTCCAAAACCAGAGCTATAAATGAGTCCCTATGACATACCAGGTGTTGTGCTGACAAATGGGAGAGGGGGTTGGTAGGTAGAGATGAAAAGATGCATCACACATGTTCCTTGTATTTGTAGAACTTTCCAGAGGAAGAAAACTGGACATAATCTTCCAGGATATTGTGGACATCTAGCCTGGTGCAGACAAGTGTGTCTTATCCTTGATACCTGCCATAATACCGTGATAAAACTGGGAATGCAATTAGGTTTTTTTTCCTGACAATGGGGAACAATTTTTAGTTCTATATTGAGGAACTTTGTACTCTTTCAATAGCATGCCATTTATTTCATCTAAAATTTTCCTGTATTTTTAAATTTTCGACAATTTAATAGCATCCTAGCAGGCTATTACTTAAAGTCAATAAAATGATGCAATTTTAAGTACATGTATTTTACAGTGCAGTGTTTGGAATTATGTTTTAAAAATCCCATTAACTTTTAATGAACAAGGATCTGGTTTATTGATATTAAATGTTCCACATAGAGACGTTTATTTTGCAAACTGTGACTGTAACAATGATAGGCTGAACTTTGAAAGTAACCCCTAGAGTGAGAATGGCATATTCATATTGTTATCATATTTTTAATAATGACGATGCAGAATGATATACATAGCAAATGATAGGCAAATTTCCTGCCAGAGCAGTTTCTATTCTGTGTCTCTTTCAATTCTAATGTGTAGTCTCTCCCAGTTCCTCGTTGTAGTACCTAGTCCAGAGGGAAAAGAACAGATGTGATTTCCTCTCTGATCACTAGATGGCATCATGCTTCCCCGTAGAATGAAACTGCTCAGGAATTTACCAGTGCACTTCATACAGAAGCCAGAAAGAGGATGAGACAGATGTACTTCCCATAGGTTTTTGATATATTAAAGTCATCCAATCTAGTTAGCACATGCTACTCTGCATTCAAAAAGGGATTAATGATTGTGTTTGTAAAACGTCACGGAAACAATTGTTACTTAAGACAGACCTGAAGTATGCCTTTAAGAGGTAATTCAGAAGGAGCTTTGTTTTACTTTCCAAAAACTCAGAAACAAGGAAACATATTGTCCCTGCTTGCAAAACTGGGTCCTAGTCAGTGAGCCATGTATTAAAGAATGAGATGGTGAAGGTTGTAAAGTTTGAAGAGTCATTTTCAACAAACCAAGTAAAAGAAATTGCATTCTGCCTAGTCATAGGCAAACAGTCATGAACCATTTACTGTCCCACCCAAAAAGCCTCGCCATATCCCTCAGAGCACAGGGAAGTAGCTAGAGTGTCCATTTAACCTTACTGAGCAAAGATTTACACTTGGTAAGGTAGAGTACTCCACTGTAGGAAGTGCTATTTATTGTTATAAAATTATAGATTTGGAAAAGTGAGTTCAAAGGAACTCAGAGGATGCCTTTTTAATGTCCTTATTTTAGAGATGGAGGAAATAACGAATGCAGATATTTCATGTACTTAAGACATCAGCGGATCAAACTGCAATATGTTTGTAGCACATTTTCATGTTATGATTTCAAAGCTATTTGTCAATAAATGTATAGGCTTAGTGATTACACTCTGGGAAGTGAGGTATTAGTAGCTCAGAATATAAACATCATTCTCGCTCTCCTGCCACTTGAAAAAATACCTATTTCATACGATTTTAGAACTGAAAGAATTTTAAATGTCACATGTCACACTTTCTTTTGTATATGTACTGATTATATCCTAGAGAGATTAATTTGTGATGCATCCTGGACTTTGTGTATCACATCATGTTGAACAATTTGCTTTGTGGACTTAGAGGCAAAAAAATTCCAATAATAAAAATTAAAGTAGATTTTGCAAAAAGAATTCCTGATGACAATGTTTCTCAGTGTGGTGATTTTAATTTGGTGTTGGTATTTTAAGGATACATGCATAAAACCAATTATATATTTGGCCAAATTATAACATCCAGTATGGCCAACTGTTCAGAAATTTGAAGGGAGTAGTACTATGTTATTATAAAATTTCAGAACTGGATTTTTCTTCTTTGGTTCATTGACTGCGTGGAATCTTTGTGTTGTGGATGGTGTAAATTTTTCCTTTTCATTCCTTCTTCTAGGAGTGGCTTTGGGGAATCATTAGGTAAATGCTTGTTGGTTTTTCATAATAGTTATTTCTGAGCCTTAATGGTTTCTGGTTTTGGCCCCTCTTCACTTTCTCCAACTTTAGGCAAGTGTTCAGAATGGCTTCCAGTTGCAGAAAGAATTATAACTCCAGCTTACCATCTAGTCTGTCTGTGTGGTCTTGGCAAACCTTTTCGGCCTGGCCAGGCATGATGTTGTTGGCAGAAACGAGACTGCCTCAACTTGGGCTACAGCTTTGCCGTTTCGCCTGAAGACTTTCCAAGATTCATGGGAGAGTCCATGAATATGTGAAACATCTTATCTCCAAGAGTGTTCTATAGAGATAATGAACAACTCTGCTCTCTTAAAGATCCTGAGTTTAAGAATAATATACTTAAATACAAGTTCTCTTAGAAATGAAGGTTTTAATCATTTAGAAATATCTGGGGACAATGGATTCCAGAATTTGCTGACTCTTTCATGGCTAGTGCTTTTAATGTGATGAAATATATTTTGTAATAGGAAAAGAATAAACCAATACTTGGTTTCTCTTTGTTGTTTGGAAAGATAACTAATTATCATGATTGTTGTCTTTGTCAACCCCTGTATGCCATTTTGTATTTTTCTTGCCTACCATTCACTGCAAAGTCATTTCTATAACTGGAAAATATCACACTGGCCTAATGGGAGTTACCTTCCTTGAAATAGAGGAGTTACTGCTCTTTGACAAGGTGCTCTGCCGGCCTGATTGCCATTCGAATCTTTGATAATTTCTTCTTCTGATCCTGCAACTCAAAGGAGGGTGGCCAAGGTCATGCTGTTAGCTTTAACCAGGATGGAAACCTGCTCACCGCATGTGCTGAAATAATGGGATCTTGTAGTAATAAGAAAACAAACCCAACAAATATAATAATAGCTGATACTTACAGAGTACTTGTATGTCAAGTACTACTCTGAGCATTTTGCATGTATTAACCCAATTAATCTTAACAACTTGAGTTAAGTGCATGCTTGTTATTCCCCATTTTTAGATGAGAAAACTGAGAAACAGATAATTGAATCTGTCCTCTTTACCATAGCACTATGTTCTTTTTAAAGAACCTGCCACTACTTTTTCTGTTTTTGGTTAATGGGGGTGCACAATAGAATTGACAGAGTTGCGCACTAATTAATTTTGCATAATGTGAAAGTGAAACTTAAGGGACATTTCAGGAATGGACAGTGTGCTTTGTTTATGGATCCACATATATAAAATTTAAGGGTCAAACTAGATGGTCCCCTAAATTTTGTGTTTTAAATGGTGACACAGACTGACAGAATACAGACTTGAATTTGTTTAATGTTTTAACATTATTGACCAAAAAAAGGATGAAAATGGATAGAAAATTCTTAGGCTATGGGAGGGGTCTTCAGGCTTGCAAAAAAAAAAAGAAGAAGAAGAAGAAAGTAAAGAAGAAAAAGAAAAAAGGAAAAAGAAAAGAAAAAAGAAAGAAAAAATTTGATGGTCCATATTATAACATGAGATATGGAATGGATACCGTGGTTTTAGAAATTTCCCTTGAAGTATTTTAAATTCTAAGAAGCAGTCTCCGAGACCAGGACTCCCAGCAGGCTCATGGCACCCTGTCATGCCTAGCATGTAACTGCAACTCTCCAGAAATACTTGAATCTTAAACATTTCATGGCATACATTAGTTTAAAACTAGCTTTTCAAAGGCTAGCCAGGTAACTTCAGCATGAGTAAAAGATCAATTCCTCAATCAATATTTATATAAATATTTATTTCAAATTATAGACTTATATGGAGTATTAATAATTATTTACATTTCAATAAAGGGACTCTCCATATGATCATGATATCACAACTAATGTCTTCTATTTCTTTCATAACTTAAATAAGTATGTCATGTAGCTTCTGAAGCTATTATGTCTTCTAAATGTGAATCTACGTTCCAAAAGACTCAGTGAACCTCAGTAGGCCTGTTTTTAAGTGGCTAACCTCATACTAGGTGAGAAATCATCATCAACATTGACCATAAGTGTGATGACTATAAGTAGAATCCCAGGAGGATGCCTTATAAGCATACTGTGAATACATACATTAAAGAAGATGCTGATAATAACACTTTGCATTAGCATGTTAGCTTTTACACTTGCTTTTACATATTCATCTCATTTAAAATTTCTGTTAATTTCAATGTTCCTATTACAAGGCATTTACGGAGGAGTACCTGAATCTCATAGAATTGACGTATTTGCTCAATTATCAGTTAAAAAATGCCGCAGAGACTTGAACCACTGTAGTCATCATAAATCATCTTAAGGATACATTTCCTGCAACCTCCTGAGGTTTAGGATGGGTAGGATTTCCACAGAAGCAGGGACAGTAAAATTACAGAAAGAGGAAAGAACACTGGAGGAAGGCACAGAAACAGAAAGTATGGTGCAATTTGGGGAAGGAGCCAGTGGGCCAGTGAATTCAAGTACACGATGGAGCGAATTAGCAGGCAGATGTTGATGCAGTGCCATAGGAAGATTCATCTGGAATGGCTTCAGGGGAGCACAGACAGGGTGTGTGGTCTAAGAAACATTAAGACCGGTGGATTTGACAGGGTAAGAAGTAATGTGGAGTTAGGTTTGGTGATAAAGGAAAGGCTCAGGGACAGATATTAGAGCTATCTCAAAGATTTTATACCATATTATCCAAATTAATATGGAAGTTGAGAAAGAACGAGACACCCAAGATGATTCTCAGGCTCAGGGCTGAATGACTGGGGGAATGATGAGGCGGGAAGAAAAATGGGAAAATCAGGAGAAGATGCTAACTTGGGAGGCAAAGCAGGAATGGTTTGTTGAGTTGGAGTACACATAGGTGATCCAAGTAGTTAGCCTCAGTTGGAAGAGAGGTCAGAGTGGAGGTATGAATTAGAAAAACATTCATATAGTCATACTGTCTGAAGCCACTGGAGTGGTTGAGAGAAATTTTAGAAAGAAAAGAAGGCTTGTGGCTGAATCTTCAAAAAAGGGAGTAGGGAAAAAAAAAAAAAAAGAAGTAGGAAGCAGATGTGAAGCCAGTGAAGTGAGACAAACCTGAGGAGACAAAGCAGTAGGAGAGCCAAAAGAGTATGATGTTCTGCAAACTCTAGGAGGGTTTCATGGAAGAGGGAAGAAGCCAGAGTGATCCAGTCGTTAAGGCCACCTGATAAATTTTGGCACTGTTCGGAATTCAATGAGAGAAGGATTTTAGTGACTCCTACCTTCTGGGACACTTTTTATTAAACACACACAGATGGGGACTTGATTTCAAATCATATCCAGTGCTGTGTTGTTAGAAGGTGGACGAGGAGCAGTCAAGTGTCCTCCAAGCTGGGCAGGTGGCATATTTATGGAATGTGAGGTCTGGAGTAGGTTTGCTGGAAGGCTTCTTAAAGACACTTAGGAGGAGCATCAACTCTGTTTTGTCATGTCTGCAAGCTTTCTCAGTGCCATCCTAGGCATCTTGTGGCCACTAGAGGAGATAGAGGGGTCCTGACACAGAGGACATGGAGCAGAAAGATGGAAAGAATGTCCTTCCTTGATGTCGCTGCTTTGCAGCTTTAACCACACCTGCAGTCACCTGTCTCTGCACTTTGTGGCAGCTGAAAATTGATATTTCCTCATTTTTAACCCCAGCAGAGTCATAGTTTTCTATTACTCAAAGCCAAAAGCATGCCAACTGATACAAGATATGAAGTTTTCATTTTAACTCGATTTTTATGATGGTGAAATTGCCAAAGCCTCTGGGTGAAGAAGCCCCCAGAGGAGTGTTGAATCAAAGAAATATTGTCTTCAGATCTGTAATAACTGTTTCTGGCAGGGAAGCTGGGCAAGCCTAGTGAAGATTCTCAGGCTAACTGACAATGTGTGTGTTCTACTAAACAAACTTTGGTTGACAAATTAAATTTTTGAATTGGACAGGAAGTTATATTGGAATGTAATATTCCCTCACGATGTCTATTTCATGGAATTGCTCTGCTTTTGTTGTTTATTTTGGGATTTCCTATGCTGTGGCCTAGTCCAGACAAACGCATGATTCGTCTGCATAGCACCTAGGCCCTTCCTTATATCTTCAGACATGCAGCGAAACTGTGTGCCTGCAATTTGAAGAGGGTGCTGCAGCCCATCACAGGGAAGAGGGCTTGAATAGCAACAGGGAAGACACAGATTTTACTCTGACAGCAAGCTTGGCCAGTAGTATCTCTCATGCCCCGCACACAGTTATAAGCCACAACTTCCATTCTTCCTGGAATCCAGAAACCAGGAGGGTTGAGGATTCTTAAGGGATTGTGAAATCTATTACTGCTAGGGCCTTTTACAATTCAGTTGCTTACTTTAAAAAAAAAAAAAAAAAAAAAAATTAAAAAAAAAAATCTGCCTTTCAGCAGTCTTCTTCAGCAACAGTAAGCCACGCTATGCATTCCTATGAATAAAATGCACGACAGCTGCATCCAAATACAGTGTCTGAGCTGTTTGGCTCCTCCGTGGAATATTTTTTTTTTTTTTTTTTTTTTAACTTGCTTGGGCAGAGTCCCTTTATTGCCTACTGAAATATCCAAAAGATCTGGGACTATGTTTAGAAAATAGCAAGTAAGTTTATGGGATTCCATAGGTCTTTTCTAAAATGATGTTTTTGGAGATATTGTTGTTACTATTATTTTTAGGGAAAGGCCCATTGAACGGTTTCAGATTGCAGGAAAGAGTGAGGGAATTAGTTAGTCCTTTTGGCATTAATAGTAAATTAGGATATTTTAGATAATCTTCACATTAAATTTTGCTGTAATAATTGTGCTTCTGCTCATAGGCAATATGTATATTCTCCAATCATAGCACTTGAGGACCTCAGAATGGGTTCTTCTGAATGTAATACTATTATAGTCTTTGTCTTCAGTTGTATTGGATTTCTTTTTGCATAGAAATGTTATGTTGGAAAAAATAAAAGTTTCAGGAACCTGAGGAAGAAAAAGTACATTCATAAAAAAGTAAGATAATTACTCCATTGACTTGGAGTTCTGTTTGAAATGTTAGTATCAATAACAGCCCTTGGAGCATTGTAACATTGCTCTAGCAACTAAACTAACATAAAACACAGAAGTCTGCCCATTAATATTGATTATAAGGTCATGGTTCCTTTGAAAACTTGCCTGCCAGAATAACCGGGAGGGAGATCAAGGTACATACTCAAGTTTCTACCGTGACAAATTTACTATTACCATAATACGAAGACTCTAGGAAGGCAACCAGTTGATACTCCTTTGGAGACATTTCAACTTATTTATATGGAGCATTTTGTCCAATTCTGGAAGGACTTGTAGCTGTAGAAGGGTGAGAGATCCTGATAATGAAAAGAGTAGTTACCTTATATTGGTGATTAGGTTTATGGCTCCACAAATTTGATTTCTTTTCGACATTAGCAGTATCCATTTTGGATATGGGATGGCATTCTAAAAAGTTCTGTCCACAGAAAACTGATATTTTCTAAAGGTAATGATAATTAGGGGCATGTGTTCATTTTAATCTGATGGACAGAGCTTCCTTTGCCATTTAAAAAGTGTTTTTTTTTTTTTTAAGCATAACCAGGTTAGCTCCATGATCTTTATTTATAGACGTTTTTATCGTTTGTATATTTTCCCCTGTGCTTAAATGTTGATTTCTCAGATTTAGGTACTGAACCTCATAGCAGTAATTTTCTAATTTGATTTCATTTAAAAGCCAAGAAACCTCTTTTTACAAACAAAATATTGCACAAAACTCCCAATACATAAAACAGATAAAACTACATCATTATTGTTGAGGTAGACAGGGATGAATCTGGAGATTTACCCGATTATTTTTCTCTTTGCCTCTCTCCTCTCTCTGCTATAGTTTCCCTTGAACTTTTTACCATAAATAAATAAATAAATAAATAAATAAATAAATAAATAAATAATTTTTGTTTCTAATTCCCAATTCTAGAGCGCCAATTTGATGAGTCTGTCCTCGTGTTTGAGCTCCATTAAACCATTAGGATGTACACCCTTTATCCTCTCTCTTCACATTTAATCAGGCTTTATTATTTCTTTCTCATAAGAATATGCATGCATCTCCCTTTTCTTCTTGATTCCTGATGTCTTCATTCAGGCTCTCCCACCCCCCCCCCCCATTTGGACTATTTTCATAGGCCCCTCACTAATTTTCTGCTTTCGATCATTTGTTAATAGTTTCTAAATATTTTGATCTCATATGTCATCAGAAAAGGAAAACAAAGATTGGACATGAATTAATATGTTTGTTTAACTAGGTATGATTTTTTAAATGTTATATACATATAATAATATGTAAAATTTAAAACATATCAAAATTAAGTAGTATTATACACACACACAAACATATATATATTTGTATATACATACACAAACATACATACATCTGTGTTTTCTTCTCATACCCAGGGATGGCCTTGACTATAACCTAGCATGCACATATCTCACTTTGGACACTATTGCCCTATGCCTGTCAGAGAAATCTTTCTGAAATGAAACTGAGTGCTTTAAATCCTTCAACAGCTCTCAGTAACTACTAGATAAAATCTAAATTCTTTTTTTTTAAAGATTCTATTTATTTATTTGACAGAAAGATCACAAGTAGGCAGAGAGGCAGGTGGAGAGAGAGGGAGAAGCAGGCTCCCTGCTGAGCAGAGAGCCCAATGCATGGCTTGATCCCAGGACCCTGAGATCATGACCTGAGCCAAAGGCAGAGGCTTAACACACTGAACCACCCAGGTGCCCCAAAATCTAAATTCTTAAGACAGAAAACAGGGCTGTTGATGAACCAGCTGTTGTCGACTTCCCAAAAACTAAACTAATATATATGAAAGCTCTTATGAAATGATGTACACTTTTCAAAATACTAAATGATTTGTGCTGTCAAAATAAATATATTAATACATAGCACCGTGGTCACTTACATATTTACTTATGTTGTGAGCTCAGCTGGGCTGACACAACAGTCACACTCTTTGGCATGAAATGTCTACATCACTCTCACTCCAGAAATGTCAATAAACAAGGACTATTCATTTTTTCGGATGCAATGGGGGCTAAAATCCACATGTGGTATCCTGTAGCAGTTAAATACATCAGTCCTTGGGAACTCAGTGAGAGAGCAACAAAGAAGAGAACGTTGGTATTGGCGTCAGAACTTTCATTGACTCTACAAAGTTCTTTTCAACATTGTGACTAAAGTACATCAGAATGAAGGAAATGCTTTTAAAAACAGGGAAGCATTGGTTACTTTGGCTTCAATTTTAAAACAAAGCCGTACATCCTTTTTAGAATATGAAGGAGGGGGCAAAAAGGAGACATTTCCTGCATGTGTGTTGAGATGAGGCAAACGTCAGAAAAGAAGCGGGACTGAATGTTACGTTATCCTGGTAACCTTTGTCAGGCCTCTGGCTTGATGTGGTTCAAGTTTCCGCTGTATATTTTGATACTTTCTGTCTCCATAGCAGTTGTTCAAGAATATGTTGCCAGTAATGATACTGGAAATGCAATTCATTTATAAATAAATCATTCTGCTTCATAGATGTCATTATTTAGGAGACCATGTAAGATTCTGTAGAAGTCTAAACATATGGTGAAATCAGTTCATTAGCTCAGAAAAATATAAATAGTTAGAAATATCAAAATATAACCAAGCAAACATCAGACAGATTAAGTAAAATGATTATTCAGTATTTCTTTCAAGTGGCTAAGAAAAAACTTAAATTTGATTTTCCATTTGAAAAATAGCAGTGCAAATAAGAAGATGGGTAATTTCTAAAACTTATTTTCTATGTAACTGATTAAGAAATAAATAAGTTTGTTCTAGAAGTATTGGGAGGACAAACCACAAAGTTTAATATGAAGCATTGGCTTGTAATAAATACTTTCTCTAGGGCACATTCAGCTGGGGTTAACATTTTCCAACTGAAATTAATCATTTATAGAGAATCCTAGATGTCTATTCGTTTGCACATACAATGCCTTCTTTATCAATGGATTTCAGTAGAATTGTAAATATCTGCAATTATAAACCCTATTTTGAAAGGAAGAAAAATAATAACGAATTGCAGAAGTAAAAGTTATCTTTCTGGAATTTAGGACTCTCTCTGCTCTGCCTCTGCCTCTGCCTTCTTTCATATTTACTCCACTGACATATGGATTTTTATAAAACTAAAATTTAAAATAATGAGTATCTGATTAACTTCTCTTCATTGAGGCTGATTTGCTCAGTGTTTTACATGCAATTGAAAGAAAGTTAATGTGGTTTCCTTAAAAGTACTTTTTTTCTATTGAATTTATAAAATTATTTTAGGAATAGCAACCCCAATGCACCAGAAGTGTTTAATTCTCATGCTTTTCCTTTTTAAATCTTTGCAAAGGTAAACTCAATGAATAATGTGATCATGTGTGGGAAACCAAAACCAAAAGCATTCAGACTGTTTTGACAAACAGATATTCAGGGTCAGTGCAAATAAGGCTACAGATAATCACTCCATCTGCTCCATTGTTGGCAAAAAATAAGGTCCAGATGTTGTATATACCTGTTCTTCCTCCTATACCTTGCTCATTGACAGATAAGATTTTCAAAGAGAAATTTGAACTGCCTAGGATTTTCCCTGAGATGATGTAGAATAGTCTCTCCATGTAAAGTATTTTTTTTCTTTTCATAGTCAATTCAGTGAGGTGGACCATTTGATTCACTGGAAGAAAGAGGAGAGGGTTCGGTGAAACCTTCTATAGGGAACAGCTAGCTGGTAGGGTCGATGATCATTGAATTGTTACTGTTGCTGCCACCAAACCAACCCTGACAGACTCCCCACCTGATGCTCAAAGAAAATAAGATTTAGTGAGGGGGAGAAGAAGCAGGCCCCCTAACCTGGTGCTATTTTTTTTGTTAATCTTTCTTACAGTTAGATCAAGAATTATGTACCAATCCGCTTTTCTATAATGACAAGAAGCAGCAACCTCAGTGGCTTAAAATTCCAAACTTGTATCTCTTGCTTTGTTATGTTGGTGAAGGCTAGTAGGCAGTTCTGCTCCATGCGTCTTCCCATTCTGGGATCTATTGTAAAGGAACAACCCTTACATGGAGTTGTTGGAAAAGAGCAGGAAGCTGGTAGAAGCACATGATGCTTCTTAGAGTTTTGCCTCTGAAATGGTATACTGTCCCTTCCACTCACTTTTCATTGATCCAGGCAAGTTCATAGTCAACCGGAAAATTGGGTGAAGCAGTGCATCTCTCCTCTACCAGAAGGCCTATAAGTTCACTCGGCAAATGTTCTTAAAGACAAAGGAGTGAGTTGTTGGGAATGAGAATGTAATCTACCACAGTGTGTAATATTCATAAATATAGCAACCACAAGCTGGCAGAAAAGCCAAAATGCCTACCCCAGGCCAGCTTTCTTCTGTAGTACAGTGCTCCTCTGTATCTTCTTTCTTATCTAAAATGAACCGCCCTCAGTTCATTTTAATCTGATTTTCACAGACGTAAAAGGAAGGCAAGAGAGATATGGTGGGTCAGGAAGAAGTGAGAAGAATATCACCTTACATAAGATTTGCTCCAGACTCTGGGTTCTGCTGCATTCCTGGATATCTTGATATGGAAAATTAATAGGCTTGCATGGCAAATTCCTTATGCACGAGTTTATTTACCTAGTTTTAGCTCAGAAGGTATAAGTCAGTTACTGGCATCCAGAAGGTATAAGTAAATTCTGGACACCCTAGAACACAAAGCCTGATATGAATGCAGTCACAATGCTAATTTTTAAAGTCCTGCCATAAAGAAGGACATTTGCGTATTGTTAATGCAAAAGCCCAGAGTCATAAATGCCACTTTGCAAGTAGACAAAATGTGGGGTGTGTGAGCTGGATATGTCCACATGTTGCTTACTTTACCTCTCATTCATTTTTGTCATCTCAGCATTGTGCTTGCACACCCTCACTCTGTTCATTCTTTGCTACATCAGGCCCCTTAACTTAGAGCCGATATGAAAGTTTTCAAATACCATTGGAAAATTTTACCTCTTCAGAAAGTAATAGGAAAGGCTATTTCATGTGGGCAAATTAATTTTATCTGTTGATTTTTATATGTTTTTTATATTGCCAAGAATTTTTGAAATTCTGATGTGTTTTTTAAAACTTGGCTTCACGAAAGTGAAACCTGTTAAGATCTTCAGGAGTTTCACTGCAGAAGCTAGATGACCCAACAGGAAAACAAGGTAATAATAATGCAGCTAGGGCGCCTGGATGGCTCAGTGGGTTAAAGCCTCTGCCTTTGGCTCGGGTTATGATCCCACGGTCCTGGGATCGAGCCCTGCATCGGGCTCTCTGCTCAGTGGGGAGCCTGCTTCCCCCTCTCTCTCTGCCTGCCTCTCTGCCTGCTAACCCTAACCCTAACTCTCTCTGTCAAATAAATAAATAAAATCTTTAAAAATAAAAATAATAATGCAGCTAAATGCAGTGTTGGAAAACTGTTCCTGCTCCTGTGGTTACAACTGGCGTCTCATCCTTTCTCCTGTATCCTTTAGCATTAGCCAGAAAGTGGACTGGCCAGTAGGGGTTACTCTAGGCATTCTGATCTTAGGGTGGTGGATTAAAGCTTGAAGAAATGATAGTAGCATTTTTAAAATACGTATTTTCCATGTGAATGTAGTTACAATACTAAGAATTTGTGAGAACTTGCTTCAAATACTATTTTGGCAGGTTTTAGCCCATTCATATGATTATGAGACATGTTTCAATAATTCATTTTTTCAACCTTGCTGATTGTCTGGCCTTCATTAATTTGAATCTACAGATCAAAATTGTCGAGTAGACTTGCAGTTTAATTTAGATCTTTTTTCCTGGGTAGTATTCTCAATCCTTGAGGTTTGAATTCTGGACACCCTAGAACACAAAGCCTGATATCAATGCAGTCACAACGCTAATTTTTAAGAAGGCAAATATACACCCACTTTCAGTTACCCTAAAACATTACCTGCTCTCTAGTCGGGTGGCTATTTAATTTTAGAGAATAAATTGCCTTTGGAAAGAAGAAATCAGAGAGAAAAAGGAAATAAAGATAACTCATGGTCATTTGTCCTTCAGGGACAGAAGATAAATAAAAGTAAGTGGTTTTAGGGGTGCCTGGGTGGCTTAGTGGGTTAAAGCCTCTGCCTTCGGCTCAGGTCATGATCTCAGGGTCCTGGGATCGAGCCCCACATCGGGCTCTCTGCTCAGCAGGGAGCCTGCTCCCCCCTCTCTCTCTGCTTGCCTCTCTGCCAACTTGTAATATCTCTCTCTGTCAAATAAATAAATAAAATCTTAAAAAAAAAAAAAAGTAAGAGGTTTTAGGGGTGCCTGGGTGGCTTAGTTGGTTAAGCTTCTGCCTTCCAGTCAGGTCATGATCTCAGGGTCCTGGGATTGAACCTTGGGTTTGCTTCTCCCTCTTCTCCTCTCCCTGCTTGTGCTCTCTCTTTGTCTCACTCACTCTGTCTCAAATACATAAATAAGTAATCTTAAATGAATGAATGAATGAATGAATGAATGAATAAAGAAATAAATGGAAGTGGTTTTAAATATAGGCTCCATAAACACAAAAGAAAACTCTAAAGAGATAACTTTTGCCCGAAGCCCAAAGGAAAAATAAGTTCTGCTTAACAAACATTGGACAGAAAGACTTCATTAGAATGAAACACTATCACCTCCAAAGAGAGAGAGAGAGATAATCTCTTGTGTGTGTATATAGATATAAATATCAATATAATTAGGAGTTGAAATGCAAACTTTATTAATTCAATGTTTTTTTCCTGCTTTTTATTCAGATATTATTGACATGATTAAAAGGTTTTTTGTTTTGTTTTGTTTTTTAATGTCTAGTTATTATGAGACACTTGCAAGAGACTGGAAGTCTTCTCTTGCCCATCCCTTGATGCATATGGAGCTCAAGGGTGCACAGTGTCATTCAGACCACGTTGTATACACTGGAACAGAAGGCTTACCCTTTGGTGGAGGAGAATGGGGTCATGATACAGAAGTTATTCGGATATGGTCAAAACTCTTTAGGCAGTTCGGTATACATGTTAATGTAGTCGAATATTGTCAGGGATAGGACACAGCTGAAATGAAGTACTAAGTAAAATAAATATTTTTGAATAGATTGTCCTTCAGATTTCTTACCTGCTAAGACTCCTAAACTTTTCTCTTGTAGCCTTGTTACTAGGGGGCCTAGATGCTGTACTTGAAGAAGAAAAGCATTTCTCGGTTATGGTTTTGGTTTTCCTCATAGTTTTCCCCTACTCAGCTAGTTTGCTGAAGAAATCGAAATGCAATTAGTACTTATTTTTACTAATACTCTGATGCTACCTGCCTAGCTGTAGAGGTCTTTGCTGCCTGTTTCTTTCCACCTTCGTGTGACATAGTCAATTTTTTAGGGCTTCATTTCTCTTCTGTTAAAAATTCCCTTCTAGTTTTCAAAAAGAAAGATTAAGACACCATATACCTTATGTTTGCCAATGAGGAACAAGTAAGTCATCCACCTAAGTGATTGACTCTAAGCAATATCTCCCATCAGACATTACTTGAAATTTGCAAAAGTTGCTTTTATTTACTGGTTAAACATATCCTTTCCTAGCATAGAGCTCTCCCTTGGAGTTTATAGCTTTTGATTATACAGTGAGGGCTTGGCCTAAAATATTTAAATAGCTTTAAAATATTCTAAAATATTATGAAGATAGTTTTAAAACCATGCAATAAAAGTGAATCTGGCTTTGGCATTGTTTTACGAACCATGTAATCATTCAAGCGGCATCCACCAAGTGGCCCGTTTGAAAATCTAACTACCCAATTTGGGCTCTTAGGTAAGTGGTATAGAGTAGAGAGTCGCAAAGCCTGGGGTTTGAATTCAGCAGATCTGAGAATTCTAGCACCCGGTATCAACACTGGCCAGGCATGAGACTTTCGTAAGTCATATATGCCTGAGATCCAGGTCTGTCTTTATTTTATTAATCTATAAGATACAGATAATGATATCTGTACCTTATACAGATAAATAAGATGATGTATTTAAAAACCGATTACTACTATTCATGGCATAGGATAAACAAACAGGATTTGGTATTTTTTATTGTTTTTATTTTTAATAAGTGGTATTCATAATTTTTTTCTTTTATGATTCTAACTCAACAAACAGTTATTAAGTTTCACTCTAAGGATAATATAGAAAAGAATAATTTAAAATTTCCCCTAAACCTGTTTATAAGGATACTTAAGGGGGGCTAAAGCCAATATGCATTTTTAAGTAATAAAGTCAGATATTTCCATATTTGTGATTATAAGGGCTGTATTAATTTGGAAAGAGGAGTAACATAAACATCAATTAAATTTAGATTACTAAATGTTAAAAAGTGATTATATAATACAAGTATGATTCAGAAAAAACCTTGTTCTAACATATATGCAATGTTTTATATATATTATATATACAATGTGCTTTGGCATGAAGATTTATCTTTGTATTTATTTTATAAATCTGCTGTTAAGAGCTAATGACATGTGTGTAAGCCAGTTTAAAGAAGGAAGATGATTATACTAAGTAACATTTTGGAGGAATCTAAATACCAATAGATCACAGAAATTTCAATCCTCCTCACTGAGTTGAAGTAATTAGAGGGTATATAACACATATATTATACCATCTATATACTCCATCTAATATATATTATAGAGAAAAAAATTCAGAGCTGCAATATTTTTTCAAGATTTTGTTTATTTGAGAAAGACAGAGTGAGAGAGCATGCAAGAGCAAAAGCAGGGGGAGGGGCAAAGGAAGAAGCCAAATCCCCAGTGAGCAGGGAGCCTGATGTGGGGCTCCATCCCAGGACCCTGAGATCATGACCGGAGTGGAAGGCAGACGCTTAACCGACTGAGCCACCCAGGAGCCCCAAGCTGCAATTATTTTTTTTAAGGACTAAATGATGACATTTATTTTTCAATAGAAATTTATTTTAAAACGTTTACCTGTTCAGTTGGTGTAGATTCATTTGAGATATCGATTCATTTGAGCTTCAGAGATTTGGAGAGTAAGACACAGGCACATCCTTAAATTGTTGGTGATCAAAAGGTCCACTTATTGGCAGGACAAGGAAAAAAACAAGAAAACTTATGTTGCAACTACAATTCTAAGTATATATTTTTGTGGGGATAAAAATAATTGTAATAGTAGCAATAGCTGCCATTTATTCAATTCTTACTCTGTGCTTAGTATTTTATGTGTAGTCTTTGCTCCTACATCTTACAGTAGTTGTAGGAGGTAGATTCTATTATTATCATAATAAAGACACTGAGATTTAGAAGTCTAAGAAACTTCTAACCTCAAGTTCTTACAACTAGCAATGAAGATACAGCTGAGGGCTTAGAAATGCCAGAATCCTCTCCTGATGCATCCTACATACAGTTTAGGTTTGAGGCAGGGATGCCTACTGTCCCCAAAGCCCAGATCCACATCTTTGGCTCTTATTGTTTTCTTGTCACCCACATGACACATGGACTTGAGAGGTTATTTCTAGCAAGAGACATGGCACACCCTGGCCCCGCTTACCTGGCCAGCACTGGAGGAAGGAAGGTTAAAAGAGAGTGCAACAGGTCCCCTTATCCCATTGTGTCCCTTTCCTACAGAACTTGGCCTAATGCCTTGTAATCTGATGCATCAAATTCACAACTTTTCTTCTCTTGTGTGTTAATGTGAGAGTTGTTGGCATGTATGTGTGAGGTGTGAATGTGTGTGAGGTTTGTGTGTAGTGTGTATATATACATGAATGCCATGTGCATGAAATTTTTATGTGTGTAGTAGTGTAGTGCGTATATGTAGGAGTGTCTTCGTGTGTTTGTAATGTGTTTATGTGTGTAGAGTGTATGTGAGGTATATATGTGCTTGTGGTATGTGTGTTGCATGTGTGTTGTGTATGCATGTGCATGAACGAAGTGTGTGGTTTGAGTATTGTGTGTGGTGTGTGGGAGGTGGGGGATATAGAAGAGAAGGCAAAAGAAGAGATTAGGCAAGTGCTCTTAGCTCGGAGTTCTTTTACTGGAATAGTTATAGCTGAAAGTGTTCTATACTTGAACTTTAGAGTGTTGGGATCAAGTCCTACCCAGCTCTGGAACTAGCTATTTAATATTTGGAAGCTGCTTAGCCTGCTCGAATTGTGGTTCTCTCATCTCTTTCTGCAAGAGGAGAATTTTTAACTTAAATGCTATGAGGGTTAGATGAATAATGTTCAGGCTGGAGTTACTGATAAACTTTAGAATACTACGTAACTGTAAGATATTGCCTGTTTTTATTAGTGGTGACATTAGTTTTCCAATGTGTCTTATACTGAAAGTCCAAAACAACAACATAACATGCAGAGTATTGTTATAAGATACCTATCATTATATGCTTCATTTTTTTTAAACTTAATTTTTATTGATAATATATGGTATGTTGTATCAACAAGACTTATACTGTTATAATTCTATGTCTAGTGAATGTCTGAGATATTAAGCACTTGCTGTGTTAATTCATGGAATAACCAAGGCCATTTTAACTAGGAGCTTTGGCCTAAAATGTGGGGGCAGCAAGCTGTACCATATTAGAAGAATTTGGCATTGAATTTTTTTTTGGACACTTATTTTTTAGACATATAAGAATAGAAAAAAATGGTATAGAACACAGCCATTCCTTAAATGATTAAACATGGAAGTACCATATGATCTAGCAGTTATGCTCCTAGGTATATGCCCTGAAGAATTGAAAACATAGGTTCTTACAAAATTTTGTAAATGAACATTCATAGTAGCATTATTCATAGTAGCCAAAAAGCAGGAACAGTCCAAAGTCCATTAACTGATAAATGGATAAACAAATGTGTTATCCATACAATGGAGTATTACTTGACAATAAAATTTATTCAGAACTAATACATGCTATTGTGTGGATGAACTTTGAGAAAACATACAAAGTAAAAGAAGCCAGAGTGGTGTATTACATGATTCCATTTATATGAAAGGTCTATAATAGAGAAGCTTACAGAGATAGCAAATATATTAGTGATTATATAGGGCTGGAGGAGGCATGGGGGATAGGAGATTGATGTCTAAGAAGTGAAAGATTTCTTTTTGGGAATAATAAAAATGTTCTAAATTTATGGTGATGGGTGTATAATTCTGTGAATACACTAAAATACACTTAAAATCATATAATTTAAGTGGGTGAATTATGTGGTGTTTGAATTACATCTTGATAAAACTGTAAAAAAATACAATTTTCCTACATAGTGAACCCTCCCCAATTACTCTACCAATAGTTTTAGGAGGAGACAGTCATGACTGTACCGGATACAAATCAGCAAACCGAGACAGAATGGGAGGCGATTATATTAACAAAGCATTCCAAACCACAAAGCCTGCCTGGAAACCGATGCTTTTGTCAAGGGTTGAATGACCAGCAGTGTTGAATAGATGAGCAACTCTCGACTTTTTAATATATGACGATATATTCTGGAACCAGCAGGCTCTGAGAAATGCTGTGTGAAGAGAGTTATTTTCTTTTTTCCCCTCTCCATTCCTCTTGAAGTTTTCTCCCCATATACTGCTATTGTGATGAATTAATTTAGAAGAATTATAGTTGAGTGTACATTTGAAGGAACTTTTCTTTGCGTCCGTGATTTTGAAGTATTTTCTTAGACAAGATTGGGGCAAGTGCAGAGTTGGAGTAAACCCTAATCGCTAATAGAAAGAATTTTTATGTATGAACTTCCTCATCCTCTCCTATATCTGTGGCTTCTAATTCCATCTCTAATCCTATGAAGTAGTATGTCCTGCTGTGTTCTGTGTACAGTCTTCACCGTTTCCACACTGCTCCACTTCTAGACACAAATAGCGCATTCACCATAGTTTCAGATGATATCTCGGGAACAGAATGTATGCTCCCATTTCATCCTCACATATAATCACTGCCTTTTAACCCCCCCTACCCCGCCTCTTTGCCCCTTTTTTTGGCTAACATTTAATTAAAGAATAGTCAGCTCAATAGGCAGTCATGGGAAACCCAACCAGTAGATATATTTTACTAGCTTCAGTTTTGAAATGTGGGATAATATCTTTCAGTTTTTAAAAATTGATATTTCTATAAAGTACCTTTTTTCAGTGAAATGTTTCTAGAATGTGACACTTCAATTCTAATTACTATTATTAAATATCCATGAATTTGTTTTGAATAAGCAGAGTCAGATAAATGGTATTTATGTATCTTGGAATACTATCTAAGTTAGCTTCGTAGGCGTGAGTGCATCACTGGCTTACCAAATAAGAGAATTCGGCATCTCCTGTCAATCAACTGCATTTATATTTCTGACAGTTTCCATGATGGAATCTTTTTTAAGTGAACATACAATCAGACCTGAATTGCTGTATTTAAGTGAGTATTTCCTGATCTCTCATTAATGGAAATCTAGAGATTTGAAGCATGGTTAAAGAGTTAAAGTTTTATGATTGCTCTTCTGGGGAAAAAAAATGGGTAGGCAATAAAGCCTGAGATATCTATTATCAAACAAATGCACAATCATAGGAAGTTAAAAAGGCCACAGTGAAATGCATACCTCTTAATTATATTACTGTTGCTATCTATTTTAAATAGATATCAAAATTAGTTATAAGAGTTTTACATGTTTTGCAGGGGGAAAGTTCTCTTAGCATACTCTACATGGTTATCATTACTTACCCTGAACTTGCAACACAAACCTACTGTGCAAGCAGAGAATCTGTGCTGGTATCTGTGAACGCTTAGGGGGCGTATCAGTGGAGGCGTACATAGGGGAAAATATGGAGAATAGGAAATGTCTAGGGTTCATTTTTTCAGGGGCTCTATTTCAGTATTAAACTCTTACAAAGAATGAATGGTCAGAGGCAGGGACTAACTGGGTACTTCTTAATGTAATTGGTTCACAGACTGGGTTTCCTGAGAAGCAGACTGAGAAGGAGATTCTTGGTACCATGACCTATGGAAGGGTAGGGAAGAAAGGAGAATCAGGAGAGGAAGGAGAAGATAAAGTTGGTCTTCAATACAGTTTCTAAGCAGGCCTCAGAGACCCAATAGAGAGTTCTGAAGCTAGGGTGGCTCTTCAGAGTTACCTTAAACAACTCTGGAGCTGGGCCTTTAAATCCTCTTGTTGACTCAATATTAGATGCTTGGACAAGGTGGCCCTCATTAGCTGAGGCAGTTCACAAAGGCGGCTGATAGATGAGAGCATTTCCCGAACCTAGGAAGATGAGTCATTCATTCCTGAAGAGGTTAGCATCACACCAGCCGCACTAAATGGTGAGATATTTTAGAACTAGCAGGCATTGAGAAATGCCATGTGGATGGATTCCTTGCTTCTTCCATTCTTTTCTTCTTTCTCTCCCCCAATCTAATGTTTTTTTTCCAAAAATACTTTAAAGGACTAGGCTCTCAGTTATCATAAATGCACCTGTTCTTTTCACTTAAGACAGGAATTAATTCAACAACCACAATTGTTTTCCGTGGAAAAGTTAGTTGCATAAATCTGATGACCCAAATACTTCTTGTGACAGTCCCTATCTAGGTTATATTAACATCCTGACAGCCAGATGTCAGAAGGAAAGTCCAGATAAAATTAATTTTTTTCTTTTGTATTAAAGAAAAAAAAATAAAGCACATTTATTGAATGCCCACTAAATGTAACATCAAAGATCATTCTTATCTATAATAGAAGTTGCTAAGAAATGAAACAGTACACTGATTTGACAAGTTTTGTTCTCATTTAACCAGTATTTTTATGAAATAAAATTTTATTATTTTTTAAATTCAAAATTCTTTTTTTATTAACATACACTGTATTATTAGTTTCAGAGGTAGAATTTAGTGATTTATCAGTTGCATACAACACCCAGTGCTCATTACTTCAAGTGCCTTCCTTAATGTCCATCACTCAATTACCCCATCCGCCCTCACCTCCCCTCCAGCAACCTACAGCTTATTTACTGGAGTTGAGTCTCTTATGATTATACAATGTATAAAAATAACAATTTATAAAAAAGACAGCATATGCATTTGGGCTGAATTGTTTTTGGTTGACTATTCACTTTTGAGGGGTCTTTATTTAATTATTGCATGGCTTTTGAAGTATCCAAAAAATAGCAAATGGTCAAGAAACTATTAAATGATATGAAATCAAGATAGTGAATTGGTAACAAAACAACCTTGCTTATTAAATACTGGTTTTTTAGCAACATTACAATAAAACAACTCTACCATTAAACATAGTATAGAAACTACTAACCAGAAAACTTCTTAGCTTTTTCTAGATGTTTTTAATTATATATTTCTAAGAGATTTGGAAGGGTCACTTAAACGGCCCTTAAGAACAGATATTGGCTAATGTCTGTGGAGTCTTAAGATTTCTATGGACTTTTTTTGCTTGCTTCCCACTCAGGATAGCCATTGTCATTATTGACTCTGTAGCAAGCACAGAGTCAGCCCTGGAGGACACACAGAAATAACTCAAAGCACTGATTTCCCCATCTTCGGCCACCGTATTACATGAACTGTTGGAATTAGTTCCCTCTCTATATAATTTGCATCTACCAAAAGAGTAGGAGAATCATGGGTCACCTGGGTTGCTCAGTGGGTTAAAGCCTCTGCCGTCGGCTCAGGTCATGATCTCAGGGTCCTGGGATCGAGCCCCGCATCGGACTCTCTGCTCAGCAGGGAGCCTGCTTCCCCCTTTCTCTCTGCCTGCCTCTCTGCCTACTTCTGATCTATCTCTGTCAAATAAATAAATAAAATCTTTAAAAAAAAAATATTAAAAAAAAAAAGAATAGGAGAATCATAACAGCTTCTGAAGCTTTCTCTAAGGAATAATTGTCCTATCGACAACTGTGTTGGATTTACTAAAAAGGGAAAAGGTGTTTTGAATGGAACCATTCTTCTAATTCATTCACGTTGGTTCTAAACCATGTAAGTAAAAATTAATTAGGTTGCTAAATCTAGTTTGAAAAGATCTGGAAGAAGTACTGGATTTTTTTTTTTTTTTCTCTTTGAAGTTACATGTTATTTGCAGTTGTTAACTTGCCTGTATTTTTCTCATGAGCCCCTAGTACATTGAGAACAAATTCATTGACGTTTTCAGATTGAGACCTTAAGAATTAATGTTCTTCATGTGTAGATAAAAGTCTAAGCAATTCTTTAAAGGAAACTGTAGCATAAACTATCAAGAGTTTCTCATTTAATGGTTGACTTTTGTCTCTCAAAGTGATGAGTTCAAATTATTGTTGTAATTAAGAACTATGTTTTTCTTCATTTATGCAACAAGAATTTCCTGATAGTTCTCTATAAAGTGGCACATGTATATGCCATTTTTGGGACCAAAGCTATAGAACACCCAAGTTTCAGTAAAGACCTCGGTTCTGCTTTTTACAAACTGCCTTCCTAGATCCTAATGAAGGTATTATTCCTGTTTCAGGAATAGATCTCTCCATCCTTGTCTTTTGGTTTCCTATCTCAATTGTACAATCTCTTCTCTGGCCATTATACGCTAATCATTTCAAAATCCTGCCTTCCAAAGTAATCTGCCTTGGTTTTCTAATCTTCTAACTTTCCATTTCACATCATTTCAATTCCTTCTACTGGCTCCCTATTGCTTTCCTAACCAATTTCAAATTACTTATCCTAATCTTGAAGGCCATTCACCACTCTGGCCCTGCTTATGCGGTCCTCCTTATCACCTCCGATTTCTCCCTTTGCTCACACTTCTACATGCAAGCACATTTCCAACGTAAGAGAATGCTTTGGGTTTATATAATGCTTTTGCCCTGAAGAGCTTTAATCTTTTTCTCATATCTTCTCAGAGAAAAAAGTAATTGAGCTGTGGTTCAGAATTCACTAATGGAACCAGTGGTAAGATCCTGGGCTTTGTGCACAGCTTTACTCGGTACTGACCGACCTCTCTGTTCCTTTGGTCTCACGTTAGGTTTCACCTGGAGCTGTCAAAGGGTGTTCCTTAAGCAGATGCCTTATTTTGTTCTCTGTAGTAACAAACAATTATTTTAAAAAAGAATTTTATTTATTTGTCAGAGAGCGCACACGCAGGGGGAGTGGCAGGCAGAGGGGGAAGCAGGCTCTCCAATGAGCAGGGAGCCCGATGCAGGGCTCCATCCCAGGACCAGGATCATGAGCTGAGCTGAAAGCAGACGCTTAACTGAGCCACGCAGGGACCCCATTTTTTTTTTAAATAAATCATAGAACCAAAGAATTTAAGTACAGACAATTATTCCCCACATATAAGACTCCACCTTCCCATTATAGAAATCTATCTTAGAACGTTCCTGATCCCTAAATCGCTTTGTCACGAGAGGAAGTCAACTAACAAAGATAAGCTCTTTCCTTGTTGCACTGGACTTATTTTGAAAAAAAATGTTCTTTATGCTGAAGTCTGGTTCCCTACCAACCCCTACTCTTGATATGAGGCATGTCACTGGAAAGATACAAAATAATTCTAATAATCTCTCCTAACTTTGAAAATACAACTGAACACGACTATAATCTCCTCCATGAAACCTGTTCTGTTTGGGGTTAGGTGTCCAAATTGCTTCAATAATTCCTCTAATGGCAGATTTTTTGAAAAATTTCACTCCTGTCTTACTGGACCTCTGATATAAGTTGGTCAGCAAACTTCACAGGGAAGCTTATTCTCAGCATTGGTCCAAATGTTGCTGTCACATATTGAAGATAGTTTTTATAACCTTAACCCAAATTAATAATTATTTATCTTTTTCATTTAATGAATGCAAGGGCTCATATTCATAGCCTTAATATTCATAGACTCAAAGAGTATTTAATATTGTTCAATGATTCTAAAAACATAACGGTAACAAAATCTTATTTGAGACTGCCTTGGAAAAAAATGCTGTTTTTTAGTCTAGCATTTCAAAGAACTTTTAAGATGCCACTGAACAGTACTTTTAAGATTTTCACATTGCTCACACATGAGCACTTTGGGAATTGTTCAATGAATATATCTCCTGACATACTTTGTTCCTTGAAGTTGTCAAACCCTCCTTGGATTTGTTTTCCTCCCTGTTTTTCGATGCGTGGGTGGGATTGGGCCGTCACTATCATAATGAGAATTATTTATTTTCCTTGTTTTTCCCAGTGAAAATGCTCTATTCCAGTTGGAAAATAGAATGTTATGTTTTTTTACTCTTTTAGGGGTTCTGGAATCCTCTAAGAATCTAATGAGATCTGGCAGTACTCTCTTGGAAATGATACATGTCCATATGACCACACACAGAGCTGGCATTTAATTTTACGAGTTCAAGTGCCACTGGAATCATATCCCTGTTTCCATTACAGGATACTTATTCCAGATTGAAAATTACTGATTTGGTTGTACTTCAGTTACTTATATCTCTTCCCTTCCTATAAAGAGATATAAAAATATAATTATGTTAATAAGTTAATGTGTTTCTTAGGTCCGTTCAGTAATCTTTAAGGCAAAATTATTTCCTAAACTAATTTTAATTCAAATCTTTACTTATAGAATATTGGGTTTCTTAATGTGAGCACAATCATATAATTTTTTGATACAAACTTTTGAATATTTTTTGAAGTATTTTCATAATTAAAAATATGTAAAAATATTTTTCTCTGTAAATCTTCAAACTCCAAACTTCTAGAATTTTATTTACAGTTAACTCCCACAGATGGAAGATGATCCATCTTAGGACAACTTTTAATTATTTAAAGTGTGTCACTAGCTTTATAAATATACCTGTAAAATATGCAGACACACACACACACACAGGTATAGATGTATTTGAAATCAGTATTTTCCTTATCTTTTAAAAAAGCTTTGAAAATCCCCAACTTCAGGGGTGCCTGGATGGCTCAGTCGATTAAGCATCCAGCTCTTGGTTTGGGCTTAGGTCATGATCTCAGGGTCCTGAGATGGAGCCTCTTGTCTGGCTCCATGCTAAGTGGGGAGTCTGAGATTCTTTCCCTCTCCCTTGGTCTCTTTCCCTACCCCCACTTGAGCTCATGGCTCTCTCTCCCTCTCAAATAAATAAATCTTAAAAAAAAAAAAAATCCCCAACTTCAAAAATAAATTAAAAATGTGTATGTACAAATAATGTACAAGGAAAGAGGACATAATAGCATGAAGCATACAGAGCTATTCAGCATATCATATGTAGTTTCGTAGTTTTAAAAATAGTAATTCTATTATTAATACCTAAAGGCAAAACCTTTATTAGTGTTTTTAAAAAATATTAACCTTAGTTTACCAATATATTTTTTCTTGTTTTATTTTTTAATATTTAAAAATTTATTTGAATTTTTAAATTTATTTGAATTTTTATTGACTATAGTTGACATACAGTGTTATATTAGTTTCAGGTGTACAGTATAGTGATTTGACAATCCTATACACTCACCAAACTACAACTAACTGTGCATTTCATTCAACTTCTAATTAGCTAGCTCCCGGAAAGGCCATAGTCAATCCAGTACCACCCCACCTAAGGGAAGGTATCAGTGTGAAAATGAGTGAGTAGACATTAGTCTTAAACAACTGTTGTGGAAATATCTTTTGTAAAATTCCCAGATCATCTGAGCCTGTCACCCCAGGGTTAGAGCCATCTCCAGTGCCTTGGAAAGAGGCTGTGAAGCTTCCTAGGTTCACGATAAACCTGCTTCTATTGCATTGTAAAATTTCTAGACCACAGCAAAGTGGCTTGCCTGAGGAAATAGAGAAGTTGAATTTACAGTGACACAGAAATAGTTACAATTTTCGTGGAGTTAACCACCACTTCTCAGCTATTTCGTAGTTCTTTTTATGCATTTTCCTTTAGAAGTTTTTTTGATAGCTAATATTCTGCAAATTACACTACTTTTTTAAGTCACCCCAGTCATTTAATAGTATAATCTTTTGAGAGGGAAAACAGTTGGGCTGCAGTAAGCTTTAAACATTCATTTGTTTCCCAGTAGGGGGATCTGCATAGTAAGAAGTAATACCTTTTATGTGAAATGTTCCCCTTGGTTTATTTTAAAGCACAAATGGTATTGTGTGATAATGGGATGGAAATCCAATTCAGCAAGTAGAATATGCTATTTACGATCTGGATTGTCCTTTATGTTTTCCAGTTTAATCCTCAAGGAGCTGAAAATACACCATTGTCTGGTTAAAATACACACAAACACACATGCACATACATATACATAAGAAATAAAAATTCTCTGTGAACTCACATATTAATTGGCAGCATTGTTCGTCTAAAAAACCTGAAATAAATGGTGATGAGAACCTAAGACTAAGTTCCAATGTAAACAAATGAGCTATTTAAATTCTCTCTCAATATAGAAACTTCAGGTGAACAATGCACCATGACTCTGGGGCCATAATTTGGGAGCAATCTGTAAGGCAAAATATAGAGGCGCTAATTTTGTTGCATTTACAGCCCACAAACTGCAACACTGGGTTTGTTCCTGTTATTCCGGCTTAAGATGAGTCAGGAACCTCTAATGTAGCCTTTCCTAAAAGACAACAATTGATTAAGATAGTGAGACTGAGAGAAATCCTAGAAGTCTGACCTTCAGATCAATTTAACTATTGATCAATAACACATTACTTAGACCAGTGCAATACCCAAAATCCCCACAATCGGCTGCCAGGATACTATTTTACCTCACATAATTTGGTTGCGAACGGTCAATAGAGATAAATTTGTCCCACTGATAATTTGCTGATTCAGGGAACATACATTGTCCACGCACAATGGAGATAAAGCTCAGTCCAGCTCCATATAATATAGTTGCCTAACTTTCCTGCTCTCCTACAAACAATGATTCTCAGTGTTCAGTTAAACCAAGGCTTGTTCTCATTCCCTAGACTATCCCATGCATGATTGTACCTATCTTGGCCTGGAATCCTTTCCCTTTTGGAGGTAATAACCTTGGCATGTCTTCTAAAGATACTAGGTGTAATCGGTATTATGGAGGGAGGCGGCAGGCAAACTGGTTTACGGCCTTCTGTGTTATGAGTGAATTATGGTTTCTTAGCATGATAAGTCATGATTAAATATTCACATGTCAGGACAACTGTGGTCGATTAGGGAAAACCACCAAGATTTTTCAAAGTAATTTGCTACTTCTGGATGCAAGTATATAGGTGTTTTGGTAACATCCTCACTAGCTTTCTTACCATATCATTGGATAACATGGCAGACATATGAATTGATGCTAGGTTGTATTGTGCATGTGAAAGAGTTAATTTTAGCAATTCCCTATTCCATTTTTCACTATGTATTTTTTCATTACAAAATTATTTTAAGGACTCTCCTGAGATAAAACCATATACAAATACTGCACATATTTAAAGTATACAATTGGCAAACTTTGATAAATGTGTACACATGTGAAAAAATTACCAAATTCATGATGAAAAGCATAGCCTATCACCTTCCTAAAGTTTCCTCTTTCTTTTTTGCCAATCCTACGTCCAGCCCTCCTCAAGAAACCCCACTTTCCTGAAGTTGATCAGTGCTTATGTGAAGACTCAAGGGAAGCCAGTGCTGGTGTCCCAAGTTCTCTGCATGTGCCGCTGTCTCTCTCCTATGTCATTCTGCTCAGCAAACTATCTGCCTAGACCTCTCCAAATTCCTGGACACTGGTGGGCTCTGACTGGGTTCCCACTCCCTATGCTGAGGCCTAGAAACTCTTGCAGGCAGAAAGCTGGGGCAGTCATGGGACTCACCTGCTGTGTTTTCCTTTTCACTGCTCACTGTCCCATGCAACCTGTTGCCTAATGTCTAAAAATGGTTGTTTCATATAGTTTGTTTAGTTTTGCAATTCTTTCATGAGGAGGTGTAAACCTGGCTCCTTTTGCTTTATGGTCAGCATCTGAAAACATTGTAGACATTGATTATTTCATATTAAGTGATGTTTTTGTTACATCGATTTTACTTAAACAGAGGAAGTTTATTAGAAACATTTTGTTATACAAGTTATAAAAGATCATTATAAAAAAACATGAGAAAAGTCCAGATTAACAAAAATTGTTAAAAATATTCCCTGTAATTAGAAATGACAGTCAACATTTTGTAGTTGTTTTTTTTTTTAGAATTTTCTTAGCCAGATGTTTATAGAATATAGAAAAATATAGGGACATATTATACATACTGATACTTAAATGAAAATATTTTAAAGTATGAAAGTAGTAAATATTTCTCAGTGAACTTATATACATAAATTTATATATATATAAATTTATATAAATTTATATATATATATATAGTGAAAATTATACTTTGACTCCCACTCTCAGAAAGAACTTCCTTTAAATGTCATAGTTTCTTCCACAGTTGTTTCTATGATGCACAATACACTATGAGTATTTTTCCATACAAAATAAATCATTCTGTATATATTTACTTCTCTTTTATTCTTTTTCTTTCCACTTACTCCATACAGATAAACTAAGCCATTTAAATGGCTTCTATTCTGTTATTTGGGTTAACCAGGTATATTTCACCAATTTGCTAATGACAGACATTTATGTTTCTCCTAACTTGTTGACATTGTTCACTTGTTTATTTTCTTAGTATTAATTTAAGACAAGAGGCTTGATCAAAAATTATATGCATTTAACATAGTATAGCCATGTTCCTCTATGTATAGGTGTGGTACAGTCATAAAATAGTTATAGCCAAATTACGCTCCAAAAATCTGCGCTTTTTTTTTTTTTTTTTTAAGATTTTATTTATTTATTTGACACAGAGAGAGAGATCACAAGTAGGCAGAGGCAGGCAGAGAGAGGGGGAGGAAGCAGGCTCCCTACTGAGCAGAGAGCCCAATGCAGGGCTCGATCCCAGGACCCTGAGATCATGACCTGAGCTGAAGGCAGAGGCTTTAACCCACTGAGCCACCCAGGCGCCCCAAAAATCTGCACTTTTTTCTAGCAATATATTAGTGTCTGCTTTCAAAAACACATCCAACCCTTAGAATTATTTTATCTTTTAAATCTTTATAAAAAAGATTCATATAGGGGCACCTGGGTTGGCTCAGCCACTTAAGCCTCGGAATCTTGGTTTTGGCTCAGGTCATGAGTTCAGGGTTGTGAGATTGAGCCCCGAGTCTGGCTCCTCACTCAGTGCAGAGTCTGGCTTGAGATTCCTCCCCCCTCTGCTCCCCCCCTGCTCACACTGTCTTTCTCTTTCTCTCTCTCTCTTAAGTAAGTAAATAAATAAATAAAATCTTCTTTAAAAAAGATTCATATGAATTAATATCTGTTAGTTTAATTGCCATTTATTTGATTGTTAGATTTCAACTTCTTTCTCAGGCTTTTGGGGGAATAGGTACTCTCCCTTGATGGATTTGGCCTACTTTTATACTGGCATGTTCATCATTTTCTTTTCTTTTCCCTTTTCCTTTTTTTTTTTTTTTTTAAATTGAGGGAGGAGGAGAGAGGGGCACAGGGAGAGAGAGAATTTGGGTGGGGGGTGGCGGGAGAATCTTAAGCAGGCTCCAGGCCTAGCGCGGAGCAATCTCATGACCCTGAGGTCATCACCTGAGCCGAAATCAAGAGTTGGAGGTTTAACCACTGGGCCACCCAGACGCCCCCATTGTTTTACTTTCTGATTTGTAACAACTTTTCTTTAAAGTTCCCCTCCCAAAAAAAAAAAAAAAAATAAAGAATAAAAATAAAGTTCCCCTCCCATGATAATTTTGCCACATTTTAAAGGAATCTGGTTGTGGTTTTTATTAAAATAAAATTGAGTTTTTAGAAAAATTGGAGAGGATTGGATGGCTGACTATAATGTGCCTCAACAGCTGTCTGCAAAGGGAGGGCCAGGGTGAAGGGGAAAGCAGGGGTTCAGAAATAACACAAGGAAAGTTTTGGGAATGATGGATGCATCCTTTGCCTTGCTTGTGGTGATATTTTCACAGGTGTATATACATATGTCAAAACCCGTCAAGTTGTATACTTTAAGTAGGCACAGTTTATGGTATCTGAGTTGTGGCTCAGTAAAGGTGCTCTTTAAAAAAGTGGCACCAAGCATTCAACAAACTAACATAAAAATTGAGTTTGATTAGAATAGTTTTTCTCTTATCTTGGTTAAATTTCTCCTGTCACAGTTATGATGGCTTTCCAAAATAAATTTGGGAACCCAAAGAAACTACTTTTCACCTTTAAGATTAAGGAAACCAAACCAGTGAAACAAAAGGTTCCAGATTAAACTCTGTCTATAAAAACTGAAACATAAATATGACTTCTGAGTAGCATTATGTGGGAATTATAGTCTATAAATCTCTGGAACTGATCTAGGGAACACAAGAGAGAGATACAAGATTGCTTTAAACTTGAACCATGAAGGTAAAGAATGATCCTGATCTTACAAATTTTTAGAGATTTCAGTAGGGAGAAAGAGGCACACTTAAAAATCTTTCTGTTTAGTGCCAGAGGTGACAATTTAAAGACTCCAAAACGCAGAATGAGCTTGAGTTGCAGCCACAGTGATCAGACAGGATTTATGGAGGGGAGATGGCTGAAGAATATACTAGAAGAACAGGTTAGTAGAACAGCAGGTCTGCCAGGGCTCAAACCCTGGCCTGGGGGGCAGCAAGCTGCAGCTTCAGAGTGGGAAGTGCCTGAGAGTCTGGAGCTCTGCCCCTGCTCTGTAGTGCAGAGCACTTTCATTAAGTGTTCAGGAGATGACTTGAAACCTTCTTTGCCTTAAGAATGACCTAAACTTTGAATTCACAACAGCATCAAAGTATGTCGATTAGGAGGAGGAGAGAAAGAGAAGGAAGAGGCAGTGAAGAAAAGTATTTTTGATGCACTTGACAGAAAGTGGGAAGAAGTTGGGTGTTGGAGTCTTTTAAATGCAGGGTTCAAGTGTGAACTTCGACATCTACTCGCTGTGAAAAACAACGGAATAAATTGTTTAGCTTTTTAGAACGTCAGGTTCCTCCGTTCTGTAAATTGGTAATAACGTATACGCTTTCTAAGGTTATGGTAAAATTCAAATGTCTTAATACGTATATTAGTATTTTTCAGAATGTAACACTACTTTTGTTACTTTCCAGTAATATATATATTTTTTTGTTCTATATGCACTCTGGTTTTAAATCTACAATTATTTTTTCCTTCCTCAATCAGTATACTCCATAGTAAAATTGAAGATGTTCTTTAAGGTTAAGGTATTAATGCTAAAAAAATTTTTAAAGAAGCTGTTGCATCAAATTCAGTGACTTTGGATAACAACCACGGAAATTTACTGTGTAATCCCCACCTCATCACGTACAACATTGTGTCTTTAAAATTTGAGGGGTGAAAGAAGAAGGTTACAGGAGCAAGCAGTTGGACTTGTGGTAGTAGGGCAAGTGTTGTGAAATAAAACTAGATGTTACCGTATTTGTCTTATTTGTGTAGATTTGAGCAGGTCTCTGCCCTGGCATTCTATCATAGTTCTCCCTGTGCCTGCCCGTTGACCGTTTCTACCAGGATGCCTTGAAGGCACCTCATGCTCAGCACGGTCCATTTGTAACTCATTATCTACTCCCCAGTGGTTCAAGCTGTAAGCCTTCAGGTCACCCTTGACCCTTCTCTCTCCTGAAATCTCTCTTCCACCCCATATGGATCAGTCTCCCCATCCTGTTGATTTCACCTTCCAAATATCTTTCCTGCGCTCATCATCTGTGCTTCTGGTGCCACTGCCTGAATTTAATTTACAGGCTTCTCAGTCGTTAGTCTTTCCCCTCCCCAGCCCATCCCCAATGGCTACCACCAAGAACTACCATTCTGTAGCCCCAGTTATATCTTCCTGAAACACAAGGCTTTCTCTCCTCTGTAATAATTTAACTTTAGAGTGTATTCAGATAAATTCACCAAGATGTATGCTACAAATATGTTTGCCACAGTACTGTTTAGGAAACAAAACTAAGAAAAGGATCCTAAAGTCCCAAAAGACAGGATTAATTATACCAATAGGCTATAAAATAACATTAAGAAGGTGCTATAGATCTGTATTTAATGAAAAATAATTGATAATATTAATTATAAAAAAATTATTGCATAATGGTCATAGAAAAAGCTGTGGAGAATATACTTTATAAAGAGAGATTTCTGGGTGATAGAATTCAGCAGGAATTTTTCTGGCCCCACCTCCCAAAAAAAATCAAAAGCAAAATAAAACTAAAACAACAAAAACCCTGCAAGGTGGCTCTTTACAAAAAGTAACACTTCTGGCAAGGATTTCAGGAACCATCCCAAATCCTATAAGCTAGGACAACAAATGTGAAATGCCCCACAACAATTCACTAATGCCTGAAAAGTTATGAAAACCCAGGGCTTTGGGACATCCCATATCTGCCCCGTTCTTTTTTTCAAGAAAAATTTTTGTAGTATCTCTGATACAGAACACCACGTACTGTCCTCAGTCCATTCTGGTTCACTCTGTCTGTGCTCTCTTTACATTTCTTTCACACAAAACAAAACAAACAAACAAAACTATGTTCAAACATATCTCTAAAGGCAAAGAAAAATAATGGTGAAAGATTGGGAAAGAGGGCAAGTGACAGGCAAAGCCCTGCTCCCTAAATTTTTTAGTTCTGTAACTGTGTTTCAGTTAAGGATCCTGATAGGAGTTAGCTATTCTTTTACATGCTTCCATTGGCTCATTCCTGTCTCTTAAATAGCATTTATTATTAGGCTTTGTATTGGTGGTGGGATCTGGTGTTACATATTAGCCTTGCTCAGTCAGAAGGTTTGAGGGGCCAAGCAAGGCTCAACATTTGTAGGCATGTGCATGTGTACACACACACACACACACACACACACCAACACCAACAGCTTTGCAGTTTGCATACATTGGGACTTGCATACATGGGACTGTTCATTATTTGTACAGAGATGCTTTTGTTAAATTCTACGTAATGTGGTGTGTTAGGAGTTTGTTTTTTATTTTACGACAACCAGTTGCCTCATAGCAAGTATCTTAATCATTGTCAGGCAAAAAAACTAATAAGACCTTAACCTTTTCTCAAAACACTTTACTTTCTTTGTTGTTTTCCTCTGCCCCTCTCCATATCTCCTTTATACTATAAAATATAATTGACACGAGTAACAATATTAAGTCAGGTGTTATAAACTATTGATTTAAATATCTATACACAAAAAATAGTGGAGAACTCTGAAAAAGACAGCTAAAAAGAGTGAATACTGGCACTTCTGGTATTTTCATAATGACTATAGAATGATATACATGTATATATTATGCAAACTTTATTAGTTTTACTTTAGAATTTGAAAAATTAATCACCTTTTCTCCAAAATCAGAAGCAAAGTAATTATTTCAGTAATAAAGTTAAAACAAACAAACAAAAAAGCTTTCTCTCTCTCTTTTTTTTTTTTTTTTTTTTTAGGGGTACAGGGTAAGGGGAGAGGAAGTGTTCTTAAGAAAATAGGCTCTGGGGTGAGATCAGCCTGGGCTCAAATATACTTTCTAGCATTTACTAGCTGGATGACTTTAGGCAACTCACTTGAGCTGTTTAAACTAGTTTCTTCTGCAAAATGGCAATAGTAATAGTACATAATCGTGTCATTATGAGATAAAACAAGATAATGCCATCCATGTAAAGTGATTGACAGTGTGGTTGATACTCAAGAGATATTTTAAAATTAATTTTCACTTTTCTAAGAGCCTTTCTTTACAGTCAGTACAAATTATGCCTTTTGCTTATATTTCAGTTTATAGTGTACGAGGTACCTTCACAAACATGACCTCATTTATTTTATTCTTACCACACATACAGTCCAGAGACATTGTAAGTAAGTCTCAGGAAAGTTCAGTGACTTAGCAAAGATTCTACAGCTTGTCAGTAGCAGCACAAAGTATCAAAGTATCTCCGGTAAAGGTCATACCAGACACTAATGGATATATCTGTGTTTGTGTCTGTATCTGTCTGTGTCTGTATCTATATCTGTGTCTACTCCTGTATCTGTATCTATTTCTATATCTCTATAGCTCCTAGAATATAAGTAGGCATATTTAGTATAGGCAGCAGTTGTATTTCTGTATGTTCATTTCTGGCACTGGATGCTATTCCAATTATAAAAGTTGCAACCTTGCCACTCACTGAACAGATGGCACTGCTTGATTAAAGTAAGGCCATATTTGGAACATTTCTAAAAAGCCTTTCTCATTTGGATAAATGTTTCTGCCCACTGGAATGGTTTCTTCTCACCAGTTGAACAAACCAAATCATGGACCATCTCCTTATAAGAGCTCCCTGCCACCCCATTCCCGGGAAGGCTAGTGTTGAACTGATATTTTCAGAAGTGAACTTTGCACACTGTCCAGAAGAGAATGGCACGGTTTCTTTGACAAAGCAAGGGCCTATAAACGGGTATACTCATTCATCCAGAAGGGAGTTATCTGTATGGAAATACGATTTACAAGAATTTGATATCTTCTGAAGCAAGATAGTGTAAGAGTGTTGACCTGTCCGCACGCAAGACAGGAGAAGAGAATTACAGAATTTACATAATGTGTTTAATTTGCCTAAAATTTAAAATAGCCTAAATATGATCTGTGTATGTATGCACGTGTATGTGTATCATGGTACATAGATTGATAGATAGACATCTATAAGCACTCCAAAGGCCAAGATTTACAGATGGTTGAGACAATTAAATATAGAATTAGTTTTAAACAAAAAAGCCAAATAAGATACTTCAGCTAGATTTTAAGTGTTTATGTTAAGTGAAATCCTACATTATAGCCATTATTATGTAGCTTAGTTTTATTACATACAAAATTACTTAATTTTCATTGAATTAGATAGGTGATGTCAGGGAAATACAAGTCAAAGCAGTCAAAGTGATTAGTATTAAAAGACTTTCCAGGCATAGGAGTCAAGCTACTCGTATTTCTGCCACATAACAGCAAAATATCTTCAGGCAAATTAGTTAATCTCTTTAAATTCCATATTTTCCTCTGATGAATGGGGACACCAGTGCCTAACCCATAGGACAACTTTGAGTATTAAATGGTATGCGTGTTTCACAGGGCTTGCCCATCCAAGGCTACTTGCATTATTTGCTAGGAAGTGCCATAACAAATACCAGAAACTGGGTGGTTTAAACAAGAGAAATTTATTGTCACACAGTTGTGGAAGCTAGAAGTCTGATATCCAGATATTGGCAGAGTTGTTTTTTTTCAGGGAAGGCTCTGTTCCAGGCCCGCTTCTTGGCTGGTAGGTGGCCCTCTCCCTGTGGTTTTGTCCTCTCTACATCTGTAGTGACCTTTATTCTAGATAAGGTCACATCCTCAGGTACTGGAAGGTCAGGACTCCCAACATATGAATCTCAATCCATAACACTATTTGAAGTCTCATAGAGATCTCGTGTGACAACATTTTCTGAGACTGCTTCTAGCCCTCCCCAACACACTTAGTCCCTTGCCTACATAATATGTATAACTATAAAGAAAAGTAAATCAAATTATTATTTATTTTCTTATTCCTTTTCTATTGTCCACGCTAGTCTGAAGCCCAGTGGGGTTCAGATCTTACCTGTCTTGAACATCATTCTGTACTGGGACATAGAACAGTGCCTGGCACAAAATAGACCCCCAGTAAATATTTGTGGAAAACAAAAGATAAATGGGTGGCTCAAGATCAGGGCCTAATCAATGACAGGTGCTATAACTATCTTAAACATAGTGCCATTCTTTATTCAAAATGATAGTCCCTAGCCCCATGGGAAAGAAAATGGATTTCTATTTTTGTTTTAATAAGTTTAAATTAAATAACGACTTGCACCCAGGAGCCATTGTACTGGACAGTGCAGATATGGAGTATTTTTGTTATTGAAGAATGCCCCGTGGGACACTGCTGTACAGACAGAACTATGGAAGCCTGATGAGGGTATTGGGGATAATGCAAGCCTGGGCCAATGCTGCCTGATGGAACACCATGACCCTGCACTGCTGCTCCCTTATGTCCCTGACCAGGGTCTCCTTTCTTCTTTCCTCCTTATGGTACAGGTATATTGCAGACATTCTTTTCTTCAGTTATTAAGTTAAAACTATAACTTGAAGTTTTAGAAGGCTGTAAAGGGGTTGTCATGAGAATCACATTAACATAATTGCTGTGGATTCTGCAGCAGCAATTTTTTTATTTTAATTTCTTTCCTCTTTGCTATTCAGATAAGTAAGAGGTAGGTGTAGATGATTAATCTGCAGAGTCTGTTTTGCAAAACTTACAAATGGCTCTTTGAGAAACAAAGTCTTTAAGGACACAGTACTGAGCTATTTCTTGCTTAAGGATAAAATATGGATGCAGGTGCAGGTGTGGCTAGCTGGGAGTCCGCAGGTGTCTATATATGAGCTCATTTCTTCCCTCAACCCTGGGAAGTACACCGATTTTCACCACCCTTCTTCAGCCTCTGCCATAGGTACAAGCAAATGGTATGATGATTTCATGCTCAGAAAACAACCCAAAGGCTAACGAACATCTCTTGTGGTTGGCGGTGAGAACCATTGCTATGAATAACAATCTACACAAAAAGGAGTTTATGACAACTCTTTTGGCTTCGTATAAAAAATCTGTCTGATGTTTCATAGCAATAGCATACCTTCAGATATGTTATTGACTCCTGAATCGTACTTCTTGATGATAGATTCAGTGACATCACCTGCCAAATGAAAGGGTAGAAGGAGGGAGGGCATAATTAATGCAAAGGCAGTTAGTAATCGGATACATATTGTTTACATATGGGGCCCCTGAGTGGCTTAGTTGGTTAAGCATCTGACTCTTGATTTCAGCTCAGGTTATGATCTCAGGGTCATGAAATCAAGGCCTGTGCCAGGCTACATGCGGGGCATGGAGCCTGCTTAAGATTCTCTCTCTCCCTCTCCTTCTGCCCCTCCTCCCAAACCCCCTCTACTGGCTCTCACTCTCTCTAAAAAGAAAAAAAAAATGCATATTGTTTACATAAATTCAGTGTCTAAATAAGAATAAGATATTAAATGTATATGACACTGAACTTAGAATATGCTTCTATATTGAAAAAAATTCTTGGAATTCAGTACTTTTTTAATAAGCTCTATTTTTATTATTTTAATCCTATTTGAGCAGCAGCAAAAATATCCATGCCACCTGCTTAGTGACTTTTCTGAAAATAATAGATTTTCTCAGGGTATTTCCATCTGTAATAACAAGGACATCATCAAACTCATCATCATCCCGTTTAATTAATTAATGACTTAAGAAACATGAATTGATTACCTCCAGTGAGCCAGGCATATTTACCCTAAAGAATAACAACAACAAAAAAATACTATTGGAGGGCTTAGACTGTAGGTTGGTACATAACTGGGTTTTTGTGACCTAAATGTGGTTGTAGAGCATACTCTCCTCTAGCAACTGGATAGAGCAATTGTGAAAAAATAAATGTGTGCAAAATACAAAATGTTATGGTAAGTCCATCAAAACATTTTTCAAAAGATGAATAAGCCTATCATTTAAGGATTGTGGAATCTTAAAAAAG
>CM052895.1:34874199-35022044 GCA_028534135.1 Potos flavus | reverse complement strand
GTTCTCACAGTTCATCAAACCCTCATCTTGTGTGTTCATTGTGCCCTCTTGTCACTTGGAAGTACAGGCCTTTCTTGCTCCTTATGCCTGGAGCATCTCTTTCCCTTAGCCCAGCTGTCCCACTTTCCACTCTGGCCTCAGCCTCAGTAACCCCTCTTTATAGTTTCGCTTATATGCCATTTTCTAAAAAATCATTGCCTAAACCTGCATGTTGGACTCGTGAGTACTGCCTACATATTCTTCTACCACAAGACTTCTTATAGTAGAAGAGTGTACTCTACTTAATGATTTACTTCTGTCTCACAACTGACTTAATGTTCCTTAAATACAGAGACTCTTATTTATTGCACAGTATTTTTTTTTTTTTTTTTTGCATGACACAGAAAACTCCCAATGACTGTTGAAGAAACGAGATGAGAAGGGGCATTCAGAAATGCTGGCAAAACAAACAAAACAAAACAAGACAAAAAATAGGAAGTCATGGTAAAGAGAGGTTTAAAGAGGGTCAGCAACTACAAGTAGGATGAGTTGAGTGACCTGAATAGAGGTTATTGCTTGGTGGGAAACGTTTCATTGGCACGAGAGGAATGGAAGCCAGAATGCAGGAAATTGGGGCTCAATGTCTTATTAGTTTGCTAGGGCTGCTATAGCAGGGTGCCACAAACTGAGCGATATAAAGAGCAGAAGTGTATTACTTCACAGTTCTGGAGTTGAAAAATCCAAGCTCTAAGTGTTGGCAGGGTCTGCTCCCTCTGAAGGTACTAGAAAAGGATTCTTCTCTTGTTTCTGGCAGCATAACTTCAGTCTTCACATGGCATTCTCCCTGTTCACATGCCTGTCTCTTCACGTGCTGTTCGTTCTGTAAGAACCGCAGGCGTGTTGAATTAGAGGCCCACCCTAATCTCCTCCAGGGTGGCCTCATCTTAACTCCTTACACATGCAGCAACCCTATTTCTGAGGAAGGTCATGTTCTTAGGTACTGGGAATTAGAACTTCAGTGCATAAATTTTGAGGAGACACAACTCAATCCATAACAAGTGGTAATGGAAGAATGATTTCCAGACTCTTTGATTTATTCATAGCTCTATGGTCAAACATTCATAGATCAATACCAGCTTTTAATCTTCTATTTAAGAGTCTGCATTATAGCATAATGTCTGTTGTGGTAGCCATGGAAAAGAAGTATGTAAATGACTTTCGCAGCTCAAGGCTGCAACACTGATTTCCAAGCTGTGCTCTCCACGGTTGGTCACAGGGGACAAGGAGGTCCTCAGCCATGGCAATTCTTGAGCTACTTCACCCACATGCAAGGAAAGTTTGAAATCTACCTATCTAAAATACAGCTTGTAGGCATGTTCGAGGGTATATCTTTAGTCATACTATTGATAGAAAATCATAAGACAATCTGTACCCTCAGCAGTGGGAGACAAGAAAACTGACAGATAATTTTTTGGAAGAAAATGAAAAACAAAAGGAAAAAGAAAAAACATAAAATGTATGTCCCTGTATTATCTAATACTTTAAAATCTTGGATAGATATTACTACGTTTAAGTTATACATTTGTAATTTATAGTGTGTATACATAGAAGAAGAATTTCCTACCCAAATTTTAGCTCTTTTAATTCATAGAATAGGAAAAACAAAAAAGAATTATAATCTCCATGGGAGTAACATTATACCAAAACCACAGAAGTAGTTCTGTTTGGAATCTGTTGGAAAACTAAATGTTAGATTAACTTCAGCAGTTTACTTTTCATTTTCACAGATAAGATTTGAAAAGACAGGGGCGCCTGGATGGCCCAGTGGGTTAAAGCCTCTGCCTTCGTCTCAGGTCATGATCTCAGGGTCCTGGGATCCAGCCCCGCATTGGGCTCTCTGCTCAGCAGGGAGCCTGCTTCCCCCTCTCTCTCTGCCTGCCTCTCTGCCTGCTTGTGATCTCTCTCTCTCTCTGTCAAATAAATAAGTAAAATCTTAAAAAAAAAAAAAAAAGATTTGAAAAGACAAGGGCCAGTGAATCATTCCATTGATTGGAAACGTGTCTAGGGAGTGAGTGTCTCCCTATTGCAGGGACAGGCGTCTTGTGACTTGGAAATAGTTTTTCGTAGGTAGCTCTTATTCTTAAATTCAACGTGATTTGCCAGTGTAGAAAATTGCTACATTATATTTATCACACAGTTATAATCCCTAATGTTTTGAGGAGTCCTAGAGCTGACCACATCAATACTTGGCACATTTTCAAAATGCAAAGAAAGTGCTGAGACTTCAAAATACTGTTCTGAATTCTTTAAAACTGAAAAACAACTGGTTTGTATAAAGTAAAATAAGAATCAAATGGCTGGAAATGACTGCATTTTTGGAATTCCATTGTAAATTATAGTCTAAAATATTGTTTTAAAAAAACCAGCATGTTTGCAAATACATTTGACTTGCCTTGGAAGTTAGAAAGCCTTACTGCTTAGTTTACTATTGAGACAGATTGCGGATGCTTACAGAAAATACAATTACTTTTTTTAAGCCCCAGCAGGCCATTTTGAGGACTTCTGTGGTAACTTACCAAATATATTGGAAACTTCCCATACTTTGCTTAATACTGGACTAAATTAGATTAGTATAAACTAGATCCTTCCTAAAGTATTTCAAGAACTGTTTATCTATCTACCTATCTATTTTTAAAGATTTTATCTATTTATTTGAGAGAGCACACTAGAAAGCATGAGTGGGGGGAGGGACGGAGGAAGAGGGAGAAGCAGACTCCCCACTAAGCAGGGAGCTCAGGATCATGACCTGAGCAGAAGGCAGATGCTTAACTTACTAAACCACCCAAGTGTCCCACTATTTATCTCCTTATGAGACCATTTCACCCATAATATGTTTTACAATATCTCAGACACTCAAATGATTCTGAATGGATCAAATATAAATAACTCTTTTTTTTTTTTTTAGTTACTCATTATTGATTTAAAGAATTGGGGGAGGGGAGAACTTCATAAAAAGTTGGGGATACTTTACAAAATCTTAAGTATTTCAAGGAGAGAATCCAGTTTAATTCACAAGATAGTCCTTTTTGGGTCTAAACTCATTTCTACTTAGCTAACTAGCTAATTGAGAGTTTCGGGTGGGCAGTCTGAAGAATTTTAAACTTGCTAAGGTGGCCTGCAGACTAAACCAACAGCAAAACCAGGAGATCATGTTGCCCCCAGCTCACAGGGACTGTACTGTTAAAGAGCTCCCTTTCCTCACAATTGAAGGTGACACGAAGACCAGTGACATCCAGACAAACATGGGCACTTCTGGTCCCTTCTATCCTGTTTAGAATATGCTGACTGAGTCTTGAAAGTGAGTGTCTTGAAAGTGCGTATCTTGAAAATATTGAAGGGTCAGCAAAGCATATTTGACCCCCTGCCAAAACACTTTCACTAAGGTGTCTTGTAGCCAAGAGTAGTAGTTCATGGGGAATTTAATCCATGAGCTTTTGATTCATTTACACTAGACTCATCAAAATGTCATAGGAGATTACTGAATGTCCAAGAAACTTTAAAGTTTATGAGGCCGTTTAAGGCATTCATCTCTGAACCAGAAAGTCACAGTGTACCAGGAATACTGAGAATTTAAACATACTAGGGGTCAATTTCGTTTTGACTAATATATCCTAGGAAACCTTGGAATCGACTCATAATTTCTGAACTCTAAATGCTATTCTAACATTTATATGTACTAATGATATCCAAACAAGGAGTGCATGGATAGAGCAAGAATGTTCAACATTAAAAATATCCCAAACCCACATTTAAATAACTCAGTTTAATTGAGTATCTGCACCGTGGTCTGAGGATGTGTGGATTTAAAGATAAATACCTTCCAAGTGACTAGAAAACTGGGGCTTTTAAAATTTTCATCCATCAAAAGAAAGCCACACTGAATTAATCCTTTGACATTCTGTAATATTTTGTAGTGTTTGGTGGTTTTTTTGTTTTGTTTTTTTTTTTTATTTTTTGTAAATGCTTTAAAATACATAACCTCATCTGATTAAGTCAATGGGACTGGTATTATGATCCTTATTTGTAAAAGGGGGAAATGGAATTGTGTGCAACTTTGAATGTTGCTGCTTTAGTTGCATATTATACTTGATTTTATAGCTCTGAGGTGTGATCATATGCAATAAGGCTAGTGCTTCCTCTATCCCACCTAGCTGTACTTTATCTTAATCTGTCTTTCTCACACTTGCAAGAAATCTTTGGGGATTTCAGTAAAAAACAAACAAAACTGTAATTCCTGTTAAAACACAAAACTTGGGTATGATAATTGGCATAAAATTCCATTCTGGTTTTTCTTCAAAAATAAGATGCACACTGCAGTGTGATTGCCTTCCTTCCTAATTCTACATATTTGCATTTTAAAATTGCCTTTTCCTATGGAATAATGTAAGCGTAGAGCAGTCTTTGGGGCATCTGGGTGGCTCAGTCTTTAGGTGTCTGCTTTCAGCTTGGGTCATGATTTTAGGGTCTTGGGATCCAGTCCTGTGTCAGGCTCCCTGCTCAGCGAGGAGTCTGCCCCTCCCTCTGCCACTCTCCCCTGTTTGTGCACGCTCTCTCTCTCTGTCTTAAATAAATAAATGATATCTTAAAAAAAAAAAGTGTAGAGCAGTCTTTGAACTCACTATGTACTCCATGGTCAGGTCAGTCTCATCAGGGCAGAGACTAAGAAATGGGCCAACACCTGTTTAAATATTGTAGTTGCCTGAAATTAAGTTTAACTTGTGCAAATAGGTTACAAAATGTAAATGGAGAATTTTTTTCTCCCTTAATAAACTATAACTCAAATCATTCATGTTTAAAAAAATTGAGCCAAGGATTAAGATAAGTTCTGCTGTATGACATTATTAACATAAATTGATATCTTCCTTAATACAGTTTCATTTTGATTAACAATTTATAATCAGTTAAGCTTGCAGATTTCATAATTTCGGGCATTTCTTCCTTACTCTTTTGTTTCTTTTTTATAGGTTACCTGACTCTCCAAATTTGCAACTCTAGTTAATGTTAATTCAGATGAAAGTTATTGGAAAGTATATTGAATTCTGTGGATCAGATAAAACTTGCAAAGCAGGTGTCTTTATGCTGATGCTCAGGAACATTCAGAGAATATTCTCTTCACTAGGGTTTCAGGGCATATTGTTTTCCTGATTTTCCTCCTTCTGCCTTGGCCTCTCTTCATTCTCCTTGTTGCTTCCTCCTCAGCTCCTCAAAATCTTAGCATTGGTATGTCTCGAGCTTAGTCTGTGGACTCTTCCATACTCTTTCTACGTATCTCCTGTATGATCTCATCTGAGATCTCATCTGAGTCTGAAGATTTCTATGCCATTGGCAAATTTCTACCACCCATTCTGATCTCTCTCCTGAAACCAGACTTTAATCTACTGCCTACCTGCCATTTCCACCTGGTTGTCTGTTGTCTACCCGAAACCTAAGATGGCCAAAACCAAAGTCTCGTTCTTCCCTGCCAAAGCACTCCTTCAGTGGATTCCCCATCTCGGGCCAAACTCTGCTGTTACCTTTGGATCTTCCCTGTTTCCCCTGATCCCCCACCTTCCCCATCCAATCCAGTCAGCGACTCCAGCCAGCTCTCTTTCCAAATAGAACTCAGAATCTGGCCATTTCTGACCCCCTCCATGGCTATCAGCTTGCTCCTGGCCACCGTTCTTTCTCACCTGGATTACAAGACAACTGTCCCTGACCAGTGTCCCTGCTACCCCCTTTGGTAACTTCATTCTGTTCTCCACACGTCTGCAGAGTGGCACTTCCACCTCCTGGGTCATGGTGGGTCACTCCTCTGCCCAGAACCCTTTAGTGACCTCTGATCTTCATAAAAATTAAAGTCCTCATGGGGCACCTGTGTGGCACAGTCAGTTAAGTGTCTGACTCTTGGTGTGGGCTCAGGTTGTGATCTCCGGGTCATGAGATCAAGCCGCACATGAGGCTCCCTGCTGGGAGACTGTCTCCATCTTCCTCTGCCCCTTCCTTCCTTCTCTCTCCCTTTCTCTCTCTGTCAAATAAAGAAATCTTAAAAATCAATTAAAATTCTCACAATAGCCTACCACCTGTGGGTTCCTGCTGCCTCTGATTCAGCTCCTAGTACGGCTTTGGAACACTGACTTCCTTCTATTTTACTAGCTCTCAAGGCATAGTCCTGTTTCAGGGGCTCTATTTTTTTATGTTACTTTAGGCCAGAACCTGCATCTCCCTAAGGTCCCTTTGTTTGACTTCCTCACATCTTTCGTTCCTTATTCAAGTATCTTCTTGGTGAGGCCTTCCCTGTCCATCGTTTTTGATATTTATATCCACATAATCCCTATTCCTGAAGCTCTTCATCTCTCTTTTTAATTTTTCTCCCTAGACCTTAATACTATATTAATGTCTATAGATTTTACTCATTCATTTTGTTGATTTTCTGACCCTCCTCCAGCTAGAATGAAAGCCCCCTAGTCTATTTCATAGGTCACTGCTATATCCCCAACTAGTTCCTATAACATGGGGGTAGTCAATAAATATTTGTTGAGTGAATAAATAAATGATTACTTCCCATCTTCCTCTCCTTAAGTAGAAACAGGAACTATAAAAATATGAAAATATAATCTAAATTATTAGATAATCAGACTTGCTCATATTCATGTGTAAATATAATAATCCAACTTGGTTGTTGGGATAGGTAAAAAAGTTAGAAGAGCATGCATTTTTAAAAGTTTGATCAAATACTGTTTTTTTCAAATCTAAAAAAAAAACCTGACAATCAAAAAATGAGAATTATATTGAATTAATTGTTTCTGGGTCATTAAGGAACTTGACTGTGCCGTTGCTCCCAAAGCACTAAATATAGCTGATATCGAACCAGAGGTCCTTCATGATCCTTGAAACTTCTTTGAATTTCTAAAGAAATATCCAGGCTTATGGGAAGAAGTTTTAATGAGACATTGTACTGTTCAGGAGAGAAGAAATCATAGTTTCTGACCTCAGGGGCATTGGTGAAATAATAGAGCAAAAGCTCTAGGGAAATTAGTTTTTAGGAAGTAGAATCGGGTGGCTCATCGCACATTCTAAATAGCATCAGAGTGAGAATGACAGTCTGGCTGATTGGGTTTAGTGATGTGGATAGATTTGACTGCTATGTCATCCAAAGTAGAGTGAAAATCCCCATATATCAACAAGATCTACTGGACAACAGTTGATTCTAGGACTTCATTTAAGTAAGAATAGCAGGTAGGCCAAAGAGGGACCAGGACAATTCCAGGACTAGAATTTTCATCAATGAAGATAGATAATTTTAAATTTATTCTTGTGCCTATCCTGATTTGTTTGGTCTGCAAATATTTATGGAGCATCTACTGTGTACCAGGTCCCATGCCAGGAAAGATGACCATAGCAGATAGGATCCCTGCCCTCATGAAGCTTCTATCCTAGTCGAGGTAAAAGGCATGCAGCAGACAGATAAATACATAGGTGCAATTTGTGGTGAGAGCTAGAAGGGACTAGTGGAAGGGAAGGGTGCCAGTGGAGAGGATAACAGCTGTGCATGTTAAACCAGGTTGTCGTTGAAGGTTCAGTACATGGAATATTTGAGGAAGCTATGTATGACAATCTTCTATAAAGACGTGCAGATTTATGGTCTAGGTCCCACTTCTTCACACTTTCTGAGACACAGTATACCCCTAGCCCCTATTTCCCTCTGCTGATACTTTGTTTTTCTCCACTGACTCCCCACTCTTGGCTATTATCAAGCCTCTCCTTTTTTGAAATAAAAACATCACATTTGAATTCTTCTTCCCAGCCTTCCTGATTTCCTCACCACTAAAAGCCTCCCTTAGTTCCCTCCTTCCCACTTGTTGATTTTTTTGCTTTACCCTGGTGTGTTTAAATGGGTTTCTGAGAGGCACCTGGGTGGCTCAGTCGGTTGGTTGTCTGATTCTTGGTTTTCGCTCAGGTAATGAACTCAGGCCCATGAGATCGAGCCCCGCATCAGGCTCTGGGCTCAGTGCTGAGTCTGCTTGTCCCTCTCCCTCCGGTCCTCCCTGCTGCACCTCTCTCTCGAATAAATAAATAAAATCTTCAAATGGGTTTCTGAGACATAGATCTAGCAAGAAAGCTAATGCACATATACTCAAGGTTTTGATTCAGCTGAACTACTTATATCTTTGCTTTAAGTATCCATGTCTTTTTAAATTTTTAGGTTGTAAATTTTTAGGTTGAGACCTGATCAAGGTAGAACCACGTATTGACATATGACACAGGGTAGATGTGGAATGGATTATTGTTAATAAAGTGTAAATAATAAATTAATAACTACATTAATAATACATGAAAAAGAGTGGGTTTTTAGATGTTTATTCTCCAAGTGTACATTTGGTCACATTCAAATGAATGTTCCGTTCTCAGTAGGAGTATGTCTGCCCACTCTGTTGTATATCCCAGAGACTCACACAATCTCTCATGCAAGCTTTTCCAAGACTCTTAGGGCACCTAGCAATCACTTCTGCATCGATCTGCCTAGGATACCACTTTGTACTGGCCTTTGCTCTACCTGTGACCTCAACCCATGTTCATCGGTGTTCAGACTGCCTGGCAGCATTAAACAACAAGTTTGTTCTCGCTATTAGTACTCTCCTTTCCTTCTAGGGTAGTAGCGGGACATTGTTTCCTTGCACAGTGGAAAGGAGAATGCCTTCTCCCTTCTTGTTCTCTCAGGGTTGCCCCACAGCAATGTGTGTGTGTGTGTGTGTGTGTGTGTGTGTGTTATCTCAAGCCTTGTGAATTTAGTGGAAAACGTCTTCCAGTTCTCACACTCAACCCTTTGTCCTTCCAGGAAACAACTGGAAGAGTTCATATTCTCGTCACCATGGTCTACCCCAAATTGCTACACCTTTGGGGAACTTTAGGCTTTGAGGCTGAGTCTGGTTATTCATGGTCAATTTCTTCTTTCCTTAGAGTGAATTCTTACCCAGAGACTTAGGTTCTATTACAGTGAGGATCGTCTAGATCATGCTGCAACCACCAACTCCAGAATCTCAGTTGCTTCACACAGAGCAGGTTTATTCCTCACTCATGCTGTATGTTCATCATAGGTTGGGAGTGGAAAGAAGAGAGTTCTGTTTTTTACTTAGGGTCATGGCTAGTGGGAGACCACACCATTTGGAAAGGGTCCAGTCAGTGTGGCAGGGGATAGGGGACATCATATACCAGTTCTTAACGATTTTCCCCTGGAAGTGACATCTATTACTTGTGCTCACATTTCATTGGCCAGAGTAAGTCAAGTGATCATGCATAATTTCAAAAGACAAGGAAGTGTAATTCTGCATGCTGTACATGTAGGTATGATTATACCTCCTTCCTTGAAATTTTGTTTCTATGATCTTCCCCCCTCTCCTTACCCGCTTCTGCCACTAATGACATAGCTCTATAAGTATAAACTTCAGTCATGTAAATGGTTCATGGTTCTCCCGTGTTAGTTAGTGGCTCTGGCTAAAGGTCTCTCTTGAGTTGCTGACTTGGGTTTCAATCATCTCAGGGCTCAACTTTCTTTAAGGTCACTCAGAAAGTTGTCAGGCCTCAGGTCCTAGCCATGTTGGCTTCTCCATAGTTGCTGCTCGTAGTATGACAGCTTGCATAACCCCACAGGGCGAGATCAAAAAGAAAGAGATAATCTCAAAATAGAAGCCAGTCTTTTATAATCTTATTTTGAAAGGAGCATGTCATTATCTTCTGCCAGATCACCGCTGGTACAATGTGGGAGGAGAAACTCCACAAAGATGTGAATGTCAGGAAGTGGGTGATTGGGAGCCATCGTGGAATCTGGCTACTACTCCCCTTTAAGAAAGATACTCACCTCCCATGTAAAGCATAGCTTCAAATAAATGCTTTCTGAATCTCAGCTTTTGCCAAGCAGCATACCCAATACAGAGCAAATATAATTTAGAACTTCTCTCTAGGGGGTCACTTCATTTAGACTAGTGTTGGTCGTCTTCTCTGCAATTAAATGCTTCTTGTATCTTATCATTTTCTATGTCCTGTATCCAAGGAAGTACATTCACTCTTCCACAGAACATTTGCTTTATTTATAATGCTTTAAATGCTATTTTTAAGTCATTTTTGTTTAGGTGGTTGTACTTTAAATGTAAGCAGACATAATATATAGCAAATAAATACTTGATAGTTTTTCCTGCCCCTCTCTTTAGAAGCACGAGCTATGTGAGCTAAGCGTGACTTTAAATAGGATGCAGGGAGGAATTAGAAAAAGTGCAATGGCTGCCCAAACCCCACATTAAAATTAATCCTTGTCAGCACTCTGTGATTCCACATTCCACATTCCTTTCGGGTTAATCAAGAAATCATTGAAAGATATTAGAGAGAAAACACAACTTCGTAAGGGGAAGGAAATTCATATTTGGAGGAAGAGAATATGTATGGCCACTATAATAACAAATAAGGAAATGAATATGTGAACTTCCACACATTCATGGTTTTACTGAGCAAGAATAGAAAGATTTCTTTTCTTTGTTTATTGTTCCTACAGAAATAAACCCTAACTGTGCAGGAAACTAGGTGTTACTCCCTGCCTTCTCCTGGTATTCGAAGAGTTTGATTTACCGAATTCTTCAGATCAGCATCTGATCATTGCACCAGTGATGTCTCTTGGATCAATTCAGTCAAACCGTGCAGTGTGACCAATGCAGACAGTCTGTTAGAAGCACATGGATAGCTTGCTCCTACTTCATTCCTTCTGCCTCTATTGTTTCTGCTTTTTGGTTGCTTTTATCCTACTATCTTGAATCTCTTATACCGTAAATTATAGTATGCTCACTGTATGCAGGGTTTCTCCTCCTACCCGTCTCCTCCTCCTCCCTCCCCCAGTGACATCTTGTTTCATTCCCAAGAAAAACATCACCCTCCCCTCTAAGCTGGCCATGTTTACGTTTCTCTGCTCTTTTCCTCTCTCCCCCTGGCATGCTGGTTTAATCAATTTTACCAAATGACTTTCCTGGCAGCTGTAAAAAGAAAACCCAGAGCAAGTTAATAGCAATCTAATACTGCATTTTTGTCATTTCCCTAAAATGTACAGAAATGTTTGATCATTGAATTGATTTTTAATGATCTAAATGATCAGATGTCTCAACGCTGCACTGCAGCAGCCTGATAATAAATAGGAAAGGGGAGGGGCTTGGGTACTGAATGCTCACTCAGTGCTTGGCCTCCAGCCAAGAAGGCAATATAAAGTATCAGCCTTTGCCAGATCACGTATTAACATTTTTAAACAAAGACACCTAGCTGTTTTAGTTTCGTGTATGGAGGAACTAATACAAGATGTGTTTGATGAGAGTTTAGAAAGTCAGTGATAGGGTTGGGAATCAAACTGCAGCCTAATTCTGTGCGTATCTGTTGACATAAGCAGGACGTCAGTGAAGTACCTCCCAATATCCCCAAATAGCATCTTGGCATCTCAAGGATGGAGAAAACATTATTTTTTATCTGAAAGGCAATAGAACTCCCAAAAGTATATGAAATCAGTAAATTGTAAAATAAGTCACTTGTCTTTTCCCTCTGTAAGAAATAAATATGAAAAAAAATTAAGTATAGGGAAAAAACAATGATATATTATGATCTCATCGTAAGATTTATTAACTAGCTGCATAAACTATGGATGACTTGCTTAACTATTCTGTGCTTTGGTTTCCTCATTGAAAATGGACAACTGATAGTACTGTTCTGGAAGATCACATGTGGAGAAGCAAGTCAAGTGTTTAGCATCTCGTCTGGCACTTTCCAAATATGTAGTTCATGATCATCATTACCCCAACTACTGTCTCTATAATGGTACCCCCTGGCCCAGCCAGTGCCTTACCAGCCATGTCTCAATCTCACAGGGCAAGGCTGCTCTCAGTGTGGTGGGTAGAGTGGGTTTTGGAGTCCACTCACAGTTCAGCCACTTTCTGGGTCTTCGAACAATAAATAACCCCTCTAGTTTATTCAGGCTCTTCCTCTATAAAGTGGGGGGTGTTAATACTGAACTTTGTAGGGTTATTGCAAGTATTAAAACAAATAACTTGTGTAAAACTCAGTGCACAGGACCTTCACCAGAAAGGAGAGTCAAAAAAAAAAAAAAAGGTGTTAGGGACACCTGGGTGGCTCAATCAGTTAAACTTCCGACTCTTGATTTTGGCTCAGGTCATTATCATGATCTAAGTGTTGTGAGATCGAGCCCTGCGTCTGGCTCCATGTTCAGTATGGAGTCCATCTAGGGTTCTCTCTCTCTTCCCCTCTGCTCCTCTCCCTGCTTGCAATCAATCAATCAATCAATCCTTTAAAAAAATGTTAGCTTTATTTTACCTTTGTCCCCTCATTCGCAATGCACTATTGAAATGCAGTTTTACACTATTGTTTCTATATAGTATATGGAAGGAAGGTAATTAGTTTCTTATTTTAATGCAGTTAATACAAGCCTCTTTTGAGAAGCTCAGCTCAATTTATATAGCTAAGATATACAGATACACAGTTTACACCTCCCTGATCTGGGGCTCTCACTGATTAAAGGAGTTTTATCTATATTTCCTGTCTTATACAGTATAGTTCTCCTTGAGAAATGAAGTAGTATTTCATTTTATAATATTTAATCTTAGTTATCTATTGTAGTGAAGTTGGACTGACCGCTGGTTTAATAGATCTCTGCTGGATTAGTTCCATTAAGTCTGTTTCATGGTCTAGGCCAGCCAGCTTATTAATGGATGCTCTTTACCATGCCACTTTGGTCCAGATGGTATAACTGGAGAGGTTCAGTCCCACTGTTGGTAAAAGTGATCCAGAGGCACCCTTTACTGATGATGTCACAAGCATGGTCTTTGTATTTGAAAGATACCATCTCCCCTCTCCCCATCCCATATTGTAAGAAAATTGAATTCTAATTGAAAGAACAAGGCCCAGGAGTTGTAATAACAGGAGTTTCAACCCTTATTTGAGAAATTTTGTATCCTTGAGGTAAGTGAGATCAATTTTGGCATGTTATGACAGTGTTCCCAGTGTTTTTCAGATGTTGGAGAAAGTGTGGCAACCTAGCAAAGCTTTGTGTGTATTCCATGGGGGCAGGGGTGGAGAATGAAACAAGAAAGACAGACGTAAAACCAGAATAGAGTTTTATGGGATGTTTTAATTTTTTTAAATATGTTAAGTCTTGAAAAATAAATTTATCATCAAAAATATAAATAAGTTGGGGCGCCTGGGTGGCTCAGTGGGTTAAAGCCTCTGCCTTCAGCTCAGGTCATGATCTCAGGGTCCTGGGATCAAGCCCCGCATCGGGCTCTCTGCTCAACAGGGAGCCTGCTTCCTCCTCTCTCTCTCTGCCTACCTCTCTGCCTACTTGTGATCTCTCTCTGTCAAATAAATAAATAAAATCTTTAAAATATATATATATAAATGAGTTTTACCCAGTTGGAAAGTTAGGTATCAATCAATTATACAATGTTCCAAAATTTTTAAATGGTTAGAAAAAGAAGGAATAAACTTTTGAATCGCATTTATTAAATACTTATATTTTATCTCTGGAAATAGCAAATATCCTACAAATTTCATAAATCCATATTATTGTCTTTATGCAGAATAAAAGTATTTTGATCATGTGTTATTATTTTGTATTTGTTAGTGTACATTCTTAAACATCTTCAACCTTCTTACACATTTGGAGGCTTGAAAGTTACTAAGGAGGGAGGAAGGAGAAAAGTATGCCTTCTTCCAGAACTCAGCATCTGATCAGAGAAACAGAAACAGTATTCTTGTATTATTATAAATATTGTGTTATTTATAATAATAATATAATTTAATAATAATAATAATATAATTTAATAATAATAATAATTTATAATAATAATACAAAAACTTTGTATTATTTATAAATCTTGTATTATTATAAATGATGATGAAATGAATATCTTTGTGTGTGTGTGCACACATGTGCCCTTGCACTTGAGCACTCACTTTTGTAGAATCGACTTTTGCCAGTAAAAGGTATTTGTGTTCTGCATTTTTAAAAGTCTACTAGGGGCACCTGGGTGGTGCAGTTGGTTGAGAGACCAGACTCTTGGTTTCAGCTCAGGTTGGGATTTTAGGGTGGTGAGATCCAGCCCTGAGCCCATGCTGAGCACAGAGTCCGCTTAAGACTTCCTTTCTCCCTCTCCTTCTGCCCCTCTACCACCCCATGCATGTGTGTATGCGTGCTCTCTCTCCCTCTGTCTCTCCCTCTCTAAAAAAAAATAAATAAATCTTAAAAAAAAAACCCAAAAAACAAAAAACCAACAGTCTACAAAAATGTACCCCAAGAAAGTCTTTCCCAATCCGTGTTTCCACCAGTTGTGTATGGCTGTACCTATTTCCCACCTCCTCACCATCTCTGGATATTTTTAGTCTTTAATTTTTACCAATGTGTGGGCAAAATATCTCATTCCAATTTTATTTCTTTGGTTCCCAGTGAGATTGAACTTTTTTTTTTTTTTTAAGATTTTATTTATTCGTTTGAGAGAGAGAGAGAGAGAGAGCACGAGTGGGGGAGAAGCAGAGGGATAGAGAGAAGCAGACTCCCCGCTGAGCAGGGAGCTTGACTCTGGGTTTGATTCCAGGACCCATAGATCATGACCTGACCCAAAGGTAGACGGTTAACCCTCTGATCCACCCCGGTGCCCCTGAACATCTTTTCAAATAGCTATTGGCTATTTGTAGTTCTCCTTCTGGGATGCTTGCCCAGATCCATCTCCCATTTATCTTTTAGGTTATTGGTCTTACTCTAATTAATTTATAGGCTTTCCTTAAGGCAATGATGCAAAAGCCACACCACAGCTACATTTATAGCCCACCCTGCTAACTCACTTTGCATTAGTAATTGCTTGAGATCCCTGTGTCATTTGGCCTCTTCATATTTCGGCTCTGTTGTTTTCCTTCTTTCCTGATTCAGCCTTCCCACCCCTGCAGTCAGCAGCTTAGATGGCAAACGCTTGAGGGTGGCAAGGGGAACAAATGTGTACCGATTTTGTCTATGTGCGATGTGGTTAACCTATACCTTTAAAAGTAATCCCAACATGTCTAAGAAATCTGTATCATTGTTACCTTCCAGATGCAAACATTAAGATTCAGTGAAGGTGGGGAAATGAGCCCAAGGTAAATGAAGTGATAAGAGACCTCAGGTCTGTCTGATGATACTAGAAACCTATACTCCTTCCAGCAGCCACTGCTTTCCTTCTTAGAAGTTCTCTTAACTGAGCAGCACACCTTAACTATTTTATAGTACTCTTGGGGCTCTGAGGAGATGTGATGGAGACAGAGCCAAAACTGAGGCTTCGTTTGATCAGTCTCAAGCTTTGGCTGGGGACGAAAGGAGGGAGGGTGAGGCTCATTTTGAGAGGGATAAAGCCATCCCTCGATTGACTTGAGGAAGGGAAGGAAAAATGAAAAAGGCAGTCTTAAAAGTACTGAGGCCACAGTGCCTTTGTCAATGACCTGGAGCCTGCAAACTACAAATAGGGAGGAAAACGAGACAGTCCAAGTATAAATGGGAATGCACCTAAGTGTTTATGACCTGCCAAAGAAACACCACCAAAACGACAACAGCAACAACATGGACTGGAGAACAGCTAAGATCCGTGGTCCCTCATCGTGGAATGCCATTCAGACAGTGGAGTTGAACAAAGCAGAACCGCACACACCCTGCCAGCAGCTTCTCCTGGCAGCAAGTATATTCAAATACCAGGGACCTACCTTTGTGGGAGGAGAATTAGTTGTACCTTGGCCTATTTATCCAAAAGCAAAAATATGGGTAGAGGATTACTAGAAGTGTCTTCTTGGAGTACAAAGGACAATTATGATAGCTTGGACCACCAGCTTTCAGTAAATTCCATCTGGTACTTTACAAATTAGCTCATCATTCTGCTGTTCTTATGAATGTGTTAGCCTGCAAACGTATCATTGTCACAAATTAGTCACCTAGTGTTTCTCTCAAAGTGATTTAATATAAGCACACCCACATCATAATATGGATAATAAAATAGGTTCTTGCTTGATCCTCTAAATGGAATTCAGCATTAGGTATGATTCGATTTCCAAGGGGTTTTTGGCACACACACCATCTTCTGATGTGCTAAGACTAGGAAGTGATTGTTGCCCTGAATATTGACAGTATCATATAATATTTGAGATCTTTTTGGTTTCTCCATGAATTCTAAGAGAGAGCCAACCAAGCCTACTGATGGATTTGCAAATTGAACATAGCTTTTGTTTTTATTTACATTTGTTATCGCAGGTGTCATCACAACTGTTGTTTCAGTTCAAGAATAGCATTTGCAATTTGGAGAATTATCTTGAACATCTGATTTTAAAGTGCTGTTTGTGGCAGATGAGCTCACCCCCCGCAATTTAGAAAGAAAAAGTGAGAAAACTTAAGTTTCCCTCTACTGTCTAACTTGATTAGCTATTAAGAAGTGCCCTTGTTTGGATTACAATAAATATTTCATGGTGAAATTTCTCATTGAAGATACCTTACTGAAGATGGCATAAATTTGGAGCTGCCAACTCAGTGATTGAATGTGAACATGAAAATAACTTACTGTCTTATAACATGAAGTCTCAAGGTAGAGTGTCCCAGGGATAGTTATTAGGATGCCTGGGAATATCATGTAAGTTCTGCTTTGCCATGTTAGCATGTTGTCCTTTTGCTCGGATTGACTCTCCCCATTATCTCAAGATGATGGCCCTGGCCAGGCACAAGGTCCAAAGGTAGAAAATGAAACTGTTGTTCTTTGTGCTTCTCTGTTTAGAAAACACTTCACCCAGAAATCTTCTCAGCTAACTTAATATCTCTTTGGCAGGTTTAGTCCTGTACGTCATAAATGAATTATTGCCCATTGAATGGAATTAGACTGTTAGGATTTACCCCTGAGATGAGTACGGAACCTCTTTCTTTGATTACTTAGTTGCTTCAAAAAGTAGAGTCCCACAAAAAATAATGGGGTTTCTGCCAGTAAGGAAGAAGGGAGAGTGGACATTGAGTAGCTTATCAGAAATGCTAAAGGAACCATGACGTTAATCACATGGTTCCAAATGTTAAAACCGAAGTTTCAGCAAAAGCAGTGAGATGCAATAGAAGCTGCATCTCAAAGTGTGATCCCAAACTTAAATTCCAGTTTCCAAAATAGGTGGTCAGGAATCAATTTCATGACATTTGGGCCCCTCATACAAATGCCCTTAGCTCAGATTGAGACTATAAAAGAGTTCAGGGAGGAGAAAGGAAGAGTAATTTCCAAAAAGGTGCTTGTTTGTTTTTCTTTTTAAGAAAGAGAGAACTGGCCATTGCTGTGAGTACTACCTTGCCCTCCCTCAAAGAGGGCTGCTGTCCTTTCATTCAGATCAAGCCCAGAGAAAGGATTCAGTGGTGGAACTCTTTCTCATGGACCAGATGTACACCACACTAGAGAGACAGCTGGCATTAAGCCCTTTTATGTCTTTCTCAAGAGAACTATCTGGAAAAAGCACTTGGACTCCAGTTGCAAGGGTTTGTAGGGACTGGACCACTAGAAAACCAGAGGTTTGGTGGGGGGCTGATGAACGAGCAGCACTTTGAAAGCAAAGCTCTGCCTGACTCATGGCAGTTGCAACCAGGGAGCCCAGCAGGAAGGCAGCTGATGAACCCACAAAAGTGCCCACGAGATGAGGAGGCAGCTCTCAACATCTGTCAGGCCCCTGATGCAAGATGCCAGTTCAAGGAGAACAACCTTGTCCTTCCTTGCATCGTGTCGTGTCTTCCCGTGCTCTTTAATCCCAGAGTGTTCACTACCAAGAGTGGGCAAGTCAAGAGACCGACTTGGCCCACCCACTCACCTTATCACTGCAGCTATGAGCAGGAAGGAAATGTGAGTTGACTCACGTTCGGATTTTTGCATTACAATTTGGAATGGCTGTTCTAATTTCTGAATAGAATCTGGGCTGATAGTTTAAAGTGAATATAAAGCTCCGTATTGCCTAAGAGTGCCCCGAAAAGTTGCAAGACTTTCTCCATAAATAAAACTTAAAGGGGTTTCTTGCTAAGAAACCAAAATAAAATGTGTCACATGTCCTTATTTTCAGTGATTATGTTACAGTATTGATACCATTTCATAAATATTTTTTAAAATATCCTGACAATACCACAATACATTTCTATCTCTACTTGGATATTTATCTTATCATCCTCTAATATTTGAGAGGAGAATCAAGGAAAGTTATTTATATCGTTCAGCAATTGTTCTGATCTTTAAAACACCTGTGCTCCAGTAGAAAGCTCTCAGTGTAAGTCTGCTTGAAAAGTGTGAGAAGCTGTAAGTCATTTGGAAGAGTAAGGTAAATGGGAAAGTTAGTACAAGCTAGTAGTACCTGCCTGATCCCACTCAACCATCTATCACTTACCCTTGTCCTTCTTCAACCCTGCCTCCCTTCAGAGGCCTTTGGACTGGGAGTTTAGGACTGTCATTTGTTCATTGTAGCTACAGTCGATGAGGAGAGGCACCAGGGATTCGGGGCTACAACAGTCCCTTGATCTTTCTCCTTCTGGAACAAAAATATTCAATCCCGACACACAGTGGCGGCCTCATCCCAAATGACCTGTACCTGTTGTCAGTGGGTAATAACCAGGGAGAGGGAGAAAAGTGAGTTTTTATTTTCATTAACTTTATTCCTGCTTCCTGTATAACTTCCATTCTTTTAAAAAATAAGGCAGGAATTTAAAAAACCAAGGAAGCTTGTTGAGGGTCTTGACAACAAAGCACCAGATACCCATCTGTCCACTTTCTGCTTTTTATTTTTGCTCTGCCTCCTTTTTACTTTTGCTCCTCTCACCAATATAAAGGGGAACAGTCAAGGGAAAAAGAGGAGAAATCCTCACAGTAAATTTACCATTTGATCAGTTTTGCTGCTTTGTTTTTTGGAAAAATTTAACGTTTGTTTGCATCTTCATCCTTTTTCTCTTCTTTTTCTTCTTGTGACTAAGAACAACAGATGAAATCAGGTTCTATTGTACTTTGATTTTTTTTCCCTACTCTTTATGTGCTTCCTATAGAGAAAAGTCTCAGATGTATAGCTAGGCAATTGGATTTCATATTGATAGCTTTCTGTCTCATTCACTCTGGGACCTATGTTATGTTTTGCTCATTTGTATCTATTAAGTGATTTGTATGGTCTATAGTGATGTTTTAAGGGGTGAAATATGGCAATTACAGAGAAAGATACAGAGCCTTACGAATTCACCCACAAGTCAGAATTAAAAACAACAAAGCAGAGGGTATAAAATGCTAGGTGAAAGAGAGGGGATCTATCTAAAATAGGCAGTTAGTATTTAATAACTGGCCTTGAATTTGTTTTCTGCTCAAATGCATGGAATGTTTTACTTAGTTATATCAAGATGGCTTCACAACTGTTGTTCCAAAACATTGAGTTCTCGTTTTAATACATTTTAATATTTTAAATATTTAAATATTTTAATTTAAATAAAAATTTAATAATTTAAAATTAAATAATTTAATTTAAATTTAAAATATTTAAATATTTCAAATCTTTTAAATAATTGTGTTAAAATAATCATATATATGTGTATATATATGTATGTATATATGTATGTGTGTATATATATATATATATATATATATACCCTTTCTTCCCTTAAAAAGGAAATATGCTTTTCAAGTACTAAATTTTCTTATTCCATAAAGCTAATGAAACTCACAGTATTTTCTCCCTTCTTTAATCTCTCTCTCTTAGTCTTTTGCCTCTTTATCTGAAACAGATATCTGAAACTCTTTAATCTGAAACAGATTAACATTCAGTGAAGAAAATGGTGAAAGGGGTTTGAGAAAAAGACGCTAATATTTTGACTAGGAGTGTACTAGATGTCAGTCATAGCGAAAGAATGTTCTCTCCAGAACCTCTGGATGTGGATATAGATGAAGATAGACTAATTGTTAGTTCCTCTGTGTGTGTTTTCATTTAAGCCTTTTGATCAAGTAACTGTTAATTCAATGTCAAGCTAATTCACTGTGGCTAGTCAGTATTACAAAAGAGTATTAATTTTAATACTTTTGGAGGGAAGGAAAGGATTTATGAACAGCAAAATAATGTTTCTTATATGGTGACTCGCCTAGTTCAGATTTCGATTGCAAGGAAAAGAAACCAACTCAGACCACCTTCTGTAAAAAAGGAGGGAATATAGTTACTGTGAAGACATTGAAATTCGCAGGAACAACGTTATAAATGGGCCTTGTTGAACTTGTAAAACTTGGGAATAGAAGCAACTCCTCTTTTTGTAGCCATATCGTCTTCCATTCCTGTTTGTCTCAGTGTTTCTGCTCTTTGGAACTTCTCTCCGTCATTGCCACAATCTCCTTAGTCATCAGTTTGCACTTGACTCAAAATGGCAGCTTCAGCCCCAGGTCCACATGATATTTTGCTTCAAGCCAAACTGGAACTGATGAGAGTCTCTGTTTTTCTTATGACCACCCACATTCTAAAGAGAAAATATTAATATTCGCTACCCAGTGAATGAATCAGGTGGCAGTGGGTCAAGTTTTCATACATACTCCAATCAGGTTTTATAAGGGTAGGGTGTAGGGGAGGCAAGCTCTTTAGAAGGAGTTTTAGGCAGACAAATAATCATGTTTGGTATAGCTATTTATTTATTTATTTATTTATTTATTTATGATAATCATTGACTCAACAAATATTTCATTGACCACTTATTATATACCAGACAGTATTCAAGGTACTAGGGCTATCGCAAGGACAAAACAGACCAAAAAAAATCTCACAGCTCCTGTGGGGTTTACATTTTTTTTTAACATTTATTTATTTATCTGAGAGAGAGAAAGAGAAGAAGAGTGGGGGGAATGGCAGAGGGAGAGAATCTTCAAGCAGATTCCCTCGATGCAGGGCTTGATACCACGAACCATGAGATCGTGACCTGAGCCAAAACCAACAATTGGATGCTTAACCAGCTGAGCCACCCAGGCACCCCTGGAGTTTACATTTTAATGGTAATTTTTAACCATCTGTTTTAAAGGTAACTGGATAAAAAATAGGGCATTAATGTATTCATACAGTAAATACAAGGTGTTGAAATAACAATACACATGTGTCTGTATCTATATAATATCTATGTTATAAATAAATATAATTTGTAAATATCATAGTCATATTGCTTTTAGGTAATCCTCTTAACTGTCAGTGGGGTGTGCGTGTGCATGTGTATGTGCACTGGGAGCAGCAGTTGAGGTCATTGCCTTTTAAATGGCATCTGATTTTCACACTCTGATCCGGCCTCTGACTTCCTATTAAAATGACTATGGAAATATACCCTTCAAAAAATACAATTAAAAAGTCACTAAAACCCAGGATCGATGGCAATTCATTGCTGGAAAATTAAAGAACCAATAAATTAGGTTGGAAATATGTATATTATTACTATACATATTACTATTAATATATAATATACATATTACTATAATATTACTATAGTAGATACGTAACTAAAATAGGAGATGTACCAGCAGACACAAAGATAGAACAAAATTAAGGAGTTAGAGTTTGCAAGTACTCACATATTTGAGCTGTAGTAAAATCAACACATACTGTTATCAAGACGTGTGACCAGAAGCTTCACTGTGCAGGTAGACATAACTTCAGTGTTGATACTTCCAACTGCGAATGAGTATTGCTTCTGGGCCCAGCTGCGGTGTTCTTGTGGACCTGGAAAAAGAATGAATCAGTTATTCATTTCTGTTTTTAACGTTTGATACTGATTCAGCTAATAGCGTTGGTGGTATGTTTGAGCTCTTTATTTTTTATTTATTTATTTTTTTTTTTAAGATTTTTTATTTTATTTATTTGTCAGAGAGAGAGTGAGAGAGAGATCACAAGTAGGCAGAGAGGCAGGCAGAGGCAGAGGGAGAAGCAGGCTCCCTGCCGAGCAAGGAGCCCGATGTGGGACTCGATCCCAGGACCCTGGGATCATGACCTGAGCCGAAGGCAACCGCTTAACCAACTGAGCCACCCAGGCATCCCAGTTTGAGCTCTTAAATATACATTTTGGATTTGGCTGTTTAGCTTTGAAGTTTGAGGTTGGATTTTCCAAGTCTATCAGAGATTTTATCTGAAAAATATTAAAAAACTTGGGTTTATATTCCAATACATAGATATTAACTAAGAATGACTATTCTTCCTTAATTAATAGTAAATATAAAAAGTAATGCTAAATATATTTTTATCCTCATTGGTGTTTTAATTATGCAAATAATATATGGAAATAGTCTCATTGAGAAGATTAATCAATTCAGAAATAAGTAAAGTAAAAAGTAAAATTATTTTTTAATGAGGCTCACTTTTAGTTCCCTATCTCAGAGGTAATTAGTTTGTCAGTAGTTTGATATATATCCTTCTGGTTCTTTTCTACTACATTGGCATCAATATATTTATATATACTTGCACATTTAACATATTAACTATATCAAATAATCCATACTAAGATATTACTCTGAAAACCTGAGTTGTTTTTCTTTCTTTTTTCTCACCTACCAATATTTCAGATATTTTTCCAAGTTATTTTTAGGAATCTATAATATCCCATATATAGGGGTATATTTTGAAGCTGAACTTTATCACATGAGAAATATTTTATTCCTTTGAATTCTGAAACAAATATGAAATAAAACCTTTAGAAAAGTTAAAGGTAGAAATAAAATATAATACCATTTCAGAAGAGACTTCAAACATTATCTCATTGGTCTTTTTCTCCTATTTTTTTTTTCCATTTCAATTTAAGAAAGTTGAAGACCAATAAAGAGTCTATATTTTATTACATTTTCTTTTTTCTTTTTTAAAAATTTTATTTATTTATTTGACAGAGAGAAAGCTATCACACGTAGGCAGAAAGGCAGGCAGAGAGGCAGGCGGGGTGGGCGGGGGGGAAGCAGGCTCCCTGCTGAACAGAGAGCCTGATGCCAGGCTCAATCCCAGGACCCTGAGATCATGACCTGAGCCAAAGGCAGAGTCTTTTACCCACTGAGCCACCCAGGCGCCCCTACATTTTCTATGATTGAATTTAAAGTATATGTGAACAGCATTTAAAAATTTCTCTTCTCATTACATAGTATTTTTCTTTCTTTTTTTTTTTTTTTTTTTACATAGTATTTTTCTATAATTTACCTGAGTAAGTTAAAAATTACAATAACCTATGAATTTGCTATTATTTCTATGTTACAGATAAGGAAATGGAGTCATCTCACAGGGGTTTAGTGAGTTGTTCAAAATTACACAAAAAGTAAAAAGTAAAAAGTAAAAGTTTTGAGACTCTAAGACAGAATGGAAATTCAACTTTTTCTTTTCAAAGTTGCTGTGGATTCTTTCCACATTTGATTTTTGAATAATAAATATTAAGTGCTTTCTTTGTATTGTAGCATTAGGTACTCTACCACTTCTACTTTGGAAAATATTAAAAGTGGAATTTAGCAAGCATTCGAAATATCCCAATTATGAAATGTATTATGTTTGATATGAGAATTTTTTTTTCTTGCAAATGTATTGATTATCACTTAACCTGAGAAGGTGATGATTCAAAATGACTTGTATTAGTTAAATCATGAAAATTTCTACCAAAGCGGCTGTTGCTTTTAGGTGATCAAAATAGGTGATTAGTAATTTTTTTTTCTCACTTTTCAATTAGTGGTTGTATCCTTGATTATAGAATATGTAGAAAGTAAATGTACTAACAACTTGCTGTAACATGACGCAGTTCCCTGTGACTCTTAGCAGTCGAAACCATGGCTTCATGAAGAGCTCCTCTTCTTTTAGTTATAAATGCACTGAAGTTATAAATGCCTTCAGACTTTGCTAGAACTTGCTAGGAGTGGGAAGTCATCTCTATCAACATGGTCATTAGTTAACATTTACTGAGTGCCAACAATGTTTTTGGTGTTAAATACATGGAGGAGAATGCTGTTTCTTTCCAGAGCGACTTGTTTTCTGTAAGAGTGAGAGAAAAATTTGTTCTTGAATGTCTGCTCTACTGGGAGGTAGGGGTGGGGAATGTGCAGTCATCTTGCATTTCATTCTATGTATTAGAATGCCACTTTCGCCTCTTTAGTAATTGGTGATATATATAATACAGAGAACAAATATATATATACATATATATATACATATATATATATGTATACACACACATACCTATGTAAGAAGTACACATAAATTTCATTTATATTGGAAATTTTTAAAAAATATTATTTTTCTGACTTTAGGTAAAAAATTCATATCCCCCTAGAGAGCCAATGACTGTAGCTTCTGTTTCCTAAAATATAACATATTTATGCTACAAATATAGAGAATGTGCTTTAAAAAGTTTGTGGTGGTATTTGCATATGTACATATTTTTATACAAAATCAATATGTAGAATAGAGGGATTAGTTTTTTCATTTGACAACTACGAGACAAAAGTTCTCCAGCCTTTTGAAAATATGAGACACTTCCCTAAAATACCTGAACTAATAATTAGTATTCATAAAAAATTAATAAAAGATCACCTTTTAGATCCTTGTCATTTCATATCTAAATCTAGAGGAGCTTTTATTATATAAGTTAATTAAAAGGGAGTCATCGATTTTAGCTATTGGTTATAGCAGAGTGTGATGGTGACGGAAAGATACACCTTAACAAGTGGAAATACCATTCCATTCTGAAAGTGAAACTCAGTGAAATCAGTGAGGTAAGTCATTACACCCTCCCGATCAGATAAGTGGCTGAAGGTTTAAGAAACACCCAAGTTCAGAAACTAGGGTGTGTCTGTATTATGCTGTGATTATATTAGCATAAAGGTCTAACTTCATCCTTTGTATGACACTCATTGTGAGGAAGCCTATCAATTTAAGGGGTTTGAAGAACCCTCAATGGAGTCTTGAAACTTACAATACAAAGATGAGATTTTTGCCTAGAAAGTGTTAATTTTGGGGCGCCTGGGTGGCTCAGTGGGTTAAAGCCTCTGATTCGGCTCAGGTCATGATCTCAGGGTCCTGGGATCAAGCCCTGCATCAGGCTCCCTGCTCAGCGGGGAGCCTGCTTCCTCCTCTCTTTCTGCCTGCCTCTCTGCCTGCTTGTGATCTCTCTCTCTCTCTCTCTCTCTCTGTCAAATAAATAAATAAAATCTTAAAAAAAAAAAAAAAAGAAAGTGTTAATTTTGTATTCCTACTGTTAGGTTTCTGTAAACATTTTTAAGAACCGGACTCCCTTTTTCAAACCAAACCTTGAAATAAAACAGGTAGAAGCAAAGGGGCTCTGGTTGAAACCCGACCATCCCTTTGCCCTGCACTCGTCCTGCATTTGCAAAACCACAGGACAACCAGAAATTGAGTTCAAAAACCATCACCCTTCAAGCCTCATCCCCTAGCCAGGGCAGGAGAGGATTTCAGTTATTGGAAAAGGGTATATGGTAACACTAGCTAGTTAATACGACTCTGCTTCTGAGTTCACTAAACAATCTTTCATGAAAATGCTAGTTAGAGTATTGTAGTTTACACTTTATTAATAATTAACATTTTTTTTACTTGTTCTTGCATCAGCCTCATATGATGATGGTTAATGTGAGTCTGTCCGTGAAAGACTGATCACTCTTGTGTTTGCTGTGGAATTAAGATTTTAAAAGAGAGTGGGGCACCTGGGTGGCTCAGTGGGTTAAAGCCTCTGCCTTCGGCTCGGGTCATGATCTCAGGGTCCTGGGATCGAGCCCTGCATCGGGCTCTCTGCTCAGTGGGGAGCCTGCTTCCCCCTCTCTCTGCCTGCCTCTCTGCCTACTTGTGATCTTTCTGTCTCTGTCAAATAAATAAATAAAATCTTAAAAAAAAAAAAAGATTTTAAAAGAGAAAGACAAAAGCCAACCTTTATGCCAGTAGAGCTAAGGCTACACGATGGCTGAAAGGGTCTCTGCAAGTTTGTGCCAATCTATGATGCTCAGCTAATAATTAGCACTCCTTAAGGGGGGCTGGGATCGGGAATAACAGTAATCTTTTATGTATGTCCCTGGCATTTCTTAGAAGTTCCATGAAAGGATGACTACCTTTTAGTAGAAAAAACAGATTTGTGTTACTCTAGTCTGTCAATGTTATTCATCTTTAAGAATTTGTTTTTAAATTACCAACCTGTTAGTTCTGCTCAAATGTTATTTCTTGAACACTACACATTTATAAAATACTAAGTCTTGTGAAGTAGCAGTTTGTAAAATACTACTCCTAACTCTGAAGACCCTGTTTCTAATATACCTGAAATAAAAATGTTCGAAATAAGCTATTACTATCCTCTAAGCAAGCCCATTCTTTTATATATATTGCCTTAAGTTTTCAAAATACTCAATTTAGGATTGTTTATTAATGGGTAGTCTTGGTTCTCTGAACTGTGAAATAAATTACATTTTTTTCCTTTGTTATCCCTCAAGCAGAAATTTGGCTTTTCTACTATTTATGATAGCTTCTCGGTTGTGTGTCCTTTCATTCTAATTTGCTATATTTTATTCTAGAGAGTTGCGTATGTAAAAATAGAGATAAAAAGCCAAGAAAAGTCCATCTAAAAAATATTCAGTTGAAATCTCCTTTTGGTTTAAATATATTTTAGTTTTATATCTCCTTTAGTAATCAGCTGGGCAAATCATATATGTTTTTTTTACTTCTAAAGTGCTTTGCATATATGATTGCCCACCAATGGGAGCAGGTATAGTATGTTGAACTTTGTGGTAATTGAGAAATATTCAGAGATGTTTTGGGTATCCTATGACCCGTAGGCATTACTCCGGCATATGAACAAAGTAGAGTAGAATGGACTGAAAAAATTAATTTCAAATAAATAATACCTATTATAAAGAAAAATCAATTTCCACATCATTTTGTAAATATTTGTACTTGCCCCTTTCCATGGAGACCCACTTTATACATGGTGTGAGGATTAACTGTTGGTTTTGCAGTAAGTTAATGTTCATCATCATATCAGCATCATCATCAAATAAAACACTGACCTATCAGTCTGAATTCTCTTCCAGATCTGCTAACATGATGTGTAATAATGAAGTAATACTATTCTTTTGGAGACTCATCTCCAAAATTGTCACAATAAATGTCATACTCTCCTCAGCTTGGTTCTGTAAGGCTAAAGTAACACCCATGAAAGTAGTTTTTTTTCAAAGCATTAACACTAACGCAAAGTGGTATTATTCTTATTATAGAGACCCTAATAATATAGTGGTAATTGGTGCAGGGCCGGGAGCCAAACTTTCTTGGTTCAAATCATGACTCTTGTTAGATGTTTGACCTTAGGCATGCTACTTAATATTGGAGTACCTCGATTTCCTCATCTGTAGAATGGACCTAATAATTGTCCTTACCTAATAGTGTTGTGAGGAGTAAATGAGATAATAGCATAACATCCTTAGTACAGGGCCCTGGGGCAAGGTGGGCATGAGGGACATGGTAATTTTTCCTTGCTCTTAAATAGTAATATTTAAATCTGTCATATAATATCACATATTGAATTACTCTGTGATGCTTGATTCCCAGCATTCAAAGCTTGTCAAAAATAATTCAGATGGGAGTTTTCTGGTTCACATTACAAATGACCTAACGGAAGAGTTTTATTCCCTTTAGAAAAAAGGAGGTCATGAAGACACTGCATAGGCTATAGAAAATCCCCAAATATATTCTCAAGTTTCTTTCAAGCTGTGGTGCCATCTGAACCTACAAGTTCAGATTGCTTTTAAAGGAATCATTCAGTTCTTCCTCATCACAGGAATATTTCCATTAAGATCATCATTTGATCAAAATGAAAATTTCCCAAATCATGGCAGATTTTAAGACTAAATTTATTCCTGGTTTTGAATTTGTGGGAAATACCCACACTTCTCCCAATTCTGGGTAGTAGTTTCTGTGATGACAGGGCCTCACCAGAGGAATCTTAACTAAAGATAATGGCATGATATATTAAATGTTGCCAATATTCCATTTAATATTAAGCAATTACATAACAGCTTTTTTAAAGGCCTGTTAAAACTGATACATTCATATTGAGTACACTGCTGCTTGTAAGGTCCATTCTCCTACTGATCTTCACCCAACACCATTTAAGTGCCAACCTACTATTACAAGAGTTTACTATTTTATTCTTGTTCCAAAATGGCATCAACAGTGATGGGGGGCTTTCAGGGGATTGTTGAACAGCATTTTTGCAACAAAGGGTAAGCTTGAGGAAATACAAAATATCAACTGTAGGCATTGCAATGCTTTATCTTAGCACTCCCCAAATCTACACACCCCCTAATCAAACAAGCAGCTTTATGGCATGCGCAATTGCAACTGAAGTATAACTGACTTCCGCAGAACTGGCTTCCACAGGATTTCCTGTCCAAAAATTACCATGTGGTCATCTGTAGCTAAATGGTTACAAATCTTTAAAGTTAGCAAGACACTCCTAGCCTTTTTTTTTTTTTTTTATTAAAGGAGACAAAGTGACCAAACCCTGTCATTTGCAAATTCTCTCGGGACTTCTTTCATTCCCATTCTTTGCCCTGGCCAGGAAGGGAAAAACAAAAACAAGCAAACAAAAACCCTCCCTTCACAATATCTGTTTGTTCAAGGTGTCATTTCCCTGGGAGGTTATTTACAGATTTCTTACTGCTTCTTTCGTCTTGCCTGGTAATTACTTACTGAAAGAAATCTGCTCTTTAGGGCGAGCTGTTCCTTTAACCCCTTTGGCTCACTCTTCCTTGGAGGCGAGCAAGGGCGTGCTGCAGTGTCTGGGAACCCACCTAGAGGGCCCCCTTGACGCCAGCACATCCCCTGTCAGGCAGCAGTCGCTGCAGCCGGAGCGAAGCGGGCTGCTGCAGAGTTCATGTACAGTACCAGGGAGCCTGCAAGTGTCCTGAGCTGCTTAGAGCCGGGCGGCACAGCCCAGGGCAGACAAGGCGGCTGCGACGATTCCAAAGGTTCTGCTGGAAATTCGGAGCTGGGAGACCCCAGCAGGAGCCTGTTGCCTTTGTGTTTTAAAAGCATGCAAGGTCTGTATAGCTCGGGTATGAGAATCTTTCAGAAGATGTCAGCGCCTCAGAGTAAATGACACCTATTGGGGAATTGAATTTGGGGTATGAGAGAGAGAGAGAGAGAGGATAAAAGAAAGACAGCGGGGGAAGAAATTCTTAGACAACGTCTGACTTCAGCCGTGAAATTCATTTTCTTTCCAAGGCAACATATGAAAAGCCCGCACATGGTTTTGATAACAAATTAAAGGGGTTTCTTCAGTGAAAGGATCGATAGCTTAGTCATTTTACTTAAGGAGAGCGGACAGCCTTTTATTATGGGGTTAGGCAGCAGAAATGAATCTCCTTATGACAGCACCTTCTGAAGTCATGACGGTAGCTAATGGTAATCCTGTCCTGCAAAGCAGAAATTGCTCCTTGCCTTCCTACTTTTACCGTTGAAAACCAGCAATTCGGAGATTTGGGAAAGAAGTTGGCTTTGATTATCCATGGTTTCTAGCCCCTCTGACCCGGTCTTTGTCCGACGTGTCTCAGAAGGCAGCACTGCGTTAAAGTGACCACACATGAATATGTGCCTAAGAAAGAAGAAAAAGCAATATTCGTTTCTAAAGGACAGCATGGCAAAGCAACCTGAAGTTTTCCATTGCCCTTCTAACATTTCTTTAACAAGGATAACAAGAAACTGTCTTTTGACTCCTTTTTTCCCACATTCCAGAGTCCTTCCTGAGAGGATGCATTAATTTACGCTCTAGGCAGTTGGATTGTACCAGGACAATATTTGCCACCATTTAGGATTAGTGACTGAACTGGTTATTTTAGTATGTTGACTAAGGAGTGGAACCTAAATGGATGGACCCATACCTGCAGTGCTCTGTGATATTTTTTTTTTCCAAATCCTGGAAGGGCTTTTGTTGTTGCTGTTTATTTTGGGGGGGGGGATTTTTTTGGAATTCGGTACTTGTTGCAATAATTGCCCATGATAGCTGCTCAAACAGGAGAGTTGGGATTCATCTATGAAAATCACTACATGTAACATATGAGACAAGGAAAATATTAATGACAGAAGATCTGCAAACATGATGCATGTGAATAATTTCCCCTTTAGAAGGCATTCCTGGATATGGTGAGTAATCAATACCCCCCTTCAGTTCGTAAAGCTCAGAATTATCAAATTCCCTGACAGGTGCCAGAGGTGAATTTTTCTTGAACAAGAATATTGGTATCAAGTGAGGATGAAGAGTGAAACATGTTTAAAACCTAATGTTGTCTGAGAAAGTAATGGTTATGCAATAACAAATTACTTGTTAATATAAAACATCCCAAACTAAGAATTGCAATATGAGGACATTTACAATTGCTAACATTTCATAGAGAAAAAAAAACCAATAATTTTGAGAATGGCAGATATTTAACTAACAAAAGAAAAAGGGAGGTTTGGATTTTTTTTTCTTTTCTGTTTCATTTGAAAATTCCTTGGGGAAGGACACATTTCTGACATCTAATGTCTAATGTCAGCTTGCTTGCCCTTAGGTCTTTTCGAATTTCTAAAAGAAGGGAAAACTTAGAATGTTGACTCAGTTTTAAAATAATACTAAGATGTGTCAGTGTCTCACATTTAAGGAATTAAGCTGCTTAGAAGTTAAGTGACTATATATATTCTAATTTAACTATGTAGAAATACTTCCACTGGAATGAACCAATTTAATAGAATTCTAAAACGTGAATCTAGGATGGTGTGTTCAAACTCTTAAAGAATTTGCTTAGTGCATCGATATCATATTGTATATTAAGGCTCAATGCCATTTATTAAGGTCCCAGGACATGTGACATCATGCACCATTTCTTATTAGAGTTTATGACTAAATGTGTAGAGGAAATAATTGCTGAGGGTATTATAAGGACAGAGCTCATTATTTTAAAATTGCTTGTTTTTACCACACCTTTAGGGCTGACTGGATTTCAATCTCTTAGCAACAACTTTGTCAGTGCTTGATAAAGGCACATTTTAAGGTTTTGTGTCTACTAACATGGTTTGCTTTGGATACTGCAGTGTGTCTGATTTTGAAAATATGGTTTCCAGGTCAGTTTTCTTGGCTGGTCTTAGGAGAAGTCATAAATATCAAAATAGAGGTTTCTGAGGGTTTTTTCTAACTACTTTTATGACAGTGTCTCAAATGAAAGCTTCCTGATACCTTAAGGCTCTGCCAAAATCATCTGCTGGTTTGTTATAGACGTTCGAGCTTGTTAGCTGAAAGTCAGTTGTAGAGAAGGGTGGGTGACATCCTCTGTCACTCTGGGAAGGTACTCATTTTCTCTCACTACCAGATACATCTAGAACTGACGTTGTGGCGTATCTTCCTTCTCTGCCTTCCAGAGCCACGGTCCCCAATCTCTACTGTGTTTGGGAGGGAGTCTGGGTGACATGCCTGCAAAACCTTAATGGCCCCCTTCCAAGTGCATCACCAGAGTTCCCAACTCAGTGGGAGCTTTGGGTCTATGGCCTTACTGGGCCTGATGGTGAGGTTCTGGCATCAGCAGTAAGGTCCTTGTCATTACAGAATCAATCACATAAATAGTCTTTAACCCTAAGATAAGAAGGTCTTGGAAACAGTCTCTGGCACGTAGTAGGCAGTTGTCAAATATTTTTTTTTTCTTCTATTCCTCTGTCTTTCTTCAAGGTTAATTTTGTAGCTATTACAATTTGTTTAGGGGGGAAATTGCCATTCTCATTTCTAAAAAGTGTACCTTGCTATAAAGCAACAGTTTTTGTTCTGCCTGGGCCAGGTTGTTCGGGTCCATTTGTTTATGTTGCAATAGGTAGGATGCATGTACTACTCTTTGAATACCTAACATTATGACCACCTGATATTTTGTTACATTTACTTCACGTGTACTTTTAACAGGAAAGAAATGAGCTATTCAACTCTATACTTTTTTTTTTTTAATTTTTTTTTCAACTCTATACTTTTTGAAAGAATGCAAAGGTGCTTATTCATGTTCCTCTGGTCTGTAATATATATGTTTGAAAGCTGTATAGAGAAGTTGAGAGTCCTAGTGGTTTTCCGTTGTGCCTGAAGCTCGATAACCCTTCATATACTTCACTGCATCATGTGCCGATTTGTTGTTGTTGTGGCCAAACGGAGCCAGTGTGGAGTGTGAGTGTTCTGTAGATCTATTCTTGCCTGGGCCCTTTAGAAGGAGTCATTAATAAGATGTTGACCTCAAAGGGAGAAGGTGGTGTTTTTTTCCAGGTGACCCAGTTAATGTCGTACTTGGTTCTCAACTTGCCCGATTGTTGTTTTCCTCTTATTTATAACCTCACCTTTCAGTACTGCGGTAAGAGATTCTAGGTGTTTGTTGACAGAAAACCTTCCTTCCCTTTGTCCTACTGTAAGAGTCCCTATTGGATTGAATTCCATGCTCATGAATTACTGTGCTGAGAAGGAAGGATTTGCCAAGTTGTTCTCCTTTTCATCTCCATGGGCTCTCGCTCCTCATTCTCACATGTAGGTCTGGTCTGGTCTTTTCTTTCTTTTCGTCTTCTTTCTCTTCTTCTTCTTCTTTCTCTTCTTCTAATTTCACAAAGGGGCAGATCAGAAGTTGGCAACAGATCAATGCCAGGGACTAATAAACATTTTAAAGGAGACGTGTGCTTTGGTTTGATGAGCCCTGGCTCATATCCAAGAAGGCTCTAACCCCTTTGGATAGGCAGGGCAAAGAGGTGCGTGCTGATTTTCTCTCTGCTTTTTGAGGAGCAAGAAGGAGGGAAAATTGAGATCTAGAGTAGTCTTCAGACATTTATCAGAGCTGATGATTCAAGTAGAAGCCTGTGTATACTGCTCCCACTTGGACTCTCATCCTCTTGCTCTAGCGCTAGTGTGTTGAGAATTGAGCAATAGTAATACAAATTCATTGTTTATTGGTTACAAGTTAAAGTTAATACGTGGTCTTTTTACTTGTCTTGATAGAACACTAACCCATAAGTGCTAGGAGAGTGGTATGAAGAATGTGCTTTACTTGTTAAAAGCTACATTAGAAATATTTGCTGGAGAATTTTATTGCGAAGGCTTCTTTCCATTACACTTGTTGACCTTTTTACTTCCAAGCCAAACAAAGATTAGGGTTTGCCTCACTAGGTAAATAAGTACTGTATAGCTCTTCTTATTTTTCATTCTGGCTGGTTGTGACCATATAGTGATGGTCTGGCAATTCAGGGATGGGTCTTTTTGCATAGTTGGAAAAAGGAAATGAAAGTCCACTTTCTAGGAATTTAAATTTCATTTAGTAGCAAGTAAAATGAATCTGCAGAAGCATCATGGCCTAGAATCATATTCAGGGGTCTATCAAGAATGGCATAAAGTGGTGCGTGCGTCTATGTACAGACGTATTTCTGTGGATCTTTGCCTAACGTAAAAGAACAACTTCATGTAATCTGATTTATGAAGATGCTATAATTTTAGCCAGAAACACCAGGGCTGTCTTGAATGCAACTGAATCGTACACTTTTAAGATTTAGGAGGGTGCTTTATTTAAATGCCTTTGCCTCCTTTTTATGATGGACTCAAGTGACTCTGGGAGAAGACAGTGGGAAACAGATGCTGAAGGCCCCTGCTACGGGAGGCTGCCTCAGGCTGCTATTAGCATGCGGTCTTGAGGAAACCTGAGGAAGAGTTGGGATTAGTGACTGTAGATGGTGATTAACTACTTTACTTATTTGGTACTTAGGATTTAATTTTTTAAGGCTACACATTTAAATTATTTTATCAAGCTTTCTTTATGATGCTAAGAGGTGACTCCAGTCAAGAGGCAAAATAGGGTGATTATGGTAACTTGACTCCACATTGAGGCTTCTTTTCCCTTATTCTAGACCATCACATCCTTTTATTGATCTTGCCCTTCCCAGGTCCCTAATAATGTTTACTCCAAGTCACAGTTTATTGTTCTCCTGTAAACCAAGAGTTAAACTCACGTACTGACTTATTTTGTTTTCTTTGATCCAAATCCTTTATGGAAAGAAAGAAGATATAAATCAACATATCAACAATATCTTATGCATATATGTATGTATATATTATAAATATATGTGCGTGTACATATATATACATACACATATATGTGTGTGTGTATATATATATATATATATATATACATATGTGTGTGTGTGTGTATATATATATATACACACACACACACACATTTCAACAGCAAAAACAATGAATGAATAATCAGGCAAGCTGGCCTGATTCCTAATGCAAGGATCATCCTTCTCATCTGGCCTCTTAGACTCTCATCTTTTAAGTTTTTCTTTGCTTTATTTATTGAAACTATAGAAACTCAACCCGGAATTTCATTTTTTAGAGTTTATTTTTTGGCCAGTATAATAACCTTGCTTGTCTTATGAGAATTTTAGCGAGTGGGAGAAACATAGAGTTTGATGACCATATGCAGTGAAGGACAAAATGCACAAAGTCTCACACAAGATAATGGAGCTCTGCTCATTTTAGTCAATCTAAAATTTCCGCCAGTGTTTGTCTGTCTTCTGATGATATTTCAGGTCATTGCTGATCTCGTTTCAGTACCATTTCTTCCCCTGAGTAACAAAACTACCCATAAATTCTGGAATACTAATACCAAATTCTCAGATTGATCCTGAATTCCTGTTATGGCCAAATACAATTTATGGTCAAGAGAATTTAGGTAGAGATCATAATTATACAATCTTATCTTGTTCACAAATCCCCTGGGTTAGATCGAATGGTCAGCCATTGTTTAAGGCAGAAATTCAGGTTTAGATATAATACAGCAAAGATTTTCCTTTAGATGAAATATTAATCCTATTAAATGTATAACTTTTCCTTAGGTTTTCTATTTTATTATCTGTTATTGCTTCTAGCTGTGTTCTTAGTTTCTGTTAGCAATATCTTATACTTTTAAAATAAAAATAAGAAGTAATTTTTTATAAAAGTTGATTATGGAATGGTATGATAGAGGAGTAAAGTGGGCACAAGTCATATCAACATGCCCACAACTTACGGAAATTAAATGTAATTTTTAGTCTAAGCAGACTTAGTAAAATAGTGCTCTTTAAACTGCTGACAGGTTACATCCTCAATGGGCTAAGTGGGTGGTCCGCGTCAGAAAGATTTTAGACAATCCCTACAAAAAAAGGAAGGAAGAAAATATTCTCCATCATGTGAAAATAATTAACTATGAATTTGGGATGTTTTGCTTCTGTTAAATTCTAACCCCCCCCCCCCTTGTGTCTGTATTCCTTTTAGCTATTACTGAGTTACTTCCACTAATGTTTAGGTGTCTGGGCTCAGAGAAAAATAGGCAAGTAAAGGAAAAGGAAAATAGTTTAGAATTCTGAGAGGAAGAATACCCCAAGGAGGGAACCTGACAACCAGTTTCTGACTTGCTGTAGTTTAGAACTAACTTCCTTCCTTCATCCCATCCTCCCTCCCTCCCTCTCTGCCTGCTTGCCCACCTGCCTGCCTTCCTTCTTTCCTTCCTCCCTTCCTTCCTTCCTTCCACAGTATCCGCACTTTGCCTCTTCCTGTTCTCCTTTGATCATACCCCACAAACATGAATGCTCATCAGTACCCATCTAGCTGTAGCATCATTGCCATCATTTTTACAATAGCTCCAAATGCCTCTAAGCCATAAATTAGCTGCTGGCCCTGTTTATCACTCGATGGACTCTTGGACGGTGTTTCCAATTGTTAGAGACACCAGCCTGTAAACACACTTAAGACGAGATATTTCAACTAGAGATTTGCCGTGTGCAGTTGTGGGATATATATTTGGTTTCATGGACGGATAATCGAGATTCTGTACTGTCAGGTTATTGGCTGGGGAAAAACAAAACGAACGAAAAAACCCTCAGGCTTCTAACTCTAAATTCTGGTGTTAATATTATCTGTGACCTTGTGAAGGCTCCTTGAGCTCTTCACCACCTGTTGAAAATGAGCACAGCAGATATTTCCCTGCTTCCTGTCGAAGAGTAGACTATTAAAGAACTTCTCATAGCACGTGGGGAATAATAATTTATTAGACTGCTAGACCATGGCATGCTGAAATCTCTTGAGAGAATTTCTTAAAATATAGGTACCAAATGTAACCATTGGCTACTTAATAGAAGAGGTGAGCACTTACCGAACACCATTCTCCAATCCCCCATCCCTACGCCTGTCCCCTGGCTTAACATAAATCATGATTTAATGGCAACAGTAACTTTTAGAGGTGGGTTTGATTTGAATCCCTGTTTGCAGATGAGGAAAGGAATGCTCAAAGAAGGTAAATAGCCTGCCCAAGGTCCCATATGTATATGACATAGGGCTGCTGACCCACTCAAAACCAGGTCCAGCCTCATTTTAAAACCCAGTGTGTTTATATCACCATATGTTGTTCTGTGGCAGATGTCTTAGCACTCTGTCTGTGGACCTTCTGGAAAATAGACTAGCAGGAAAACCAGAGAAAAGAAGCAGTTTCACTTTGTTAGTTAGCAAGCTGGGTAAGTACATGTAATTCCTAGTGAATGTCATGGCCTTTCCCTGAGAAAGCCTTCCTGGTCATGTTAGTCCCTGACCTACGCTTCCACCGTGTCAGTGGCTCTTTTTGTGTTTTCTCAGAATGAGAAATTTTATAAGGAATTTGAGGTGAATCATGTTCCCAGGAACACTCTGTCTGGTCAACGGGGTCTTTTCTCTGGATTAGGAAAAGGTGCTTTCTCTAGGCAGATATTTTAGGAAAGATGTCCCACTTCAGGCAGATGAATTAGAAATGCAGAGTGTGGTGTTTCATGAATGGATAGAGCCTCTGTGCAAAGCAAAAGGCTTCGCTTCCCCTGGGCACATACTCAGCCAGGGGAGCAGGCGTGAGTTGAACTTTGCTTACTGTGCTGTTGGGCAGTGATCAAAGGGCACAGCCCTGGCCCTGTCTGGACATGGGCTCCGCCTCCACCTCGAAGGGCAGTTCTGACGGTCAGATGAAATGTCTTCGAGAGTGCTTTGCTGACAATAAAAAATCATTGGAGTTTTGAGTTTTGCTGCCATCGTTATTACTTTCTTCAAGATGTTCTAATTACAGGTTTTGGAAATTATTATTATTTTTTTGCATGGAAAAAGGATATTCACATTTTCTGAAATCAAAGCCAGTGCCGAACTGCCAAAGAAACATTTTAATCATGAAATTGTCAATATTAGTTGCTGAAAAATGTCATTCTTATTAGATTGTGTTAGAACATGTGGAACATACTGATTCATCTAAGCATAGGGGATGCCCAGATGCATATTATAACAGTCCCGCCTTGAAGACACTCAGGGACTCTTGAGGAGAACAGCCCCAGAAACACATAATTATAGAATAGTAGGGAACGTATTAGTATAGGTATATACAAAGTGTTACAGGAATTCAAATGAAGAAACAACTGGCTGGTCCAAATACTTTAAAGAAGTCTAGAAATGAGGGGCGCCTGGGTGGTTCAGTGGGTTAAAGCCTCTGCCTTCGGCTCAGGTCATGATCTCAGGGTCCTGGGATCGAGCCCCACATCGGGCTCTCTGCTCAGCAGGGAGCCTGCTTCCCCCCCTCTCTCTGCCTGCCTCTCTGCCTACTTGTGATCTCTCTCTCTCTCTCTCTCTGTAAAAGAAATAAATAAAATCTTTAAAAAAATAATAAAAAATAAAAAAAGAAGTCTAGAAATGAGGAACTAAAAATATACCTGATGGACTTGACAATTAGTAATTATTGGCAACACTTTGGAGAGTGGTTTAAGGGAACATCTAGGGGTGAGTTCTAACTCAGGGGTTATAAAAGCAAAGAAAATTAGTGCACACACTACTTTCAAAATTGTGGACAAGGACAGGAAGGGGAAGAGAGAGTAGGGGGCAGAAGGAAGAAGAGGAGTAGAATCAGTAGTTAATGAGGAATACCAGGTACTTCTAAGGATCAGGGGACACACCGCAAAGGAAGTGTCCAGACAGAGGATCAGGTCAGTGAAGAACATGACTTCCTTCCAGATAGGAGGAAGAAAGGGGAGGACGGATGCAAATGGAGGCCAAGGGAGTTTGATCTCATGCCCTTTGTTTTTTTGTGGGAGGGGAGTGGAACTCAAGATTGTATCTCAGGAGGAGGACAATGGGGAGGCAAGTGAAGGAGCTTGGCCAGGTTGTGGAACGGTGTTAGTGGGGAGGAAATCAGTGATAATGGATAGATAAAGTTGATAAAGGACATTTCACTTACACAAAATTGCCTTCACAAAGTATCATGTCAGGAAAAGGGGCAGAGATGCAACAGAAATCTATAATTCTTAATCACTAAATTAGGAAGCTGTTTTGTCATTAGAATTTCTCTTATTGATTATATTTTTGGGGATTCCAAAGAGTGCAGAATTGATTTTACCATTGGGGTTCTCTATTTTTTTGTAGTGGTTGAGGCTGTTTTACGAACATACTAAGTAGATTGCTGGGCCAGTGTCATGACCTAATTTTGGAAATGTGAGATTTCCTAGGCTTCCTGGAAATAACTCTTGGGTGACAAACAGAAGCTCTAAGATGTTTGCTTTGAATTTTATCTTCAAATGAATAAAAATCACAGTGGGCAGAGAAGGCAAAATGATTCAGCTTTGTTCACTTTTTTAATAGGAACCTTTCTGTGGTTTATGTTGGAATTTCACAAATCCATATATATATAACCTGCTTTTACAAAGATTTCTTCAAAACCCTTCTGAAGTTGGCTTGCAAGTGTCACCCGTCTCTGAGAAACTTACTGAAAATGACAAAGCCTACTATGACTTCAACCAGAACTGGCATAACCTATTTTAAGTATTTATAAATTTACATTATCTTTTATGTTTCCATGATATCTCAGGAGGAAGAATGTCAAATATAAGATGCAAATTAAAGGAACTTCTAAAATACCTTATAGGTTAATTATAAACCCTATAGTGTATAGTGAATTGAGGAGATATTATGAATTCCTTTCATCTTTTTCTGATCATCAGCTTTTTCTCTGAGGTCAGCAGAGGTTCCTCCTTAATATTCTTGGTGTTCAGTGCTCATAATTACTTGGTCTGGGCTTTCTTTGTGGGATTTCTGCTGAAGCTCTAATCATCTAAATAGGATCCCAAGCAGTTCTAGTCACTTAGAAGAGAACTTCGTGATTCCCTTCCTTGGAGTTGTCATATTTTCCTTTTTAAATCTGAAGGCGAGGAGGTTGAACTAATGATCACTAACGGTGCTCTAAAAACCTAAGATTCTATATCTTACCTTATTAATTTACTCATTTTTATATTGTTGAGGCTTAACTCTCCTTTGACTGAAGGGAATGCTGAGAAATGCATTGATCAACAAACCCCTCCGAGACCTAACCAACGCCCTTCGAAGTGTTTGGCCCCTTCTGTGAAAAACTGTGAAAAGGCTGAGAGACTTAGGTATTTGACTTACTTCTTTTTTTTATTTTTAAAGATTTTATTTCTTTATTTGACAGAGAGAGAGAGAGATCACAAGTAGGCAGAGAGAGGGGGAAGCAGGGTCCCTGCTGAGCAGAGAGCCCGATGCAGGGCTCGATCCCAGGACCCTGAGATCATGACCTGAGCTGAAGGCAGAGGCTTTAACCCACTGAGCCACCCAGGCGCCCCTTGACTTACTTCTTTCTTCACAAAACTATACTTTAAAGATCAACCTTGTTCATGGGTCAGTTGGCAACTTGATGCCCGTTAATGCTGATAGTCACAGTACCTGAGAAAATATATCTCACATACCGTGTATGTGTCCCTTATGTCTTCCTCACTCTTGTCTCGGCCAGAGATCTCGGGCTCTTCCCTCGGCTAGCTCCCATCGAGTCTAAAAAAATAAAAGGGAATGAAGGTCTCAGTATCAGAAACCTTGTCTTGTATGACATACAGACAGAAACATATCTTGGCTTGTATGTGTAAGCATCTTTGTTCAGAAAATTTAAAACAAATCATTTACATAATTACGGAAAGCCCTTTGATGTTTTAGAGGAGAAAGGAAAACTGGCAGTGGAGAGTGGGCACACTGAAACTCATGTCATTGAAGGTAGTGGAGGAAACCTCTCACATCATAAGCAGGCGTGGAATCCTGGGCATTCGAGTTCTACAGAAGAAAATACGTGTTGAAGAATCCCATCTTCTAGAAAGTAATCCATGCAGGTTTGATTCTTGAGAGAGGCCAAATGTTAAGGTAGACCAGCATGTCACCATGTTAAAGGATGACCACATTCTGCAAAGTCTTCCCCGCACATCCTTTTGCTTCAAGGAACTCTCTGTGACCAGGCTAAGCTTTGGGACTTCGTGGTAACCAATCGTATTGCATTTCGTCTCATGAGTAGCTACCTCAACTACTTTGTCCACTTCATAGCCCCTGCACTTGACCCAGTGTCCCACCCAGTAGGTGCTCTGTAAAGTTTTCCTCAATAAATGGATCTGTGGAAAGAAAAGGATGAGTAATAAAAATTATGTGGTTGGAGTATTAGGTACTTGATTTTTTACATTATTCAAATCGAACTATTGTCCCACATTTTGAGATGAAACAAGCAAACCTCTGCTACACATATAATAAAGATAATATAAATATCACATTTAAGAGGTTCTATAGGGCACCTGGGTGGCTCAGTCGTTGAACATCTGCTTTTGGGTCAGGTCATGATCCCAGGGTCCTGGGATCTAGCCCCGCATCGGGCTCCCTGCTCAGCGGGAAGCCTGCTTCTCCCTCTCCCACTCCCCTGCTTGTGTTCCCTCTCTCCCTGTCTCTCTCTCTGTCAAATAAATAAATAAAATTTTAAAGATTTTGTTTTTAGTTTTAAAAAAGGTTCTATAATGCCAGGTGTGGACTAAGCTTTTCATATAATTATCTGATTTTGGAAAGATGCTCCCCAAATTCATGGCTGAGGGTGTGCTATCTATTTGCCAAGAGTACACCCTCTGGTAAGTTATCTAACTTCTCTGTGCTTCAGTTTCACCTCTTATCAACTAGGGGCAATAAATAGTTCTCACTTCATGGGGTTGCTGTGAAGATTAGATGAGAAAACCTGTCATATGCTTAGAAGGGCACCTGCCACTGCATAAGTAACCAATAAATGGCAACTACTGTTACCGCCCTGATCAGGAGACAAGGCTCTGAGAGGGTAGCCGGGTAGCCAAGGGTAATCTGGTTGCTCAGTTACAGGCTCCTCTAGCCTAGGACTGCCCACAGCTCTAGATTGTTTGGAGGACAAAACTGCTTCTTTGGTGTGTTACACTCTTAGAACTCTTTGGCACATACCAGAGACAATGCCTTGGGTTGAATTTGAATTGTGGGGAAGAATGCATTCCTCCTCATCTCTCTAATCTCAGCAAGAATCACCTACCCTTGGAAAGCTGCTGTGCTCTCCTGTTTGGAATCAGCTCCTGCTGCAGGCAGGATGAATTTTCCCTTTAGGGCTTGTCTTACTCATGTCCTTCATCATTAGAGTCTCAGTTCCTAGCACAGTGCCTGGCATATAGTAGGTGCTTTAGAGTGCAAAATTACACTCGATCAGTGCTTTAGAGTGCAAAATTACATTTCCAAATTTGTGTGCCTGGAATTTTGTGCTCTCAAGATTAATTTTTATTTTTCAGCAAATAGCCCATGTGTTTGGATAAGTAAAATTTCTATAAAAATTGTCATCTTGAGCATGAATAATTCTCACACATCTTAATTTCTGATGCTTGGGAGAATTTGAGTGCATTTGCAAAGAAAGCCATCCTGCTGAATTGTGTTGACCCACAAAATCCACATGCTATTGGTCCAAATGACCTCCTTATCTATGACACTAATTATTTCTTTAAAACTAATAACCAGTTATTTCTCTTTTATTTACAGCACTCTTTCTTTTCTTGAAGAGATCTATGTTTTATCTTTCTGGCCAGGCAAAATTGTGTAAATTAACTCTGCAGCTGGTCCCTTTCTTCATTTATAGCATATTCTGTTTCATTTATAACATTTATGTTACATTTTAATTTTTTTTTCAAAAGACAGGATACAGTTCTCAGATATAGAGCAGCCTCCTCCTGTGGCTCTTCTCTTCTCATCCATCTTGCACTATCAGATCACACTCTAAAAGAATCATCTCCTTTGTATCGCTTCTCTTGCCTAGAAAATGTATTGGCTTTGGTTGCATACAGGGCAGCAAGCAGAGGCCTCGTCTGGCCTCTACCTTTCTAACCTCATGTACAAATGCTAGCTGCTATTAGTATTAAGGCTATTCCTCTCATTATTCCATAGTACATACCCTATAGATGAGTTTTTAAGTATATACATTCTTTAGCATAGAGCTTACAAACAGGTATTTTTAAGTCACAGAACCCTTCCATCAAATAAAAGCTTTTGCAGGGACCTACTAGAGATCTGACAGGTGTTAAGGAGCTGCTGTACATAAATGCTGCACTTTTGAAGAAGGGCTGGGGAAGCTGGAGCCCGGCTAGTCAATGGCCCCTGACTGTGACTCCCTCCACCCCTTGCTCTAGCACCCTTGACGGGGCTCCATGGTGTCAGAAGACATTGCCCTACTGTGTGATGGACCTCGTGTTGGAAGGCCCTCCCGCCCTCTTGCCTTTTGCCATGGCAAACCCTCTAATCCATCAGAATTTGGTTTGCTTGGCCTTCCCTGAACTCTAGGTAGAGTGAAGCCGCCCTTCTATTCTTTTGGAGACTCTTGTACTTCCCATAGCATAATGCGTGCTGCTGAACAGTAGTTTATATCCACTTACAGAGAGGCAGCCGACTTAGTGGCTAAGAGCACTGACTCTAGATCCAGAGTGCCTCGTTCAAACCAGGATCCAAGCTTCCCAGTTGTGCGACCCCGGGAAGGTTAGTCAGCCTCTCTCCGCCTCAGTTTCCTTATCTGTAAAATGGAAGCAATAATGGTATGTACCAGCCTCAGAGGCTGCTGGTAGGATGATATGTTGTATCATACAACATAGGCCAGAAGGGTATCTGGCCTCCTGGTGCTCTTCCACAGTTGGTTGTTACTAGAGCTATTGTATATCGGTATTGGGTTGGGTTGCCTCAGAAGCAAGCCCCAAGAGCAGGATTCAAGTGCAAATCATTTATTCAGGAGGTGATCTGAGGAAAAACTAGTGGGGAAGTGGAGAACTGAGACAAGAAAGGGGGAAAAAAGGCCCATACAGGTCACATTAATGCTCAAGTAACTGAGATAGGCAACTGGACTCAATCCTGTTAGGATCTCTGGGAGATGATGTAGAACTGGCTTCAGAATTGTCCTGACTAAGAAAGGAGGACACTAGAGAATTTATCATCCAACGTCCATCTTCACTGGGCCCATGGTTACCTCTAGGAATTAATTCCTGGCATTTACAGCCTGGCCTGCATACAGGCAAAACCTTACATCAGGTATTGCCCATGCTTAGACTAGGATTCCATCAGGATGGGTTTGCCAGAGGGATATGGACAGGGAGGCTTCTGATAGTGATTGCTGCAGGACTTCGAACAGAGCTCTTCGGGGCTTTCTGTGTTATTCTGTTCTCTTTATTTTCCCTCGCCCGTGTACTAGATCTGTGTGGAATGAGTGAATGATTTAACATGTGGATTTTTTTTCTACTTATCCATCAAAGCTCTCTGTAATTGTGTCTCACCCAATCTATCTTTAATTCTCATGATTCTGGAAACAAATTCCTCTTCTTTAATTATGTCAGTCTCTTCACTGTTCCCAAAGAAACCCATCTGATTGCCTTCCATGGGATGCTCTGCCCTCTGCCCTGCCTATCAAAACTCTGCCCATATCCTTCTAAGTCCTCCTGTTTCCGCCAGTTCATCTCTTCCATGAAACCTTCTTTGACCTCAGATAGGTCGCTTCTTCAAAGTGCCATTAACATAAAGAAGACTTTATTAATAATTTATTTATATCTTTAAGAAGACATAAAGAAGACACAATTTAGTGTCTGACTATCTGCTGACTGGTAAGGTTCCATAATTGACAAATTTCTTAGGGCTAAACAAAAATATCTAAGTCTTATATACCTCTTGTCTTTTTCACGAACTTGGCCACATCATACATAGTAAGCATATTAAATACTGAGAGGCAGTGATGTGTGAGCTTTGGAGCTAGATAACCATGATCACATCCTTGTTCTTCCACTGAGGAGCTTTCTGATCTTGAGCAACTTATGATCTTATATAACTTATTGTATCTCTTTCTTCCTTATCAGAAAATATGGCTACTAATAACCCTATCTCATCATATTGCTCTAAGGATTAAATGAGATACTGTATGTAAAATGTTTAACATGCTTCTCAAGAAGTAGGTGCTCAATTAACAAGATCTACCGGATTCTTTTCTTTCTTTTTTTTTTTAAGGCATATAATGTGATTTTTTTCCCCAAAAAATACTTTTATTTTATTTTTTCAGTGTTACAAGATTCATTGTTCATGTACCACACTCAGTGCTCCATGATCTACCAGATTCTTGAATCTGAAGTACTCAATATCATCTTTTTGTTGTTCTTCTTTAGTTTCTGATGTCGCTCTTGTTTTGATTTTAGTTGTTGTCAAAAGGAGACATTAAATGACATCTCAAGAAAAATATTGATATTTGAAATGTTGAAAACATTGGCAACTTATATGAAAGATAATTTGTCAGTTGAACTTTTGAAATGGGTAGAATTGTCACATATTTTTCATATTTTACTTAAAACATTAACCGTGTCTACTAGATAAATGATAATAAAAAACTTGAAATCCCTTTGCACATTAGAATAAGGATTTACTCATGTTTTATTGTGAAAGAATACCAAGAATTATTTTATATATTCGTATGCTTTTCAATAAGGTCATATCCCGGAAAGTTAACTCAAACTTCAACATTTTAAGGATCTAGACCTGTGGTTCTCAAAGTGATGGGCATCATGAGGGTTGGAGAAGGTGTTTTAGAGAGAGGTAGTTGTATAGTACCAGAAATGCTTGCAAGAGTTTGTGCAAAAAACCATCCTGCCCTCATCTTCCCATCCTAGTAACAAGGAGTATCAGAATCTGGGAGTGGAGAGGTGGGAAGGAAGAAGAGAGATAGCACGTGTATTGTGACAAAGCGTTTGAGAGGTCTCATACCTATCTCTCTTAGCAGATAGTTGTATGATGCAAGGAAGGAGCCCATGCTTTAGAACTCTACTGAGCTAAGTTCAGATTAAAGTCGGATGTTGGCTGGTTGATTTTGAACAAATAACCCAACTTTCATGAGCATCACTCTCCTCATTCATAAAAGAAAAATACAACAACAGTACCGGTCACCCAGATTTGTTGTCAGGATTCAGTGAGATAAGTTATTATTTATTTGTTTGTTTAAATGTTGCCTTGTTCCAGGCAGCATTTCAGGCAGCCAGCAGACAAAGATAACTATGATTTATAGGGGAGAGTGATGAGGGAAGGGGCAAAGTAAACAAGGCATAGTGTAAATACTTAACATGCATATGTAATGAGGTGAAGACACTTCTATCTCCTGAACAAAGGGCACTAAAATCTTGGGGAAGAGAAATGCCTGCACTGGAAGAGGTACTTTTTTTTTCTTTTTTTTTTTTTTTTTTGGAAGAGGTACTTTGAAGAGAGTCCCCTGAGAATTTGACGGTAGGTAGGTGCTTAGGTGAATTGAGGGTGCAAGCCAGTCTATGTTAAGAGAGGGGGACTTTGGGCCTACAGAGCCAAGTAGAATGGTGGAGATGAGGAAGGGAGATAAGAAGACAGGTGAGGGAAGAGGGGAAGCCTAAGAAAGGCTGAGAACTATGTGTACTATGTCCATAAACAACCCTCCCCAGCAACAAGAGAGAGAGAGAAGGAAAAAAGAGAAAAAAGAAAAAAAGACCACTAATGTATATATGTGTTACTTCAAGCCTTCCTGAGTAAGTCGGTGCTTTTGGTGGTGTTCATGGTTTGTAAATCTAAAGGGAATCATTTTAGGTTAGCAAGAGAGGTCATTGAGCTCTGCTCCTAGGAGGTCATCACAGATCAAGGGCTGAGTTTTGGGACTCTTACTGATTATGAAATTGGGATGTCTAAAGCGATATTGTCTAAATCTCAAGGGAGACAGAGAACCCTCCAGCTTCTAAGACTTTAGCATACCATGGAATTTAAGAGTATACCAGATGAAATGTAAAGTTCTCTCTAAAAAATAAGTTTTCTTTAAGCTTTCTAGAAGCTTGTGTAAATCAGGAAGCTTACATAACAAATCCCAGTATCCCTAGATATAAGCAACTCAGTGGCTCAGGGGAAGCACACCTACTTCTAATACTGATTGGAGGAAAATTTGTTCTATGGAATCACATAAAGAAGAATGAGATATATAAAAATCATAACACCTGATATACGTAAGATGTTTGATGCATTTAACTTCCTCTCCTGTCCTTTCCCTTCCCCACTAAGTTTCTGTGAAGGCTGTAGTATATTTGAAAGCTGTTTGAAAATTATAGAAGCTATTGTCAGTTAATGATGGAAAGAAATTCCATACATAGACTTTAAAATTTTATTAAATACCATTGAAAATATTGAGATATTCATGAAAGGAAAATATGAATAAAATATATTTATTGTTAAAAAAAAAAAAAAAAGCTCTGTCTTTCCAAGTTACTATCTTGAAGTTAGAAACACTCCCACATTCTTGCTTCTCGCCTGTCGTAGCCGGGTTTTGGAATCCTGACTCCTTCTCCATTTGTAATGGCAACAGGTAGTATACGGGGATGCAGCCTGGTGTGACTTTTAAGGAGATCTGCATCTGAGAGGCAAATGTCCTGGAGTCTATAGGTGGACTTTTGTTGTGTAAGAACGTTGAAGTCAAACTTCTGAGCGAGGGCAGTGGGATCTGAGCAGTGGGATCTGTCAGTTCTTGTCCATTCACAAGATTGCTTCCATGTGCTTGAAATGTTTCAAGCATAAAGTCATATGATAAGCATAGTGGAAATCACGAAAATGATTATAAAATGACAGGCAGCCTGGAAAAGAGTACATAGACAAAGGCTAAGGCTTCTGGAAATTTTGAAATCCTTTACTTTTATTAGGCCAGTTTAAGTAAGTTTTTGTTTGTTTGTTTGTTTAAGAGTGTGTTATAGGATTGATATTTATATTCCCTCCAAAACAATTCCTTGCATAGTTTTAAAAAATATTACATAAGCCAGAAAGAATGGAATTCTGGAATATAGGATATAAAGGCCCCATGCATTTTTCTATTTTCCTACCATTTCTTCATTTATGTCCCCCAGTTAGGTGAATTGGCTGTTACATATTGATAGTAAGAATTTGATTCTAAGGCTAGAATAGTCAAGTGTTTGACTTGACGATGAGTAAAGGACCTTTGATTGGCAGATGAGTTCATTTGTATCAAACAGTTTTACCTTGAGAAAATCCACTGCTTTGAAAGCAATAACACATCAGAAGAATTTTAAAGATTATGGTGATTGCCCCCCTGCCTTTCCTCAGAATCTATTTTCGTTTAGAAGCGTCACGAGTGTCTCCTTTGGGTAATCTGAGTTGCATGCTGAGTTGCATGCATACACCTTCTGTAGCCTTGGTTTCTTCAGAGCATCAGTCAAGACAGGCAAAAGATAAAAGGGGAGAGAAAAGGTTTCATTTCCAAAGAAATGGCTTTTCAGAACCTGATTCTTCACACCTGTTCATCACTAAGCGCCCCAGAGCTGCTGAGTACAGTGTTCAGGAAGCAAGCAGCACATCAGTCTCGTGCCTATTGTTCTTTCTTTGCTTAAGATTTATTTATTTATTTTAGAGAGAGAGTGCTCAGGCAGGAGGAGGGTCAGAGGGAGAGGAAGAGAGAGAATCTTAAGCAGGCTCCCCACTCAGCGAGAAGCCCAACACGGGGCTCGATCTAACAACCCTGAGATCATGACCCAAACTGAAATAAAGAGTCGGGTGCCTACCTGACCGAGCCACCCAGGCGCCCCTCTCGTGTCTGTTGTTCTTAAATTAAGTTCCTAGTGCTTTCTGCATTGTGCTTTGCATCAACAAAATGATGTGTGCAGGAACCTTATGTCTAGCATGGAAAAGCCTCTCCTTCATTCCCACATGACCTTAAAAAAAATCTCAAATCAAAATTCTTTAGGGAGGAGCAAATTGTTGTTTCATATATGCTACAGCATATATGAAGAGTAGAATTGAATACTTATTTCTTGGACATTTGTATGAATTAGTCTACAAAACAGACCATTTTCTTGTAAGGAGCCTAAAACTAGATATTTTTATGGATATATTTTTCCTCTGCTAATTTATTCAAATGTAATCCTGGCTAATCTCTTATTTTGTTAACATGTCTACTTGATTAATATGTTTTTCTTCTCCTCTGATACTGATCTACAAATTCTATAGCTGCTACTTGTATTAGTTAATCTAAGTCTACTATAAATAAACTTCTAAGACTAATGTGATTCATTTTTCTAGATTAAAGATACCAATAATATCGCTGAGTAGCTTACTGATTTCAGTTGAAAATTTAGCTGGCATTCATTACTTATTTTTTTCTTGGATATTTTTCATTTTTGGCATATTTATTAGTGTTGTATAATCCTGAAAGCATTAATGTTTAAAATATCAGTATCTTGGTCAGTAGAAATAATGGAACTGAATCAGATGGATCAATAACAGGACTTTAAGTACATTTCAAAGAAATCTATCATCTGCATTAAATCATTTTGTTCCAACACAGTTTTCACAATTTACAAATGAAATTTGTATTATTTTGCATACTTTCTATAAAAACCAGAAAATTATATTCTTTGGCACTTGAATTTTAAAGCGTCCTTAAATTATTAATTTTGTATGACATCAGTATGAGACAGGCAGTGATATTTCCCATGGGAATACATGTACTTGAAGATGTTCAGAAAATACCAATAAATTAAGCACTCAGGTTAAAGAGTGCTCATTTTCCACCATTATGTTCAGTTCTAATTTTATGTCTGTATAGTTAGAACAAACAAAGAAGAAGGTGGAATTTTGGTTTAGGTTTTTTTTTTTTTAAAGAGTAAGGGAAGGATGAACCGTGTGTCATCTGAGAGCACCTCTGACTGTGTCATCATAGGAGGGCTATGATACCTGAATAACTGACACCTCCAGGAAGCCAACTATGATATTTACAACCAAAGAATAATGCGCTAACCTCATTCACAGTAATCACAGATGGTGTAGTATTTGTATCTACCATCCAGTTTTGAAGGCAAAATATAGAACTTATATTGGAAATTTCACATAATAATTGGGCTCGCTTCATAGAACTCAAATGACCCAAAATAAAGAGCTAATGAGTGCACATGACCCTGAATCATTCAGACATCAGCTGGAGGATTGTGCTCACACCTATTGGAGATGACTCCAGGGAGTGACAAGGATGGAAGCAAACTCACGCCTTGTCACATATAAAGTGGTTGAAGGACTGCAATTGAAGAGAGAAGACAGTGCAGCGGTTGAAGGACTGGTACTTGGATGAGAGTGGTTCTTTGTGGCTGCAAATCTGAAATGTAATTAGTGAGTGCCCCTGTGGTAACAGAGGTTTAACCCCAGAATGGGTGTGGATTGCTTTCATGGGCAGAAGCAGCATTTTATGAGACATAGTTTTCATGGGTCTAGGTGGGGCTGTAGGAATGGGCAGATGTGCATTGTTTGCTAGGATCAAAAATCAAGAGTGAATGATAATATCTTAACAGTTTGATGAAATTTATCTTTTTTTCTGGTTGGTTTAAAACTTTATATTTCTTCCCTAGTTTGTGCTGTGTTTTTTTGTGTCTTAGAACATCAACCATTCTTGACTCTTCTTTGTCCCTTGGAAAGATATATTCATACAGATAATACATATCTCATGTAAATGTTTCCTGCCTTTTAGTATACTTTCTTTAAATGAGTCATATGTTCAGCAGTTCTCTAACATTCTAACCTCACTTGAATTGGTGAGGTGTAACTTGAGCTAATATTTTCTAAAGAAATGTGGAGAAAGCAATTGGTCACAGAGGTTAATGCATGAAGAATACTATGGCTTTTTGTTTAAGAGAATTAAATATCGGCTTATATCAGTAAGATTAGAACTTACTACATAATTCTACCAGTTTAAATGTATAGCCTTTTAGGTTTTCTTCCTGTTTTAAAAGTTTTAGATTTATAGAAAAATTGCAATGGGAGTACCTGGACCCCATACCCACTTTCCTCTGTTATTGTAAATACCTTTACATGAGTACGATACTTTTGTTATAATTGATGAATCAATATTAACATAGTATTATTAACCAAAGTCTATATTTCCTTAGTCTTACCCGACATCCTTTCTCTATTCTAAGAAAAGAATACACATTATGTTTAGTTATTATGTTTCCTTAGAGTCCTCTTGGCTGACATTTTCTCAGATTTTCTTTTTTTTTGATCCCCTTGACTGTTTTGAGGAGTACTGGTCAGGGATTTTGTAGAATTTCCCTCAGATGGGAATTTCTGATGTTTTTCTTTCTCACGATTGACTGGGGTTTTGTATTTTGAGGAGGAAGACCACAGAGGGTAAAGTGCCATCTCCATCACACTATCAAAATGACTTACTGCTACTGATGATAACCTGGGTCACCTAGCTGAAGTGGTATTTTGTCATATTTTTCCACTGTAGACTCATTCTTTTTGTTTTCATATATACTCTTCAGAAAGAAGTCATTATGAGCAGTCTACACTTTAAGGAGGAAAGAGTTACGCTCAATCTCTTTGAAGGCAGAATATCTACATAAAATATTTGGAATTCTTCTCCATAGATTTGTCTCTTCTCCTCCATTTATGTATTTATCATAATCTTTTGTGAGTATTAGTATAGGCCAATGGATATTGATTTTCTACTTCAGGTTATAATTCAGTAATATGCTGTTGTGTACATTGTTCCAGCTTTAGCCATTGAGAGTTCTTTCAGTTGGCTTTTGGGTCCCTTTGACATATTTCCATCATTGTTTGATCTTTTTTACGCATACTTTTTACTTTCTGGCATTATAAGATGCAGGCTCATCTTACACATTTTCTTCCCTAGTCCTAGATTTAGCCATTTCTCCAAGGATCTCTGGTTTCCTTCATTGAAAAATGATATTAAAAGCCAACATTTGGATGCTAGGTATGTTCATTGCTACTGCATGTCATTGTCTCGGCCATCTCGTCTGACAGACCAAGGGAATATATGTGTGTATACTAACCTGAATATATGCGTGTATTTATAAATATGTCTGTATGTAACTATCTTCATATATGATTAGATAGATTGGTAGATTGATTAAAAAAAATGAGTTTATTCTGATGTTTCCAATTTAATCCATTACTACATGGATTATTATAGCTTCTTCCACTTGCTTATCTGTAACCTTCCACCCCAACAGTGAGAAACCTAGCTTCTACCATCCACCATTGTTCAGTGGATGTCCAATGGAGCTGTTCCATTTATCCTGACTGAAGTTGAAATACATAAACAAAAGCTGAATTTTTCTCAAAGCCTTAGAGGAATTAGATATTTTTTTCCAAAAATTAAAAATGTTTTTTATTCCACAAACTCTTATGACTTTAAAATAGTGTCTGAATCCCAGAAACTTTTCTGTAAAGGTTGATATAGCCAACCTGTTCATGGTAAGTTGAGTTAAAAATAGATAAGGTAAATTCTCAGATAATTCCACAATTTAAGTTTATCTCTTGCTTTAACCTACTTTTCTAACAAGTATGCTCTCTACATGATAACTATATCTGTAATAACAAAATTGACTAGTTTGAATCTTATCTTCTTTACCTATAAATCTCTGCATTTCCTAGAGAGATGCCCAAGAACTGCATGCTGGCCTTCTCCTGTAGGTAGCTTGAGAAGAGTAACTTGTAAGACCCACATTTAGCAATTGGACTTTGGCCATGCTCTGATTTTCTGAGAGTTTTTATAATTCTAAAAGAAAGCAGGGATTTGGCTTCAGACATTAAATCAAGGCTTTTTGTGGTAGTTAGACAGAAATACACTGAGGAATGGATTTTCAATAATGAGCCATACTTTCAGTGATTGTCCTAAAGGAAATAATGTTAAGATTTTGCATAAAATAGTTAATATGCCTCCAATATGCACTTAATTTTGTATTAGGTTGAAAGCTAATATAGAAAATCTGTAATGTAACAATTATAGGACTCATGAACACCCACGTGCCTTTGGATTCTTACAAAAGTATACTACCCAGCAGTGCCTTTGTGTATAGTCTAAAATTTTAGGAAACTTAAAAAAAAAAAAACAAAACAGTAAATAAAACTTTAAATAGACATATTTTCTCACTCAGTCAGTAAAAAGAAATATAGTGTGAACGTGGGGTAGGTAAAATCAATAGATTAAGGTGCTCTTTGACACCACTTTTCAGCTTCAGCTCCCTCAGCCTCTTACCCGATCCTGACATTATCTCCCCATGCCCCCACATAGTTATTTCCATTTAGCACTCATTTGAGACATTAAGGGCAAAATGGTGTGCAAAATCTAACATGGTTCCTGCCCACATGGGATTTACAATCAAATGGGGCAGAGAAGCATTAATCAGATCTTCTCTCTCACATGCACACACATACTCTCTCTCTCAGGGACACTCACACTCACATGCACGTGAAACTAGACCTGGGCAGATGTTTTGGAAGAGAAGCAGGCAGGTTTCAGAGAATCCATTAGGGAGTATTTGACCTGATCAGCGAGATCAGGACTGGGCTCCCTGAGGAAGGGTTGTTTAAACTGTCATTTGAAGGATCAATAAGAATTAACCAGGGGAAGAAAGATAAGAGAGAGGCCTGGTATGGTAAACGAACAAGCGGTGAGTGGTAAATTTAAAGGAAGTCGAAGAGCCTGGGTGGAGGTAGGTGTGGAAGTGGGAGATGAAGCTAAGCAGGTGGGCAGGGCCAGCTCATCCGGGCCTTATTGGCCCTGCGAAAGTCCCTTACGTGATCCCGAGAGTGATGGGCAGCCGGTATATTTCCAAGATCAAGAAGGCACTCTCACCCGTGTTCCTCTAAAAATCAAAATATGACCCATCTTTCAAAGGGGACCAAATGCCGCCCATCCAAGCCTCTGATACTTCCATTTCTTAGTCTGTTAGAAAAGACCATGCTGGCCGAGAGGGGATATCATTGTTTAATTGACACACACAGGCATGTGTTTGTGTTTATAGATAAAATCTATTTTCATATTTCATTTTCTTTGTGACATTAGCAAAAGGATTGCCTATCTCCTCAAGTCTCTTTTTGTTTATCTCCTCTCTCTTTGCTGTTTTGATTATCTCTCTAGTACTCATGCACTCTACCTCATTTCTCAATTATGTGATGAGGGCAGGTATCCCAGAGGGCAGAGAAGGACAATGTGGCAGAGTACAGGAGAGAGAGCATTAGAGAGGGATAGCTGCACTGAGTGTTCTGAGGCTGTGATCGACCATCCTGAGCATCTGTCTCGGGCCTTCCCCTTCCCCTCACTTCACCATCTTTACTTGAGCCAAGGAGAAGATGGTGCTTTAACTTTCCTCATTAGGCTATGTCACAGTTCATCAAAGGGAGTCCCTCCCTTTGTCACCCAATGACACTGAAACTATATCTCACTTGCATTCCATGCAATGACTTTCGAAACAGTGTTCAGGCCTCTAGTCTCACCACTTACCCCATTCTCCTTCTGTAGGGACCTCTCTAAAGGGGAAAGCCAATCCCATCCCTCTCCTGCATATTCCTTTGTGGGTCTCCAGAGTCTTTAGAATATGATTTCTCAACCTTGCATGCTGCACCCCAACTGTACCCTGTCCATGAGAAGTGTTTACAGCTCCTTAAATTTGTCCTCTTACTTCATATCACCTCTGTCCGTGCTGTTCCTTGTGATCACAATGTCTCCCTCCCCACCCCCACCCCCGAGCTGCTTGGTGAGACCTGCCCCTTCCCATGAGACTCAGCGGCAGGCTGTCTCTTCTTAGAAGTCTCTTCCAGTCAACACAACTAAAAGGCAACCTATGGAGTGGAAGAAGATATTTGCAAATGACATATAAAGAGCTAGTATCTAAAATCTATCAAGAACTTATCAAATTCAACACCCAAAGAACAAAAAATCCAGTCAAGAAATGGGCAGAAGACATGAACAGACATTTCCCCAAAGAAGACATACAAATAGCCAACAGACACATGAAAAAATACTCAACATCACTCATCATCCGGGAAATACAAATCAAAACCACAATGAGATACCACCTCACACCAGTCAAAACGGCTAAAATTAACAACCCAGGTAACAACAGATGTTGTTGAGGATGCCTCTTACACTGTTGGTGGGCATGCAAACTGGTGCAGCCACTCTGGAAAACAGTATGGAGGTTCCTGAGAAACTGAAGAATAGAACTACCTTACGACCCAGCAATTGCACTTCTAGGTATTTATCCAGAGGATACAAACATAGTGATTTGAAGGGGCACATGCACCTCACTGTTTATAGCAGCAATGTCCACAATAGCCGAACTATGGAAGAGCCCAAGTGTCCAGCGACTGGTGAATGGATAAAGAAGATGGGCAGATCTGTATCTATATCTACATCTATATACAGACATACATATGTGGGTTATACATATACATCATATAATGGAATATTACTCAGCCATCAAAAAATGAAATCTTGCCATTTAAACAACATGGATAGAACTAGATTGTATTATGCTTAGCGAAATTAAGTCAGAGAAAGACAAATATGTGATTTCACTCATATATGGAATTTAAGAAACAAAACAGATGAACTTAGGGGATGGAAAAGAAAAATAAAATAAGATAAAAACAGAGAGGGAGGCAAACCATAAGAGATGCTTAACTATAGGGAGTAAACTGAGTGTTATTGGAGAGGAAAGGAGTGGGGGGATGGAGTACCTGGGTGATGGGTGTTAAGGAGGGCATGTGATGTGGTGAGCACTGGTGTTATATGCAACTATTAATCACTAAATAATACTCCTGAAATTAATAATGTGCTATATGTTAACTACCTTGAATTAAAAAAAAAAAAATGTTACCTGAAAAGAAAAAAGAAGTCTTTTCCACCCCACCCCGTGTTGTAGCCCAAGTTTCAGTGTACCCACCACCCACCCCCCCTTGCAGCTTGTGCATTGCTTCTTGTTTGGGTGCTTAAATAGGACTGTACATGTTGTTTTCTTATCTGTCTCCCTTCCAAAAGTGGGTTTCCTGGGGGCTCCTAGCCTTCTCTACTTCATTCATTGCACACCCTAACAGCCAGCTAGAGATTGGCACCTGCTTAGTATCAGACAAATGTTTTTTTGATTAATGACTGAATCCCTATTTTTCTACTTTTCTGTAGAGTGGAAACCATTCCATTTTCTCCAGGCTCCAGACTATATCACCACAAGTAGAATAAGTTTCCCTTTTTCAGTTGTCTCTAAGTCTTTTCTTACACTTACAGGTTTGCACAAAATATATAGTGCTTATTGGTCAAAACGACCACATAGAATTCTTCACAGCCTTGGGATCCCGTAGTGAATGTCCAAGGCTGTTTTTCTCTCAGTTCTAAGCTCAAGTTGACACATAACCCATGGAGGATCTTGAACTGAGCAAATGGAAGTTGCATTTCTGGCTTTTACAGGTTTATTTCACATGCTTTCCCGCTCATCTGAAATCCTCTTCCCATCAACCCTCTAAACTGGATAAAAATAAATATATTAGATGGTCACCCTGTGCCAGGCACTATGTTAAGATCTATACTTAACAAATCTTGCTTAATCTTCCTGAGAGTCATTTGAAATAGGTTTTATTATCCTCGCAGACAGGGAAACTAAAGCACAGAGAACCAAGTAATTTACCCAAGCACACACAGCTTTCACATGGCAGACCCAGGATGTGAACTCAGGCTCTTCTCTCCATATCACGTGGTCCCTCCTCACCCTCATCCAATTCAAGGATCCACTGCTCAAGGTTTTTTGTTTTGTTTTTTTTTGCTTCTTCTTACCTCCTTTTTATGGCCCTATTTCAACGACTAGATATTTCTTGGCATTCACTGGGCCTCTGTCATTTTCTATAATCTCATGATTGTTATCTTTTCATGTACATAACTTGTATCTCCTCTTGGGAGCAAAAAGTGGGGATTTTCTGCTTTGCAATTTCCTTGCTGACAGCTGGTACAGTTCGGTGGTTCAGAGTGGGGGTTCTGGAGGCAAGCTTCTTAGGTTTAGAGTGTGGCTCTCCTCCGTAGGTGGTGTATCAGCTTGGGCAAGTTCCTTCACTTTTCTGTGCCTCTCTTTTTGCATCTGCACAATCGGGCGAGTTATAATACTTCCCTCAGCGTGGCTGTGAAGACGGAATGAGCTAATACCCAAAAAGCACTAACAGCCATGCCCGGAACATAATGACTGCACTGTCGATGTCACCTATTGTTAATTCCCTCACAGCTAGAGGTGCCTAAGCGATATCCCTGAATCTCTGTTGAGTGACTGTTGCCCGGTATCTTCCAATTGGCTGCTGGGGCTGCCAGGGATCGCATTTTTATTGGAGAGTTACGTTAACTATCAGGGCTCTTATTTGCTTCTCTATCATTAAGTCGTGCTGCTCCAAGCCTGGGGAAGTGAAATGTTGTGAGACCTTTTTCTCCTCAAATTTCTTTGACTCTGAGATTCCTCTGGGTCTCAGCTAAGCAGTTCATGCGGCAGCCTTTTTCTCTTGTCCTCAGTCCTGCTGAGATCCTCTGCTCAGTGGCATGTCTGACACCTGCTGCCACCCAACACGGCCACTTCCTCGGTGACCTGGCAATGCCCAGAGGGACCATGGCAGCTTGGAGCCCTCTGGCAATGCAGTTTGGAATCGGCAAACTGACAGCTCCTTCCTCTGAATTGGACAACCAGATCACGCACTTTAATATTTATCAATAGCTAAATGCCACTGAAAAGGAAATGAGAAAGAGCCTCTGGGTTAATCACTATCTGTGATTTTACAAAATGGCTAAGCCAAGTGTAAAATATCTCACAATAATTGCCCTATTGTCCTGAGGACTTAGCTCTCCAGAGATAAAGTTACTGTGTGAGTCAGTGAGAAATGGATTGTCTTTCCCTTCCTAGTACACAGAAAATACAAAATAAAATGCTTTCCTTGGCCACTAACATCAGTTTCATGTTAAGGTTCTCTGTTTAAAGTAGTAGTATCTTTCAAAAACAAAACAAAACCACTCCCAAGAGATTTTTCTAAATGAGGGCTCAAACCTAACTAGATAATATATTTTATGCTTTATGTGAAGTGCACACATCTGAGATAATCGTGAGTGACAGAGAGAAAAAAACATAGTTTAAAAAAACAGCTTTCATTCTAATGATTTCCATCCAGTGGTTTATTTGGAAGTTCATTTCCATCCATGACATCTTCATTTGTCTTCTAATTTTCATGCAATTCGAAAGGGTCAGATTCCTTACCCAAGGGATCATCCCAACCAAATCAAAGGATTAGCTAAGGCATTCTGATTTTACAGGCAAATTTATATCTTGTCATTTCAGGAAGTGTTTCCTGCACTACCATCTTTTCAAAAATATCTTATTTGTATAGTACACGGACATTGTATATTCCTCTCCTGAGATCTAGTTCATGTCACATTTTAAATAGGATAAATTATCTGATTCCTTAAACATAAGAATGAGCAATTTTCCCCTTTGTCATACTAAATAATAAATCCCTGCTGGTACAAAAGATTTAAAAGCATGTCTAAAGAATGGCCTCTTGGGTGAATTTTCCCATTTTTAAAGAAAGTGTTTAGATGCATCCTTGAGAAAGAAGACTTCTGGCTTCCTCTGCATCCTTCAACATTTCTAAACATTTTTTGACATATGAGGTAGAGACACATCAGTGCTGGGAACCAGACAGTAAGCAAGCAGCAGTCAGAAAGCACAAAGAATAAGATGCATACAAACATGTACGCTATTCACTTTTAGGAGCTAACCCATTCTTCTAAAATATTTTAACACTGATACCGTATTACCAATGTGCCGCTTCTTTCTAAATAAATGCACACTGTCTTCTCTATACTTTGCATTTTTAAAATAAAACCTAATTGTAAGTAAATAAATAAACAAAAGCTCTATTAACTGCCACTTCCAAAATCTGGCCGAGTGATTTGGTGTATAGGAATAGCAGTATAGGAAACTTCTTCTTGACAGATGAGCCGTTCTAAAAAGGAGCATATTTAACTTGTTTAGAAGGAACATATTTAACATATTTAACTGAACAAATTACAAAATAGGGCAAAGAGCTTGTTAATTATAAGAATACCCCCATTCCTCGGGCCGGTGTGTTAGTCACGGCAGGCAAAGTTATACTCCCGTCACAAACAATCCGCTGTGAATCTGGGTGACCTGTCAGGCCAGCAGGCTTCATGCGATCCCTTCGAGCGACACCTCCATATCAAACACGGGTGTCTGCAGTCCCCATAACAGAAGAAAGGGTTAGAGATCCAAGCAGTTGCAATTAAATACTTCCCCCCAGGAAAAAAGGAATCATGTTTTATTTTTCAGAGCAGTGCGACTTTGTTAACTTCAAGGATGCAGGGAAGTGCAAGTCTCCTGTGGGGTCAGAGGAAGAGGAAAAACTGGAGATTGGTCAAGTCGAAAGTGTCCGCCTCGGTTTATAAATGAGGATCATAGTATAATCTTACACTGTCATGTTTTTCAATATCTTTTGCTTAAAATCTTTCAGCGGCTTCCCAGTGCACCGAAGATAGAATCCAGACTCTAGTTGGGCCTTTTGGCTGCCAGTAACCCAGCGCCGGCATCTGTCACCCATGTCCTCTCTCTCTCTGTTTGCCATGTCCCTTAACACTCCCTCTAGGAACAAGGACCTTATTGTTCTCTGTTTCCTGCTTATTTCTCCCACCTCTGTACAGCCGGCTTCATCTGTTGGGATCACCCTTCCCCAACCAGCCTCACATGTATCTCTTTTGGGAATTCCTTCAAAATGCTACCGACCTCCTTCAGGCTCTAGACTTGAGGATTGGATTATTGTTGTGGCTCCTCCTCTGAGCTTCATTAGCAAATTTTAACATAATTTTACTGGATTATAATGAGCTGTTTACCTGTCTCTCTCCTCCCTACTAACCATGAAAAGCACTAGAGAACAAGAACTAGGGGTACATGGGTGGCTCAGTTGGTTAAGCTTCTGCCTTTGGCTCAGGTCATGATCCCAGGGTCCAGCCTCACGTCCTGCTGAGCAGGGAGTTTGCCCCTCCCCCTGCTTGTGCGCATGCTCTCTCTCTCTCTCTCTCTCTTTCTCTCACTGTCTCTCAAATAAATGAATAATTTTTTTTTTTTTTTTTTTTTTTTTAAAAGAAGAACAAGAATCAATTCTCACTGACTGTTCCTATTCTTTAGGGCAGTGTGTTTTTCTTCTTGGTACAGCCTACAGGGCATAAGTGAGCATTTCATAGAGTAGTAGTACACAAAAGGTGTTTAAATTAATTGACTTTACCTCGTCCTATCACTAGGAATAGATTTCTGCTATTACATTTAGACTTGATATACTAGATATGTTTAAAAACAGGGAGTCAGTCATAAATCACATCTGGGACTCATTTTCATGGATTTATTAAACTTTACATTTCTACAGAGTATCCACTGCCAAAGCCTCTGGTGTCATATCCTAAACCAAATATTTAAGAAACATTGTCTGCAAAACAAGGCAACCCATGTGCTTTGGAAACTCTTTCTTAAATAACATGCCATTTCTTTAACCTTGAATCTATTAAAGCCTTGAAATTGCCGCAATTCATTGGACTGTATGTCAAGAAAGTGACATTTTAAAAGGGTGGCATGTTTCTTCATTTATATGTAAATTATTCTCATGTGCATTGGATAGAAAAAGATGGAAATTGTGAAAATATACTTAGCTCTTAAAAAATGTGATTGATCCATGAGGACATCATTCCAGAAAACAAGAACAAAGAGGCAGAAATTCTTTGGGAGTGCTATAAGCAGCTTTTCAAAAAAGCCAGTATATTCCTAAGAAATGCTTAAATTTTTAAATTTAAAGTTTAAATTTTAGCTTTCCTAACCAGAAGGCCTGAAAAGTGTATTTGAACAATGAATTCAGTGTTGTGGGAATATGTTCAAGAGCTATCAGCTATAGCTGATCTTTGACATTACAGGTGAACTTTGAGAATGACTTCATGAAATGTTTCCACACCAGAACAATCAGCGTCATTCACACTCATATCTGCAGCTCAGGTCCAAGAGGGTCACTGGAGGCTTAGGTGCTTTGAAGTTAATAGCATGAAACCTCTCCAGAACAAACATTTACATTTTTTTCTATTAATTGCCTCAAACAGCATTCATATAATAAATGGAATCATCTCTTTCGAACAACATTGTAATGAGCCACACATATCAATGGCCCAAAATTACTGGAAATCATAACATGGCTCATATGAACTAAGAATTGTATTATTTCTAATTTTACAGTTTATTTTACAATTATAATAATAAATTGTAAAATAGTTACCTATATTCAGGCCTTTTTTCAATGAATTCTCTCTCTTTAAAAGATATTAAACCATTAGTCTCAAAAGATGAAAGAAGAGGCACCATACTATGAGTTTACATGTATTATTGGATCATAACTCATTTAATGAATGAAGTATCTGAAATTGGGCAGTTTCCTCATGACCACTGAGGACAGAGCCATGATTTTATTTGAATATGCGTCATTTGGCTTATGGGCTTTCTCTTTCCTCCATTGCCATCAGTTAAGGCTGCATTAGTTAAAAAAAAAAAAAAGCCTAGCCTGTAGTTCTAGTTCTGAGGGTCACAACCTTCCCACTCCATTCACTGATGTCCCCACCACCTATTTCCTGTAGCTTAGATCTGTGTGAAATCCACGCAGACCACTTGTGAGATGAGGGGCAGCCCACATGCTATATAGCCCCAATGTCTGGCACATGGGATGAACCCAAGTAAATGTTAGTGACCTTGAATTCCCATGAGCCCAGTCATCACCCTAACAGGACTTTCGCAGCAGTGAGATGAGGACTTGTCTAACTCTTACACGAGAACTTTTCATGCGAGAAGAAACTGAACATGTGCACCTGGTGTCCGGGGGAGTAGCCGGGAATTATGGTGTCAAATATAATTTTTTTAACGCCTCCAGTTTTATCTTAAAAATCTATGTGTTCTGATCCTTTACTTTTCTCTATTTTTTTTCAACATAAAAATATGTTCTTTTTCTTCAAATTGTTGGCTTTGATTCCCTTTCTACTATTCTGTCATCTGCATGCTACTGCTTGAGAAGCACAGTCCAGGAGTATAGAAAATGCTTCCCCCCCCCCCCAAATTTATATCCAAAGGAGGAAGCGATTTGCTTTCCACCTGGTATTTGCATGGCTTGCTCCCTTCGAGTCTGCACTCAAAAGTCACCTTAGTGGGGCATTTTTTTAACCAACAGATTGAGAACTGCAGTCTCCATCCCTAACTCCGACTCCTGTAAACTTCTCTGCTGTATTTTTCCCTATCATACTCCTCTCTTTCTAACATACCTTTTAATTTACCTGCTTCTTTTAATGTTCATATTCCTCCAACCATAATAGGAACTCCATAAGAAAAGGCATTTGGTCTGTTTTATTTCCTGTTATATCCCCGAGCCTAGAACAGCTCTTAGCATATGGTAGATGCTCAATTAAGATTTGTAGGAGAGGGGTGCCTGGCTAGCTCAGTTGGTTAAGCGTCTGCCTTTGGCTCAGGTCATGATCCCAGAGTCCTGGGATCGAGCCACGCATCGTGCTCGTTCAGCAGGGAGCCTGCTTCTCCCTCTTCCTGCATTTCCCCTACTTGTGCATGTACTCTCTCTCCCTCTCTCTCTCTAAAAAATAAATAAAATCTTAGAAAAAGATTTGTAGAGGAAAAAATGGATAAATTTTTTCTGCTGTAAATCTGCTATAAAAACAAGCATTCGTTGTTTAGTAGTATCCCTGATATTTATGGTTTCTGCACAACCAAGTATATGCCCTCAATAGCTACCAATGATGTTCCATATTAAATGTCCATCATTTTAAAAGGAGGTGACAGATCACCCTGCCACCAGTCCTTTCCAACTGGAAGACCTGAAGGAAGGTAGTGCTGGGTTTTTCCTTCCACAGGTTCTCATTTTCTCCAGTGCATGCATTGCCTTGTAAGTTTACACTTTCCTTCCTTTAGCTGATTTCATCGGCAAATATAGCATTGCTGATCCATGTTTAGCGTTGTGTGGCTTCAATGTTTATTTTCCTTATTCTCACATTGCTATTTTAGCTCATTCTTTAATTAAATGAAATGCCTTGTTCTCTCAGGATGTCTGCAACTAAAAGAAGGGTATGCCAGCTACAATGGTTAGTGTAAAATGCTTCTGTTAACTCACAGGGCATACATTAATGGACATGACCTATTGACAAAAATTATTTCTAAAGTATATTCTACAAACCATCATCGTATTTCAAGCATTTGACAAAATGAGAAAGGCCGGCCACTATCTTGAGCTCGGCTCAGTGTCTCTGTGGCGTTTAGACATGGAGCCAGTTATCAAGATGGCAGGGCTGGCATGTGAGGGTTAGCAATCCCAGGATGCTGACGTGGCCAGGAAATAACACGCGCTGTGTGTCAGGGTTGCCACAATTATCTGCCAATGCAGGGGGTGAGGAAGGCTAACATGACTTGCAAATTGGTGTAAAATCAGTGTGCATTATTTTCAGTCATTATTACAACATTGCTTAGAATAGTCTAAAGGATCGTCATGGTGAAAGTGTAAATCATCGCCATACAACATTTTATTTTATAGTAGCACATATCGTTAAGACTGGATTTAGCAAAAATCCTCTCACATGGTTCAGATTTACTCTTGGGGAACCTTTAGGTGTAGCCAACAGGGAATAGTAGATCAAAGATTCCTCTGCTTACCAAAAGTTCGTCTGTTTTAGCTTCCTAACTTTTACTTCTTTTCTTATTTGATGAAGCTTTACATAAAGGATTCCTAGAGATGGCGGTTCTGTGTAGCATTTCATTAAGGTTTTAGGTATTAGAAAACGATCTTCCCATCATTTAAAAGATGTAAATGGCAGTCATGTTACATATCTGCCTCCTTGACTGCTTGCCTGCTTTTTCCTTCCCTCCCTTCCTTCTTTTATTCAGGCCCTGTCTATTTACAAAAAGGACTGGCAGGATCTTACAAAAAGTACAAAGGCAATAAAGTCTTCTCTTTTTATTCAGAAATTGAAAAGGAAAATTGGATGAAAGGAAAGTGAATATTCCAGTAATACAGGTCATTGTGTTTCCTCTGAAGGAGCCCAGGAATCTATCTCATAGCTACAGAGTGTCCAAACTTCACAGTAAAACAAGAGAAATGCTAGATGAGAAGAACACAATATCCATTTCTCAGGGAAGACAAAGTTTTCCTTGTCTCCAACCCTGAAATGTATTTTCTTGTGGCATACTATGTGGATAAGGAACAATGAACATTGCATTAGCTACTATCTTTAGCATGGCCTCCTGGCAAAGCAGAAATCCCGTCATGGCCGTGGCCGTACGCAAGTCACTTAACCTCTCTCCACCTCCCATCTCCCTGCTCTGATCTTTGGAAACCAGAAATGTCTCTTATAGGATTGCTGTGCTGGTTAAACGAGAAGCACTTAGCATGGTGGACACCTAGTGTAAAATAAGTATATAGAAAATGAGATTTGACTAAAATGTCAGAATCAGAATATTATGACACAGGTTAGAAATTCAATTGCAATTCCACCTGGTGCTTGAGAGGTCCTCTATCTCAGGTGTACAGGCTTCTCGTAATGCAATGTGACACTCACTGCCCCTCAAGAGGACTCCGCAGAGTCAGAAAAAGGAAAGAGAAGTGCTTATATTCTCTAGAAAGCTTATTGCTAAGAAAAAAAAAAAATATCAGGGATAGGGTTCATAAATTCTGGAAACGAATAAGGAAGTACACAGAACAGAATAAGTTCAGAAAAATTATGGAAACCTCAGCTGTATATTTATTCACCTGAGCTAAGACCATTATACCTCCTCCAGCAAATAACTTGCAGTGACCAGGGTTTCACAGAGCACAGACTGACACGTTTTAATGAAGCTCTTGCTCATCCCAGCACCAGCTGGAAACAAGGTCACGGTGTTTCATCTTTTTACATGAGGAATGGGGTTCTGAGATACCCTCATTTGCCTTGGAATACTCTCATTACAGTTGAGATAGAAGTGGCAGAAAAGACAGGGATTAATTAGCATACCCACCCCCACATCTGAAAATGTCCCTGGTGTCAGGGACTCGTTTTGCTTCAGTCCCCAGAGGGCCAAATGGAAGGAGAGGTCCGAGGGTCAGAAATCTTAAGGTTGTGTAACAAGTTAGGGATGAGAGGAGATGAGCAGGAAGGCCTTAAGAAAGGAGTTAGGCTTCTTGTGTCCAGGGACCAGTGTTTCCTTTCTCTTTTCCCAGAACTCTTCCACAATTAAATTTACCTTCACCCTGTGTGTTTCGTCTTCACCCACCCCAACCCCTTCAGAAGTTTAGAATGGAAACACATTTACTCAGATAGTTATCTACACTTTGTTTTTCTTATCTTTACTGCGTCATTCTAAATTACTATGTTGAAGGCAGAAACAGGATCCTAAAATCTCTGTAGTGCAGCGTAAGGTAACCGACCTCTTTTGAAAAGGTGAGATCTGCTTCTGACTCAGGTGCCTACAGTTGTTTTCTGGTTCACCTTCCTGTCACCATTTCAGTGGTGTTTCATTGTGTTCCTTCCTCAGTGGAGACTCAGAATAGTTGCCATCTAAGGAAAACTGCCCATCAGCGACTTAGACTTAAATCAGAGACTTCTCTTCCGAATGTTAATTTATGTTTACTATGATTTTATAAAGAGTATTCCCAAAATTCAGCCATCTTGCATGGTGGGCATTTCTCAAAGTATAGTGATTAAATGCTTAAAGTCTGGAAGTAGGTAATCTGGGGCATAGCCTGACCCTGGCACTCACCACTTGTGTGACCTTGGGCAGGTCAACCTAAGTCTCAAGTTCTCTTCTCTATTAAGTTGGGATTACGGGGTCCTTCATGGGCCCTACTTTTTAATGTTGCTGTGAGGATTTAAGAAGGGGGTGCATATAAAGCCCTTCTAACAGTGTTCTCAGTAGCTAACAAATTTGCCATTGTTCTCAGAAACAAGTTGAATAAAACTTGAAACAGTGATAAATGTAAATAGTGTGGGCTTTTGTCTTATTAATTGCCACTTACTAGCTCTGTGACTTTGGGATCTGAGACTCAGTTTTCTCACCTCCAAATGGGGACAAAAAGAGTTGTTCCGCAAGATGGTTATGGAAATGTAATGACATGGTTCCTACAAAGAACTCAGGTGTCTCAGGTGTCTCAGGTGTCTAGCAGTTAGGAGGCGTAGGCAATGTCAACTTTCCTCTGCCATGCCTCCTTATGGTTGTCTTGAGGAGAAGAGGTAACGCATACAACACTCAGCATTATGCCAGATATGTGGCACGTGCTCAAAACAGTGCAGCTATTATTACGTTCCATACTTTGCTCCATTTGTTACCAACTCAGTAATAACAGAGCTCCATGAGGGTCTGCTACAGGGAAGGTTTAGTTATTTTAAAAGCTCTGTTTTTTTTTTAAAGGTTTCACTCTGTAATGTTTACCTTGGGTTTTATTTTTTAAAGAGCAGTTTACTACACTGGTTCCTGAAATATTAAGTATGCTATATTTTGCTCTGTGAACCTTTCTTAGTTAGTAGCATGAAAATATTTTAAATTTCTATTTGAAAAATCTCACTGAGCATTCATTTAAATCCTGCTCAAAATGTTATATAATAGGAAAAAAAGTACATGTTCTTTCCGAAATTAGGCCGAAAGAACTCCCTGTATTCAGAACCGGGATGTGAGAATAGAGACAGTTGAGAAAGGTTTCTGTTACAAAGCTTACTACTGCTTTTGAATTTTATGAAACATCTCTTAAATCACTTAACAGCTAGGTGATAAGGAGGGGGATCCCTGCTCACTCTTGAAGTGCGAAATGGAAAATTACTCCCAGGTGATTAGGGAAAATGATCACAGAGCTATGCACTATTGGCACGGAGACCCATCTATGAGACAATAATGTTTCTCTAGGGAGATGGTGAAAGTTGAGAGAGGATGCTTTGTTTCTCACCTCCTAAATGTCTTTCCCAGTTTTCTATGGTGAGAGAAAATGAGACACAGTAATACCTAACAGTTGGTAAAAGTTACATACATAATGTGTGTGTATATACATACCTATATATGTAACTATTTATATACAATGCACATATAGACAGAGAGAAAGAGAAAGACAAAGAGAAAATTGTTTTACTTATACATAATAGAATAATCTTTACCAGAAAGTCTTGATTAAATGATACCTTTCTACTTTAAGAAACCTATATTTGTGTATATTGATACATTTATTTTTAAAATTGATAAAAATTGAAGTACACAACCTTGATAAAGCAATATCTGTTAGGAAAAGATAATTGAAAAAGAAAATTGGAAAAGTTACTTTTGGAAAACAGTCCTGCAAAGGACATCAGGCTGAGAGAATTTCTTTGAAAATATTTATAGTCTTTGAAGAATGAAAAGGTGGTAAGTTATTTAAAAATTTCCAGAGAATATGAAAAGAAACTCAACTTTAAAATTCATTGTATGAACTAGACCTAAGTGTAATAAGAAATATCTCAACCCATCTTACTAATGACTTATAATTAACTAATTAATTAGTTACTACTTACTAATAAAGAGATAAATTTCTAGGTACAATAATAATAAATTGAATCCTACGTTTTGTTTAAAAATAATGCTCATGTCAAATAAAGTTGATCTGTAAGTGCACACATGGTTCATTGTGTGGGAATCTGCTCACAGAATCCATCTAATAGGTTAAAAGAGAAAGCAATAGGCTTATAATGACAGATGTCAAAATGGCATTTGATGAGAATTTAGTATCCATTGTTAAAAAAGAACACAAGTGGAATAATAGTGGGATATATTGCCTATCTCAGTAGTTGAAAAGATTTTTAAGAGTGAGTCAGTTCTGTTAAAATCTGTTAAAGTCAGTTCTATTAAATCAATTTTAAGCACTATCATGTAATATTAAAATACTTCTATGTAATATTGTTTGGGAAGTTCTAATTAGTACAGTTATTTGAAACAAAATATAAAATGAAAAGTGATTTTATAACTATCTGGGTATTTACATGGAAGAGCCAAGGAATTAGTTGAAATATTATTAAATAATGTTGAGATTCAATGAGGTGGCCAAATAAAAATACATATAAGGAAATCATTATTAGCTTTCTGTAAAGGAGTATATTAATTAGTTAGAAACCATAATGGGAAAATATCTTTTAAATAACCCAAGATTCAAGTCACAAAACACACTGTACTTATGAATGAAAATAATAAGAAATTAGAAGGATTTTTTAATAAAGAAAACAATTAATTGTAACTAAAGAAAACTTAAAGGCATCATAATCATATCATACTAATTAAGGATTTAAGTGCCTTGCACACTGCATATTAAATCATCTATTAATTTTATATAATCCTGTGAAGGAGCTAGTGTTATTATCCCAATTTTACAAATGTGGTTGTTAGGATTCAGAGAAATTAAGACCCTTGCCCAAAATCACATAGCTGATAAAAGCCGAAGCTAGGATTCTAATCTATGCAGATTATTTCTAAACTTCACTCTTACTATGCCATGGGAAGTTCTGTTAAGAAGCTAAAAATGGGGCAACTGGGTGGCACAGTCATTTAAGCAACGGACTCTTGCTTTAGGTTCAGGTAGTGATCTCAGGGTCCTGAAATCAAGCTCCATGTAGAGCTCCGTGGTCAGTGCAGACAGAGTCTGCTTGGGTTTCTCGCTCTCTCTACTCCTTCTTCCCCCCCCTCCACCCCAGCTCATGCTCTCTCTCTCAAATTAATAAATAAATCTTTAAAAAAGAAAAAAAAAAAAAAGAGGCTAAAAATGCTAGTTCTGGCCGATTATTCTACCCAGTTTATTCAGTTACACTCAATACCAATGAAATACTATTTCTTATTTTGATGAAATGTTTCAAAAATTCATCTAAAGAAGTGAATACTTGAGACTGCCAAGAACAACTTGAAAAGAAGCACAGTCATTGAGGGTTGGAGAGATGGAGAACTCACCATTCCAGAAATTATAACATAGCATAAAAACTATAAGAATTAGGACACTGGTCCAGGTGAAGAACTAGCTAAATATCATTGGCAAGACTATAGATTCCTAATTAGACTTTGTGTGTGTGTGTGTGTGTGCTCATACATATAGATAGGCATATACACTTACTGTATGATTAAAGTAGCATTTTATTCGATGAGAAAAGGGATGGTTATTCAACAAGCACTATTGAGGAAATAGCTAATCATTAGAGATAATAATATAAATGGATATTTTTCCTTATGCCTTCCATAAAAATATATATTAAGTAAGTTTTTAATTAAAATGAAATAAAATAACAAAATAAATATTAAAGTAAATAAAATATAACATAAAATAAAATTAAAATTAAATAAATAAATAAAATATGCACTGTTGGTGAAAATATAAATTGGTGCAACCAGAATGGAAAATATTATGGAGGTTTCTCAAAAAATCATAAAAAGAAATACCATAGGACACAGTGATTCTACTTTTAGGTATTTACCTGAAGAAAACAAAAATACTAACTTTTTAAAATTATTTTTAAAGATTTTTTGTTTATTCATTTGAGAGAGAGAGAGGGCGAGCATGAGCAGGAGAGGAGGGACAGAGGAAAGGTAGAAGCAGACTCCCTGATGAGTAGAAATCCCAAGCGGGCTTAATCCCAGAGCGCGGGAATCATGACCTAAACCAAAGGCAGATGCTTAACTAACTGAGCCACCCAGATGCCCCTCAGCTGGTGCATTGATAAAGTCATCTATTATGTATTATTAAATAGTATGATTTAATTTAATTTTTTTAATTTTTATTTTTACTGAAATGTATTGACATACAGTATTATATTAGTTTTGAGTGTACAACATAGTGATTCAGCAGTTATATTCATTACTAAATGCTCACTGTGATAAGTGTAGTTATCCTCTGTCACCATTCAAAGTTATTACAATATTATTGACTATATTTCCTGTGCTGTACTTTTCATCCTGCAAATTATTCATTTTATAACTTGAAGTTTGTACCTCTTTACCCCCCCACACTTATTTTGCCCATCCTCCCGCCCCTCCCACCTCTGGCAACTACCAGTTTGTTCTCTGTATTGATGAGTCTACCTCTGTGTTTTGTTTGTTTTGTTTTATTAATATCCACATATAAGTGAAAGCATGTGGTATTTGTCTTTTTTCTGTCTGACTTTTTTCATTTAGTGTAATACCCTCTAGGTGTATTTATGTTTTTGTGAATGGCAAGATTTTATTCTTTTTTATGACTGAGATATATAATATATACATATAAAGGCAATTCAATAATAATTGCCAAAAACCTTAAAAAAAAGTCCATACTCTGTGAAAGAGAATTTTCTGTTTTAAGAATTTATCCTAAGGAAATCATTAAGAATTTATAAAAAGGTTTAGCTACATCTTTGTATATTATAGTTGAAAATTGCAAATTAGTCTAATATCTGTCCAGCAATCAGGGTTAGTTTATCAAAGTACAGGCACATGATGGAATACTGATGTACAATGAGTATTTTTAGCATGGTAGATATTCATGGTATGTTAAATGAAAACAATATAAAAACAATATGTAAAATGAGAGACTGCTTTTTTAAAAAAAGAACTGCATATAGTAATTCACCAGAAAACATCTGGAAGGACATCCCAAAATACTGACAGTCGCTATGGCTCAAGGTATGATAATCGATTTTTATATTCCTAGAGAGGTGACCCTTCTGCGATTTAGTCTCTTCTTTTGTGAAATAAAAGTCATACCAGATTAATCCTAAAGTCCTTCAGAAAGATGCCTCATAATTCTAAGAGCAATGGTAGTTTAATAACTTTGAGAAAATGATTAGGCTTTTTTTTTTTTTCCATTGAACTTCAGAGTTAACAAAGTAAAATCAAGTTATTCTGAGGTATCCCTCGTTCAGTTAAAATTTAAATTCTGTTATTTTGTTTATAAATTATATATACCCTTTCTCATTTATGCATGCCTATTTTTATGTGGAATGGGGCAGAATGAGTAAATAATTGTACTGAAATTAGGTATGTTTCCCTGTAGAAGTCTTAGAAACACAAAGACATCTTATTAATGTTTTATATACATTTTAGAGTTTCATCTATCATTTAGAACCCTACCAGCTGTTCTTGTTTTTGGAAATTTTCTTTAATCAAAATTCATAATGAGAAATTATAAGATATGCAATCCTTTAAAAAGTGCTTTTGCTAAACAGATTTGTATGTGCTCTAAAAATTGGTGGAAAATGATTCTGCTTTTATCTAATGAATTCTGCTCTACTCTCATTTCTGACTAATAGTGAAATTGCCTAGAAAATGAAAAGGCCTAATATTGGAAGTGGGTATTCAGTACCTTATTGTGAATGTAAAATGAAAAACATACTCAGTTTTAATTTGCTATTAAATACTCAACATTTCACAGCAGTTGTTTTGAGGCCATATACAATGGTAGCAAACGTGGCTCTCTAAAAATCCTTTGCCCCCCCCCCTTTTTTTTTTTTTTTTTTTGCTTAATCCAGGTTGCCGAGTGGTAAACCTGGCAGACGTCATGAACTTCCAAGAGGGAACATATTTTATTTGCCGTACACCACTGGAGGATTTGGCCAATTATTGCTATTTGTTTAATGTTGGTATTGACATAGTGCCTTTGCCCTGAGGAGCCCCAGGTGCTTTATAAAATTAGTCAGCAATTCACATCACAGCCTTTACGCCTGAGAGTGCACACTGGAAATAACAATGATTCATGGAACCTACAGTCATCCCTAACTCATACTTGTGTTTGCCCAGTGAAATAAAACAAATATGCTGGTTCCCTCAGAGAGCTCGCAGCAAAAGGTTCTAGTGGGGCATCAATGGGAGTCTCTCCCTTGTGTAAATAGGTCAATTCCTGTAAGGAAAATTTGCCATCCACCCTACTGAGTTGAGACTTACTACTATATTCTGTTCCAGGACCCATGGCTTCCTGAGTAAAGAACTACTTTTCTTTAGGTCTCTGCTCAAATGTCAGTTCCTTTATGAGACCTTCTCTGATTATCTATTTAAAAACAACAAGACAAAACAAAACCCATCATCAAACCCACTCTATTTTCTTTCCTTCATTACTTTTCTCTGTACCACATATAGATATCCATCATCTATACAAGGTCTCTCTCTTTGTTAAGTGTTGATCCCTTTCCATAAGATTGTAAATTTTATGAAAGGAGACCATTTGTGTGTTTTGTTAAATTACAAGCCTTCACTGGTTCCCTGACATATAATAGGTGTGCAGTGAGCATCTGTTGAATTTATGAATGAATTAATGAATTTGCCCCAACGGTGTAACAACAAACAACTGTATTCTTCTACTGTCAACCAAATACAAAGGCAGCAAAGAGAGGGGTAAGCCAAGTAGATTTCCATCATGTCAAGATTTCTTTTACATTCCTTAACACTGACAAAAGATCCATGTGGCGAAATAGTATATTAGTCAGAGTTTTCTCTCCCATTATTTGCAAATAATAGAAACTAAATTTAAACTGATTTAAGCAAATAGAAAGGCAGTTTACATGCTCTTGAAACTGGGAAATCCAAGGAGTGCAGCTTGTTTTCATGGGTGCAGGGTGTGTTCCAGGTGCTCTTGAGATGTTATGAGGACCTCAGTCTCTGTCTTTCTCTGTCCCGCTCGACATTACGGTCTTTCTCAGGCTTTCCCCATGTGGTGGTAAAGAGAGCTAAGGCAACACCAGGTGTAATCCTGCCTGGAGAAATTCCAATGGCATGAGAGCATATATTTTGCAATGAGTCCAGGGGAGACTCAGAGCTGATTTGAAATGGATTAAGTGCCAGGCTTGAATCAGTCACGTGACTGACCAGGCGTCTGTGCATCCCACCACGGAGGTCTGCCCCATCATCTGGCATGTGATTCTCCAAACAGAATATAAGAAAGGGAGGATGCATGACAAGTATGCCGAGATGCATTGCAAAAACCACAAAAAATAAGGTACAGTGTTCTAGCAGTTCATCTTTATTTAATCCTCTGAAATTGGGACTATTTCTAAATTGTTGCCTCCCAGGGAAAAGATGTGAGATAGGGATAGGGAAGAGTTTCTTAGGAAATCCTAAGAAATCTTAGGAGATAGGGATAGGGATAGGGAAGAGTTTCTTAGGAAATCCTAAGAAATCTTTCACGACCCAGGTGAATTGAATTTGTGGCTGATATTCATTAAAATCCTGTCCATATCCAATCCAGTTAATAAGAATTTTCAATGTTTTTTGAGGAGTTGGCTTTTATGGTAGAGAAGAAATAAATGGCTGAAATAATCCCAACAAATAATAATGGCATAACAAATTAATTAAGATTACAAATACCCTAGCTGGGGAATATACTCTGACTTCTGTGGGCTCTATTCACTTGGGCTTTGTGGGACTCTTCTTCCAGTGAAAAAATACCAAAATTTATACTTTACAACTATGTAGGTATAAAAAAATATAACCTGGATTGTGTTCAGTTTTTTTTTTCTTTATTTTAAAAGAAATTAAAACATTTTCCTGGGTTTCTAATAGTATTATGGGCCCTACTACTGTGGTATCTACTGTGCTTACTCCAGAAGTGAAGCCGGCCTTCCCCTAGTTACACTGGTTACATTTTAAGCCAAACAACTGTTTTCTACCTATTGTTCATCTTTTTACTTTAAATATGTTCCCATTATGAGCATTAGTTACAAGTCAGGTGGGTGGTGGGGGAGCCAGAGTTTGGAGAGGAAGCTGGTATGAGCTGGTATTATCCTCCATCAGCGAAGCTACCTCTAAAAATCTCAGGTTTTGTGCCTGTCGGTTTTCTTTTCATGGGATTTAAAGCTGTTTTACTTAGTTGGTCAAGATCCTTGTTCTTCAAAGGTTTGTGTTTTTAAATGATGCTGTGATAGGAAATGCTGTTGTGATATTTACATTGTGAATTTGTATAGTAAGGAAAAACTAGAATTTTTCATGAAGAGAACACTTAGGGTTTTAATCAATATAGTTCTCCGAAGTAAAATGGATGTTGGAGTATTTTTCCTATAATCCAGGGGAAAAGCCAACCTATAGTTTAACAGAGTAAGTGCTCATTCATATGTTCAGTGAAGACTCCTCTTCCTTCCTCGAAGCTGACTTTTACCTGAATCTTTAGTTTCCAGTTATCTGTGGTTTTGGCAAACAGAGCTAACCTGGTCACATGAATTCCGTCAACATTTAGGTCTTGAGAATTTCTTGGTCATGAACCATCCAGAATGAAACTGGATAAACTCTTCTCAATACCTTTTCTGCCAAATATTACTGATAAACTCCAACGGTTTTTACTTGGTAGATGTTGGAATCAGACGTTCCTCGATTGAAAACTCAGTGCTGTTGCCTATGGGCTGCGTGGCTTCCACTTACTGCTGGCATATGTGATGGTCTACCAGGGGCCAGCCACTGTTGAGGGCACTATGGGTGAAAAGCTAAGGAAGAGTCAGCTCCTACCTTCAAGGCAATCACAGTGTAAAAAAAAAAAAGTTAAGTACATGGAGAGCTTGTGAAAAGAATGACAGGCTAAAACAAAAGTATCCGAGCACGTCTTAAATTGGGTTATTCCATCAAGTAAGCCGTGGAGGAAACGATGTGTTGGTGCATCTCTCTGCCACCGAGCTTCTCTTGCTCTCCATGTAAGTGGACGTTACCCTCAGGAGGTTGTTAGGGTTAAAGATAAAATGTATAAACATTATCTAGCATCAAACCAGGGACATGCTTTCTGCAGTGTCCATTTCTTTCACTTCTTTTTTTGATAAAGAGAATGTCGAAGGGGAAAAATGGGGAAGATGATGAATCACTGATTAGATAATCAGGCCCTGAATGAAAGCGAAAAGAGTATGTTCATGTTTCATGAACTCGATATGTTTGTGTTTCAGTCAGAGAGTCTGTTAATCCATCCATATGTATCATTTATCCCAGATATAGGTATTATCCCAGAAAAAGAGTCTCTGCTCCCTATGAAGATTACAGAAACAAAACAAAGTTCTTTAACAGGAATGATCAGAATTTTCTGTTTCCAGTTATACATTTGGTTGTGAGGTAGAGGGAGCTAGAAAATAAAGTGTTTCCCGTTACAAGAAAGGAGTAAGCTAATACTTGGGAAACAATGTCGTGCAATACTCATACCTAGAAATTTTGCCTATATTCTGGCTAAAAATCGCTGGCTTGGAAGGGAGTTACACTTAGGGTGCCCATTGCCACTACATATGGCAGCTGAAAAAGGAGTTGTTAAAAAAAAGAAAGAAAGAAAGGAGTTGTTAATTCAGCTTGCTAACAGCTAACCTCCCCCAGGACTCACTGTGAAGATAGTTTTCAGTTAATGGCTTAGAGTCTCCCAGACCCACCACGCGCTAATGGAACAGGGTGCCAGGTGGTTGTAGGCATTGCTCTCCATTGCTCTGAATGTACCTAACAGTGATGGTTTTCTTATTTTGCCCTTTCCGCTCTGTGTTGCCAGTAGCAAAGACTGTTGCTCATCGGTCGCACATGGCCAAATTAGGTTTTTCTCTCCAGCTGACAGAGTTAGAGTCAAACCCTCGGCGGGTTGTCGCCGAGTCCTTCTCTAAACTCTGTGTCAGAACGGGAGTGCTCATGACCACACTGGAGACCAAGCAATTCTGCCGAAATCCAAAGCCGCTATGGCCTTTGGCAGTCTTCTAACTCTTGCCCCCTGGCCCGGGTAGAACTAGCGTCAACTGGGTAATTCAATCCTTGGGATCCTTCTTCAATGGATGAGAAAATCCAGGAGTGGGCTGCCAGTGGCCTCTTGCTTGTGCCCAGTTTTCTTTGGTGACGGGTGCTGAACAGTGACGGGCCATTTCTGGACCTCCCCTCCTGCCACCACAGAATTTATGATCTGCACGCCCCAGTTGTGAGCCTGGCCTGTGGCATTTTGCTGCCGCAGGCCTGTGAATGTTTAGAATTGTGTGTTTATATTTCCAGGGCTACAGTTTGAAAACCGAGGGAGCAGACAGCAAAGAATTCCGAGGTCAAGCTGCTACTGCTTCCTCATTTGGAGGGCTTCTTTTATGTCTGTATATTCCATACCTAGATTCCCATGGAGCTTTTGTTTTTCTGACCTTCATTTCTTTGGTTAGACATTTTCAAGTGGGTTTTTCTGTAAGAAATCTCCATAGAAGAGGTGTTTACATGAAGTGATGGGTAAGCAAAGTTTGCCTGACACATGGAACCTCAGAAACTTTCCCGTAATGAAAAGGTCTGCCTTGTGGGTGGGCATCCTTCCATCCAGACAGACCGGAATGTGGCGAGGCAGCCAGAAGACACATGGACTTGTGACCACCAGGACAGGCACCTCGCTCGAAAAGTCCCAGCAGCTGGGACTGTTAATCTCTTCTGAATGTACCAGCAGACCTTTGACTCCTTTAAACCTTATACTGGATTTCTTTACGTCACTGAGTCATCACTTTTCCCCCTCCTCAAGAATTCCCCCTTATCAATACCCCTTAATAAAACCCTTTTTGCCTTTTCCTCACCTTTGACCACGTGACTTGAATGTGAATATGGATTTCACTAATGGTGAAAGAGATCAACATGACCTTGACCAGGCCACTTCTCTCCTCTTTGGTTCGTCCCTTTGAAGAATCTGTTCATCCAAACGTGTATTTGAGCCTAAAGGGATCCATTTAGACACGTTAATAATTAACATGAACTCAGTATTTTTAAAACAGTTGCCAAAATACGCTCATAAAATTCAGGTAGCACCACCACTGCCTCTCTCCCTCCTCCAGCTTTGGATGGATGAATTAACTGCATCGCAGCCAGCACCTGAGTACAGAATTTATTTTTGTGTCACTTCATGACGAAAGCCCGGCTGGCATTAGCTCAAGTTATGCGGCTAGCAATTAATTGAAGAAAACTCCTCTGTCACTCCTCAGTCAAACATGATCTGATTCAGCAGGTCCTGTTCACTCTCATCCCTCCTATTATACCAGAAGAACGAACGTAAATAACTCTCACTTGGCTCTGCTTGTCATGGATTATAAATTAGCTGGCGGCATACAGACTGATTGTATTAATGCTTTCTGGGCTGCTCTTCTCAATTGATTTTTATCTCTAGAAGAGGTTTGGACATTTCATTTCTGAGGCTTTCGTGTTGTTCAGAAGAAGGAAATATTCTAGCCTGCCTTTGTTTTTATATAGTGCACAGCCGATTTTCAAAGTATTTCAGCAAAATTTCAAAGTATTGTATGGCAGGTGCTAGTCTTCTGTGAGTCGTTCTGCGTTTCTATCAGACTTTGCTATGCTGGTGTTTGTAGTTTAAATAGAACCTCATGGGAGATTAGTTCAGGATTTTTAAAATATATAAACATGTAATACACAGCACATGGTGTGCCAAAAATTTTTGATGAGTACATTTTATAATTCTTAAAATGTGAAACTACTTGGCATGAGGAGATGATATAGTATGTTAAAAAGCATGGAACTTTTCCATAAAATAAAACTCTGTGCAGCAATGACGTAGGAGAATTCTTGCGGGAGTGCTAAAATAGTACATTGATTTGGTCCTAGCTTGATGTGAGAATTCACCAATTATATTATTTTGTGGAAATATGTTTTAGCACCTAGAGCCTTATCTCTGGCCTCCTTCCACCCCAATTTCTGTCCTGTCTGTCCAGTGTGCTTGTTGGGTGCTGACTAGTCATTGCCAATGCCCTCAGCCCTGAAAATGAACTTAAGACAGCGACACTGTACCGTGCCAGGATTTGGGGCTCCCATGAGGGGTTTGGTGATATTTCAGCAACAGGACCTGGGAAAGAAATGAGAACCCAGCAGAAAAAAATCAAATTTAGGTGCTGGAAGGGACTTGGGAGAACTGGTCTATGACTCATTAGAGGAAGAGTATCCAAAGGGCCTAAGAGAGTCTGGCTTGGATTAGGAAGTATTGGGTTACAGGAGATCCAAAGCTAGAAAGGGCAATAAAGCCTTGCAGCTCAAGGCTCTCCTAATTTGGGCTTTTGACGCAGAGTCTAGTGTCCGTGAAGCAGACCTCAGGGGCTGAGTAATCTGGGAAGAAGAGAAGATTACTGAGGAGCCAGCAGTCAAGGCTGACCTCTGAGGCCACATCTGAATGGCCTGACTCAGTTGCACCTAAAGTTCTTATAATAGATTCCTCCCTGGCTGGATTCTTTCATGAACACAGGCTGAGTCTAGAGAGTAGCTAGCTACAACAGAAGGGGCTGTAAAGATAGATAAACTGATATAACTATAAAATGGAGAAGAAGCCTTGAGGAAACCATTGGTGTTAAAGAGAAGTGGCCATCACATTTGTCTGTGTAGTAGATCTATGCTCTTCCTACACAACCGAAAAGGATTTAGCCAAAACTGTGTTCTCTATATAAAGGATGTGTGTTGTGGGGGGCGGGGGGTGTCTCCCATGGAGAAGTCCTTTCCATTCATAAAGTGACAGACAATTTTAAGTGGGGGAAAAAAAAAAGTATTACTAGTTTGGGTAATTCCCAAATACAGAAACAGGGATTTAAGTCCTGAAATGTAAATGTTTATTTATATCGAATATTTGCCCCTGGTTCTGGTGATGGGTGTATTTGTAGACTGGAGGGTAGAGGAGGTTATATTCTAATAAGGTATCTTCAGGGCGCCTGGGTGGCCCTGTTGGTTAAGTGTACGACTCCTGATTTTAGCTCAGGTCATGATCTCAGGGTTGTGAGATGAAGCCAGGCATCAGGCTCTGTGCTGGGTGTGGAGCCTGCTTAAGATCCTCTCTCTCCCTCTCCCCTTCCCTCTGCCCATCCTCATCTCTCTCTCCTTCTCTAAACAAACAAATAAAACACAACCTATCTTCTGGTTCATTTTTTTCATTTGTAGGAGCAATCTCAGTTTCGGTAACATTTAATTCATGAATTTCAGTGTAATGCTACATTTCCTTAATTTTTATTGTGTGCCACCTGTAAAGCTTATAGTGAGAACCAGTCAGGCAAAATATTATGTACTGAGTCCTTTATATTTTGGGGCATTATTTTAAAACATAGGGATATAGCAGTGAACAAGGCAAAGGTCCCCAGTCTGAAAGAACCTTTGAGAAGAATGGGAACTTACATAGTGCCTTGTAATGGTCACAGCATGGTGTGCCTGATTTCTTCAGCAGTCCTTACTAAGGGCATCACTTTCTTTAAATTCTGAGACCCTTGATTTGACTCAGCTTATGCCAGAGCTGATGAGCATTAGAACTTCCTAAGAAATTCTAAGAAGATTAAAATACAAAATCTGTAAGACAAAAATAACCCTCCTAACAAGCTCAGCTCAAGATAGGGTTTTCAGCTTGCTCTTCTCAGCGCAGTGATTCTGCAGAAGAACACAGAGGTAATGGAAAATCTTTGCAGCAAAGAGATTCCAAAGTGCCACTTTGTTGGTGGACTTTACAATTAGTTCTTTGGTTTGAAGAGGATTGAGATTGCTCCTGTAAGGTAAAGCTGTAAAACGGTTTAAGTAGGGGAGGATGTGACAGGATGGAAGGAAAATCTTCTCCTTCCTTCCTAGCTCTGAGAACTCAGAATGAGCAGCACCATCTAAGTAGTAAGAGAAGAAACTAGAACTTCCTGCGGATGAGCTTATGTGTGGACTCTCCTTGTTCCGGGGCTTACGAGGGCTACACTAGCATCATATTAAACACATGGCTCCTATTCCTTGTGCCAGCATAATTGCCAGCTTGGCTCCTGAACAAAGAACTCACAACTGAGGCAAAACATATTTGTGGTTGAAGGTTGTCTTTCCATTTCATTTTTTAAGCTTGCAAAAAGAGGCTTCTTCTTCTTTTTTTTTTTTTAAGAGGCTTCTTCTTTTTAAGAAAGTGATGTGCCCTTGTGCTGTTAAGTTTCAGCACTGAGTACATGTTTCACGTTTTTAGGCAGCAAAACCTGTTTAGACACTGATGATCAAAAATTTAAAAAAGGAAGGGAGAGTTGCTTGTATAAGTTACATCTCCAAGTGTGGTCTCTAGGTCAGCTGCATAGATATCGGCTGGGAACTTGTTAGAAATGCGAATTTTCTGGTTCTGTCTCAGGTCCAAAGCATCAGAAATTCAGGGAGGGGGGTGAACCCAGAAACCTGCGTTTTAAAAAACTCTCCAGGAGATTCTAAGGTGTGCTAAAGTCTGACAACTGTTACTACAAAGAATACCACAAGGCAAACTTGCTCAGCACCTCTCAAAATGAATTATGGCAACATTTAGAAATTTGGAGAAATATATACAAATCCAGAGTGGGGTTTTTTGTTGTTATTTTGTTTTTTAAGCAGAATTCTGTATTTGGAGATAGGAGTTAGAATTTCCTTCACTTTTTGTTTTTTTAAATTAGAGGCAAAAAGGTACAGTGAGTTATTTCTGTCATTGTGTAGGAATAATGAAGGTTGTTCTAGTGGAAAGGGTATCTCATGAAAAAACTTCACTAATATTATGTCTAGACACATATTCTTTTTTGAGGCAGGAAACACGATAGAAAATTGGCTTCTTCATCAAGTTCAAGGAAATGGTGTTTTAATTCTGTAGAGAAGTAATTTCATTTTCTTGGAGAAATGGGTAGACCGATATTAGTAATTTAATTTTCTTAAATATAACGTTGGTTGCTACAGTTCTTACCAAGCCCGAAAGAAGTCAAATAGATTTAAATCTAGCCAGTTACTGGATTTGAGAGGGCAGTAGGGGGAGGGGGAGCAGGGTGGTGAAACTTTGTAGCAGGGAGGCAACTTTTTAAAAGGGGACAGCTAATTATCATGTACTATTTCCTGTAGTACTTTGACCAAATAGCTAAGGGCATCAACAAAAATCTGAATTCTCAGGCCTTTGTACATAACTCCATTCAGATACATTCATTTCACAAATATTTGTGGAACATCTGCCACGAGCTTCTCACTCTAATGCACAGGGCTGGATAAATAAGCAAGACAGACACCGCCGTGGTCCTTGTGAAGGCGGAGGTCCAGTGCTAAAGCTACATGAGTGAAAAAGCAATAACTGAAGTCTAGTACTTTCAGACGAGGCAAATGCTATGAGAGCAGCTCTCCTAGACTTGATGGCATGGGCAGGAGGTGGTCAGGAAGAGTTCATGGAAGAGGTGCTAGAATTCCCAGGGTGAGTAGAAACTAGCCAGATGAAGCAAGAGCAGATTGAGCAGAGCATATGGAGAGCGCTAAGGCAGTGAGTTCTTAGAGCTCTCAAGTGACTGACCATAGCCCCATCTGGTGGAGATGGGGGCAGGTGGTGACTACACAGATTCTGGAGAGAGAGATGAAGCTGGCAAAGAACACATGGAAGAGGGTGGGAGGGGTAGGGGGGAAAAAAGCCTTGCTAGCCATGCTAAGGATTCAGGACTTTATTCCAACAAAATGGGAGAGGCCTTGAGGTCGTAGCTTTGGGCTGCACTTTATAGAGACTGAATTGGGGAAGCATGACGCTGGAGGAAAGAGACCAGTAGAGACACTGCTGTAATAATTCAGACAAGTATTCATCACTTGGATCAGCAGCAAGGTGAGGATGCAGAGAAATAAAAAGATTGAGAAATTAGCTAGTTAGGAAGCAAATTCACTGGACCTGGTGATTTATCCGGTGTGGACGTGAGGGAAAAGCAGACACCTTGATCAACTAATGGGCTAGTCACTGAGCTAAGGGCACAGGAGAGCTCGCAGGTTCTGGAGTTTAATGACACTTCCATATGGACAAGCTGAGGCTGAGTGTTCTGTGGTTGCCCATGACAAATAAACTGTTGGGAATGTAATGTAGACCTAGAACACAAGTCACCTGATCTCCTCTCTTAGGCCACTGGGTCCTCATAAATGCTTTCCATGCTTTATCATGGAGAAGCTTAAACCAAGGAACTTTCTTTACTTCCTTGATTGCTCGCATAGTGATTTGGCACTACTTTAGCTGCCGGTTTTAAGTGCTAAGTGAATTTTAGAGTGAGGAATTTTTCTGCAAGACATCCTAGGAAGCAGTTTAGTTTACTCAGTGAAACATGCTTACCAACCAACCACATACATTACCTTTCAGTTGGTATTTTATTTCAACAATGGAAAATAGGAGAGAACTGGAATGTCTAACCCTAATTTAAATATGCTTATCCTCATTTGCATCACAGATCACGTCCCTGTAACAGTAAAATGTAAATACATCTGCTATCGATTTGTTGCTTGGTGTGAGCAACACTAGAAAATGAACAGGTGAATATAACAGCTGTGAATATAACAGCTAAAGAGCAAAACAAGTATTCTTATTCTGAGAAAGAGGAATTACAGTTACCACACAACCATCCTTAGTTTTATAACAATGTTGTAGCGGTGCATTTTCATATAAAACATTTAAATTTGAATGTTAGAAGCTTTGTCATGTCAAAAAAGACATTGAGAGCCTCTTATTTACTGAGTAATTGCATGTACAAGTAATGGCTGTCAGAAACAAACAAAAAAACCTCATATAAATTATTTATTTCTCTAAATTTTTACCCAAAAGTCTCTCCATAATAATGGAACTTTTGAAGTTATTTAATTTTTGAGAAACCACAAGTTGTCACACAAATTAAAGCAAAACACATAAGTATCAGCTAGCCTTCATAATCATGAGAGCAAGTGTCCTCAACAAAATTTAGAATAGTAAAATCTTACTGTTTGCAAGTAACCAAATTAGAAAAAGTAGGGAAGCACGTAGGAAATATTTCCAATGATAAATTCTTTTTAATACCTGCATTACTTTAGTCTATTAAGTAGACAATTAAGCCTACTCTCGTGATGTGCTACATGTAAACCTCTTCTGATTCATAATTAATTTTCTGATTAATAATTCTATTTGAAATACAAAATTCCTGCTTGTACATAACGTAGATTAAAGTTGGACCAGTTGAAAGCTGGTTGAAACTATTAAAGCGTATCTTCTGCAGTCCCATTCTTTTCCTGAGTCCCCATCTTTTCCTGAGCTCTTTGCTATAATTCAGGTCATTAGAAGCCTTATTCTCGCTAACAAATGCTTTATTCCAGCCAGGACAATGTTCATCCTCATGTTCTATCCTGCCTTTGCCTAAGCCATTCAGTAAAACAGGTATATGTGGGTGTGAGTACATACACACACACACACACATATATATACTTAACTGTTCAATAAACTATGTTAAGTCTTCTGCAAATTCAGAATAAGCCTGTTTAAATTGGGGGTGGATATTTATTGCAGTTTAACAGTGGTTCATATACTAACTGTATATTGAACATCATATATGTAGCAGTATTATATTTAGAACTGAGATCCTACTTCATATAGGATGTCCCAGATTTGTGATGGTAAACAAATTAGATGAGCTAATTCACAGAGAATATAGAACTACGAAACTACGTGTCCTTTTTCATAATGTCATTCACTGCAGTAGGTACGCAGTAAACCTCATATTAAAAAGAAAAGAAAGTTCATTTTTAAAACACTGCAAGTGGAATAAGTGGAATAAAATCTTTAGAAATAAGCCATATAAGCTGAAATCTAAGGGAGTTGAAAAGGTGGGAGGAGTTAAATATTATAAATACACAGAGTTGAGAGATCTGAATTGGATCCCGACCTGGGAAGTTCTAATATTCATGTTGAAAAGTTTTAGGAGTAGGTAAGAACTATCCTTTCTAATCATAGATTATAGATGAAAATGTTAAATGTACTTGCTGTTAGTCCAATTTCTGCCTCCAGAGTTACCATGATTTATTCTTTTGTTTTGTATCCTTATTATTTTTAAAATATAATCCACTGAGCCCTCTATTTTGACATCGCCTCTTTTTCTTTCTTTTCTTTTCTTTTTTTGGACTTCCAACACTGTTTTCTACTTTTTCTCTATGGCTTCTTTCTTCTAATAATTTTTAAAATCATATTTACCTCAGTGCCCTAATGAAATATTTTCATTCCTTGTTTTAGGCATTTTAATTATATTTTTTAGAGCTTATCTATTTGTTTATTATGTTAGTCGCCATGCAGTACATCATTAGTTTTTGATGTAGTGTTCCAAGATTCATTGTTTATGTATAACACCCAGTGCTCCATGCAATACGTACCCTCCTTAATACCCATCACCGGGCCAACCCATCCCCCTACCCCCTTCCACTCTAAAACTCTCAGTTTGTTTCCCGGAGTCCATAGTCTTTCATGGTACATCTCCCCTTCTGGTTTCCCCCACTTCACTTTCCCTTCCTTCTCCTAATGTCCTCCATGCTATTCCTTATGTTCCATAAGTAAGTGAAACCATATGATAATTGACTTTCTCTGCTTGACTTATTTCACTTAGCATAATCTCCTCCAGTCCCATCCATGTTGATACGAAAGTTGGGTATTCATCCTTTCTGATGGCTGAGTAAAATTCCATTGTGTATATGGACCACATCTTTATCTATTCGTCTGTTGAAGAGCATCTCGGTTCTTTCCACAGTTTGGCTATTGTGGACATTGGTTCTATGAACATTAAGGTGCATATGGCCCATCTTTTCACTACATCTGTATCTTTGGGATAATACCCAGTAGTGCAATTGCCGGGTCAGAGGGTAGCTCTATTTTTAATTTTTTGTGGAACCTCCACACTGTTTTCCAAAGTGACTGTACCAACTTGCATTCCCACCAATAGTGTAAGAGGGTTCCCTTTTCTCCACATCCTCTCCAACATTTGCTGTTTCTTGCCTTGTTAATTTTTTAGGCATTTTAATTATTTAAGAGCATTGTAGTTACATCTTTGCACAGATTTTCATGCTGGTATGTTTTGGTCACTATTCTTTAAGGCTTCTAAGAGATCAATTCTTCAGCACAGCACAGCCCCAAATAATGCAAGGTTAGAATAATATATTGACACTGTACATGTGCCTTTGTTGTTCAAGCCTTTACAGAATCTTTCTGAGTATCAAGTATGTGTAAAGCAAAGTCAACTTAGGAAGACTTTAGGATCTGTGGGATCTGTCATTTAGAAGATTTCATAAAGAAAAGTGAAACCCCCCAAAGATGAGTGTCAATATTCAGTTTGCATTTATAGCCTTTCTGATGCCTTTTAGAAATATATCCACTCATCTTATGTCAATAAAAAAGGACACATTTATTATAAGTTGTGGCAGATAGTGTTTATGAAAAGTTTATAGCCTATATGTTAAAGATAAAAGTGAAGAAAGTATGCTTTTTTGTTTTATTTTTCCCAACGATTTATGTATTTACCCCCCATGAGAATTTTTTGAAATGCTCGTGCTGATAAGAGGCCCTAAACAAATACCAGCACAATATACTTCCTTTTTTTTTTTTTTTTTAAGATTTTTATTTATTTATTTGACAGAAAGAGAGCATGGGAGAGAGCCAGCAGAATCAGGGGGAATGGCAGGCAGGGGAGAAGCAGATTCCCCGCTCAACAAGGAGACTGATGTGAGTTTCGATCCCAGGACCCTGAGATCATGACCTGAGCCGAAGGCAGCGGCCTAACTGACTGAAGTACCCAGGTGCCCTGTCAACGTATTTTCACACTTATTATTCTATTTGCTTTTGCATCATCGCTAGGAGGTCAATATATTACACTCTTGTTTCATTAGCATTACAACAGATTATTAGACAAATCAACAGAATGAAAATTTAAAGCTACGTTATCTGAGAAAGCCTTCACTTATATTTTCAAACAATATTTCTCACCCACCTTAAATCTTCGGGGAACTTTTAAAAATCTCATGCCCAGGCCAGATGCCCGGGCCAAAGACAAGAGAATTTCAGGGGAAAGACCCCAGGAAGCAGCACATTTAACTCCCCCAGTGACTCCACCCCCTTAAAGACTCACTAACCTCCACTCACAGTAATGCTTCCACCACACCTGCTCTGCCTCCCAGTGTTTCTACTTTCCACTTGTTTCTGTCATTTCGAGGAGTGATTATTTGAACCAGGTGGATACATGAGAGGATACATGCTCAGCCCCGCCCCCCCCAAGTTGCAATCTAAGCATAAAAGCCTTATTTAGCTTCCAACAATTTGGATGAAAAACAAATGCAAAAATAAGCATCACACCTAGTATTAAGAAATACTTAATAAGAAGTTTAAAATTCCACCTTGTTTGTTTTTTCTACCCCCCCACTGTCGGCCATCACATTCACACCCAGCTCAAATGCCTCTCAAGTCCTTGCCTTTATCTCCATCACTCCTGCAGTGGCCCGGTCTTTTGTCAATTTAGAAGTTGCCAGGATTCTCTTGACAACATTCTGTGTGAGATTCAGTCCAGAGCTCAGAACACATCTCCCTGACAAGAGATTGTGTTACGTAAATTCACTGTCTAGAAACTCTCATTAGCTCTCCGCTCGCTGCCTTCCCAAAAAAACCCCCTTAACTCACATGAAGTCCTGCATGGCAAATCTCCACCCCTGGCAGATTCACCCCACTACTTCATGATGGGGTGTTCTTGTGCGTGCAAGTTTTGTGGGAAAAGTCTTCAGACCATTCTGTACCCTGGAAACTCATCATCCGACAGCTTAATAGTGCCTCTTCTGGGCTGCTGTCCCTGTTCTCCGGGAAGAATGAGCTGCTTTGTGCTCTGGGTTCTCTCAACACGTGGGCTCCACCTTTATTATAGCAAATATTATGTAATTAAAATATTTTTACTTAATCAAATAAAACGCTAGATAATACAGTATATGTGGTTTGTAGGGAGCCTGGGAGGGTCAGTGGGCTAAGCAACACCCTCTTGATTTCTTCGGCTCAGGTCATTTATCAAGCCCTGAGTGGGGCTCCGCACTTGGGGGCAGAGAATCTGCTTGGGATTCTCTCTTTCCGTCTCCCTCTGTCCCTTCCTCTGCTCACACTTTCTAAATTAATTAATTAGTTATTTAATTAAATCTTCAAAAAACAAAAAACACCACAATATAGGTTTTGTGCTTACTTAACTCACAAAGGAAAATACCCGTATTTTTTAAGACTGCGAAGATTTTAAAATAGGGTTGAGTATAATAGAATTTTGTTTATTTGGTTTTGCTTTTTCATGTTTCACTCCAATATTCTTGTTGAGAGAGAAAATCAATCTGGAAAATATGTGTAAAGAATGAGAAAGGTATTCTAATAAAATATGCCAGATTCCTATTAATATTCAAAAAGAATTTAATACAATATATAGTGCTTCTTTGCACGAGTTATTTTTGTTACCTGTTGAAGAGTAAACGAGACTTTTAGATTTGGACTATGGGAAGGTCTCCTATCATATTTTCAGCAGATTCAAAGATTCAGCTTTCAAAATAATCTGCCCACATGATTTAGATATAATTTAGCCCAAACAGCTAATCATTTACTTCGGTTTTTACCCATTAATAAGCAGTTGTGCTTTTCTGTACATACCATGAAACAAGACTACTGTGTCAAACAATAAGACACATTTTAGAATAAAATAAAAAGGCATTCAATTATGACTTCAGCCAAGGGTTTCTCTGACCTTAGCATCAAAATCACCTGGAAGGGCTAGGAAAACACACACGGTGGACCCCCTCCCTAAAATTTCTGATTCTGTATCTGTGGTGAGTCCCCAGTTGTGTTCATTCAGTAAGTCCCGGGTGGCTGTGGTGTTGCTGGTCTAGAGACCCCATTTTGAGAATGACTGGATTATTTTAACAACTTAGCATTTGAGCTTTCACCACAATGCGTATACCTGTTGACCAACGGTGATGATGTGTCACCAAACATCCTAATGTTTCCAGATACTTGTATATAGTCATAGACCTGTAAAATCTTATTAAGATTTTTTTGCTGTTGGGGGCACCTGGGTGCCTCAGTCAGTTAAGCATCCAACTCCTGGTTTTAGCTCAGTTCATAATCTCTGGGCCTTCAGATCAAGCCCCATGTCAGGCTCAGCGGGGAGTCTGTTTGTTTCTCCCTCTTCTTTTGCCCCTCCCCCTACTCTTGCTTCTGCTGTCTCTCTCTCTCTTTCTAAGATAAATAAATACATCTTAAAAAAAAAAAAAAGACTGTTTTGCTGTTGTTGCTGTTTTTGCCTACTTTAGTATGTTTAATTACATCAATCCTGGAGAAAAATAAATGTTCTCTAATCTTAGCATCACAGATTTTTTTTTGAAACAACAGAAGATTCTATCTTAAATATTTTGATTTTCACTCTTCTAGTAAATATAACCATGTGAGTTCCAGGCAACCTCAATTTTTTAAAGGCATATTGGATTTTTTTTTTAAACTTAATAAAATTAGCAAATTTTCTCAATAAAGTTGGAGAGACTTCTTTCTTTGCATGGAAAACTCTGCAAAAAAATTCTACCAGTGTTTGCTGGCATGTTATCTTTACTCTGTTATTGGTTGTATACTGCTGTTTACCTGAAGCCAGTGTGTTGGACAAATCATGTCCTAGTTCTGTCTTAAGGAAATAAAACATAAGGTTGGTGGTGTACCTTTGTACTATTTGCCAGCATCTCTTAGTAACATGTGACTGAGAATGATAGACTGTAGGGAACAGGAGCCTTGGAGAAATTCACTGATATGCTCAAATTGGTCAAAAGTCTGGAGTAGACAGATTTGGAGATACCCTATAACCTCCTGCTCTCCTACCCCTCTTAAGATGATCTTAAGTATGGGACGCCTGGGTGGCTCAGTCGGTTAAGCCACTGCCTTCGGCTCAGGTCATGATCCCAGGGTCCTGGGATCGAGTCCCATATCGGGCTCCTTGCTCAGCGGGGAGCCTGCTTCTCCCTCTGCCTGCTCTGCCTGCCGCTCCCCCTGCTTGTGCTCTCTCTCTCTCTGACAAATAAATAAATAAAATCTTTAAAAAAAAAAAAAAGATGATCTTAAGTACACTGCACTTGGTCTGGGGGCGTGGCCCTCAGAATGGCTTGTCGAGCAGGAAGAGAGATCAGAGAAGGTTACAGTCTCACTGCAGGGTCTTCCCAAGTATCTATTTTAGCCTCTTGGATGGGGTTTCCCAAAGCTGGAGAGAGAACCTCTGACCAGGATTGCTGTTATTTTGAGCTTGAAGAAATTTATATTTTTTAGGTAAGGGCACTAAGACCAACTTAAAAAGTACAGTGGTAATCCTTTACATCTCTTTAAGAATATTCATACTATTTCAATGTAAATCATATTGACTCTGTGACTTGGACTAAGTGGTCACCTTGTTTTTCAAATGAGGACTAATAAGGTCTATTTAATTCAAGGGATCCCCTCTTCAGATGCAGCTAGTGGAGGCCTGTGTTCTAGCAGCATTCTTCAAATATGTGCTTATCATCAACTAAATCTGCATTTCATTCATGCATTCATTGAAAAAATATTTATTGAGCACATAATATGTGCAAGATGCTGTTCTAAGTGCTTAGGATATCATGGAGCTTGCATTGCAGTACAGTAGGCAGAATAATGGACCCCCCCTAAAGATTTCACTGCCTAATGGACAGATCCTATGGATGTGTTGTCTTATGTGGAAAACGGGATTCTGCAGATGTCATTGAGACCTTGAGATGTAGATTGTTGGGACGCCTGGGTAGCTCAGTTGGTTAAGCGTCTGCTTTCAGCTCAGGTCATGATCCCAGGGTCCTGGGATTAAGTCCTGTGTCCTGCTCTTTGCTCAGCGGGGAGCCTGCTTCTGCTTCTGCCTGCTCCTCTCCCTGCTTGTGCTCTCTCTCTCTCTTTCTCTGAAAAATAAATAACATCTTTAAAAAAAAAAAAAAAAGATGTAGATTGTCCTGGGTTATCCGGGGGGACCCAGTCCAATCACGTGAGTCCTTAAAAGCACAGACTCTTTTGTAACAGTGGAAGAAAAAGATATGATGACACCAGAAGGGTCAGAAGGATGCAGTGTTGCCGGCTTTGAGACTGGAGGAAGAGGCCTATGAGCCAAGGAGTGTGAGTGACCTCTAGAATCTGGCAAAAGAAAAGACACAGATTCTCCCCTAGAGCCTTCAGAAAGGAATGCAGGCCTGTCAACATCTTGACTTTAGGCAAGTGACTAAGACTTTCAACCTATAGAACTATAAAATAAATTTCATTGTTAAACCACTGTGTTTGTGGTCATTTGTCATAGCAGCAATAGAAAACTAATGAAGGGGCGCCTGGGTGGCTCAGTCGGTTAGGCATCTGCCTTTGGCTCAGGTCATGATCCCAGCGTCCTGGGATCGAGCCCCGCATCGGGCTCCGCATCGGGCTCCCTGCTCAGCGGGAAGCTTGCTTTTCCCTCTCTCACTTTCCATGCTTGTGTTCCCTGTCTCTCTGTGTGTCTCTCTCTCTCAAATAAATAAATAAAATCTTTAAAAAAAGAAGAAAGAAAACTAATGGAGAGGAAGACAGACAATATACAATAAAAATAAGTAGAGTGTATTTTATTTTGGTTGGTGGTAAGTGCTAAGGAGAAAATAAGTCAGGGATATATCAGGAGGGAATGCAATGTTAGATAGAGTACCCTTCCACATTGACGTTGTGTGTAGACTTGAAGGTGGTGAGGGAGGGGAATGAACACTTCAGACGCAGAACATGAGGCTAGACTCTGTCAGTCCAAAACAATGAAGCTGTGTAAGTAGATCCTGAATACCAACATCAAGAGAACAATTAACCATTCCAGAATATCCCAGCTTCCCCCAGTGACCATGTATTTAAGGTAAAAGCTCAAAACTCAAAAGATGATATTCGGATTTTTCTGCAAGGAAGTAAACATCCTGGCTTCAATAACATGGTCACTTTTTCATGTTTTCTGGAGAGTACATGAAAAAATTCGGTACTATTTGATTGCATAGCATTAAAGGATATCTTAAAATGTGGTCTAAAGCCAACAACTTAGGGACAATCAGACATGAGTCCCTTGGGACTATTTACTAAACATGATTATCAATCAACTGTTTATAGCACTACAAAGGCATTTCAGACAATATCTGACTCTGGATTGTTGCTACAATAAATTGAGTGCCTGGGGGAAAAAAGCTATTGTAATTATTTTATTATCATAGACTGTCTCTCACATAATAAATAAATAAAAATAAAATCAGTCTGCTAATTCAGTGCAATAATTGGTCATTAATCTTGATGGAATTGTCTGTTGGTACCTTGAAGTAATCTGATTATAGAGACCAAGTCAATGGGGGTTCCTGTAGTCATCCTCTTAAGTACCTGGGAAAAAAAGAAGAACTGGGTGTCTAATTCTTATTGTTTCATGTTAGCATTTATTTTAATTTTCAAAGGAAGGAGAATAGAAATTCTACGATCTGTGTCAGTAGAAATATTAATATATATAGCAAATAAATGTCGAGGTAATTACTGGTATAATAATAGACATTCTGCAATGATATTTCCCAGGAAATGTGCCTTACCTTGCTACTCAAAGTGTGGCCCATGAACCAGGAGCCTGAGCAGCACCTGGGAAGTTGGTGGAAATGTAGATCCTTGGACCCCACCCCAGACCTAAGAGGTTGCAGTTTGCAGTTTAATAAGACCCCAGGAGATCCATATACACATTAAGTATAAAAAGGACCACCCTGAGGCAGTACCTGGAACTTTGATCATGAGTCTTGCCCCTAAGTATTTTGTATTATTTAGATCTTGGCAAATGCACGTGATCTCACATTATCGTGAAGTCAGTGCTTTAGCATATCATATTTTGAGCAGCTGTTTTCAACAAGGGGAGCTTAGTGTCTTACAGCTCTGGAGATAGGTATACAGAAGTCAGTAGTGTTAGGCTTTCTGAGACATTAGCAAGTCTTCTGGACATTTACTGTTTAGATTTCAAAACCTTAAATTGGCTAGCATATTTTTAAAGATGTAACAGCTTAAGTTGAAGGGTGGACATTTAACTGGTTTAGAGGAAGGTAAATTGGAAACACAGAAGATAAGAGAGGAGTACAAACTTCTTGTGGAATCAGAATTTTCAGGTTGCAGGAAGCAGCCAGTGCCCTCTGGCTCAGAGTGAATGCAAGCTATTCCTTGATCTTTCCAAAGCCAGTGCTCGATCCTCCTGTCCGTGCTCACACGGGAAACTCACCTTTCTCCCAGGCAGTTTGTATGCGTTGTTGACCAGCTCTGTATTGTTGCCTTGTTCTTGCTTTCCCTGAATCTACTTCTGCCTCCATGAAGCTTCCAAGTAGCGAGGCTCCTGTTTCTGAAGCTTGGAGACACAACTGAAATTCAGCTTTCACTTGACACTCTCTTGTATCTTTAATTGTAAGGTCTGTTCTCACTGTGTTCTGTTCCTTAAGTTAACAACCCTTTACTTTACTTTCCATATCCTAGTGACTCCTATTTAGATCATCTCCTGTCTTACAACACTTTTTTTCAATTTGTGGACCACAAATGAGCAGATTATTTCAAACGTAACCCAAGTATCTCAGAGCATCAGAAAGACTATCTTTTATTTTATTACCTACTCCTGGACATTATCAATGAATGTGACTTTAAATCATGTCAACTCCTTGGCTACCACATCCTATTTTTGTCCCATGTGACATACATTTTACTAAACACACTCAGCTTAGCAACCAGCTCCTTCCCCATTAGTAGCTGCTCAATTATATGATTTTGTTCTAACAAAAGGGCAGAACTTCAAATGCATCCCAATTTAACTCCGTATTGTTACTTTGGGCCCATTAAGCTCTTTTTATATCCTGATTTCTATCATGCATTCTATTAGCTATTCTTCTCAGCTTGAAGTCATCAAATTCGTTCCCCAAACCAGACCCTTCTCCTTAATAAAATCTGTAACTGCTCCCTTAATCCACTTTAAGTAAGCTTTAATCATATGTCTGTTAGGATCTTTGTAAGTGATGTTACTAAGTAGGAATTTCCTGGCACATGCGTATGTGTTCTTAGATATGTCAGTTAATCACAATTCCTCTATTAGATTACAAACTCCTGTTTTCAAGGGTCTTCTGTTTCTCTTCACAGTTTTCCTTACCTTTAAGTACACAGTTAATATTACTGAATCTGACTGGATGGTGGTTGATGGTTAACTAATAACAAAGGATGAATTGAGGACTTGGTGTTTTGGATATACCAAATGGATGCTTACTTAGGAAATGCCTTTTAATGAATAAAATTCTGACTTTTGTTAGCAAAATAGAAGGTTCAAATGAAGTTAGGGGTGTATCAAAGAAGGTTATAATTGGTTTATTCTTTTCAGTTCCTAGCCCATGGTGATTGATCTCGCATTTGATCTTAAAACAAATCAGAAGTTGACGACTGAGAAATGGGTGACTCAATCAAATTATAGAAAAACCCCTTGCTGCAGTGACTCTGACTAATTAAATGTCTGTGACAGCAGAATCAAAACAGGAGGAATTATATAAAATTTAGAAGCAAGACCATAACACTATTGCTTTCAGCTGGAGACACCTTAAGTCATTAACCATGTAACATTTTTGAAGGAATAAGAACAGGTTGGATTCTCCTTTGTGAAAAATACTTGAATATTTCAAGTTAGATTTCACTTTATCTCATTTAAATTAAGTACATAAAGCCTTATCTATGCAAGTTCTCTCAACTGTTAGGAAGATAACTCTCAAGTTACCTTTTCTTTGCCTACTATATATATTTTCCTTTGGTCGTTAAAAGTGCAAACTCTGAGCATATATTGCTAGGAAGTGGATACTGTTTCAGATACTTCAGAAATCTTACAGGATTAAAAATCAACACTTTATGGAAGGTATGTTTAGTACCATCTAAATTTTATAAATTGATGCATTTGTTTATTTACATATATGTAAATTTGTTTGTTTACGTATATGCTTGTACTTAGAGTATAAGATCCTGTATGAGTATAAGATGCTGTATGAACACATTCTTACAAACACACACCACTAAACTATTTAGTGATTATTTCAGAGTAAGTGAAATTGTAGACACTTCTAAATATTTTCACATTTTTGCTTTTCTGTATTTTCTCTTATAAGCTTTCATCTTGGCATAAGAAGAAAAATAGAAAGTTTTAATTAAAATTTTCCCCAGGGCCACCTGGGTGGCTCAGTCGGTTAAGCGGCTGACTTCAGCTCGGGTCATGATACCGGGGTCCTGGGATTGAGTACCGCATCAGGCTCCTTGCTCCGTGGGAAGTCTGCTTCTCCCTCTTCCTGCATCTGTCTGCCTCTCCTCCTGCTTGTGCTCTGTCTCTCTCTCTCTCTGACCAATAAATAAATAAAGTCTTTAAAAAAATAATAAAATAAAAATTTCCTCAAAGCATACTTTATAATAGTGAAAAATAGAAACGAATAAAATATGTATCAATGAGGAAAGGCTATGTAAACAGAAAAGGAAAACTAAGAAATAAAATTCAGCAATGAATTTTAGAAAAGATTCTTGTAGTCATTTTAAAAGCTGATCAACATGCAGATTTCCTGTGGTATTAGGCAACAAGATAAGCTAACTTCCTGAAATAGTAACTGTTATAAAGAATAAGAGCAGATAAATGTTTAACTTTCCCTGACTTTAAAATAAAAGTGGAGAGGAAAAAAAATGCATTAAAGCAAACATACACTTTAAAAAAAAAAATACAATTGCTCTCAGTTTCAATGTTCTCTTGTCAAACCATCACAGGAATGTAAGTAGACATCATTCTGTGTTTTTCCCTGCCTGGTCCTTAGAAGTCATCAAGGAGTGTCTGAAAAGAACAAGATAGAGATTTGAGGGCTTAAGTGAAACATTCTTTGATTTTGACAGTGGTAGGAAGTTTCTCCTTATTGCCTCATTGTGGTTTGTATATCAGGCTGCAGCATGTCCTTTTCTGAAGCTGGGCAGCCAGTTTCCGTGAGACTGTTGGCCCTGTGACGTTATTGGAACACGTTTATCTGGAGATGAGTACCTCAGTGCCTCCCTCAGCAAGCGCAACAGGCTCTACTATGTAGCAAAGGGCACCAGAAGCAGTAATAGAGAATTTTTGCGGTATATCTCTTTTTCATAGTGCTTTAAAATGAAAATGTTTCTGAGTGCAAGAGTAGTTTGTTTTTAGTCAAGAGAAGTATCTCTCTCTCTCTCTCTCTCTTTTTTTTTTTTTTTTAAACAAAGCAGCCTATTAAAGTCAGTGAGTTTTCTTAGGGGCCAACATTTTTCCACTTTCTGTATTAGGGAGTGATTCTCTATGATGGTAATACAACTGGTAATACCGCTGAGGCCTTTCAAGAGAGAATATAGCACAAAACAAGGTACATCCTCTAATCCTGTAAGAAATCTTGTGCAAGGAACCGAGACAGATACGGAGCACTCTCAGAACCTGAACTGGAAATCCCAGAGGTGTGAAATTCAAATGGAAACAGACAGAAAATTCTGTGTAGACATCAGTTTGTTTAAATAGCCTAGGAATGTTTTCATGGTTCAAAACTAATACTTGAAAACTGTATAAATATGTGTTAGATCATCATGAAATATTCAAAGAACATGTTCTTAATCTTCAGGTAGAAAACAGTCTTACAGATTTTAAAGTTTTGTGTTGATCGCAGATTTGTGCTTTTAAAGGTACACCTTGATTTTTTTTACATCTTTTCAGTGAGAAAAAAATGAGGGAGGGTTGTGTATGAGTGAGTGAAATGTATGAAAAAGGAAAAAAGGGAAAAAGAAGAGAGAAAGAGCCAAAAGATAGAGAGCCACCAACAATGGTATTGGTTGGCATCAATTTCAGAGCCAACCACCCCAATTTAGAGGATTTGCATTTATGACTCATTAAATTATAAGCTGATTGGACAGGAACTGTGTTAAGCCTGCTGATGGTGCTTCATAAATATTCATATTAATAGTGATAGAAGAGAATCTCTTTCAAGACTAAATACTTATAAACCGTCTGCCTTGTTGGAAAGTCAGTGTTGTTCTGCTCCTGACCTTTTCTGTCCCCTTTAAGGAATAATTCTTACTCAGATTAACAGAAATACATCCCTGTAGCAGTAGAGTCCCTCTGTGAGTTGAGAAAGCTCTCCAAGTGCAACTTTCCAAAAATGGCAGACGTATTAGGATCACATCCTGTAGATCGTTAATGTCAAATGGCATTAGCAACTTCACTGGACCACAAAGTTCTTTGCCCAGATTTACATTTTAATAAGAGCAAGTGCTAAAAGTTTTTGGCCATTTCTCCAGCTCTCTTGAAGATAAAATGGTCTTCTCAAACTATAGCTTCGGTGTATGAAGAGTTACTCTGGTAGCCTAAATGAGTTAGTAAATGTGCAGGTTAAACATCTAATACATACAGGGAAGTAACTCAGGACTGGGTAATCCCCTCTCTTGCTACTCGATTGCTCTTTGTGTGAAACAGTGAATAGTGAAGCTGTTTATGTGTGGCTAGCAACTGTATCTAAGACTTGGCTTTATGGGAGAATAAAGTGCACTCCAGCCCCATAAGCACACATATATGAGTATTGACCTTGACTCATAAGACTTGCTTTAAAACTACTCCAAATAAATACCCTTTTAAATTTAATTTTTCTCACATTTCTACATACTTAGTCTTAGTTCAAGAACAAATATTTAAATGATAGCCATTCAATGACTATTCCAGGTAAATTTTAATTTTTTTCTTTTCCCTCTGAGAAGCTGAATTGATTCTCAAATATACCTTACACGAATTTTATTTCGGTTAAGTTATACTGTATTTGTTTTTTTTTTTAATTTGTGGGAGATTATACAATGTTCTGTAATTATTCTAAACCTGAGCCCTTTTCATCTCAGTGAAAGCTTATTCCTATCACTCTTTTTATGTGCCTGAGAGCCAGTTACGCCTTATCTGAAATGTAAATTGATGTAAAAACCTTTTACATTCTCAATAAACGATCAGCTACTGTCTTCATATCTTCATGTTCATCAACAGTCAATATTCAACCTTCAGTGGTTAACAAATATTTAAGTGCTTACTTTTCTACCTTCTGGGGAAGACAGATGTGGAATTACAAGTGAATCAAATATTATAACAGAGAAGTGTGGGGAGTGCCTCCAGATGAGATAAACGTAGTTGTAGAGGTGGGTGGGAAAGAGGCAGGGTCTGGTGTTAGAACAGGTAACTTTTCTAAAATTCATCAGGAGGTTATGTAAATGGGGGGGTGGGAGTGGGAAAAGGTGGAATTGTTAGGAAATGAGGTAGAGCCAGATTATATAGGACTTGGTAGTTGATCAAGGAGTGCTCAGAGGCCATTGTGGTTCTCTGGTGAGGAATGCAGTGCAGGGGGCAAGTGTAGATGGGCAAGGCCGATTAGGAAGTCATGTCTGTACTAAAGGCAAGGGATGAGAATGACCTGGATTAGGAAAGAGAAACCATTGTCTTTTACCTGTGAAATGATTGTTGGCCCTGTCTCTCCTCCGTGCCAGGCTCAGGTTCCCTATGCTGCAGGCAAGAGATGGGACACCCATGCATGTATTTCTCTTTTTATTCTGACTCAGTTGGCTTATGCAATAGCAACCAAATCTCCTTAATTCAACGTCAGGAATGCATTTATGTAAAGTCAAGGCACCTTCTGCTCCCTCCAGCCACCTTTCCTCCTGATTCCCATGCCTCAGCTCCTCTTTCTTCCTTCTTAGCTGCGTATTATTCACTGTTGCTGACCCTGTCCTACTTAGTTCCCATTAGTCTTATTTGGCAGTGGAGATTTTTATAGGCGTGATACCCTGTTGTTCCCTTGGATCTCTTGAAAGACACCTAGTTAACTTTGGTGAACCCTCGTGATGCTGGCATATCTGTAAACATCACGAATGGAAGGTTCCTTGTATATCTAAAGGAACAATTCTGTGCCAGTCTTTGAAACTGAGGAGTTCCACATATATACATATGTGTGTGTATATATATATATATATATACACGTATACGTGTATATATATATATATATATATACATATATATATATATATTTCATTGGTTATGAACTGTTCTTTTTTCTCTCTTAAAAACAGCAAAATAATAAAAAATATTGACATTATTCAGTGAATTACTAGTGGAAGCCTTAGGATTTCAGAGGGTTTTACTGGTTGAGAAGTAAAAGCTGTGTAGTAAATCCTGAACCCATTTATGCTTCTTTACCCATATTACATTATTCTTTAAATGGAAGTTTCCCCGAAACTGTTCCTCTTTCCCATCATTTAAATCTACTTTTCTCGGGCGCCTGGGTGGCTCAGTGGGTTAAGCCTCTGCCTTCGGTTCAGGTCATGATCTCAGGGTCCTGGGATCGAGCCCCGCATTGGGCTCTCTGCTCAGCGGGGAGCCTGCTTCCCCCTCTCCCTCTGCCTGCCTCTCTGACTACTTGTGATCTCTCTCCCTCTGTATCAAATAAATAAATAAAATCTTAAAAAAAAAATAAATCTACTTTTCTCTTTTGCTCCTCTTAGTTCTCCTTCTTTTGTGTAAAACACATTCTCAAGTAAGCCTCAGTTTCCGTGCAAGGCACTTTTCCCCAGTGCTCATGCTGTCTTTCCTCTTCTCGTATGGGTATTGTCCCAAATACCTACTGTGACCCTTCTTGCCTCTGTGTCTTTCATTATGCCACTCATTTGGAATTCAATTCTATAAACCTTTGAAGCACCTTTGTCAGGCACTGTGGTCAGGACTAAGGATTACAGATAAATAAGGCATGATTGCTGGTCAGTGGCAACAGCCATGGGACAGGGAAAATAGACCTATAAATACGTGAGTGCTGAAATAGAGGAATATATATATCTAGATATATATATAGTGGGGGAAGGAGAGAGAGAGTGGGTTCACTTTGCCAATATTTCTATTTCTGATGCTTCCCCCAGGACTCAATATTCTATCATCTCTCCCTTAGATTATTGCAGTACCCCCCTAACCAATTTCCTTACTTAGATTCTTGTGTTTTCCAATCCAGTCTCTACACAGTGGAGTTATTCCACAAAAGCAGTAATTACTTTATATTCATCACTTTCTGCTTAAAGCAATCCAATGGCTTCCCATATCATTTAGGGTTAAAGTCAATGTTCTCATGGTGACTTTGAAAGTTTGATGTGATCTAATCTATACCATCCGCTTGCCAGTGATCCAGACTCTTCAAAAAAAGCCACTCTCCCATCACCCCTCACTTCCACCACTCTGTCTCTGTTGCCGTTCCTTGAACATACCAGGCATGTTCTGCATCACAGTCTTGGCGCTTACTGTTTCCACTGCTGGGTGATCTCTTCCTTTAAGTACCAGCATGGCTGGTCCCATCTTGTCCTTCAAATCACTGCTCATTTGTCCCTTTAACAGTGAATCCTTCCCTGTCCATACTATCCCTGTTTCCCTCAAACTCCCTGCTCTACTTTTCTTCGTAGTGCCTATGATCTATTATACCTTGTCTTGTTTCTTTATTTATTGACTATCTTCTGCCAATGAAACTATAAGCTCAGTGAAGGCAAGGACTTTTGTCTGTTTGTTTGTTCACCATTGCCTCTCTGGTGCCTGGAATGGTACCTGGCACAGAATATGTGCTCAGTAAATGTGAAAGGAGAGGAGGGACAGAGGGAAGGAGGGAGACAGGGAGGGAGGGAGGGAAGGAGGGAAAGAGGAAGAGAGGGAGGAAGGAGGAGGAAGGGAGGACTGAAAGAAAAGGAGAGAAGAAGGATGTTTAGAAAAGAAGAGAGGGAAGGAAGAAGGATGGTAGGGAAGAAGGAAGGATTGGAAAAAGTCTCATGTAGTGTCATTAAATGTCTACCACTTCTTAATATCTACTTAATATCTCTTTTAAACAAAGACAAAACCGGCCTCTAGCCCAGAGCCTTTGGAAAGCAGCATTCTCTGTATAAAAACTAATAAGGTTGTTCTGTTTACATTGTACTTATTTTCAAATACCTTCTTCTTTTTATGGCAAGAGATATTGACTTTCCATTTATGACAGTACTATAAAATTTCCCTGCCGATAGCAGTATTTAGGGTTTTTAAAATATTTTCTGTTTCAGAATTTTAACAATAAATAATGGCATGGGGAAACTCAGATACAACAAAAATCATGAAAAAGAAATGTGGGTATGGCAAAATATGAAGCTCATGGTCTAATGCCTGATGTCTGGGGCGACTGACTTACAGAAATTCTCTCTTTCTTCAAGGGCCGTTGCAATTCCCACTTCATCCATGAAACCTTCCTTGACTACTGCCCTCCTCACCTCTTTCTCTCTCTAATTTTTTTATTAGACCCCTGTACACTATCATAGGTTGACCTGAAACTATTTGGTATGGCTTTTAGATCTGTCTCCTTAAACTGATACAGGATCCCTGATGTGAGTAATTATGTCCTGCTCCCCCTCTTTCGAAGCAACTGCCAAATTGCACATCCTAGCACTGATGTAATTGGAATTAATAATAATCATTTGTTATTTTCATCCTGACTCACCTATACAGTGAGGAATGGAGTTGGAGTATTCAGACAGCAAAAGCACCTAAGCATGCTTTATGACTGCGTATTTTTTAAACTAAAGAGTGATTACAGAAAGCAAACATTTTGTCTTGTAAAACTAAAATCACTATGTTGCCACTAGCAAAAATAATATGCATGTTTATTTAATCTAGTAAGAGACTTTAATCCCTAGAGCCAAATCTTGAGGTGGCCAAATTCCAGCACATCTAATTGGAATATTTGAATATTCGAGAACATCAGCTAAAAATACTGACCAGAATGGGATGATGCCATTCATGGAAATACTAACGGAAGTAAGAAACAAAAGATAATTAATTTATTTAATATGTTTAGATATTCTGATTGTCAGGGAAGATCTTGCTGCACCATTTTGCTATTATAAATGGGATTAGCATTATACTTTTACTGGAAACTTTTAAATAGAAAATACTATCAAAAAAAAAAAACAACAACAACAAAAAAAAAAAAAAAAAAAGAAAATACTATCAAGAGCAAATCCACTTAGATTGTCTGACATGCCAGTTGCTTCGATGGCATTTTCTGCAGCCCGATCTATTATTAAACATGAATAATGTGAATAACAATAACTAACACTCATAGATCAATAACTAACACTCATAGATCACTTGCTGTGTACCAACACAAACACTTTGTGTGTTTTAACTCATATAAATGCCACAACCCCATGAGATAGGTGCTCCTACAGGCCTCATTTAACTCATGAGGAATCAAAACTCAGTAAGACACAGTTACTTACCCAAGGTCATAGAGCTAATCAGTTATCTGAATGGTGCTTAGTCCCTCAGGAAACTGTGGTCCAAGTGGATAAAACTGCAGCAAATGAGTCCCAGAGCCTAAAACACAGTTTGAAAGGTGACATAAAAGTAAGCATTTGATCCTCAAAAACTAATGAATTTGATCTGCCTTTCTTAATGGCATTTGCAATCAGAATATTTATTGTGATTTATGTTAAAATCCTGGTATTCTTCTTCTACGAAGAGAGATTTTGAAAGAGTTATGAATGCATTTTATACAAGGTTAAAGAACTTTTTAAGGATGGACTGGTAAAATGAAAGTGAGATGAATTTTCTGTAGTACACTTTTAATTGATACAACATAAAAATAAGAAAATCTCGTGGCCTACAATTTTTTCCCTTTATAAACAATATGAAAAAAAATTAAGATTTTTTCATTTCTCAGGGCACCTGGGTCTCTCAGTCGTTACAAAATAAAATTAATTGTGGTATTAATTTTAGTTTCTCTGATAACTAATAAACTTGAGCATTTAAAAGTATGATTATTGGGGCACCTGGGTGGCTTAGTCATTAAGCGTTTACCTTCGGTTCGGGTCATGATCCCAGGGTCCTGGGATCGAGCCCCACATCAGGCTTCCTGCTCAGTGGGAAGCTTGCTTCTCCCTCTCCCAGTCCTCCTGCTTGTGTTCCCTCTCTCTGTCAAATAAATAAATAAAATCTTTAAAAAAAAAGTATGATTATTAGTCATTCATGTTTCCTCTTCTATAAAAATCCTACCCAAGTCTTTTGCCCATTTTTCTCCTGAGCTGTCTTTTTCTGATTAATTTTTAGGATTCTTTATATAGTCTGCAGTTCCTTGTTGATGGTAAGTGCTGGTAATACCTTCTCTCAATGAGTTACTATTGGAGGCTTTTGAGAAGTAGGAGTTTTCTTTTCTTTTCTTTTTTAAGATTTTATTTATTTATTTGACAGAGAGAGATCACAAGTAGGCAGAGAGGCAGAGAGAGAGAAGCAGGCTCCCTGCTGAGCAGAGAGCCCGATGCTGGGCTTGATCCTAGGACCCTGAGATCATGACCTGAGCCGAAGGCAGAGGCTTTAACCCACTGAGCCACCCAGGCGCTCTCTTCTGATTCTTTTAAGTAGATAATCACATCATCTGTGAATAATAAAAAGATTTGTTTCTTCCATTCCAATTTTTATACTCTATATTTTATGCCCTTTGTAAAAAAATTATTGTCTTGCTACCCCACTTAGGCCAGTGCTTCTCAAACTTTAAAATGTATGTAAGTCATCTGGAGATCATGTTAAAATGAAGATCCCAGTTTAGCAGTGGGTTAGGGCCCAAGAGTCTTCATTTCTAACATGCTCCCAGGTGATGGGGGTGATGTTCATTGGAGATAGCTAGACTTTCAGTAAACTGTTAAATAGAAATAGAGATTGCATGCATTATTTTCTTGTTTCTAAGTTTAAAAGTCATGCTTCTACATTTCTCTAGTTTTAATAAGTTCCAAATTTTAGTTAGTTCCAAATTTGCTATAATGTTTCATCATGAATGGTTGTTGAATTTTGTCAAAGGATTTTCAGCATTTATTGAGATATGTTGACGGTTTTTCTCCTTTAAAGTGTCAATGTCATAAATCATTAGAACCTGTAATGTTTATAGTTTTCCATATTATTCACACATACATGTATATACACATATATGTTTACACACACAAATGTGTATTTATTGCTGCTTTATTTGCTAATACTTGGTTTAGAATTTTTAACCTGTCTCTGTGATTTTGACTGACTATATGCAGTCCTTGATGATTTCTAATTTAAAAAAAGATCATTATAAAGTGAATTAGGTGCATACCCTCTTATTCTAAGCTCTTTATATTTAACTCATTTCTTATAATAATGTTTTGGATACATTTTATTGTAGATGTATAGAAACTGGGATACATAGAGGTTCCACAGCTTGCTCGAAGTCACACAACTAGTTAAATGATGAAGTTACAGTTCATTAATTTGTATCTATTGAACAACGAAAGTAATGATAAAGAAAAAAAGTTGATTTTAGTCACTGATTCATTCAGTTAGTCTTGAGTTGAATTCATTAATTCAGTTCCAGTTCAAGGCTACTAAAAGCAGATCTAGATCCTTGTGGGGAAAAACAACAACAACAACACATTTTTTTTCAGGTCACCTGCAAAAATGGGTTCCTTGGTAATTTGTAACAGCTTCCCAACTCCTACCAAGCAGTGGTACTAGACTCTGGATTCTAAACTGAAGAATACACTTTCCTTGGCTTTTTGGCTCAACGGCCTATCCTAAAAGCTAATGACATTGTTTAGTATATAGACTTTTCTCTCAGTTCAACAATGATTTAGCATAATTAAATAATAGGTAGGTGTCTATTCCTTTTTATAACCTTTCTTGGTCCTAATGTACTAACTTCAACTTTAAAAAATTTTCCTTTGTAAATGGATCTCTCTTTATGACATTAAACCTGTCTTATCACAGCTAACTTCAGAATTATGCAAGAGCCCGTCATAATCCTTCTTGAAGTCCTGTTGTACGCATTAATATGCATTTACATTATTACTAGTCAATGTTTGATTCCTCAGGTTTTCTTATCAAATGGTTTTTCATAAGTTCTTATTTACTTGTTGCCACATTGGTACAAACTCAAGGATTTTTTTTCTCTTTGCTGTACGGATATGATACAGAGGAAAATACAAGAGACATTATCCTGCCCATGAAGTGTATGACCTGCACATATTATTTAATCTCTGAAAAATTTAGTTTCTTCATCTGAAAAAGGCGTTTGAGCTAGACAGTCTCTCTCACCTGTCTACCAGCTCTACTATTAAGAATTTCATTCATCCTTAGACAGTATTTTCTCATTAAAACACAAATATGCATAATTAATGCCAGGTATCATTTTCCTAGAAAGTTCAGAAACCTCTATCTAGATGATGTGATAGACTGATTTTTGTCAATATCACTGTTGACTCCACGGTTTTTAAATATCATTAATATTATTAATAGGATATAGAGTTGCTGAATACTTGCAAGCCTGGATCATTCTTTTAGGCAGATCCCCACTGACAATTTTGAGATGCTAGATTTAGTGGCTTGAGTACAAAAATATATTAACTTATTCTAACAAAATGTAAACTGATACAGGCATGAGAATCCTCTCTCTATATATTTTTAAAGATGTTATTTATTTATTTGACGGGGGAGAGGGGAGACATAAGCAGGGGGAGTAGGAGTGGGAGAAGCAGGCTTCCTGCCGAGCAGGGAGCCCGATGTGGGACTTGATCCCAGGACGCCGGGATCATGACCTGAGCCGAAGGCAGATGTTTAACGACTGAGCCACCCAGGCGTCCGAGAATCCTCTATATTTTTATCATATTTTAAGGCAAACACTTTGCCTTTCATATTCATCACTGATATTTTAAAATCACATTTAGACTTGGGAAGTTATTGGTAATATGTTTGTGTGATGATGAGAAAGACAATCTAAACTGTATGGCCAAATAAAATGACTGAATTTTATATTTTGACATGTTTTCCTTTTTTAAACTAGACATCACCTAACTTCTTTTCAAAAAACAGAAGTAACTTTCTCTTTGTCCTTGGTATGGCTTCATATTTGTTTGTTTGGTGATATTGCTTTTCCATGAAACAAAATTTTATTAGCAAAAATGTCCCTATCTGTACGTGAACATTAAATGGATTTATTTTTACAAATGACCCTTGATTTGACTGACATCAAGTGCTCTCTGAATGAATACTATCTTCTTGACTTCTTTCCTTTGAAATGGAAAATCTGATGTTAAACCATTTAATAATGATGAAGTCTACACTTGTGTATCTAGAATTTTTGGTTTACCAGCTCAATGGTGTTGCGTGTTCCTAAAGTGAAATTGAAGAGACATTTCAAAACATTCACCTCATGTTCATTCATCAAGTCTTCTTCTCTTTAATTAAATCTGGTTGAAATTGTTTTCATTGATTGATAGTGGCTTCCTGGAATATGTTTTTATAAAGATTATGAGCCATATGGGGTTCTGAGACTCAGGAGAAAAGAGTGTTCTGATAGATGAGTGATTTTGCAATAGACATGCACATACTGCGATTGGTATTACTGACTCAGACAGAAATGTAACCTTAATGGAAACGAAGGCAGGAAAAACGTTTTTAGGTCATTTGACCTACCCTGCTCCTTCCAGGAGATAAGTAACCACATCAACCAAAAGGGAGTTGTCTTTGAACATTTTTAAGATCTCTAAAGATGAATATTTTACAATCTATTAAATAGCCGAGCTTCATTTTTCTCTTTTCACCGTGAACACTGAATCACTAAAATTATAGACATTTTATGTACCTGTAAAGCAGTTGAGCATACAAACCAGATGTTAAGATTGGATATATTCTGAAGTTTAGACATCCACACCCATTTTATGTTTTGTTTGTATCCCGGAGCACCAAGCTGTCTTGCATCTTTCAATTTAATTTAGACCTCAAATTGCCACATTTTTAAGGAAGACTTATTAGGAATATCTCATGGGGCGCTGAGTCCATGGAACAGAAATCCAGTGTTTCTATGTTGTTACTGAGAATATCATGTGGGAAATTTCCCAAAGTCACATTATCCAACTGGCTATAACTTGGCCTGTTATTATATCTTCTGAGAACATTGAATTAATTGAATACTATTGGTTCATTATAAGCCTGCATCCGATATAGCCTTGTAACTTGTGCTTTTCTATATATTTGAAAATTATGATTCACTTTTATATTTAGTGAAGTAAAATTGGAAAACAACATAATGATGGCACCTTTGGATCTGATGCTAGAGGATCTAATGTTAAAGAATTTTGTGCTTTTTTTTCTAGTTTTGTGAATTTCCTGTGAACTTATAAAAATACTAACAAATGGTCTGTCTCTACTACAATTGTTCATGTTAGTCAATAGGCGGATGTAATATTCAAAAATATATATATTAGTCTCCAAATATATATAAAAATACAGATTTTTAAAATTAGCCATAAGTCTACCACTGAAACACAACAATTTTCTTTTCTTCTGTCCCTACCAAATGTTCTTTATTAGTACACAGATTTTATGTTGCTATAATCATATATGAGTTTTTATCCTACTTTCGAAACCTAACATTATTCCTTAAGCAATTATCTGTCATCTGCCAGTTTTCAAACATATCATTTTGATTGCCACATAATTTTCTGACTTGAGATTTTCTATGTGTATGTTTGTTTTTAGGTATTTTTTCTGGTTTTGCCTCATTTACTCTTGTTACAAATAATGATTGTGGAAACATCTGAATTTTTTTCATCTTTTAAATTATCTGTTTAGGATAAATTCTGAGTGGTAGTATCACTAGGTCAAATTCTACAGTTGTCATCACGTCTCTTGCCATTTTGTAACCAAAAACATGCTGTTGACCAAGGCCAGGTTGTTAACTTGCTTTTCATTCTTACTTTGTTTTTGATCATAAATAAGTCAAACTTTACTTTTCTCAAATTAAATCTTATTATAACTGAGATTTAAGTTTTTTATAGTAAAACAGAAAGGACTTTAAAAAAGGAAAAAAAAAAGAGACTTGAGTGATAAAAAGTATAGTTGTATGTTTAGGCCCCCTCCCATCTGTCGGGATCCTTGGTGCGGCCACTTTTTATTGTGTTCCTTTTGCCTCGCTCAGCAGTTTTCACTGAGAACTTTACCTGGATGCACTGCATTTTCTTGCTTTATCCACATAAATGCAAACAGGTTCTTTTTTCTACATTTCCTGTTCTATATTTTTCTGGGTAAATTACACCTCCATTAAATTCTTACTATAATTTGTATGTCTGTCTATTTGTCTCTCTCTCTACCCATCTGTGTGTCTACCCTATTATCTACCTATCTCTGTCTCTCATATTTTGCCATTCTTTTCCTTCCCAAATTTCCTTTACAAAATTTAAAAAAATATGTTGTTTTCTCTCTTCCTCTATTCTTTTTGTTAATTTGCCAGACTACGTTGTTGGGTTATCCAAAGGGCTTTTGATTTTTAAATTTCTATTACTGTATTTTTTCTCCATTATGATTATTTTTCCTTACCATTATTATTTTTTTACTTCTACTTTCTTTGGGTTTATTTTTGTATTTTTGCTGTATTCTTAAGCAAGTTGCCTTGTGCATTGACTTTAGCTTTCATTTCTTTCTAATATTTCCATTTAATTCTACTGTTTTACTTGCATCCCACACATTTGATTCACAGTATATTTATTTTTCAGTTTTAAATATTTCCTAAATTATGTCATCATATATCACCTCTGACCCAAGCATTATTTAGAAATGCTTCTAATTTTTTCCCGAAGGAAAGGGATTTTTAAATATATAAATTGATATTAATTTCTAACTTTGTTTCATTGTTATCAAAGAAGATATTTGTATAATACTTATTCTCTGACATGTGTAGAAACTTGCTTTAACTGGAAATATTAGTGGGTTCATGAATATTTGGTTATTTATAATCATAATATGCAAATATATTATTTTAGGCTTCCTATTTATCCTATTTTATATTTGCTTTCTCTTTACTTCCTTCTTTCCTTGTATCATTTTGGATCAAAGTGACCTCCATCCTTTTCTCATTGTATTTTTCCTTCTAATTTTAAGGTTTTTTTCTCAATTTTAATAATAGCTCTAGAAAACTTTCCTTCTATATTGAATTTGTTAAAGGCTAAAATTAAGCAGTGTCTTTACCCTCCCCTTCAACAATACAAGAAAAATGGATTTTAGTTCTCTTCATGCTTACCTCACATTTTGAACATTATTATTATAATTTTGATAAGTCTATTTTTCTGAATATTTACTAATGTATATTCTGTTTTATTTATTTATTTTTGTTCATCATTGTTCTTGGCATCTCAGCCCTTCCTTATTCTGCAAATATATCTTCTTAGAAGTTCCACTAGTGTCCCATAGTAGACAATTCTCTTAATGTTTGATTTTCTTAAGATCTTTCTTTGCACTTGTATTTAAAAGACTGTTTTACTGTATATATATTTCTAGGTTGGCAAGTTTTCCTTTCAGCACTTATTGAAGATAGTACTAAATTGTCTTTTAAGAAATCACCTGCTAGGGTGCCTGGGTGGCTCAGTTGTTAAGTGTCTTCAGCTCCGGTCATGATCCCGGGGTCCTAGGATCGAGCGCTACGGCAGGAGGCCTGCTACTCCCTCTCTCACTCCCCCTGCTTGTGTTCCCTCTCTTGCTGTCTCTCTCTCTGTCAAATAAATAAATAAATAATCTTATTAAAAAAAAAAATCACTCTCCAGTCTGATTGGTGTTCTTTTGCTCTATCTCTTCTCTTAAATTGTTCTTTTTTATCTTTGTTGCACAATTGTTCTTTTTTATCTTTGTTGTCCATCCCGACATTGATTTTATTAAAATTTACCCTATGTAAGATTCACCAACCTTCCTACATATAAGCATAGGTGTCTTTGGACAACTCTTAGCCATTATACTTTCAAATATTAACTCGTGATCATTCCTTTTATTCTTCCCTCTGAAACCACAGTGAAACATATGTCGACCTTCTCACTCTATCACTCACTTCTCTTAACCTTTCATATTCTTCATCCCTTTTTTTCTCTGTATTGCTTTCTGAAAGTTTTATTCATTTATGTTTTCTGGCCTACTACTCCAAACTTTATCTGTCTAATCTGTTGCTTAATCTGTTTATTGAGTTTCTAATTTCAGTTATTAAATGCTCAATTTTAGTTTTTTTAAGATTTTATTTATTTATATGACAGAGAGAGAGAGTACAAGCAGAGGGAGTGACAGAGGGAGAAACAGGCTCCCCACTAAGTAGGGAGTCCGATGACAGGGCTCAATACCAGGACTCTGGGATCATGACCTGAGGTAAAGGCAGATGCTTAAGTGACTGAGCCACCTAGGTGCCCGTAGATGTTAAATTTTAAAGATTCTATTTATTTCTATTTTAAATATGCCTAATGATTTTTAATGGTTTCCTACTCATTAGCTATTCTATCATTTCTTGTATTCCTTTGAATAGATTAAATATTTTATTATAGTTGTTTGATATTTCCAATATCTGTAATCCTTGTGGTCTATTTCTATAGCTTATTATTTCTGTTGATTGTGTTTCATGGGAGTTTACTTCTTATGCATTCAGTGATTTTTCTGTGATGCTCCGTAGTATTTTATCTGTGGGAATTATTTGTGTTTAAAGTGTATTTTTCCAGAGGTAATTTGCTTACACCAAGTAACTATAATCTATCAGCCATAGACCTACTTTAAACTAAATGTTGAACTTTTAGGCCAGACAAGTATCCAATGCCATATGAGTACACACTTGTGATTAGAATTTTTCAAAAGAAACATTTTTATTTTTTAATAGGCTACCTGGAACTGAGATACATCTTGTTCTGCATGGAAGTTCTAGTACACTCACTCTGGGTATTGACTTTTAGGTGCGAGATTGCATGTGGAGATTGAATGTGACTTTCTTCTCTATGTAAACCCCCAGCTTTGATTCTTTCCCTGGCGCACAAAGGGCTGGCAGTTGCCTCCAAGGTAAACATCAGCTCTAGGGCTTAGTTATCTCTGTAAAACTATTCTTTCTTAATTTCAGGCCTCAAATTATAACTTTTAAGTTAATGCTTTAAAGCAAACATCCAGTATAATATTTAGGGTAGATCTTGGTGACTTCTATCATTATAGAGAAAAGCACACAAACCTGAAAGTACAGCATGATGAATGTTCATGAAATGAACTTACTCATTAACTAGCAACTGGTTGAGAAGCAGAAGGTTACCAAATTGCAGAAGCCCCCTTTGTGCCCTTGTCCAGATATGATCTTCCAGGAGTAACTGCTAACCTGACTTCTAACAGCACTGATGACATTATTCACTAAAGAGAATATACCCTTTAAGTGTCTAGCTTCTCACGTACTACTAGTGTCCGGCTTTTTTTTTTTTTTTTTCTCTCACTGTTGTATTTGGAAAATTCATCTTCTTTATATATATCGTATTTCATTTTCATCCTCATAAGAGTACGCCATGTATTATTCATCTATTTTATCGTTGATAAGCCTTTATTTTGTTTTCATTTGGAGTTATTTTAAGTCATGCTACTATGGACATTATTGTACATCTCTTTTTGTGTACATAAGTTTACATTTCTGTTAGGTGTGTAGCCAGAAACGAAATTGCTTGATCGTGAATCATGAGTTTTTTCAGTTTTAGAAGATACTGCCAAGAGCTTTCCCAAGTAGGTTTTCAAATTTAGATTTCAAGCAATATTGTCTCCGTTTTCTAATTGCTCCACATTCTTGCCAACGTTTGTTATTATATGTCTTTTTTTTCATTTTAATATTTCGATGGGTATATAAGCGATATGTCATTGTAGTTTTAATTTGCATTTTCCTGATGTGTAGTGATTTTGTGCCTGTTTAAAAAGTTCTTTTCTTAGCCATTTTTATCCAGCCTTTTGAAGTGTTCCCTATCGGAAAGTGTTCCTCTGTGTACGTAGTTCATTATTTTGCTAGGAATTACTTCAGCCTGTATAAAATGTCATCTAATAATTTTACTGTACATTTCTATTCTTATTTCTTTTTCTTCTCTTCAAAACTGTCTTAAAATAATTGTTTCTGTACTCTTAAAGTACAGAGGTACAACCCTTAATTTGTCCCACCTGTCTTTGAGCTCCCCTGCTGTTTTCCATTTAAATTATATACCTGTTGACGATGCCTAAGTTGGTTTAAAACAATGAATTTTTAGATAAACTATTTTAAACAGAAACGTTTCCTTTTTCCAAAACAAGAGGGTGTCAATCAATTTAGATACTGACTTAGTACAAAAGAAATTTAAAAGTAGTACTTAAAAACTGGTACTTTTTAAAAAGCGTACTTGTCATTTAAAACTATTTGTATTAATGTAATGAATTAACCCTTCGAATTATTAAAAACTAGACAAATTACAGAGTCATATGTTATCTCCTCAGGTATACTGTAAATGTGTTGGAGTCAACAACATGACTTGTATCTTTCTCTACTTCCTCACGGTTTCCAGAATATTTACTTTGACGTAATTCAGTAATTAGCCATTGAAAAAAATCTAAAGGCATTTACTCAACTGTTCTTGCTACATCCAAATTCATGGTGTACATTTCTTTAGGGCAATGTAGCTGAAATGAATACAGCATACTGTGCAGTGTTTATATATGTTTCATCAATCAACTGTGACAGGTAATGTCTCCCTACATTACATTATAAAAAAGGCACCCCTTTCTCAAGCTTGGCTGTTGTTTAGCTTCATAAAGACCTATTATACTTTAAAAATTGTCAAGAGGCAAGAAAATTCATAGCCTTACCAATGTAGATTTGAAGCCATATAATGAGTCAATGAGATAATGGACCTTGAATATGGATCTCTGTAATGATAGCATCCAATCTATAGGGTTTTTATCATGATAAAAGCAATAATGTGTATAAAATGCTTAGCACAGTACTTGGCACATGGTAAATTCTAAGCTGTATTTTAAACAGTTATTGTCTTATGAATAAGCCATAAGTGGGCATTTTCCTCTTGAGAATGTGCTATTTAAATGTTGAAAATCAGCTTTTCTTCTGTCCATGATAATTTCCTTAACATTAGTTTTGGAAACGGTGCCACATACCCTTATATTAATGCACTGCAAGAGGCCAATCAAATGTAGGCGTAAAAAGAGTAATTTCCTGCTCTTCTCAGCACCCTCTGCTAATAATGCTGTTTGAACATATTCTAGAAAGACTGTTGATGCCAGAGCCAATTGAAAATTAGGCAGGTGGATGTTTTTAAGTTCTGCTAATAATAATATCACTTCCGCACTTCCCCGTAAGTTCTTGCTGTATTAAAGCTGCAGTTCCCTTTGGCTAGCTTCTGAGTATAACCTTGGGACACATATTTCAGCTTTTTGCTCTCCTCCTAAGAGGAGAAGCAGAGGCGGATAACCAAATTACCAGTATCTAGGAGATTAGACTGTGGTAGCCATGGTATAGATTTACATTGAACCCCAACCCAAAATTTGGTTTGACTGTTGAGACTAATGACCCCACACACACACACATACGTGCACGCACATACACAGTGGTTATGAAAACACTTATTACCTGCATAATTGAGATTTTTCTGGAGAAAGCAGAGCACATTCACTGTCTTGGGGATTTTATGGTTTTTAGGGATGGAGCCCAAGCTGAGAGTGTTGCCTGTTAGAGGCTTGTCCGGTTTGAATCTCTCACCAACACCGAAGGAGAGAACAACTGGGCTTTCCTATCCGCTTGCCCAGATGTGGGAAGGGGATGAAGAGGGCTCTTACAGAGATGTAAGAGCCATCAGCCAACATCAAAAAATGCAGTCAGACTCCTTTTACAGAGATTAAGATGTATGAGAACAGAGAATTGGACCACATGATACACAACCAGTGTTTCCCAGGACTGAGAACTCGGATAGCTTTTTAGAAGCATGCGTTTCTATTGATGGCACACATTATTTAGCCGAATTGTGTTACATGGGGATAATGAGTTTTTCCCTCTGAACTTTGGTCATACAAATAGGAATAATTCTGTTTGTTTTAAATTACTTAATGTATTTTTTCTACTGATAAATGCAAAATGTGTTGTTACTAAATATGCATATGCATGTAACTCGTACTTGGTGCAGTTATATTATGACATGATATAGCATGTAACTTTCTTAAAAAATAGGATGACAAGCAGTATTGGGATTCAAAGGGGATCAATATATGATGCCAGGTCTGGTATATGCATTGTATCTGTCACACGTCATTATATATATTGGTTGCTTATTTTCTATTCATTATATCTTTTGTTCATTCACTGAATATTTTACTGTTCCCCCAACATGTTTCAGATCCAGTATTTTAAAAGTTAGTATCTTATACTTGTATTAAGAAGTTCAGAGTCTTTCGGAAAAATAAAAATGCAGAATAATAACAGATATGCAATATTGTAAGGTCTCTGGTAGAGAAGTATACTGATTACCCTGGATATGTTGTTTGAGACTTCCAGAAGCTTTATAAATAAATATATTTTAGGGTACCTGAGTGGCACAGTTGGTTAAGCATTTGATCCTTGGTTTCAGCTCAGGTCATGATCTCTGGGTCGTGAGATGGAACCCCACATAGGGCTCCGTGCTCAGCGGGGAGCCTGCTTAAGACTCTCTCTCCCTCTTCCTCCTACCCCACCTGTAAAATAATAGTAAATAAATCTTAAATACATATACTTTTTAACAGGACAGCTGCATTATGATAGTGAGAAAAGCTATCAATTCCTTACTTATTTCTTGTTTTATCTTCTATCACATACTATTTGTAGACTCCTGACTCAAAGAAAGTACTCAATTGAGAGTAAATCACATTCTGCTTCAGATGGCTGACCCATAGCACTCAGAGACATATTGCTGCTTTGACTCACGGAAAGGTCATAATCCTTTGAAACCAAGCTTGAAAATCACAGCAAAACATAGTGAAACAATTCTGAGAACATATTATCTAAAGTTTTTATAAAGTGAGGAAGTAAAACCTCAAGTTCATGAAATTTGAAATAAATCCTGTTCTGTGCATTCCATTCTACTGGCTAGTTGTCATTTATGGACGGACAGCCATGGACCACAGTACCTAAGTACTTTAGACCACATGTCTTAATCTAGTTATATTACTGGCAGAATATCACTAGATATGCAGCACTACCACTGCATTGTGCAGTCTTGGTTTTTATGGAAACTTTTGTTATGTACTAAGAGTGAGAGCACTTCTAACAGGATGAACCTGCCCCCAGACGCCCATCACTGCATTGAGTAGTAACCTTACTTTTTAAAATTTGTCCTTCATTTGAAAGCACACATTTCTGAGAATCTAAGTGTAGTTTCTCCTTTGATTTTCCAGGAATGGTCATAGATGATATACCTATTGAACTTTCATCACTTTGGACACTCTGTAAAATTACCTAAGCATTGCAGAATGTGAAATTAATGTTCAGGGATATCATAGTCTAACCTCCTTTTTTCCTACCCTGAAGGAAAAGGATACTGAGATGGTAGATCTCCACAACAGAACCCTCTTTAAATTATACTTTCGAATGCTATGCACTCATCTTTGGATCCTTCTGGATTTTTTTCTCTGAATATAGAACTTACATTGATATAAATAACGATTAAAAGACTGAGACCAACCTCTTAAAAATAATCAAAGCAATTTCAGTAAAAAAAATAAGTAAGTAAATAAGCAAAATAAGACTTTTAACCTCCTACAAAATACCTCCATCCCATTAAGATACAATGATTTAGGATTAGAAATAGTGTGGTATCAGATATTAATTTTTTCTTTCCACTAGAATTTCTCCATTTTTATTTTCTATATCAATTTGAAGAAAAATAAGACTTTCAATATTCCCTAAGGAGTGTACACAAACAAAACACCAGCCAAAAAAACCAAAAATCAAAACAAAACATCAAAGCCAAAAACACCTTTATGGATAAAGAAGGTATCTGAGTGGAAAATAATGATTTTCCTAATTGAATTCAAATAATTATCCAGGTCTAATTTGTCATGTTCCTAAAGTGAGCAAAATGTTTCTATTTTTTGATATTCACTCCAGGTTTTAATTGGGCGGAAGTATATTGAGGAAAGTCCTATTTCTCATAGCCCAAGTGGACAGTTTTCTGAATCTGAGCCACATTGCTTGAGACAGACCTGACTCCCACAGGTTAGAGGTGACTGAATAAATATCTATTCTTTTAGGAAACTATACGAGTGGGTGTTTTACTAATTGAAAGTCGTGTCATGGAAGTCTGACCTCTTTCTCTTTGCTTTGGGTTATAGTCTCAGATGGATATCTCTTCATGGAACAGCTGCATGTAGGCATTTTGCTGTCTTCTGGTATCCCACATAAATTTAATCCAGTCATTAGTTATATGTCCTCCATAGACTGAAATGGTATTCTATTCTATTAAGGATCTTTTAATTTAATAAACATTTACTGAGTGATTGTTCTCTTCTAAGAGATATAAGGCATATAGAGGTAGAGTGAGCATAGCTCAAATCCTCAGGAAAATATAACACTGAGGGAAACACCAATGCAGGGAGAGAGGACTTCGAAGAACAAGACAGCTTCTCCAGGGTTCCAAAGGCAGTTTTAAATTTCCTGGGGAAGCTTCAGGTAATTTCCAAATTTTAGTCGTTTGTGCCTCTTCAGGCTTTAGTTCCATCCCCCAAATCTCTGTTAAAATGTAGACTTTCTATTGCATGTTCCACTTGACATTCCAATTAGCATCTCACCCTCCACCTGTCAGAATGTGAAATCATGTCACTCCCCTGATCTCTTGCCGCAGAAGTATTTCCCCAGTATAGTTAGCTAGTATATCCAATCACTCAATCACATGCTGATTTTATATGCTAAATATTTCTCAGGTCCCACCCTTCTTATCAGTTCTATCAGGACTATACCCATTGAAATCCTCATCAGCCCTCAGCAACCCTTGTAACAGCTTTCTAACTGGTTTCCATTTCTCTAATCTTCTGTTCACTTAACTGCATCGTTCACACAGGCATGGAAGATACCTATCGAAAATGTAAATCTAACCAGGCAACATTTCCAATTGCTTATGACTCTTCAGGGATTTCAGAAACTACAGGATAGGGTCCTCAAACTATCAAACGTTTTGCAATAACTTCTCCAAATGCATTTCTTCAGCTTTTCCCTTTGAATACTCTTATTATGATTTAATTTATTGTTGAAACAGGGAACTTTTGAGACTAAATGAGGAAGCTATTAATTCTTATCTTGGGGATGCAGATTCAGAAGGTGATGGGACATATGGCCATTCTACTCTTTGTTCCTATCTACGTGCTTTCATGGTCTTGTACACAGCCTGCTGTTTTCTCTTTCTAGAACATCTACCCCTCTTTCTTCCCCAGAGGCCTCTTTTTGACTTTCTGAGATTCACCTCAAAGTCCATCCTCCTCTGGATACATTCTCTCACGTTCCTGCCTTGCAAGAGGCATTTGATACCTCCTTTGTACTCCTATATACTGATATTCATCTCTCATTGCACTTCCTATGTAATGTGGCTATTTGCTTCTGTGTTCATTTGTCCCCAAAGATTGCAAGCTCCTTACAACTAGGAGCTATTCCTTCACTCATCCACTCTGTTTAGTGTATTTGTATCTAATAAATGTTTATTAAAGTGACCAGATTTGAACCTCAAGGTCGTCAGTGTACTCTCCATGTCACAGCATAGGTAAAGGATATGCCACTGATTTTTTTTTTTAAGATTTATTTATTTATTTTTTTTAGAGGGAGAGAGAGACAGCTAGAGCAGTAGCAGGGGGAGGAGCAGAGGGTGAGGAAGAAGAAAGAATCTCAAGCAGACTCCCTGCTAAGCTTAGAGCCCACCACAGGGCTGTATCTCACAACACCGAGATCATGACCTGAGCCGAAATCAAGAGTCAGGTACGTAACTGGCTGAGCCACCCAGGTGCCCCGCCATTGATTTTTTTAGTAAAAAATAAAAAGGTGACAGTTTAGGCTGCCCAATTAAAAAAAAAAACAAAAAAAAAAAACTATACGAACAAACATAATCCAAATTCGAAGGCAAACAGACCGAGGGAAATATGTGTAAAAAGTCTTCAAAGATAAGATGTTATTATAATTAGGAAGAATGCTATAATGAGAGAGGCAGTGGGTTTCACAAGGTGGAACTTCTGGAGACCAGGGATATGACTCAGGAGTGCGAGTGTGCATATGGTTGGTGAGTTGAATTCTGGAGTTTAAGCTAAATGAGGAAGAAAGTAAGTTGGTCTAGCATGTGAGGCTCTAATATGGAACAATAGGACAGAAACACAGTACCAGAAGTGACATTGGGGAAGGAGAGAAGATTAGAAGGGATAAGCAAGAGGAGAAATGGAACAATTAAAATCTATTAACTTCGTCCTCAGAAGTGATACAATGACCAGTCAGATCAGGGTGGGAAAGGCATCTACGCTTCTGAAGGATGGAAATGGAATGGAGATATGGAGGTGAGGATTTGTGATGAGGCTTTTTGAAGTTTGATGATAAATTTTACCATGAAAACAAAAGATTCAAAGGCTGATACATGATAGTATGATACGTATAGAGAGAGGGGCATAAGAGGATGTGACGTGCTTGCAAAGGGGAAGCCTTTTTGAGGGGCGGAGGTAGACTAATGGACTCCAAGAAGCATAACAAACAAGGAAACTCCTTCTGATAGAAAAAATTTTGGAAGTTAGTACCATCAGGGAAAGCTTGATTTCAGTGAGGTCAAGGGCCTGAACAAGATATCTTCAGAACTGATCAAGCATGTATGTACATTTGCTTACAGTATCACAAATGCTAGAGAAGACCCGCAGAGGGCTCATTGAGAGTCGATTATTGGTGGAGGAGGTAAGCCTAAAATGGGCTAGATATGGCAAAGTGAACATATTGACAAAAGTAGCAGCCAGAGAGATTTCTGCCTTGGCTGATAATTGCAGAGTTGCCTGCACGAGTTTTGAACACAAGATCCTGTGTTAGAGACTAGCTTTTTGTTACAAAAACGTATAGAACAAATTGTGTAAGACTGATGATTCACAGACCTGTACCCCTGAAGCAAATAATACATTATACGTTAATTAAAAATTAATTAACTAAATAAGTAATTAATTTAAAAAAAGTATGGAACAAATTCATTCCTTCTAAGGGAGCTCCAAGTGAGGAATAAGATTTGGGCACATCTCAAAGTCTCTATCCCTGAGTGATATTTTTCTGGACTTATTGGGACACACAGGCTGCTAGTGGGGCTGCTTTAAAGTTCCAGTGCAGGTGCAAGGGGTCTGTTAGATGCTGAGAGCTTTTTCTGGTGCTTTGGAAGGCAGATTAGGGATAGTTAATAATAGTTTAAAAGATGATTGTGTAACCTTGGCCACATTTTTTTGCAATAATTAATGAAAATCACACACACAAAAAAATGCCAAGGCTTAAGCATAGAAGAATTTAAAACATCCTAATGAAGTGAAAACTATGACTAACATTTCAACTTTCTCCTGATGTCTCACTTTCTGTAAAAATTAATGTGGACCAAGAAAGAAGTTTCCAGGTTTTTTGCTTGGGTTCACAGATCTGATATCTGTGTCAAATAAGGACGCTGATTTTCACTAACAGATGTTCAGGAGCTGAATTTGTATCTTAATTTTAGCTAGTATTTATTTTTTTGGTTCTATAATCCATCAGTCTACTAACATGGCAATACCTTGGAAGTTTTTAATGGCTACGCAAATTCTAGAAAACTCCTTCATTACAAGTCTGGTATGTTATGATGTTCACAAATGGAGCACAAACAATTCTGGCAGCTTGGAAGATATTTTCCCTGTTGTTACCAGTCTGAACTCATCAGATAGCAACACTCAGAGCGTCACATTGTCTGTTTCACTAGGTTGCATTGCATTTTCAGTATCACGCCAGGTAGAGACACTCAGAGCATTACACTGTCTTACTGGGTCGCGTTGCCTTTTTGATAGCACACCTGCAGACTGTTAAAGGAAATATTTCTCTAATCCTAATTGGGGTTACTAGGGTCAAAGCCAAGTTTGCAAAACTCATGTTGTTTCTAATCCTATTTCCATGCGTGTGTATTAAGCCATTAACTTTTGAAGTAGTCTTTATAATAACTGAGAAAAAAGACCGGTTTTGTAACGTGGTCAGATGTGATCAGATCTCTGTCTCATGTGTGGACACATGTGACCCACCTTCTTCCATAATGCTCCTGTATTCTGTTATGCTGCATGTCCTTCCAGAAGAGTGTGTCGTCATGTATCTGACTTAAACAGTCCCACGTATTTTCACAAATAAATAGATTTAGTCCTCCCATTACTGTGGATCCTAAAATACCCTGCCACATCAATCAATAGTTAATCATGTAGTTTCTGTCCTAGTAATTTATCTACACAAACACTGCAATTATATATTTAAACACTAGGACACCTATCATTTGGATTCTATAACTTGAGTTGCTGTTTATTAGAGAAAAAAATTATTTTAATTTCTATTTATAACTGGATGGGACATTTAATAGGCCATTTGAGAATGAGAGACGATGAGGAAAAACGAGGCCTTATCATGTTTCAACAGCTTTACCCTAATCTTTGAATCTTTACAAAGGATTTTAGCCACCTGCAAAAGAAATAGTTTTCCTTCAGAATAGTCTTTTTTGTTTATGTGCCTAATGCGTGGTTCGCATTTTTGCCAAAATGCCTAAATCAGTTATGGAAGGAAAAAAACAATATTTTGGAACCGATTTGACAGTTAATTTTTGCATGCCTTGTTCATTAGGTTTAACTGTAGACTTTATTTTAATAAGATAAAGTAAGACATAAGGTATCTGAGTTCCTTTTTGGATCTGTATGGATGTATATACATTATGTATATACATATATACTGTATGTACATTCAGTATGTACATACATACTGAAAGTGCTTTAAATTTTTATTTCATTTTTTCAGAGAAACATTGAGAAAAGTATTTAATTTTACATAACCGGTTATCAGTTACTATTCAAAATGAGAATACGGATTTTTTCTAAAAATTTTAAATAAAATTTGCTTTCAGTGTTACTTGATTTTCCTATGTAGTAGATGCTTAATTAGTATTTTATCAGTCACTACGACATCAGTACTGACTTGCTTTACTGGAAACTCCGTGTTAGGGTTTGTGGTTGAAATTGGTGATGTAGAAGGTAATGGTGTATTGCAAGAAAATAACTGTACATGGAAAGGGGAACAAATATTTGAGAGGTACCTACTATGCGTTATCCACTTTATATATGAGATCTGACTTAAAGTCCACTTTAGCCCTCCACCTAGAAGTAGATATTATCAGTTGTCATGTTACTGATACATTCATTTTACTCTTTTTAAACAACTGAGATATTTCAAACATATGGGAAAGTGCAGAAAGCAATATAGAGTCATACATATAGCCATTGCCCAGAAGTAATTGATTTTAACCATCTCAACAAAAGGCACATTTGCTGCGGATGACTTCTAGAAATATATAAAATATTATGGATATACCCCTACATATTCAAGCTGAGGAAAAATAAGTTGAGAAAGAGATGAAATAACTTGCACAAATTCACTAGTACATAGAGCTGAGATTGGATCCACTACGAATGGGCTCAGGAGCTCATGTTCCCTCCCTCTATTTTGCAGACTTTCTCTGTCCTCCCTATTAGACTCACAGCCCCGCTAGAAACCTACTTTGTAGAGCCATTCCATGGCGGGGGAGGTGATTGAGCCTTTTACTTTTGTGGTACCATATCAGTTTCCAATTAATTTTGGCACTTAATGAAGTATTATATGTTCACCTGTTCAATTATTTTCTGTACCACATCAAGAGAACAAGGTAATTTAGTTATATTAGCTTCATTTACTTCAACTTAATATAATTACTGCAGTGCGCAAATGCAGGTACATACAGGAGTGCACAAAAATGACAAATGTAGAGTGTAACAAAGAAGTAATCCTGCATTTCTAAATGGTTTAAATTCTGGGCTTGGGCATATATTCTTTGAATGGAATCTTTTTTTAGGTTAAGAAACCATTTTTAGTTAGTTTTCTTTCTTTTCCACAGTTGTTATTTAGGTCCCTAGAATCATCTGTAAAGTGGGGATCATCATATTTATTTCATGGGACTCGTATAAAGAACCGAGTTGATGCCCGTGAAGGCATTTGACAGAGTGACTGGCACGAAGGAGCTAGTCTGTACTTATTCGCTCTGGTCACTTGGAAAACAAAAAGCTATTTTGCATGTGGTGGCAGGGGGAAGCAGTTGGGAAGCAGCCAATATATGAAATATTTCTTTTTTTTTTATTAAAGATTTTATTTATTTGACAGAGAGAGAGCGAGTGAGGGAATACGCAGGGAGAGGGGCAGAGGGAGAAGCAGGCTTCCCGCTGAGCAAGGAGCCCGACATGGGGCTCAATCCCAGGACCCCAAGATCATGACCTGAGCCAAAGGCAGACACTTAATGACTGAGCCACCCAGGCGCCCCTGAAATATTTCTAAAATGATTTTATTTGACTTAGTTCAACCAGCTGCTATTTAAAAAGTCATTTGGCATGTGGAAACCTATCTTAAGAGGGTACTTACTTCATAACTGATTTAGAGGAGAGAGAGAGAAAAAAAAATCGATTGACTTTACTTATAAAGGTGTCTCATTTTTGTGGGCATATGAGAGACCAAAGAGATAAACAAGTATTTGAAAAATTATCTTCTTGCTACACAGGCAGTACTAACCAATTAAAATGTTATTGTTATTTTATTAAAGCAATGCTGTTTTATAATTTCATTATCTCTAGAGAAATACCCGGGACTTTATTAAACAAATACTTTTAAAAAGTGGAACTCTTGGTTACTGTTATCACCACTATATATGTTAGAAAACAACTGCATGGGGAAAGAAGAGTTGGTGGGTTATTAAAATATAAAGAAATAAGGAGAAAACAAAATTCTATGATATTGTCAAGTTTCCCTTGAGACCCAACTATGACACAATTCTTTCCTTTTAAGATTTCTTTCCCACTAATGCGTCATTTTGAGCCCTTTTTTATGTAGGCACATAGAAATGAATAAAAATTTATTCCTACTGCTAAGACACCCCAAATCTTATTAATGTAATTGTTTAAAGTCTTGAAGCAATGAAGGATAAAAAGAATACTGGAACTCCACATACTTGCTTTCATTAAAATAACAAATATATCCGACTCTTCTACCAAACAACTCCATATTTTCCAGGCAAGGTTCCTTAAGATATGAACTTTAAATGTTATGTGCTTCTCCCTAGAAGTATGGAGGTCTGAAAAACAAAATAATTCCATTTACTAACTAAAATTGCATTTAATTAAAGAATAGTTCTGACATATCAAGAGATTAATTAATATTGCTTTTGTAAGAAACAAAAAAGCCTAAATAAGTAGAAGCCCCGGGAGGAGAACAGTATTGCAGAGTGAGCAGCAGCAATAGTTCTTATTAATATTAAAATAAAGAAATGGGCTTGGATTGGAAAACAGCCCCCAGCTTATTTACCAGAGGACTTTGTCGTTTTTCTCCTTTTTTGACTCATCTCAGTTGGAAAGCACAGATGTTCTCTACATCTGTCTCTCTCCCACTCACTCTTAAATTTTACTTACCAGCTGAACCATCAATCCTAATACATCCAAAAATATTTTATCATGGTGATAATTCAACTGTTTTATTTGAATGCATACAAATTTCCTGAAACCGTGGATATCCCAATCCTATTTTGAAAGCTCTCTGAAGACTTCTTGGGAAAAAATAGATTATGCCCGTGATTACATTTCTTTAAAAAGTTTATTCTTCTGCTAAATATGTATCTGGTTATTTGTTATAAAATTAACACATATCTTGGCAGTAAGTAAGTGTTTGCTAAGCAGTGTGCGCAGCTATGCGCCTGCTTATGCCATTACCCATTTTATTAAAAAACTACAAAACGTAGCAAAAAGAAGAGATGTTCCTGGTAATGGTATTTCAAATGCATATTTAAACAGCTTATCTACTCTAAATTCATTTCTGATAAACGCAATAGCTGCATTCCAAGTCTTGCAAGATGTACATCTCTTCACTGTTTCCTCCCCCAACCACCACCTCCTCCCACCCCCCGCCGGCTCGCATCAGCTGAATAGCTCGAATTATTTGGTATTGGTAGAGCATGAAAATGTGAGATTAAAAAGAGGAAATGAAAGCTATAGACTCAGTGGCCTCCAGGCCTTAAAAATTGTAGCGCTTTTGAATCTATTATATTTTACCTTGCTTCAACTGTTAAATATTATTACTTTTTTTGCTTTTACTGGTATCATAAGATCTGTGTGAGATATTTAAAACATCAGAGAACTAGGGGCACTCGGAGGCAGGTCTAAATAATTAGCTCAAGAATCCTTGCCACAGAAGGGCAAGGGCAGTGTGGGCAGAAGAGCGATGCCCCCTATGTGTCCCCAAGTGGGTGTGTGACATACAGAGGCAGAGAGCAGGAGCAAGTGGAGAGTGGCATGGAGGACCTTGCAGTAGTTCTCTAAAGGGCCTGTCTTGGCAGGCTTCCTTTCTTAGCAGCTCCTGTACCGCCTGCCATCCCATAGAGCAGAGGGAAGAGGAAATGAACATTAGTTGTTGCAGATTCTCATTGACCTTGCAATGCTAGGAGGCAGATAATTCTCCTCTGGAGTTGAGCAACTCACCAGGTTTCACTTGTTCAATGATAGCTTTATTTTTTATTTAAGATTTTATTTATTTATTTTAAAAAGAGAGAGAGTGAGAGAGGGAGCGCAAATTGGGAAGGGGCAAAGGCAGAGGGAGAAACAGGCTATAGGCTTGTTTAGGGAGCCTAAGGTGGGGCTCCATTGCAGGACCCTGGGGTCATGAACTGAGCTGAAGTGAGACGCTTAACCGACTTACCGAGTCACCCAGGTGCCCCTCAAAGACTTAGAGTCAAGTTCATAGCCAGAGTCTAATTCTTCAAGACATGCCTTTTCCATGTTAGTCTCATTTCTGGCACTTTTTCTTGGTGCCTCCCCTTCCTGATCTGCCTTTTAAAAATTTTTTAGCTTATGAATCCTTAAAAACTGTGTTAAACTCTTTCTATGAAATAAGAATGTGTATAGTTAAATAGACAAATAACTGGGAAGGGGATGTAGGTGATAGCATCACTTTAGCCATAAGGAAGCTAAATTTAAGCAGCTTGCCCAACGTCAGACGGTGAATTTCTTGTGCGGGAGGCATGCAAGCCTGGCTCCTGACCCTCTCTACATCTTGCCATCATATTTACTCATTTTCTCTTGGTCTTCGCTTAACTGAGTATGCATGAAAATTTTAAATAACAAGTTACGGGCATATGGTTCTCCAGCTATAAAATGGGGATTAAAATAATCTCTGTCTCCTAACGGTATTGTAAGCGTTAACTGAAATAAGACATTTGTATAAAGCATACAGTAGAGCACATCATAATATTTCATTGTTAGTTATTATTAATTTGTTAATAATTGAAGATTAATTTAAAGTATTTTAAGGAAAACATCTGTGGCAACTATAATGAAAAGTTTACAGCTATTAGTGAACAAATAATTATGATGATCATTCAAATATTTGAAAGCCTTTTTCAGTTTCTGAAAAGCAACCATGAAAAGTCTACTCTGACATTATATAGTGACAGAGAAAAGACTGAGGAAGGTAAAGATAGGAAACGAGAAGTGGGGAGAAAATGAATCAAATAATATGGTTTCCTAGGTAACACTGCTTTCGGAATCCCAGAGGTGGCACGTGAATTACAGAGCCCACAACCAAATCACATCCATGAAACCATATGAGGTAAATTTTAACAGGGTACCAATTGTCTCTACTCCAAATCAAACAGTGGACTCCAGAAAAAAATATATCATGATCATGGTCATAATTGAAAGGAATAGGAAATAGTTGATCATTTTTTTTTTTTCAGGCTTGCTTTTGTGGATTGGTGAAAGGCATTTGAAAAAGCTTAAACTCTTTTGCCTGTATTTCAAAGTAACTTAGATGGTATTTAGATGGCAACCTCGTTTTTTTTTTTTAGATGGCAACCTCGTTTTAAAGAGAATTATATTCTCACAGAACCCAGGAGAATCAAGCAGTTGGCATAGCAGGTTATTTGAATTTGATCTGCATTGACATCAGGAGGCTGGGAATGCCCAAGGCAATCCTGCTTTCTGCTTCTTTGTGGACTCCTTTGACAATAGTGAGAATGTCTGAGTGTTATTCATTTTCTGACAGTTTTAGCTCTGATCTGCAAAAATAAAAGCACTTAGAAACTTTACCTTCTTGGTCTTCAGTCAGGACATTTCTTCTAGAACATTTGTTCTGCAGTAAGATTGTATATAGCTGTACAATAAATATATATACCTATATAACAAATCCAAAAATCTATGCCTACAAAGTTTGGTAGAAGTCTTGCTTCAAGGCAAGAAGAGAAGGTTGGAAAGAGAGGTTGTTTTGTAAAGCCTTACTGGTAGGGACTTAAAAAAATTAAGCTAGCCTTTTATGTCCAAATATAAATGTTAGTTTCCTGCGTGTATCTTTTTAAAAAACTTTCAGTGTGGGTAGATAGGCAGGGCCAGATGTCTCTGTCTTAATTATTCATACTCTTTAATAAATAGCAATGACATACAGTGAAAATAAAGCCCAGATGGGTGCCACATTGCACAAATCATTGGATGTACTATAGAGTCATTCCTGAGTTTCCTGAATACTAATAGATAATACAGATCATCTTTTTATCTATTCATCAATCAAATGACAAGTATCTACTGTGTCTTCTATGAACAAAGCACTATGCTACTGACCAGGTGGATTATAAAAACACTTTGCCATAACATCATTTGCTTTTATATTTCTATTATCCTCAGACTCTAGGCTTCCCTGGGTTTCTAGCAGTTATTTTTAAGAGTGATCCAAAAGTAGAGCTGAGTTTGCTGTGGTGGCTACTTAACTAGCCTGCTTACTAGCTTGAGTCTCATGTGTCACGGTGGATATTACTGGTTGTCAAGCAGTGGTTGATGAATCAGGGAACCAAGGAATTTCAGAACTCAGAGAAATTCATAGCTGACTCAAGTTATATTTTATTGAAGAGAAAATGTGAAATAAATGATTAAGTGATTTCACCAAGGCAAGGCATCTCGTGTCAAAATGAGGCTTCAACTATAGGCTGCTGACAGATCTGTTTTTTTTCTAGTGCTACTGTATCACAGAAATATGTGGGATCAAACGTGCCATCATGGAAATGGGGGCACAGTATCTTGGGTTTGCTGCTGCAGTTGAATAAGGATGGGAAGGAAAAAGGAAGGGGCACAAATATCACCAGTGTACCTAGTTCATTTATTTGTTCTGGAATGATGACAGGAATGTGGAAAATAAGAAAATAAGATCTGGCTCCACAAATCTTAATGGGTTTTCTGACTGGTGTAGGATTACCTAGACTCTCTCTCAAAGTACAGAACCCCATAGTCATAGAGTCTTGAAATACAGGGATGTCGTTTTCCTAGATATAATATGTATAGGACCAGTCTGGGAAAATAAAGATATGCTAATTGGTTGGCTTTAGACAGCCACAGTACATTACATGTGAGGCATAAAAATGAAAACATTATTTATCAGATACTTAATCACTAGTTAGTACTGGTATTAAGATAAATACATTTTGCTTGGAGTATACAGGTGGTAAACCCTTGGAGAACCATAGCTTTGACTTGCCTTCTAAGAATATTCCAGTCATGGGGAAGCCTGGGTACCAGTGGCATTATCCAGAGATGTTTGACATAGTTGGAATTCTTTATAGTTGATGCTACCGGGAAGAAGGGCACAACCAGGAGAGACAGCAGAGCTGTGTCAAGAGTGCCCCATAAGGGAAAGAGGCCCAAGTAAAAACCAGGATGTGCTTGTCCCTAACCCCCAATAAACTGTGTCCTTCCTGTTGAAATGTAGCTACATTACCGCTTGAACAGAAACGATAATACTCTTTGCCACTTTGGTTCAATTTCAGTGTTTATACTGCGAATGTTTGCCCACCTAGTTAATGATCATTAACGTTAGCCTTAATAAGGAAGAAGAGATTATGGTCCTTTCTAGTAAATATGAGTTAGTCTTAGAGACAAAGGGAGGTGCGGGTGTGTTACTAAACACTAATTTGCATCCTGAGTCTAGTGTGGGGGAGACAGTTGCCACTGTTGCCAGGCAACCAGCCTTAACAGAACATACATACTGGTGAACTTTATGTATGGTCATTTTGACACCAACTAAAATGCACTTTCCACCACCTCTTTTGGTCCCTGGCTGCTATCAGTCACTTAAACAAAAGAAACCAGGAAGAGTATCCCTTCGGCAACTCTGCTGCTCTAGGCAGGACCTTGAGAATAGTAAAAGACTAAAAATTATGGGTATTTTTATCTATTGACTTTTGAGAAGGGAATGGACTCAAGGTAAAATGTGAGATGCTCACATATTTTCTATTTAAAAGATTTTAAAAATGACTTCTAAGTATATATATTTCTGTGTAAATAATGATTGAATTCATATGGGATATAGCAAAATATGGGGTTTTATTAATGATGAGCATAAGATGGTAATTGCCGTTTGAAAGATGTCTCTGCTGATGATCATTAAACAAGAGTCAGAAAAGTTTGCCCTGTTATGATAATGATTTATGCACACTTTTATAACCTGGTCTTATTACCTAGTATACCATAATACCTTACTTGGGTCTGTTTCAACTAAAAAAAAAAGAGAGAGAGAAAGGACTTAATTTTTTTTCTTTTGATTTGATATTTTAAAATTTATTTTGAATAGTTTATGAAAAATCTTGAATTTTTCGGAGCATATTCCCCAATTACTACAAAGATGATTTTTGTCTCAAAAAAAAAAAAAAAAAAAGATGATTTTTGTCTCAGTATATTGGAAATGACAAAATCACTTTTTACAGAGCTGATCATTGTAGCAGGGGTCATTTTAAAGAGAGTATTTTAAAGAACAATGCCAAAATAAATGGTCCCTCTCTTTTCCCTTAACATTCATTCCCTAGAAAGTAGACAGTACAGACCATAGTTGAACCAGCATGTTTCAATAAACACATAATTACTGAAGCAATTTTCCAAAATTATTTTTTAAGGAGTTAAAATTTGTAATGGTAGAGAATAGAAGAAGCTTCAAATAGATCCAGCTATGTAGAAATATCTATCATTTGTTAATTAGCACCCCGGAGAGAGTCTGAATAGTAAGGGGATATTAGAGACTAAAAGTTTGCTGTTTTAAGTCTGATGCATGGACTGAAAACATGAGAGTTGCAGTCTTTTTTTGTGTATCGTTGTTTTTCCTGTGAAGTCTATCTCATATGCACAGAGTATAAAGAGAATCATGCCCACAAAGTAAGGAATAGTTTTGACGAAAAGGGCATATTAATGGTGACATTGATGGGAACCCCACCAGAACCATGGGCTTTACTTCCAAAAAAAAGTCAAATCCTACAATCTCAACGTTGGGGAAGACGACAGTATTTTGGCCAGGGAGTTTCGTACTCCTTGAGACAGCCTTTCCCCACCATCCACCCAGAGGTACCTACAAGCAGAGAAGAGGGGCCAGAGATTTTAGGGAGATTTACATTTGTAGCATTTGCAGGCCTAATTCAATCCCATTTTAGAGATGAAGCAGGTGGGGCTCAGCGTGTCTAATGATGTATATAGAGACACACAGCTAGATGGTGCCAAACCCAGACTAGACTTCCTGATTCATATTTTTGTTTTGTTTTGTTTTGTTTTGTGGGAGGGCGGGGGTTGCTGATATTGTATTACTTCTCAATTAACGGAAAGTATAACTTCCCAGTTGAACAAGTAGGACTCATGAAACACAGTCAGAAAACATTTGTCTTTTCCTCCACTGCCTTTAAAACCCAACAGAGAAGTGGTACTCAAAATGCCTACAACTCTCTCAAGAGAAATTCTCCCTTGAATTTCTTGTTTCTTCTTTATTGGTCCTTTGGGCCTCTTTTAGAAACTGCGTGTGGGATGTCAGTCAGCTAAGGATCAGAAAAGCTGCACCTTCGCAAGTTCTACAAGATCATGTAGCAACTCCAGGGTGTAGGATTATTTGCCTTCTATTGCTTTGTCTTTAGCTCTTTTAACAAGATTTTATGTATTTATTTGAGAGAAAGTATGTGAGCACGAGTGGGGGAAGGTGGAGAGGGAGAGGCAGACTCCCCGCTGAGCAGGGAGCCTGATGCAGGGCTCGATTCCAGGACTCTGAGATCATGACCTGAGCCGAAATCAAGAGTCAGACGCTTAACCTACTGAACCACCGAGGTGCCCCATGTCTTTCACTTTTTTTAGGACCTCTGGTGAAATGGAAGAGAAAGAGCTCCCGCAATCACCTTGGTACACAGTCATTGAGTTCAGGGGTACCATGTGCATGGTGCTTCCTGGTCATTGCTATCTTGATTACTCCGCAAACACTAAAGCATGGAAGCCTTGACTTTAAGTTCATTTCAAGGGAGGAGAGTGATACAAACTATTTTAGTCGGAGCAATTTGCTTATAAAGAAGTGGACTCCCTAAAGGCAGGGACCACTTTGCCATGTTAAATAATATTATCTCTCTGGCACACGGTAGGGTCTCAATAAGTGAATGAATGAACAGAGATAAAATTAGGTCAAGGAAAAAGATTTTTTGGAAGTATACAAAATTATTTGAATGAAACCACATGCCGATAAGTATGCCTAGCTTCGTAAGGTGCCCCATCGTAGCATGTTGGTGCCGCTGACTTCGCTGCTGGTGAATCTCAGTGACCCAACATGGCTCGGCACCATGACAGTGCATCTACAGTGCCCATCGTGAATGAAAAAAAAAGAAAAGTTCTTGAATAACCTAGATGGGACCAGAACCTAGGTGTTGGGTGAACGTGGGAAATAAAATAAGGGAGGTCATCTGTGACACTGCAAATGTTTCTCTTAGGCCATTCAGAGAACATAGGGAAGCGTTATCTCCCTGTTAACACTATACATCCCGAAAGGACAGTTTTTTCAAAGAGATATGCATATTTTCCATGTCCCTGAACAATAATGTTGCTGAAAGCAGCATCATTTTCTCTTATGTAAATTATCTCATCCTTTTTGATAACTTTGCAAATTTAAAAACATCACTGAATAGTTAAATAAAAAATCTCATAGAATATTCGTAGACAAATATCTTGGAAAATTTCCCCTTTAATGAAGTTATGGAAGTGTTCACACTTCTAAAAATCTTCACTATTGAAAAAACAGAATTAAAAACACAGCTTCCAAAAATGTCCCCTGTGAGTAGGAGGACCATTTTGTTTGCCACAAGATATTAGTGAAGTATTTAGAGAAAAAGACAAGATAATCCATAGCAGCAGAAATCAGAAATTAATTTGCATACCCTCCTACCCCAGTCTGCATTTATAGGATCTGTGCCATGGTTATTCTATTAGAAAGTATTTTTATGAGTTCATTGGTGCTTTGATTAAAATTACGGCTGGATAAACTACTACTCTTCATGAGGTTATAGAATTGTATCAGTTTTCTGACAGTAAGAAAAGGAGAAGCAGCTGGAAGTGCCAGAGAGCCCAACAACCTGATGCAGAAATACTTTTATTTTCCTACCCAGCATAACACATTCACACACAGATATGTAAATTTAACAGAGACAAAAGTTTCACCAAGTTGTACTTATTCTTATTAAAGGTAGGTCAGTTGTGAATCTAATATATTAGTTTTAAAATTTGTCACAGGCCATGCCATTTGTTACACAACTTTCCTGTTGGCCAGGAGCCCACACTGCAATATGTTGATCCAAGGTAAAAATCCCAACGGGGGATCTGAAAACACAATCAAGGGTGGAAGAGTTAATAAACAGGAAGTTGTATTATTTCATCTCTCTTCTGAGGACAGATCAAAGGGAACGAGTCAAAAACGTACTTAGGTATTGATCTGGAATCATTTAGACTTAGCCGTAGCGGGTGAGGGCAGAGTATGTTCTTATTAGCACAATATCTGCCTAAAAGTTGTTGTGGAGTGGGTCTTCCTGCCCTAGCAGTGCTTTGGAATCACCTGGGGAATGTAGGAAGATGAAGAAATCCAGGCCTGTTGAATTAGAATCTCTGAACAGCAGGCCTGGGCATCAGTATTTTAAGGAAGCTCCCCAGGAAACTCTAATAGGCAATTAGGGTTCAAACCATCACCCGTTATTCTGAGCCCATGGTTTTGTCTTGTTGAATGTTTTTGTCATTCTGTCAGTTCTTTTTTACGTGGTATTTTTTGAGATGGTTCATGTCCATCACCCAAGAGCGAGAAGTATTTAAAAATTACTGAGGTTAGAGTAAATAATTATGCATTGTTAAACCTTACATTTTAAGATACTTGTTACTAAAGTATTAGAGCTGTAGTTTATTTAAAATCCTATAAAGAATCCATTGAGCAAGGTTATATGTTAAGTACTGTTTTGCTAGTTGAATATGGCTCAGGAGAAAGTTAATTAACTGATTACATAGAATGGATAGTTTGGAGTGCTTATATTTATTCAAATAATATACTTTAATAATCCTCAGATATGTCATCAATTATCTTTCAAAATCAAAAATGAATTCTGTAACTTTGCCATAGATTTTAGTTAAAATTGTTACACAAACATACATATTTTACCTTTTAATCTCTTTGGTATGTAATGACTGAACTGTTTTCCACAGTATCTTGAACATTGAGTAAACTAATTTAGAGTTTTAAACTATTAGCAAATAGAAGATCTTTCTGTACCCAATTTAATACGATAAAATGATTTGTAGTTAGCATAGCCATTTTTCACATATAAACAGACACTTAAGTTCTTAAAAACAGGTTGTTCTTTTAGGTAATTTCAACACTGCCTCTGCAATCTTTTCCCCAAACTTAGTTTAGATGTTTTTAATCTGAGAAAAAGTCTGGTTATAAACCTCAGCTCTGTGCTTACAAAGATTGTTTCCATTTCTAATTAGATACCCCTCTGGCAAAAATTACTAATGCCTAAAAGAAAATAAGATATGGATATTCCCATATGATAATTACTAATGGTCTCAACTAAATCCAGTTTTTTAAATTTGTTAAGTGGTAAGCATACTTTTTCCTTAACATTTTTATAACATCAATAATCTGTCTCTTTGTTTTTGCTTTTCAAGAATAAAATATACTGAGTAATATGAATAGAGTAAAATCAATTTAATAGCCACTGTTGCTCAGTGAAACAAGCAAGTTATAGGAATGTTTATCTTAATATCACTATCGAGTTCTTTTTTTCTCAAGCAGAATTAATATTCTCAATTTAATTTTCTGTAGGTGGTTTTTACAGCTGCCTTAGAATATTCCCTGTCAATTGTGAATAGAAATTCAAATTAGTGAATTCAATAATAGCAAAATGTTTGTGTTCCCTAGATTGTTTTTATAGACTGATGGTCCTATTATTCTTTTTCATGTGTTACTCTTACTTCTGAATATTTCTCTATAGACCATTGAAACCTATTGTGAGATTTAATTCAATTACCTTTTAAAATGATCTATTGTTAAAAAAAAAAAAAATAAATAAAAAAAAATAAAATGATCTATTGTTACATGTTGTAATGCCATTAAGAAGTGTAGTTTGCAAGCAATATTTCAAAGTTTTGTCTATTTGAAATGGAGTACAGGATATTTGTTTTGTAGTTATAGGCTACATAGATTCTATATAAAATATCCTCCTTTTCCAACATGAAACTGATGTTGAGTTGAAGTTGAGTTGAGTTATGGGAGTGAGGGGAGATGGACATTTGACCACATGCAATGTGGTTTTCCAAAGTGCGTAACACAAAACTATATTTTAAGCAAATGCAATGCCAAATGGGCAATGCTGTATAAAAGATTGTGTTATACATGAATTTGCCAACCTAAGATAATCCCATCTCATCTCAGACTTACATAAAAGTGCCAGAGGAGAATAACTCCAATGGGGGTAAATTTGAACACATTCGGCAAAATAGCCAAAATTTAAGGCCCTCAGAGACAATATACATATGCTTGCATTTTGCTAATGATGTGTTTCTAGGCATTCACCAGGCCTATTATAATCAGTTAGCATTTGTATTTTATTTTATTTTATTTTATTTTATTTTATTTTATTTTATTTTATTTTATTTTATTTTATTTTATTTTATTTTTGAGAGAGAGAGGATGGAGGGAGAGGTGGAGGGAGAGAATCTTAAGCAGGCTCCATGCTGGGTGTGAAGCTTGATGCAGGGCTCTATCTCACAACTCATGAAATCATGACCTGAGCAGAAAACAAGAGTTGAATGCTTAACTGACTGAGCCACCCAGGCACCTCCAGTTAACATTAAAAAAATATATATATGTTACTGAAATAAAACGTACATAAAAGCATCTAGTTTAATGAATGGCCACAAAATTAACATATTTATGTAACCATCTTCCAGATCAGAAAATAGAATATTATCAAGTCTTCCAAAAATCCCTGGTACCATACTCCGATCACCAACCCTCCCACTCTAGCCCGCAAGGGTAACCAAAATCCTGGCTTCTATCACATTAGATTGAGTTTTGTTTTGTTTCATTTTTTAAAAACAATTATGTGTTCTTGAATCAAGTGTTGCCTTTTTTCTAAGATGTTTTATCATAGCCAGAAATAGAACTCAGATTTTAATTTCACCATTTTCTCCATAAAATGGAGGGAAGGAAGTTTGGATAGATTGCTAGAGAGAAACTCCTACTTCTCATTCATTCCCTACACGATGACATACATAACCAAGGCTTTAAGAGCCTAAGAGCCTTGCTTTGTGTCTTTTGGTGAGGTGCTTGGTGGAGTAGAAAACATCTACTTTTTGTTCCTTACACATTTGTTGTAGAACTTTATTTCGTATGTTTTTTTTTTTAAGATTTTATTTATTTATTTGACAGAGAGAGATCGCAAGTAGACAGAGAGGCAGGCAAAGAGAGAGGGGGAAGCACACTCCCCACTGAGCAGAGAACCCGATGTGGGGCTCGATCCCAGGACCCTGAGATCATGACCTGAGCCGAAGGCAGAGGCTTGAACCCAGTGAGCCACCCAGTCACCCCTATTTTGTATGGTTTTAATGTTAAAATGGAAACAGACAAATATAAGGGGAAGAAGAGAGTTTTTAAAGGACCTCCTGCCCTGTAATTTCCTTTTGGGCCTGGGTGGCCAGTGGGAACACCCTAGAAGCCTGGGGACATTGAGGCATATGGCAGTCAGCAACCTCCGCCCCGCAGCAGTTGTGTCTGCAAATCTTAGATTCTGACAGTCAAAAAAAGCATTCTGTCGAAAAAGCAATGTGTGGGAGGCTAACCCAACCTTGTTTGTCTCTTTAAAAAGAGGGAGACATGAGTAGACCTTAGATATAAAATAGAAAACTGAGAAATCTTAGCTCCTCTAAGACATCTTCTGCAAACTCCTTGAACTTAATTCTAATTAACATCTTGGTTAGAATTCAAGTTAGGGCTCCTACTTTGCAAGGCTAATTTTCAGTTTAAGATGGCAGAAGTAAAAATTCTTGGGGTGCTCCACACCAAGGATGAAAGTAAGGCTACAGATTTGCCATACTCAAGATGAGTTGTGGAATAAAACTAGATTAAACTTTATAATTTCCTACTTAAAGTAGGGCCAGTATTTAGCCATAGTTTTTAGCCTTATTTTGGATTAGAGACCCCTTTGAGAATCTGATTAAATCTATAGGCCTTCTCTGAAAGTCAGAGCCATACACACCTTAGCTACTGGCTTCGTCAAGGTCATAGTCCCTCTTAAACTAATCCATGAACCCCTCTGAGGATCCCTAAACCAATCTTCTAGTTCTTACTCTGAATTCCAAAATCTGGAAGTCCACCAGTGGAAACAATCCGGTAGTGATGGAGGTTTGTGTCTTCTTATATTTCTCTATGGCAGGAGCCTTCGTTGTTCACCCCTTGCTCAGTTTCATCCTCTCCCTTTATGACCTGAAGATTATTTTATTTTTTTCTTATTACTAAACCAAAATTATCTTGCTTCAAGTTGGTTTCTTTTTTATTAAACAGAAGTACATTTCTTGGGGAAAAAAATCATTAACACTTTTCTAGTAGAAAGAAAAAGGAAACACACCCTGTTGCTATACTTGAGAGCAGGAATTAAATCAATCTTCTGTTACTTCTCAATTTTGAACTTAAATACCAGACATCAATAACCCTCCCCCCTTTTACCCTAAAACTCTCAATGGCTGCAGTTACTATTATTTTGGCTACTCACTGGACATGACAGGATAGGCTAGATTATTCTGCAGTAACCTAAAATGTCGATAGTTCAATACAACAGTAGTTTAGTTCTTACCCTTCCTACATATCCAAGATAGATTGGCAAGGTGGCTCTGCTTTGTAGCCAGTCTGGGACCCAGGGTGGCTGATGCTTCTTCTCAATACAGACTTCCACAGTTACCTTAACAGGGAAGAAGAACGTAGTGTATCAGGCATAGGATCTTAAAACCTTCACCCAGAAGTGACACATATTACTTTTGCTTAAATCCATTGGTCATAGTACTTTTGCTTAAATCCATTTATGTCACATGACCATGCCTGACATAAAAGAGGAGGAGAGGAAAAAAAAAAAAAAAGAGGAGGAGAGGGTAAGGGCAATCCTATCATGTGTCCAGAAAGAGAAGAACTAAGAATATTTTGTAGAGACATTTATCATAATTTTACTCTTTTCAGGACGCCCTCCAATTTTTCCTAACTTTTTGGAGATTTGGTTGCAGTTAAGTAGGAGAAAGGGGCTTAATTCATATTTTTGGTGAAAAAAATACTCCAGGGAACTATGTTATAAAATGAACCTGAACTTAAAATAAATAGGTACACGTTAGACTATAATAAACTCAAAAGAAATAAAATACAAGGAGGAATTTAAAAACAAAACTGAACAGAACACTAAATCATTCTTAATAGCATTATTTCACCCTGGGGTGACAGATAGTCTAGCCCTTATCACATCACATGCACTGTGATTTAAATTATGTAAGAACACGCCCCTCTCTGCTTGCCTTTAAAATTCTCAGTCAAGACCAACTTTAATGGAAAAATTAAATTAAGAATGATGCAATGTCCAGAATACATTCTGATTTATCTATAAATTCTAAGCTAAGCTCAATATAGAAACTGTCAAAGGAACAATTACAGGTTTGCTCTATTTTTTATTCAGCGGAACTGACTCCTGTTGTCCCACTTGGAGTGACATGTTGAAAGATGAGAAACTTGGCAAATCTTCTTGGTCATTTTCCTCTCACAACTGACTTTAGGGTGTCCTTAGTGGTCTGCACCGTTCTTTTGGCCTGGCCATTTGCTTGAGGGTGATAAGGAGTGATAGTGACAGGTTGGATGAGCTCTAGCTTCACAGATTTCTTAAACACATATGAAATCAATGCAGATCCATTGTCAGGAATAATAACATCTGGAAATTTGGACGTTGAAAAGCCCTAGCACAGAGCTCTTTTTGTGAAAGCAGAGGTATTTTAAGAAGGTAGCCACAAGAGGCATGAAATTCTTGTCCCTGCAAAATAAATAGGAATTCTGACCAAGTCTTCCTGACCATTTTCCAGAGAAAGGAAAGGTGTCATTGGCAGATTTGATGGAGTGGTCTGGCACTGGCTACAATCTACGTAGTACAACTAATTACAGGCCTCAGATAAAATTGTCAGTGCGTATTGCTTCATCAAAAATTCCTGGGTAGAGTGAGATTATCGTTGTAATACTTTGATGGATTATGTGACGTTTCTTTTCTGGCTACTGGAAACGAAGCAGAACTTCGATTAGAAATTGGGATCTTCCATTTTGGGAAGGCATTCTATAATTAAAAGTATGAGAGTAAATTAGTTTGCTGAGCAAGTTCGTGTGATACAACAAAAGATCTAGAACAGTCTTGAGAATATCCTCATTGAGAAAGTTTAAGAAAAAACAAGAGAGAGAAGACAAGGAAAAGAATTCAATGTGCACTTTCCACAAACAGTGGAACTGAACCACGTGTCCCATCACTGCCATGCATGGGTCCTGGGGAAGTACTCTCACCCTGTGACAACCAGCAGCAAAATGAGGAATGTTCTTAAGCAGTAAATTCCAAATTATTGGTAAGTAATCACTTGTCAGGAAAGAGGTTTAGCGTGAGGTCTATTTATATTCCAGATTAGGGACTATATCCTGTGGCCTCGGAAGAGTACTTGCAAGTTATGTCAGTGTGCCTGTGTTTCACAGATTTCTTGTATCAGAATCTAGTTTTAAACACAGCAGGGATGATCAGGCTCTTTGCAGAATTTGGTCCTTACTTTAAAAAGACTAAAGTTTTACCCTTTGGACTATTTTTAGACCAATTTTGGACTCATTTTTGTACTTTGAACTACTTTTGCCCCTAATCACTGTAACAAATACCATTTAATCTGTACATACCATACTCTAGACTTTCTTTGAAGCCATTCTTTATTTCTTTGCTTTTACATTCTCCTCTCCTTTTTTTTTTTTTCATGAAAAAAATAGAGTGGTTCAAACCAGATATGACTAGATTAAGGGTCATGAATGTATCTGTCTCTGAGAAGATGACCTATGCTCTTGTTCCTAGACTAAATGTACTCCCCTTCACAGTGTCTGGTGGGGTTGAGAGGCAGCTGGGGAGGAAGCTGCATGTGAGCATGAATATAATCCTTCTCCTACAATCTTTTAGTCTTTCTTGTCCGTACCTGTTGACAGCATTTCTAGTCAGAGTTCTTTCTGTTTCTTTTAAGCTGTTAACAAGCAGGAGTACTCAGTCTCTGCTAATTTTTTAATCAGTTTGTGAATTATTAGCCCCTTCATTAGGCCCAGTATGGCCAGCCTGCAGTCTTCAGCATACGTTTCAGGTAGGCCTTAGTGTGAAAATACGGAACCGGTTTACAATCTTAATTTTAAAGCATATGAAATGACAAGTTTTATGAATTGTGTTGAGAGACGTATCTGACCTGTCAAAACAATTCAGAAGATTCATATTTTGAAGGGGAAATTAAAAGTCAAGTTGACAGAAAGGTTATCTTCATGCATTTGCAGGAGATGAAGGGCACAGATAAGATGTCTTTGAAAGCTAATGAGAAAGCTGTTTGTCAGGCAAGCTGTTCTGGAGCAAAGTCAGCAAGTGAAATGGGTTGCTGCCTTTGGGGAAATGATATACAGTGTACAAAACCATCTTGGTTTAGGAGCCATGTTGACCGTGGCACATCTCTCTTCCAGCTTTTTGGCTCTCTCCTTGATTGTTTCCAGCACAAAATCAGGCTTAGTAAATGACAGATACTGTCCAGACTGGGCTTCCAGTCATGTGTGTTCTTGGTATGATTCTCAGTAATGAGCCCAATGTCACTGGATGCTTCAGTAAACAGGCATATTTACTTTAGGTTTGTACATACATACTCTTTGTAGTTTAACTGGCTAAACTTGAACAAAGTCTGCTTAACTTGAGCCTAAAAAAGTGTTGGGCTTTCAAAAACAGTATGCAGAATAAAAGAATACGCAAACATTAACCCTTCCCTTCTCCTTGCGTGTTTCCCTCGTTTCTGTGCTGTCTGACCTGTCTCTGGTAGGGGTACTTATGTCATATCCCTAGTTGTTATGTATGTGTTAAGCCATTTCCTTTTTTTTTTTTAATGATTTGTTATTTATTTATTTGACAGAGAGAAGGGGGGATGGGACAGAGGGAGAGGGAGAAGCAGACTCCCGACTGAGCGGGGAGTCTGACGAGGGGCTCGGTCCCAGGACCCTGAGATCATTTCCTGAGCTAAAATCAAGAGTCAGATGCTTAACCGACTGAGCCACTCAAGTGCCCCTAAACTAGGGGAATAAAGAATAAAGAAAGTTACAGTTGTTTAACCTTTTTTTTTTTTTTTTTATAAATACAAAGATGAAATCTGTATAATAAACAAATTATTTTGAACACAGAGTAGCCACCTCTGGAAGCTTGGCTACTAGGTGATGGGTTTAGGCCTATACCGTGTTATACGATTACCATAAAAATGAGGAAGGGGAGACAACATTCTGTGTGCTACTGGACAAAGGCCACAGTCAGAGCCAAACTGCATGTCACTTTATATCCTTCAGGCCGTTCTAACCATCTGCCTTTGGATGATGCTTTTTGTAGCTGTTGCTACTCTGGCAGTTGGGAAGGGAAAAGGGAATGAATAACGTGAGTTGGAGGAATGTGGAGGGATGTGAGTCTTAGGATGATCCTTGGGCTTTACAGAAGCCTTCAAAGCTATTTGTGCTGCTTTGTGGTGCTTTGAGCCCTGTGCCAGTTAATATTTCATCTTTCCTCCATTTTTATGTTCTAAAATATAGGAGATATTTTAAAAATTATTCCACTGACCTCCACCCCCAAATCTTTAACTCTGGCCAACCTTGTGCCCTTCTTTGAATCTTCATCTTCTTTTCCCCTTTGTAAGCAACACCAAACGAAAGCTTATATGCCAAGATAGACATGTAGAAAATCTTTTAAAATCGCCGTACAGGTTCACCTGCAAATAGGAAACATAAAGGCATTTCCATTTAGACTCTGATGAATGTAGGTTTTCATATTGAGGTCAGTTCACAGTTTGCTGGTATCATGACTAGGTTTTTGGTTCGTTTTGTTTTTTACTTAGCAGTAGAGCACCTTAGTCTGAAAGAAAGCATCTTTTTGGATATAGTATGAAATTTGATATACTCCTGTGAGGCACTGTTTCATCCTTTTAAATATGCCAGTTCACCCTGAAAGTGAGATCAACATTTCTAAATGTCAGAATCAAAGAAATATTAGAATGTAATCAAAACATTTTCTGAAAAATAAAAAAAAAAACCAAAAGCAAAAAACCAACTTCTCATTTTGCATTAGTAGATAAAAATAGCTCAAGGACTAGTATGTGGAAATGGAGGTATACTAAGTCATGAAACTCTGGATAAAGGATTCTATGGTCTGCTCGGGCTCATGGGAGTTTGCACTAAAGGGATTTTCACTGTGCATTCTGTAACATTCAGAACTAGTTCTTGGATCAACTCCCTGATGAGACTGTGGAAGGATTTTGTTTGTTTTGTTTGTTATTGTTACCAACAGTCTACAGAAGAATGAACAAATAGGAAAATAGTGCCCTCTATGAGTGGGAGTGCAGAATGCAAAGTTTTTTAAAATTTTATTTTATTTTGAGAGAGAATGCGTGTTCGAAAGAGGATGGACAGAGGGAGAGAGAGAATCTTAAGCAGGCCCCATGCCCAGTGCGATACCAAATGTAGGGCTCCATCTCATGACCCTGAGATCATGACCTGAGCCAAAATTAAGAGTTGGATGCTTAACCGACTGAGCCACCCAGGCACCCCTAGAATGCATCTTATTAGCAAGAATTGTTATATTGTAGGAATGGAAAAGAGCATAATTAGTGGCACAGGCCGCTATTAGCTAAAACAATAAGCTATGCTACTTTTTTTTTTTTTCTTATAAGCAGTTTGTTGGGGAAGAAAAATAAGATAAAGAAGAGACATATTCCCTCTCTCTATAACTGATGTTTCATGAAATCATGTTTTATTAAATTCTGACGCAGTGATACAGCTCAGTCACCTCAGAGAAGGATCTCTGACAAGTAGCGCTTAAAAAGGAGACAGCCCAAACCTTCTAGTATGTGGTTCCTAAGTGTGTTGATTCATACCAGGCTGACTAGAAAATCCACCTGGGGAGTTTATTTAAAATAGGAAGTCCAAGATCTCACCTCCAGAGACACTGATTCAATAGGTTTAGGTAGGTCCTAGGAGTATCCTGCTTTTACCAAGCGGCACAGGTAACCGTGACGCATCGCAGGCTTGGGAAGCCATGCCTTTGTGTGCCTCTGCCCTTTGTGTTGGTTCACCAGCCAGCACCAGAGCCCGCAGCTCTAGCTGGGCACCGTGTCCTCATTATGAATGGGGCCTCATCTGCTCTTCTCTCAAAAGTCCCATTTTCTCTTGGGACTCTTTCTTTTGCTTGGCTCTTGTCTGTCAAGAAAAGAATGGAAAAATCATTACTTCTGAAGGACCTGTTCCTTTGGCTTTTGATAACTGACAGAGTGAACAAATTTCTTCACTTGGTATGTCCTGTGCTTTCTACCAACCATTCCAGGACTGTCACTCACTAAAGCTCTGCCAAGCACATTTCCTGCTTCCCTGGTATGGAGGGCTCTCTGTGATCAGCGTATTGTCAAAGATGACATACCTATACAAAGCTGACACATGGATGAAAACCACTGATATTTGCCATTTATGATTTAAATATAACTTTTCCTAAAGCTATATAAAACGTGCTATTCATTGTACGCTGCATCTGATTTTGTGTGTTAGCTTGGATGCCATCTAAGTTGATCCTGCACCAAAATCTCATAAAAGGATCCTTCTACCATATTACAATGGCTCCTAGTAAGGGAAACCTCATAGTCATAAAGATAACTGTTAGCAAAGCCTTCGTTTCTCTCACAACTTATCAATGTCAGGCATGTCCCTGTCCTCTCTAACCGATGCTATTGGGAGACAGAGCACTGAAGCTCTGATTTAGAGTAGACAGAAGGTATAGAATCTAGGTCTCTTATAAAAGCATTATTATCAGCAGTCAACAAAACCTGTTAGAGTACAAAGAGAGATGATAAACAAAGGGTGGGATTTGTGATAATCTAAGTTGTTTAGAAAATTGAAAAAAATATCAAGTGAAAACTTTGCTTTACCTGTTCATTTTTCTGAAATAAGAAGGAATGTGCCTTTGCTTTGTTCACTTTCGCAATAGTGAGCGCCTTCTGTGTGCATTCCTCAGCTGCTTCCGGCTGCTTCATGTGCTTTGTTTGCTGGAGGGCTCAGCGCTGTTAGGGGCCTTAGAGGTCTTTACCCCCACCTCAGTGCTTTGTCAAGAGATCAGGTGTTCCCCTGAATTCATTTTAATCTTTTGCTTTCTCTGTTTTGTTTTTTAGGTAAGTACTTTTCGTTTTCCTCTTCCTTTATGCTGAAAGAAAACACACCTACCCGATGTAGAACAAATGGCTCCTAAACACCAAAACCAAAAGATAAAAAAAAAAAAGTGAATAGTAGAGTATGACACGCTACCTGCTACCGGTAAGAACATTAAGTGGCACTCAAACATGCTTCTTTTTTCTAAGGAAGGGGCACTGACAGTACAGGGAGATGGGGGATGGGGTTGTTGCTGTTGAGAGTAAGAAGATTATAAGGAATGCTCATGAAATATGTATTCTCACCCGCTTTTTGGGCAGATGAACAGCTCTGGTTCTGAGCTGGCTTGCCATTTTCTGGATTGGAAATGATTCACCTCAGTGCTGCTTTTAAATGTGTTCTGAAAATTGCAAATGTAAACAGATGTGGGCAATGCCTACAAGTTTTTGTCTGTCTCTCTGTCTGTCAGTTTGTTTCTAAAAGGGAGTCAAGAATAGAAAAGAAGTATTTTAACATTTATTTTTTTATTTGCACTGCCATGAGACTATCTACTTAAATGCTTCAGTAACATATGATCATGAATATATGTATAAACTTCATCCAGAAAAAAATACTTGAAGCTTTGAATGATAAATGTGTAGAATGTGGATGATGAGAGAAAAATACCAATCTACTCAAACATAGTTTCTAAAAAAAAACAAAAAAACCCCCAAAAACATAGTTTCTTTTCTTTTCTTTTCTTTTCTTTTTTTATGTCATCTATTGCAGGGACCCTGTCTCATTTTACATGTATAGCTTCTGGGTACATAGGAAATAACATAAAGATACAGTTGGATTTATAATGCTTCAATAGTATTTTGCCTGCACAGTCATTTTTTTATGAGGTTACATATTTCGGATTTAAATACGTATGATATCATATATATTTATATCAATGTCAGTGTAGCCCTTATAATTACATTTTATAACAGTTTAATATAAATTGAAATTTTCTATTCAATGTAAGTGAATAAATATGTTAATAGAAAGACATTAATACTTAGTACGAACAAATAGCAAAAATTCAAAGACTTTAGAGACTGCTGCCAATGACTAAAATATTTTCTCTACCAGTTATTACACTTACCGCATTGAGCTGCTGCTCATCTCTCTGCCTCTCCTTCACCTGGTTTTTGTCTGTGTTCAATTCTGACCCCATGTCCCACACAAAACTTTCCAACACATCCTGGCTTATCCCTGCCCTAAATTATTCTTCAAGAGAGTCTGTATAGGTTTGCTCAGGCCGCTCTAACAAATTACCACAGACTGATGGCTTAAACAGTAGGAATTTATTTCCTCATTGTGCTGGAGGCAGGAAGTCTGAGATCAAGATGTCAGCTTCTGAAGCCCGTGCTTAGCTTTGTAAATGGCTGTTTCCTCCCCATATCATCATGGTCTTTCCCTCTGTATGTGTCCTGATCTCCTCTTTTTAAAGGACACTAGTCCTATTCGAGTAGGGTACACACTAAAAACTTAATTTTAACTTAATACCTCCTGAAAGACGCTACCTACAAATGTCATCACATTCCAGGATACTAGGGCTTACGATTCCAACATAGGAATTTTCTTGTGAGAGTGAGGACACAGTTCATAACAATTCACATTACAGTTTCTCACTCAAGTTTTCTAATGATTCCATGTAAATTAGTTCTGTCTTCCCTACTTAGAACAAAAGTCTCAAAGGTAATTACTGATCATTTTTTAAATCTTACTTCATTCATAGTACCTAGAGGACGAGGCACATAATATTAAATATTTGACGTTTGGAAATGTTGGAAAGAACAGAGTAGGAGGACCAAGTAAGAGTCTTTTTGTCAGTTTGTGATGACTTCTGCTCCCTGGTCTTGATAGAAAGAAACCATACCGTCTCAGGGTCAGGCAGTGGGCAAATGCACAGTGTCTGTTTTATTCCTGGGAGCCCCATCAGCATTCTGGTCAGTAGAGGCAATCCCTGGGATGGAAATGCTGACTTCTGCAAATGGGTGAAAGTGTAAAGGATGTTGAACCTGGACACATACCACAGATGACCATTTAGGCTCATGGAAAATAATTACCTAATTAAGAGTCTTTGCAACTAGAGGCAGGTTTCTGGAGGGTAAAACTGTGAATACATTAATGGTTCCAAGGTAGTAAATTGAGTGTGCTGGAATGAAAGTAAGGTTTAGTTCTTGAAATCATACTTACGTTCTAAAATCCTGCTTAACTCTTCACTAATAATTCTAAATGTACACATACTAATTTATATGTCATGTGATTACCTTCTTAAATTCCCAACACTGAAACCATTGGCTCCATTTGGATACTTTAGTTTTTGTTATATTCCATAATTTCTAGAGCTGACATTCAAAAGTATTTTCAGTGCTTTAAAATAGAATCATCCTAAATTCAAATTATACACATGCTTATTTGATGTAGTTATAAACATGACTCCACGTTTTATAGAAAATCCTAAAAAACTACAAAACACACCGAACTTCAGCATAACCATGTTGCTTTCTCTTACTAGATGTGTTTCTTTGGACAAGTTACTAAGCTCAAGTGAGTTTAAGATTCTCCATCTGTAAAATGAGAATCAGAATACCTACTTTACTGGGAAGTAGCTGGTATTAAATTAAGATATGCAAAGCACTTAACCCAGTCCTTACAAAAGAGTTGAGCTCAACAAATGTTCCCTTTTAAAAATCACTTCTTCAGGCTGAATTTTGCCCAGTGGATTAGAATCTATCATAGAAAAGGGGTACAGATTTGATTGGTTGATTGATTCACTCATTCTCTCATTTTAATAGTATTTAGGTGTTAGTATCCACTCTAGATTTCATGCTAGATATTGAGTAAATAATAATGAGAAGAAACAGAGTCCCAGTTCTCACGGAGAGGTGGACATTAAAAGATCCAAAGATATATGTAAAATTAAAGCAATGATAAGTGTTTTGCAGTGCTAGGAGATTTTATAACAGGGAGACCAGGATTTTTGTTTTGTTTTGGCTTGGGTTTGGGGTTTTCTTTGAGAGCATGTGGGAGACTTTGGGAACTATTTCTTAGAATATAAGTTGGAAGGTGTGTGTGTGTGTGTGTGTGTGTGTGTGTGTGTGTGTGTGTATTCTAGTAGTAATAGTGGTTAGGGTGTTGGTGGTAGTAGCAGTGGTGGTAGAAAGGAGAAGCAAGACGATAAATAGAAGATAAGTATTCAGAAAGCAACATGTGCAGAGTCTTGACATGGAAGCAGGATGGAGAGTATAATTTGCCAAAAGAAGGCCAGTGAGCCCAAGATGCAGGAACACAAAGTAACATAGTAGCTAGAGAAGAGGGTAGGGACCCACTGAGGCAGAGCCATGCAGACTATATTTAGGAGTTTATCTTATATCCTAAGAATTATAGGAAGCCACTAAAAGGTGTTAGTGGGTGAGAAGGTGAGTTCCATAACATAGTCGAATTTGTATTTTGAAAAGTTTTGTTTCATCCTCCAGTGCTTTTGCAAGAAGATAGAAATTCGAAGTATGTGCATTTACAGAAAGGATACAGAGGTTTTCCCCTTATAGGTGTGTTTTTATTGCATTAACTTTGCTCATATGATTCATGAATGACTGGAGATCTTTAAGGCCCCAGCATATTCTATTTTCTGGATCAGTCACACTTAGAAAGGAATGTTGATTTCAACTTCCAAGTGCAGCTGCTAATTTGACCCAATTATCAGAAAAACATTCTGACAAAAATCTCTCTGGTAATTTCACTGAGCAGTTGTATGGTCCAGCAATGGGAAAGTCAAAGAATAGAACAACTGCCATAATTCCCTTGCAACACCTTTGTTATCGTAGGTGAACCCTTGGCCACCTGGTTTTAGTAGAAAACTTGACTGTGCGATTCCACAAGGGGACATTCTTGATCCTCAAACCATCCTGTGAACCACATTGGCACCAGTCACGGATTTTAATAAGCAGAAATTTTGCTTTGTTTCACCGGCAAGAAATTTTACTTAAAGCTGTTACTTATGTGACTTTAACTTCTTTTTCCATTTCTTCTTAAAATGTTCTCTGTTAAGCATCTGAAACAATGGATACTGTAATCGGTAAAGATGTATTTCAGAAGTGTAGGGAATCAGAGGATTTCCTTATGGTACATTCGTTTTCACAGCAAAGCTCATGTCTCAATATGATGTGAATGCATCTCCATCCTACCATTTCAACAGTGTCCTTCTCATCTACCCCCAACTTAAGTAGTCCAATTAATAAACAGAACATTTTATCCAGTTCCTAATGAGAGGCCCCCATGTTAAGGTTGAACTATGACAATGCCTACCGGACATGCAATAAATTTGAGTTTAATGACTAGTCGAAGAGACTTTAGTCATTGCAACTACCTAACCAATTACATGTAAAGCATATGGAGGTGAAGAATACAGATATCACCAAGTATGATGTTTAAATAGATAATTAGTGATGAAAGGAAAACGTATCTGCAGATTGCTTACAATTGCCTTATTATAATTGATTTCTCCCCTTTCACTCATCCTGCCTATTTGGGGTTTTTTTTTCTAAGATTTTATTTATTTATTTGAGAGAGTGTGAGCAAGAGAGAGAGTAGGAGCAAGAGAGAGAGAGAGAGAGAGCAGGAGTGGGGTGGCGGCAGAGGGAGAGAGGGAGAAGCAGACTCCCCGCCAAGCAGGGGGCCCGATGTGGGGCTCAATCCCAGGACCCTGAGATCATGACCTGAGCCGAAAGCAGATGCTTAACTGACTGAGCCACCTAGGTGCCCCATGCCTATTTTGTTTTTAAATACTCTTATGACAAACTGTTAGCAATGATGGAATGTCAGGAAATAGAAAGTTAATTCCACTTATTAAAGATGCAATCTGTTTTACTGGTAAATGTAGCATCACTGTACATCTTATATCCAAAGATGTACCTTTGGTGTGTAGTCCAGGTTCCTCTTCCTTGCTTTGTTTAGTAGATTTCATGCAAGATGTTGATCTAAACAAGTCAAACATAGGCAAGTGAATTCCATTCATGGACCAAAAAAAGTGTTGCTGGAGATACATGTTTGATGTTTAGGAAGAAAAATGCATCTGTTTGACAGACTGACTTTTGCATTTGTAAAAAAAAAAAAGGATAAGATAATACACATTTATACTCATCTGACTCTCACAAAATCCCAGGATGCTCAGAACGATTCTGACTTGCTGGAGCTGCTGGTTAGAAAGTTAGAGGCACAGGTTGCCCATCGTTTGGCTGAGGTATGCCTGGCAGTATGATCCCAGACAGCTGGGATATCTTGGTACCATCTACAGATACTATCTAATCTTGCCAGGCTAAACTGTAGAATCCAAGAAAACTGTTTTGTCAAATGACAGAATTAGTCAAATGATACAATAAAATAATGAAGGCTAAACTAATTTGGGAAAGAGATATGGAGATAATTTAGCTTAAATTGTTCTACTTGTTCTCAGAAATATTTTTTCAGCTTTAGAAAAAGAACAATGGGCTATTAAATAATTGCCTTTACTGATGTGTTCATTTACTCACTCAAAACAATTTTATGAAAGCTGTCTTACGTTATTCGCTTCCGTTGCTTAGCCTGACCATCTTAGCATAGTTAAGCTCTTAAGAATGTGAGCTTACGGGACACCTGGGTGACTCAGTCGGTTAAGTGTCCCAACTCTTGATTTTGACTCAGGCCATGATATCATGTCTGGAATCTAGCCCAGAGTAGGGCTCCACACTCAGTGTGGAGTCTGCTTAATATTCTCTCTCTTTCTCCCTCTGCCCCTCCCTGCCTTCCCCCACTTGTACACTCACTCTCTCTCTCTCTTTGTCAAAATAAATAAAGAATATCTTAAAAAAAAAAAAAAAAAAAAAAGAATGAGAGTTTTCAACCAACCACATAGGCCAGTATCTTGATTAGCAAAATACTAGAAATTTTTACATGAAATCATAAATAGTCTGTTTTTCCATTAAGAACTTATTTTTAAATGATTTTATTTATTTGACAGAGAGAGAGAGAGAGAGAGAGAACACATGGTGGGGGAGCAGAAGAGGGATGCTGAGCAGAGAGCCCCCCCCCCAATGTGGGGCTCCAGTCCCAGAACCCTGGGATCATGACCTGAGCCAAAAGCAGACGCTTAACCAACTGAGCCACCCAGGCACCCCTTACATTAAAAGTTCTAAAATGGACAAGAAATAGGGACCAGATATGACCATGAGTGGGAGTTTTTACTGAGAGTCTATGGAAAGGATCACCAGATTCCAGAAATATCTGTCCAATTTACAAAGTGGCAGATTAGGAGAAACAAATTAGGGATATAAAGAACAATCCTTTGGAAAATGCCCAGTTCTCTCTAAAGCGATGATGAATTCAGGTCTACACAAATATACTAGTTAAAACCTTTTGACTGGGCTGATAAAATCAAGCAAATAGCCAACTTTGTGGAAAAAATACGAAGTTCAATCTATAAGTATTTTTAGGTTTTTATCACTTTGCATTGTTTATAGCAGAACTGAGTGCTGGCAAAAGGGCCAAAGCATTTTGGCCTGGTAGGCATCCAGAATGGTCTAGAGAGTAATTTCTTAATTACAAACTGACTCAATTTTGTATTGTCTTATAGGAAACGTAAGTTTCAGAACTCTGTCTAAAATAAACCTAAGAAGCTTGGATTTTGATGTTTATTTTGACTTGATTATATATGTATTATAATATTTTTGTAAAAAATCCAAACACTACAGAGGTGTAAGACTTAGGTAAAATGCATGTCTGCCATCTTCCCTCCCCTTCTTTTAGATATATTTCTAAGAGTTTTTGTATGTGTATTTAGAATTTTTTGGTATATATAAATATATATATATATATAT
>CM052895.1:34855383-34873699 GCA_028534135.1 Potos flavus | reverse complement strand
TCCCCATCCCACCTTGCTCAACCCACCGGGCATATGGGTTCCTTCTTGGTTGTCACGTGTCCTGGAGAGCTCATGTGCCCCAACAGTAGGTAATATGAGTTAAGGAACAGGCTTTGAGTACTTTACTATTCAAGTGTTGGTAAGAAGAGAAGGGGTTGTGGTCCATTCTCCCTGCATCACTCCTTCAGCTGACTCATTTTTAGGACACCTGTAGAGAAGAACTTCATCGGTGAGATACAGACAGTCTTTTTGGTTGCTGAATTGTTTTGGTGTAGATGCCAGCTCTTTTTAGAGGAGTCCTGTAGGAAGACTAGCTCCCCAGCCCTAGAGACCTTAGAGAGGCATGGGAAGTTGCAGCCCCTGCAGCCAAGATGGCTGCCAGTCTCATGGGAAGCTGAGTGTGGATGAAACTTCTCTAGATGAGAGAATGGGGAAGCTGCCAACAGCTAGTTCATTGTCCAAACAATTGAGTGAGCTATCAAGGTCATTTTTGGACAATGCAACACATGGTGTTCTCCTGGTTAAATCATTATTCCTAGATAGGCTTGAATAATAACAAAACCGACATCTTGGCACCACTTCCTGGTTTGGTGACCCCTGTTTAATTTTCTTTCTTTCTTTCTTTCTTTCTTTCTTTTTTTTTTTTTTTTTTGACCCCCGTTTAATTTTCTAACACAGTTGGTTTCTGCATTACCTTCTTCCAAGTAATTTGGTGTTGTTTAATCCTGCCATGTCTTCCATGAAGGCAAGATAATAAAAATCATCCTTTTAAATAGCATAATACTTGTTTGTTGTAGTTTTTATAGCAAATATAATTTTATTAAAAGAAATTTACAATAAAATGTTAATTCACTTCCGGTTTTTGTTATTTACATTTTTTTTCCAATTTGTATCTATATAACATGCACATTTAAGCAAGGTGTATATATAATTTTGACCTATACTTTTTTCACTTACTTTTTCCTAAATACTTTTCTATATTATTTTCACATGTTTATCATTTTCCTCATTTAATGCCTTCACAGTATCATATTATAGGGAAGCTCTAATTGTTAGAAACTCTATTTTGTACTGATTTGATGTTTGCCCGATTTTAAGTCAGTTATGTTCTCAGCTTTGTGCCTAAGAGACAGATATGGCTGGTTTCACACATCTGGGAATATTGAATATTGAATATTGTACATAAAATTTTGTACAAACATGCAGTGTTCTGGAGAGTGTGTCCCTAGCCTCATCAGATGGTCAGAGATCTATGATAAATTAAGAATCACATGGGACTGATTCAGCTTTCCTTCCATAGCTGAAAGAGCAAAATAGATTGAATAAGTTAAGTGAATGCCTAATTAGGGCCATAAAGTTATTTTGGTTTTTGGACTCCTAGAACTTGGTAGCCAACTTCAGTGTGATTTCAGTATCATTTGGCGGTCTAAGCAATCAAGCTGTCTCAAATTCGTTAGATTGAAACCTTAGCTGTACATTATGTTTCACCTGCGTAATGTTAAAAATACTGATGCCTAGTCCTCTACCTGGTTGATTTTGATTCTATTAAATGGTCAGGGTAGGGGTCAAGTCAAGGTGCAGCCAGTGTTGAGAACCATTGAATTGGAAGCCTGAATGAATAGAACGCAAAATAGCTTAGTGCTACTGGAACAATCAAAATAGAAAAAAACAAAAACAAAAACAGGCACTCACTTCTATCTTAACGTGTAAAAGAGTATTTTACCTCTCAGAAAGATGCCCCACCCCCCAAACGGATACTTTTAAAAATTAACTTGATCTTTTGAAATACCATTGTTTAAACTTTAACACAGTTTTCCCTTCAAATTACTTAGAGATGAAGTAAGCAATCTTTCTGCTTTGATAACAGCAAAACTAAAGAGAGTCCAGCTAAGATGGTCCCCGAGAACAGTTTTTATTAAAAAAGAACAAATTAAGCATTGAGTAGTTATTCATTACAAATGCAGTCATGAAGGAAAAATATGCATCAATTATTTATATTAAGATAAATAGAAACTATTATAAATAAACAACTTTTAATTTTTCTGAATTTCTACTTTCTGTCATGTAAATTATGTCTTTTCTCATTACCTGTAAAATATAAGGTTGACAAGGGGCAGTGATCTCAATGGCAAGTTTCGTATAAGTGAAAGAAATCAGATTTCATTGAAGATCTAGCCTATTAAAACAGACAGAACGATGCCAGCTGAACTTTCTGCATTCTTTTTATGCATGCCATTTCATTCTGGCAAAGGAGAGATTAAGGATTTACTATGTCTAAAAATAGTTATAGATTAACAAGTTACCGATGTGACTTTTTTTCCTTCCATGGCTTAGTTAACTGTTCCCTATTTGACTGCTATTCCACTTTTTTTTCTTTTAAAGCAAATCCCTATTCCTCAGTTTCAAGGAACACATTCAGTCTTATTTTCCCAGTTAGGAAAAGGGGTTCCTTAGGTTGAGTTACAATGCACTATAGTTGATTCTTATTAGCTTATGAATCTATTTTTAATTATTATGAAATTGTTTTTTAAATTAAATTGATAATTATCTTTAAACCTATAAGACTATTGATACAATGATACAACAATCACAAAGTGGAAAATTCCAACCAAATTATTTTAGTGGTCATAGAAACACCAAAGAGAATATTATAGTTACATCTGATTTTTTTTTTTACCCATTACATTTATATTTCTTTTTCTTTCTTTCTTTTTTTTTTTTTTTAAGATTTTATTTATTTATTTGTCAGAGAGAGAGTGTGTACAAGTGAGGGAGGGGCAGAGGGAGAAGCACGCTCCCCACTGAGAAGGGATCCCAGTGATACGGAACTCAATCCCAGTATCCTGAGATCATGACCTGAGTCCAAGGTAGACACTTAACTAACTGAGCTACCAAGGCATCCCTAGATTTATATTTCTTTGTTTAGAGTCAGCCCATGTATCTCTTGGGGCCTCTGTCAGATAGTTAGACCTCCATAATGGTTTAAAATCACTCATTCATCAATTGTGTAATTATTTTCCAGAATGTATTTATTTAATGTAATTTATTTACATATTTGAGAGAGAAAGCACACATATACATGGGGGTGGGGAAGAGTGGGACAAGCAGACTCCACACGAAGCAGGGAGCCCAGCCTGGGGCTTGATCTCATGACCCTGAGATCATGACCTAAACAGAAATCAAGAGTCTGTCACTTAACTGACTAAGCCACCAGGCACCCCTTTTCTTTTCTTTTCTTTTTTTAAAGATTTTATTTATTTATTTATAATATTAAATTAACTCCTTTTGAAATATGTAGCGTGTTTCTCTTTTCTTAATTGGGTGCTATTTGATAAAGCTTTGATGAGAGTGACAGAGAAAGACCCTATATTAGAAGTCGTCAATAAAGGTTTACCTGAGAGAATAAAATTTAGGCCAAAGCTTCAAGTATGCATAGGAATCTATCAGTGGAGAAGGGGAATAATATTCTAGATCTTATGGTGAAGGGAGAGAAAACGAGGTACATTTTGAGAACTAAAAACATACGGATAACTAGAGTATGGAATTGTAGAGAAAGGGAGGAAGAGCAGGAATCTTAGGGGGCTTTCAAGCTTTAAGGATTCTGAATTCAAGCCAATTAGAAGGCATTGCAGTACAGCGATACGGGCATTGTTGTTGTCTAAAGTCAGTGGCCACAGTGAATGGAATCGATTGGAAAGGAGGCCAAGAACCATTTAGGACAGTTACAGATGGTGACAGTCAAGTGGAGTAGAATGAGGGCATGACAAAAGAGAATAGTGAAACAATTTGAGGGATGGAGGTAAAGAGAGTGGGCATGTCTTGGTAATCAACAGGCTCTAGGAGATAAGGCTTAGCATGGGGTTAGAATTGCTCCCAGGATTCAAAATAGGGCAACTAGATAAATATATGGGGTGGTAGTTACAGCAAGAGGGAATACTTACTGGAGGAGAGTCATGGTTAATGGTATCAACAAAACAGTATGCAAAATTAGGAGAATAAGAGGGCCTTGTTGTAGCCCTGAACAACACCAACACTGGAACAGGAGGGTAAGGAAGAGGCTGAAAAATAAACTGAGATATGAACAGAAAGTTAAGAAAATGAAAGAAGTTAGATGTGTGTTGTGGAAGCCAAGAGAATCGACTGTTTCAGAAAGGAGGAAGTGGTGAGCAGATTTGGAAATGTTCATTGACCAATAGAACATACATCACTTGGTGACCCGTGAGAGAAATGTCCGTAGTGGTGGGAGCAGAAACCAGATGATGGTTGGTTGAGGTATAAGTATGAAGGAAGAGTCACAACAATGGATATAAAGGAAAGTGTTTCAAGATTTGGCTTTGAGATTTGAGAAGGAAGTATAAAGGTACAAAGAAGTAGGAATTCAATAAGGTTTTACAAAAAATGGGAAATAATTGATTCCATTTGAATCCATATAGAAAGGATTTGATGAAAAGAAAGACAATAGTTGGGGATAATTGATGAAGCTGGGCTTTTGAGGATGTGAGAGGGACTGAGACCCACAGCCCAGGTGGAAGGAAGGTAAAATGGAAATCGCGAATGTGGGCGCAGATGAGGTTGTCAGTTTGGTGGCTGGACATGGAAAACTTTCCTTTTTGATGGTTACTTTCCTTTTTGAAGAGAAAAATCATCTGCTCTGCGTGGAAGGTAGGGAGCAAGTGTTTGAGGAAAAAAAAGGGTATTTGCTATAGTCTTTAGAGAAAATGGGAGAGAGAGATGATTGGTAGTTGTTAGACTTTTAAAATGTATGTAAACTGCTTGGATTATATATAGTGATTTAAGAATTATTAGCAGCCTTGCCTTTTTGCATTTTTGCATTTTATTTCTCATGCTGCTAAACCTCTCAAAGTACAGTCACCCTTTTGACCACTAGTTGGAAATGACGCACTCTGCCAAATGGCTGACCTGCCGTGTTCCTTTTGTTACCAGCCAGTACTGACAGACAAAATGGTAAATTGACTTGTCAACTCCTCGATGTGAACTAAGATTTTTTTTTTTTTAAGACAAATCTTAAATAACACATCCCTCAATTTGACCTACAGTTGATGGGGTAGAGAAAGACTATAGTGCCACAACCACCTTAGGACACACACACATTGCTTTCACACCAAGTGTAACGTGCCTCACATACCATCTCACCCAAATTATTTGTTTCAAAAATGCTCATCATTTGGCACTAGGAGACTATTTGCATACTCGGAATAGAACTTTGGCTTCACATTTTATTTGAAAATAAACCAGTTGCATTGCTCTGGATGTCCATATGGTACATATAGCAGAGTGCTGGGAGGATAGCTTCCAAGTGGCAAACACCATATAGAAATGAAATTCCATCAGTTGGTTCCCATTTGGTAAACATATGTATGCTCTTGGGTAACTGAAATGTCAGATATTCATCCAAATCTTTGCTTTTGCAAAAGTCCTGCAAATAGTGTCATTGGAGTTGAAGCGACTCAAGGAAATCAAGTCATTCTAGGGAGTTTCCCTTCTGTTTCAAAGAGCAGTTTGGGAATGGGGGTGGACCATGGCCAGTGGCCTTTTCCTGCCTCTGTCAATTACTTATGTTCCCAACATGCCCAAAGTGAGATGTTAGACAGAGAAAACCAATACAAGTAACCGAGTTAAAAATACAGACATTTATAAAGTATGGAAAAGAAAGTTGTCCTTTTGACTCCCGAACTCCGATGATTTGATAGAGGCATTTATGACATGTAAGGAAAGGGAGTTTTGAATAATTAATATAATATGAATAATTAATGTAAAGTTTCCCAGGTGAAGTAAAGAATACTTTTGTACATTTAGGTCCAGATTTTGTTGGGTAGGGTATTTTAAGAGGTTTCTCTTTTAGCATTTTTGAAGGGGTAGATCTGAGAAGAAAGCTACATAATAAGCCTGGTCGGAGAGAGCATTGTGGAAAATTCCTGGCACAAGCTTTCCAGTGCCTTAACACTACTTGGTAATGAGCCTTGATTCGGAGCACCCAAATAATTCGCTGTCCAGAAGTAAAAGGGGGGCTGTTAATAATTTCACAGGAAAACAGGAGCAAACCCAGAAATAGGTGAAAGCAGGAGTATCTCAGGCAGAGCAGGGAGATCATGGGCAGTGTGGAGCACTCTTGGGGAAAGGACATTGAAGCCATTCACATTTGAGCTCGTGTCTGCAAATGTTGGTATTTGTATCTTTGGGAGCATCACACCCGTTGTTATGTGATCAGTAATCTTTCAGATCTCCTATGAAGAAGGTCCTTTCGACCTCCCAACCTAGAATTAGAGTCAGCAGACAACATGTGGGTGGGAAGGTGGAAGGTTGGAACAGATTCACGTGGGGAAAGCTTTTTTATTTTCTATTTTAAAACTTTTATTCCCAAACTACAACATCCCTGCCTTCACTCTCTGTGTTGGCACAGGAAAAAAAAAAAAACAACAACAACCACAAGCTAGAATTGAGAATCACCAGTGTAAAGATTGTTCTTCTAATTGTGGCTGCAATTACTTTGGTTGTAAATATACTATGTGGATTGTTGTTATAATGATTGTGGGAATGATACTCTGGTGTGTTGAAAATTCAAGGAACTTCATTCCCATCTCAACCAGCACTCCCACAGCCCAAGGGGAGAAATGCCTGAGGCACCTGCCGAGACAGAACTCAGAGCCCAGGAGAGGGAATTGAGAGAAGGGAAACAGGAAAAACCTTCCCTTCAGGGTGGCTGTGAGGGAGTGTTGAAGCATGGAACTTTTGCTTCAAACAGCTGCCAGAGGATCTTCTTAGAGTTCATTACCAAAAACATCATGAAAAATAGGAGAAGGCACCATTTTACAAAATGCTGTAATCTTTACCAACTGAAGCTCTCTTTGTCAGCCTTCTTTGTGTAAAGAAAATTAAGATCTCCCCACCACCTGTTCAGACAACTATGAACTTTTTCTTTGTCTCAGCCAGTCTAGACTAGTTATGCTGAGGTAACCAACCACCCCGATGTTTTGGGGGCTGAGACCACGGTTTTGTTTCTTGCTCTTGGTATGTGTTCTTAGCTGCCCCATGTTGCTCTGTTCCTTACCCTTTTCATTTAGGATCAGCCCATCCTGGGAAGGCACAAGAAGTGGGAGATGGCAGGGCCACACAATGGCCTTTAAAGCTGTTGCTCAGAAATGCCACAGATCTCTTCCACTCTCATGCCCCTGGCCAAAGTCAGTGGCATGGCCATGCTCAAAAACCATGAAGCAGGAAATATGACCCTTGGAGAGGGATGGGTTCAGATATCCATTAAATATTTTGTAAATAACCTAATCTATCACAGTCTTCCAAGTTAATTACAAAAATGACTTAAAATCTTTTACATATATTCTGTGCACTGCCCTCATGCTGTCCCTAATGTTAACTTTCTCATTCTGATAAATTACTGTTGTTTTTCTTCTTAGCTGGGCTTACAGACTCACGCATTACCCAGGAGCTCGGTTGTGCAGGTATACTTGTCTCCTTAACTTGACAGTGGGCCCTTGAGAGCAGGAGCAATGTGACATTCATCTGTGAGTCCCTAGCATGTGGTTGGCATGCAACAGACACCTTTATAAGCAGCTATGGACTGTTAATGAATTCATAGATCCATGAGGGAGTGTTTGCATTGCCTTCTCCACCTTGACACCCCACTCCTCTCCAACAAGCAATCTTGTAAAAGAAATAGAAATCACAGTGGAATCTTGAAGCATGGCTTGGTGTTTGCTAGGTGGAAAAGTATGTAGAGGCAAACCCAAGGAAAGAAATGTTGATGGATTCCCTTGTAGTATTATTCAGCGAAGGTAAAATTCTTCTTGAATTTTGCATCCTGAACACGAATCCCTATAACTTCAAGCTTGGTCCCTGCCAAGTCTGACCCATCCCAGAGCACTAAGGAACTGAGACAATAAACTGCCAATGCCGTACCCAATGTGACAAGTCTAACCCTTACTAGATTCTCGAGAAACAAATCTTGAATCATCTGCACAGATGACATAAAGTCACTAAAGGAATATGTAAATTAGCAACTAATTTTCATGATTTCTGATGTGACATTTTATTAATTGTTTACTCATTGATGAAAATCTGTCCTATCAAAAAGTTAGCATTAACAGCATTAACATCTGACATCGACTCTGGAAATTAAATTTTGTTTTACTATTTTTAAAACACATATGAAGAGAAAAGAGGGAGAGAGAGCGACTAGTACACAGCAGATTTTATACATTTAAACATTGATCAATGCAGATTGAGCCCTCCAAAATGATGCCTGTGGGAAGCTATCCCCTTCTAGGGATTTGCCATTGTGCACATGTTTGGGGGCTTCCCCTTTTGAACTTCCCTTCAGAGCCTGTGCTACACATTTTCTTTTTAATTCGCTGATGACATGCCTCCATCTGCTAAGGGGGATCTGATTCTGTGACACTGCCAAAAGTTCTTTGACATTAAAGTCTGACGATTAAAGCAGATGATCCAGTTAGCTAACGTTGTCTCGGTCAATGGGAAGTGACCTTAAAATCAAGAAACTGTTCCCGTCTGCACATTGGAAATGGCCTGTAATGATAATTCCTAAGGAGTTAACCAGAAATGTCATCAACCCTGGTAACATTGACTCAGCAAGCAAGCCCTTTTTATCCACTGAAAAGTCATTCTCATTGTTTTATAGGCAGTTTACTTAGTATTTTCTTGAAATTAATATTAATAAAATGATAGGTTATTTGTTATATTTATATATTTGAATACTTAAAAGATTACACACACATATGTGTGTATATATGTATATATGTATATACACATACACATACATATGTATATATACACATAGCCCAATTAGCCAATTAAATTATTCTTTTACAGCTGTTTTCAGTTTCTAAAAGAATCCATATTATGCTCTTAAGCAATTACTACACTACATCAGAAATCCCTATCTGGCAGATAATACAAGATAAATTATTTCATTATTGGATATTGTATCTGTAGACTAATGGAGTTTCCTTTATACTACTTAGACTTCGCTATGTATTACTATGTGGGACAGTCAATGACAAAAGACTACTTTAAACTATCCGTATTGTGCAATGTATCACACTTTCTGTTCTTTAGCATTTTTAGCTATTAAAAATATATTATCCTGTAGGACAGAAAGAGATGCATTTTTCTAAAATGTTATGTGTCTTCTTTGCACAAATATATGTAAATAAATATATACATATGTATATAAGCAACATAAAATCACGTAATTCCCAAACTGTGAAATTTTCTGCTAATGAATCTGAGCATTTAATTGAGATTAGCTTTAAGCTGTGTCTACATGTCTGAAAGTATTTGAAAAGTACAATTTTGACCAAGTCATTTGGTATTATTGCCATCATGTAGACCGTCTTCTTAATTCTCATTAAATAATTGACTGTTTTACAATTGCAATAAGATCTATATTTGGGCAGCTTAACCTGCAATTTCATAGCATATAAATGTTGAAAACAGAGTTTTCAGAAACTTCAGACATGTCCCCATAAATGAGACTCAACAATACATCTCAGTCCATCTGGAAAAGTATTTCTTGGCATCAACTCAGTAGGTTTCTTTTTTTCTTTTTCTTTTTCTTTTTTTTAATTTAAGATTTATTTATATTATTTGAAAGAGAGAGAGAGAGAGGAATGCATACAAGCCCGTGGGGGGAGGGGCAGAAGGAGACACTCCCAAGCTGACTTCTGGATGAGCACAGAGGCCCACCCGGGCTCCATCTCAAAACCCATGAGATCACAACCTGAGCCTAAACCGAGAGTTGGATGCTTAACCAACCGAGCTACCCAGGCGCCCCTATATGTTTCTTGAGTGTATAAAAAATGTTCTACCAAGTGATTCCTTCCTTCACAAAAAGTGATTATATTTATTGATCTTGGTTTAAATACAGGTCTGTATTGGTAAATTGAAACATTTTGTTTAATCGTATAGTGCAGAGTTGCAGGTACATACAAACGAGGTCATGCCAGGGTTATGGTAAAGCTCTGTACAACTTTGTAAAGAGCTCTTTTATTGAGAGGTGAAAATAGTTTCTGGGAATGGTAAGATGTGGTGCGAAGGCCAGGACGTACCGTAGCTGAGTGCTAATGTTTGGATTAGAATTTGACCAGGTAATAGCAGATATACTTCTTTCCCACCTCTGAGTTTCACTTGAAACGTCATCAAGGCAAACACTTAAAGAAGCCAGGAGGGGACTCATCGGAGTTGTGTAGCTTGGGCGGGAGTTGCGTCACACTGAAGAACACCTGCCTTGTCCAAAGAAGATAGTGAATACTCTGCTCTGGTTTCAATTCACCATATAGGAATGGACTGGGGGGAAGGGGGTCTCACATTTTAGGCCTTATAAATTTTCAAAAGAAGTCAAAATCTCAGCTTTTTGTGGCATTTCCTGTGTGCTTTAAATATTGGACTAAAAGGAAAAAAATAGCAGTGTGTCAGTCAAATTCAGATCTGCTAACGGTATATGGCTCAAGCACAGCCAGATCACCTACTTCATACTAAACCTACATCGTTGGTGCTGGAGTGATTCCCCGTGTTTCCCTTGTGTGGAAGTACTCTAATTTATCTTTAGCTCTGCGTAAGGCCAAAGGTCTATAATAGCCAAGCTCTGGATTTACTTCTGGTATCTTTAGAAAATGCCCAGAAGGGTTCTCCTGTTTTTCTCACCATGCTCTAAGGATAAATAGCCCAAAACAAAAAGACAAAGTACTTTGGCTATTGTTGAGTCTTGAAACGTTCAGGTCACTTACTAAAATTAGGGTGTGTTTCATGCAAACAGGGTGTCCCTAAAGAAAGGCACTAAAGAGTAAGACTAGGTACTTTCCTACTTGATCTCAACTAGGTTAGTTCTTAGCAATTGGCTAAAAAAAGATTGCTTCTCATGGTAAAACCCCACTGTACCACCCAAGAAAAATTGCACATCTTCTCGTGTTTGTCTTTCCCCTTTTTCCCATCCCCAAACTAAATTTAATGATTTTTTTCCCCCTTATTACCTGTTTTCTGTTACCTTTATATCCAAGAAGTCAGGAGAAAGAAAGGGATACTTCTCAGTTGACCAAGGTTATCTCTTCAAATATGAGGGCAAAAATATAAGCAAGGATTAAATGCTAAATAAATCCACTCTGCTAATACACATTTGTGGTTTAAAAAAAATCCTTCATTGAATAATTTAATATATGCTTATACCATCTGTTCTCTTGGGTATTAACATTACCCATGATAGCAAAATAATCACATGTTAAATAAATTCTAGATACTGTACTCTCGTTGATGATAGCAATGACATTAGTAATTCAGAGGACCTAGACTTTTTCTTTCTCCATGTAATTATATCGTTGATTTTTCCCATATTGGAAAGGAGAACAACTAAATACATGCTTCTTCCTAAATAGACTATCAGTTCAAAAATGCTAACATTTCTTTTATGGAAATAAAAAATCAAGTGCAAACATGCCATCTTTGAAGGTAACATTATGTAAGCATTTGGGCATAATATTTGCTGTCTTTATCTGCTTTATGTAAATTCATAAGAGAAATGATCAGATTGTCTTATGCATATTTTAGAACTATGCAATCAATTATCTTCTGGAATTCTTTTGTCTGTCTGGAAATATCTAGAGCAAAAGTCTCTGTGTAAACTGAATGAGTTTACTTCAGGGTAGATATTGATTTTGCTCTCCCTGAGCTTTTACAACATTTCGTGTTTAAGCCACACACTGTGTATTCTCTCATAATGACAGCAAATGTATTCACGTGTTTGAGTCTTCTAAAGAATATTGTAAGCTTTGTGAGATCAGGGACCATTTGATTCTCCTTTTGTGTCTCATTCTGCTGGACTTTTCTAAGGGCCAAATAAATAATGAGTAAATGATTTTTAATGCTGTAAAATAGGGGGAAAAGTTTCAAAAAAGTTGTTGCTTAAGTTAGCACATGTTGTAGACGGTGAAGGTCAATGACTTCTTTTATCCACACCTAATTCAGGTGTATTAACTGTCTATTCTTAGCCAGGGCTCTTCCTGTGTGAACCTCTGGGGCCTTAGGGTGTGGATGAAAGGGACCTTGAGGACATTCTGAAAGCCTTTCCAACAAATGCCTGATGCTCAATAGGTCTTTCCTGCCAGGTAATCTTCCTATATTGCCATATTCCATTTCTCTGCTTTTCTTTAAAATCCTATCTTATTTATTTATTTTTTTAATTTAATTATTTATTTGATAGAGAGAGAGAGAGCAAGAGAAAGCATGAGCAGGGAGGAGGGGGAGAAACAGGCTTCCCGATGAGCCGGGAGCCTGATGCAGGGCTCGATCTCTGGGATCATGAGCTGAGCTGAAGGCAGATGCCCAACCGACCGAGCCATCCAGACACCCCAATCCCACCTTATTTCTTAAGAGAGGGTAGAATTAGGTAGGCATCTTTGCCAAACGTCTCCAAACCATGCATTAAATCAGCTGTGTCTTCTGATCTGGCAAAATGATACCAATTTATTTAAACATTCTCAGTCACAGTATCTTCTGCTATGAATGTTCTGTGAGTGCCCCTCTTCAAACTGAGAGAGGTCTCTCAGGGAAAGTCTGTAAAGGGAGTCTATAAAGGGAGAGTGAGCTCAAAGATCATCATGCCTTGATCCTTCTCATCACCCATTAGACCTTCTTGATTTTGCATTGAGCAGTTAACTAGCTGATTTATCAATGTTCTGTGATACAACACTTGTTGACAAAACACATTTTTATTCCCCATTTGTATTCACTGTTTGATGTTCCCTACAAGTTACACTGCCTTGGTTCAACTAAATTTATTTTTTCATATTACAGAATATTCATATTCAATTTAATATCTGAATGACTGTTCAAGATGCTACCTAACATTTCTTTGACTTCTCTCTCACAAAGCATTTTAGTCTCATTAATAAAAATATCTCATCCCAAACCCCATTTTTATCATTTGCATTTCCCAGTTCACACAGAATTAATCATATCTCCCTACTGTCTGGTAAATCAGGTAAATGCTGTACAAATAGCATGTTTTTTTTATCATTTTGGGGGGTTTTTTGTTTTTTTTTTTTTTTTTGGTAAAGTATTTGACAAAATCTCTTGTGGTATAGTTGCAGATATAGTGGATATATGAGTTAGTTGAAAATAAAGTTAAATGGACTTATTACCAGTTGAACAACATAGATGAGGAATAATGAATAAGGAGTAACTTCCTGGATGGAAGATTATTCATCCAATCAAATATACAGAAAAATGAACTTGAAAGTGATGTGAATACACTGCAATGCAAGGTCAGGATCAACAATTATAAATGTTTACTAATAAAAATGACTGTGGAAAAAAAAAAAAAAGACTGTAGTTTCAAGTTCAGAATTAATCTGGATTGGATAGGGAATAATCCTAATGGAAATGGTATATGAATTAGGAGTGTGAGGAAAATTGTCTTAAACCTCATTCATAGATTTACAATGAACGGAGAAATGGAGATGATTGTTTCTTTCTGCCCCCAGAAGAGTCATATCACACCTGGAATGCCAGTTTAATTTCAGATATAACACTTTAAGAGGAATCAACAAGCAGGAATAAGTCCAGAAGCATGATAGGAACAATCGAAAGAACTTTGACCAAGTGGCCTAGAAAGGGGAAACTGGAACCTTTCTTTAGATGATCCGCCAGGCTGTCATATTAAAAAAGAATTGGGCCTGTGTTTCAGTGATTCCAAGTCTACAATCCAGAGACAGTACTTGCAGAAAGGTGAAAATTAAGGTGGTGCAAATGACTTTATAATATTTGGATCTGCTCCAAGTAAGCCTGCTCCCCCAGGAAGCAGGGTGGTCCTCATACCAAGATGCACTCACCCGAGAGCAGATACTTGCTTCTCCCTGGAGAGTGTTTGTGTGTTAGGAAAAGACTACATTTCCAATCATTTCTAATAAATCTTTCAATTATGAGAATTGATTATATGAAAAGTTCTTGCATAGTGCCTGATGTCATCAATTAAATGTTCAGTAGATATTAGCTATAATTGTTATTGGTAGACACTAATTTATGAATTTGTAACTGACTATTTGTCTAAGGGGAGTAAGTAAAGAGAAGGCAACTCTTTAAAATTTTAGCACAGCTTCTGTTGCTAAAAAATTAAGGTAGTTAATAAGGGCCTGTGGTACATGTAACTGATTTACTCTTCATTCGTTACCACTTTATGTTTTCTATAATTGCCTTTATATTCCATATTACCTAGATTGAGGATTTGTTCATCTAACTTAACAGGAAAATTCTAAGCACTTGCTAAATCATAGTTGCTTATTATTAAATTATCTAGTGACTAGCATAGCAATAGTCCACCAACAAAGGAATGAATCATGTCAGAAAAAAATGGATCTCTTCCGTTAATTATGAGGAATGTTTCAGTTTAGTGACTTATAGAATCTTAGTAATATTCTAGGTCATGTTAGCTTCACTGAATTTTTTCTCAGGTGACAGATTTGTTTATCTCTCAGGATTGCAGCTGATATCTGTTGAAGGCGTTCACTAATTCACTCACTTATTCAGTCAACAAATAATGTACCAGTACTGTCTGGGCCTGTACCTGTCTCCTCATCTCTCTATAATCTTCTTTTCCTTTTCAATCAGTCACTATAGGAAGAGCAGCCCCTCAGATACCTCAGAGCCCCAGACCCTGGCCCTGAAGCCCCTATCCCTGAATTCCTTATGTCCCTTCCCTGTTGCATTTTTCTTCCTGTCATTTATCACCTCTCTTAAATATTTTGCTTACCTGTATGTCCATCTACTTGCCTCGACTGGAATGTCCATTCCATGAAGGCGGGAATATTTGTCTGTGTTATTTGCTCCCAGATTCCTAACACCTAGAATAGTGACGTGGTAAATATTTGTTGAATGAATGAACAAAGCTTAAATGTCATGGAAACTGATACTAGAAAGGTGTCATGTATCTTCCAGGGTTACCTAACCCATTTTTGGCAATGCAGAGTTATGAACCAAAGTCACTTGGCTTCAAAACCATCATCCTCATTCTTGGTCTCTTCCTCAATTACAAATAACTCCTGAATTTCTCTGCTGTATGGATTTGAATACAAGGGGATAACTTTTGCTATAATCTGAATTTAAGAGACTATCCAGATCAGTATTTACCTACCTAATCCATGTCTATGCAGAAAACATTTTCTCCCTGGATTTGTTCAATCTGGTTAAATCTATCATGAGTTTCCCTATTATTACTGTTATTGTTTCTTGAATCATTAATGCAGATCCTAGAAACAGTGCATGCAGTGATGGATTTAGAAAAGCAATAACGAGGAAGACTCAGTGTTTGTTTTTGAGCTGTTTTCAGTCTCGTGGCTGAGGCAGCCTTGTACCGGTGTGGTCTCAGACCCAAATGATAACCAGATAAATTATAACCCAAACAGTGATACTTTTGGGATTCAAAGGAAGCACTCCTTAATAGTCACACTGGGACAATAGCTTATACTCTTTAGGCAAATGAAGAATATCATCCCCTAGTTTAAAAAAGTTAACCATAAGACATGGGGTACAAGTTCTTTTTGTAACAAATAGTTACTCAACATCTACTGTATGGAGAGCAATGTACCAGGCACTGTGGAGAATTCAAAGATGAGTAAGCCACGGATCTGACCATCTTGTGGTTTATGATCCACTTGAGGAGAGAGAACATTAACAACACAATAAAAAGAAATAAATGACGGCTTAGGCTAAATGTAAGCTTGATGTGATATTAGCCAACCACAGGGTTTCAGCTGGGATCACTGATACCGTCCTACTTTTCATTTCTCTCTCATAGGTGGTCATTTGAAGTGCATCCTGTCATGATGCATGGATTGGACATTGAATGGATTATATGACTTTTTCTAGTTAAGAATCAGACCAAAAAAAAAAAAAAAAGAGAGAGAGAGAGAGAGAGTCAGACCATTTGCTTCTGTGTGTACATAGAGTAGATGTTCAACTCATGCTGGCTGGCTGGGCAACTGACTGAGGTAGAGGGATGAAGTGATGTATTTTTTAAAAAATCATCTAGTGACCAGATACAGAACATTTCTTTGCCAAAGATACCTCCTCTTTGCTTGACCAACTAGAGGAAGAATTTACAGCATGATTATTTTTCATCTTCAGAGTTTATAATCATATAAGATATTTGGTTATTTGGAAATAAGCTTAAAAGTGCTTTAATTCTTTCCACTGGTTCCTACTGTTGGAAATTCTTTCACAGCTGAATTTTGGCAACAGTGTGTATCTTGGCAAGTAGACTGTGCTTTTTAAGGATGAAAGTGTGGGAAGTAGTATAGGACATCTGTTGAAGAAGTCATGTTGTCAAAGCCCATTATGTATATTAAATTCATCTGTTTCCATTTCTATACCTTTTAAAGCAAAATGTCACTCCATTTAACATTCGAACAGTTTACTAAAAACCTTGGAGATATGAATTGTGTGGGCCCACCTGAAATTTCAATGAATGAGCATCATTTTATTCAGTTGATTTTATTGCTACTTTAACTCAGCCTAAACTTTGGATATCTAATGGGCTTGTTAAGCTAAGATAATCAGCCCTCATGGGCAGTTATTGGGAGTGAAATTGAAACAAATAGAATTCCCTGTCCTTGGATTAAACTGAGATTGGATTAAAACTGAGAACAAGCAGAAATAACTTCTTTCATTTCTGATTTCTTCTTCTAAGGTATTAATAATGCCTGGTCCAAGTGCTCTTCTCCCTTATTGCAGTCAGTTTAATAAATTTAACTTTATGTGATCAATAGGTTTCTGCTGGGCTTTTGAAGAATTGACAGTTAACGAAAAAAAGAAGAATTTGAGAGAAATTGCCCCCAATGGGGACTCTACTAGATGAATAAAACTTTTTCTAAGAAGCTGAGAACTTATGGTTCATTCATCCCCCAAATTGCCTTCTTTGGAAATGAAGCAGCTTATTGACTTAAATAAAAGTTATCCTTGCCAGGGGTGCCTGGGTGCCCCAGTGGGTTAAGCCTCTACCTTTGGCTCAGGTCATGATCTCAGGGTCCTGGGATCGAGCCCTGCATCAAGCCCCGTATCAGGCTCTCTGCTCAGCAGGGAGCCTGCTTCCCCTTCTCCCTCTGCCAGCCTCTCTGCCTACTTGAAATCCCTTTCTCTTTGTCAAAAAAACAAACAAAAAAAGTTATCCTTGCTATAAGGTTGAGTTAGGCCTGCTGACTTTCTGATTTATGGTGCTTTATGTTCTTTGAGTTCTAAAAGGCATACAGTTGAGTCTCGTTGGTTTTTTCAATCTGAGGAAGTGAGTCATGCTAATAAAATTTCCAAGTGAATAATAATTTATACATCATAATGTATAAATTATGTCCTTTATAACTGAAGATATAACTAAGAAAAACACCATTTCCATGTGACTCCTATTTTCTAGATAACTCTACTTAAGAAGCCAAATTGTAGATCAGGAAGTTGCTTCTGAATTTCAGTCAGATCAGGGGGAGTTGTATCTTCTTAAGGAGGTATTAAGCTTTTTCACTTTTCGCTATATTTCACTTTATAATTATTCTTTAAGAATTTTTCCATGGGGTGTTTGGGTGACTCAGGCGGTTGAACTTCTTACTCTTGATTTTGGCTCAGGTCATGATCTCAAGGTCGTGGGATCGAGCACCGTGTCAGGCTCCACACTCAACAGGGAGTCTGCTTGGGATTCTCTTCCTCTCCCTTTGCCCCTCCCTCTACTCACATGCTCTAAATAAATAAATAAATACGTACATACATACATAAAATCTTTAAAAATTCCATATAAATAACTAAATTAGGCTACTTGGTTTTAGAATACTCAACACTGGTGTTATTATAAATGAATTTTTGTTCCAATGTCGGCAAGACCACTACGCCTTCTATTTGTATTTCCAGTTATCCTATTGTCATCCCTTATTTTAGTACATTTTCAAGGTACTCTCATTGTCAGAGTTTACAAATTTATTTTCATTGAAATATGTTTCCTAATAATAAATAAGGGAGTACTTTAATAAACTTTAATGGTATAAGTTTTTGAAAACAGTTCCGTGGTCTGTGAATCTCATCCATACCATGATTTCTTATTAGCTTTAGCCCCAAAGGATACCCAGATTTTAGGGCCTCCCTTATTTATAAGAACTATATCCTCTTTTAGTTCACTAATAAAATTAGAGTAATTCTTTGCTACTTCTATAGCTGTACACGAAGACATGCAAAAATGCCACAGACACCAAACACAAAGAAAAAGTCATCACTATTTCTCTTATTTTCTGATGTGTAATTT
>CM052895.1:34813349-34854883 GCA_028534135.1 Potos flavus | reverse complement strand
TATAAGTGATTGTCTTATGGCTGGCTGAATGGGATAGTGTCAGAGATCAAAGAAAGAAAAGCATTTTGAGGGTAGAGAAAGAGAATGGATGTGAATTACATTCTAAATGCTGGAATGAGGTACCTACCTGTGGGACTTCCAAATTGAATTTTCTCATGAGCATTGATTATAACAGCAGAAAGGTACGGACTGTAGAAAAAGATATGCAAGTTTTTGACCCCGGGATTATTGCTCTCTGGTGTGTGTGTGACAGCAAGCACAAAGTGTGGAGAGGGGAGGAGTCTTTCCCAGCCGTAAACAAAGGGAAATGATTCAGTCAGTTCTTATTCTCTGACATGGTCATGAACAGATGACATCCTCATGTCCTGAAAGAACTCCTCCAGCTTTTAAAATTGCCAAACTCAGGCCAGGTTAGAGCTAACAGCTGAAAGAATCATCTTTAATAAATATTAGAATTATTAGAAAAGTCCTGTGGCCTCAAGATGTTGCTTCCTAACAATTGCTTTTAATTGCTGTTAAGGACATTACTAACATCACAATCTCTAGTGCACTAAAAAATATTGATGTGTAGATAGTCTAGTGTGATACCTGCCCTTGTTTGCTTGTTCTCAAGAGCTTCGAATCATGAGAGTGATGAGTGAGATTGGATGCTACGCCCATCCCACCACAGAAATCCCAGTATGCAAAAGCAAACAAAAGGTCAGTGGGTAGGCCTGGCCATTCTTTGGTGTGATTGGAGGCCTATTTTGTTGTAAACCCATTACAGACTGTGCTTCTAATCTGTACGTGAATTTAGGTTCCCAGTGTGTTTTTATTTTCTCAAAGGAAAAGTCTCCAACTACCTCCACCCAGCCTCAGAGAAAGGGAATTGTGGAAGACAGGAGTTTCCCTCAGAGGCTGCTCCCTGCTAATTGGCCAGTGTTCTCAAATTCTAGATTCTTGGCAGAATCCATCTAGATTCATGGATTTTAGCAGTAGTCTCTTCTCATCCCAATTTAAGTACAAGTAATCCCCATGAGACCCTGCCAGGCTCCCGGTAAATCATTGACCAGGTACAAGCAAAAATGTCCCTGCTAAGGAAACCAAGGAATTTTACCCATCCCAGGACACATACTTCCCTCCCATTGAGGTTTATGTCTTCAATTTTTTATTTTTCTCCTTTTTAGGAAATTCTTATGTGAAGCAGCTCTTATTCTCTAATACTGGACAAAGACCCCTACATTCGTTTACAGATGAAAATACTGCTCATTTGTTCTTAGAACTCTAAGACGAGGCAGTAGGTCCAAAGGGCCTCGTAAATTCAGAAACTATAAATTATACACAGTTGTGCATCACAATTAAGTGGTAGTCATTAAGCACTGCCTCCACATTGTAAAATTACGTGACTTGCCCCAAATTATGATCTATAATCCCGATTAAGAAAGAGTAGAAGCATAGCAGGGATTCCCTCCCTATTTTAACTTCTTTAATTATGCAAATTAAGCAGTAAATTCTCTGTGTTTTGCTTAGATTTTTTTCTCATTTTGAGGTCCTGTCTAGACTTTTGGCTGGTAGATTTTAGTTCAGATAGGCTGCTCTTCCCTTTGTAGGCAGCTTAATAACAGTTTCCTATTAGCCAGGAACTGCATGCAATCCCTGGGCATTTTGGAGAGCTGGCTTTGAACATCGATAGATAGTGTTGTCAAGAGTGTGGGGAAATGGACATCTTTCTGCATGACTTATAAGAGGGTAAACTGCTGGAGCCTATTAAAGGGAAGAGTGTATACAGTTCGTGATCTTGCAACCTAGTTCCAGAAATAAAAGCACCCAACCAGTAAGAAAATAAATTAACAAATGTGTTTATTGTTTATAGAAGTTCAGAATTATATGTCTGCCAGTAAAAGATTGGCTGCATAAATAACGCATCTATTCTATGGAATCTTGCATAACTATTAAAAAGAACACACTAGATCTCTATGCATTTACGGAAAAATTGTCTATGATTTTTTTGAGTACAAAAATACTTAGGATTCTGTGTGGTATAAGCCTAGTTTGCACAAAAAGGAAGGAGATAGGTGTCAGTGTGTGTGTCTGTATATATGTTTCTACATATACATTGATATAATATAATAAAGAAAAGGTAGGATTAATAGGAAGGAAATAAATAATAAATTATTTATTTGTATACCTTGGTGTCATTTGAGATGTTAAAATGAGCATGCATCATTTTATAATAAAAATAATATAAAAAAGAGAATCATTGGACAGAAATGCTTATTATGAACTGGAAAGCCGTCTTCCTTTTTGAACTTAAAAAAAATTCTGAATTTAAATGATATCTATTATTTAAACCAAACAGTGTCTGAACTTGGCCTACTACACAATAGAATTTGGCTTTCTCTCAGCAACTGTGTGTTTGCTCAGGTTCCGGACTCTTAAATATATAGATTGTGTTTATTCAAATCCTAGATAAGAAATCATTTTCAAATATCAAAATTACCATTCGCAGTACCCTGAACTCCTCCTATCTGGAGGCTCCATATAAGGGCCTCAGCAGTTTTGTTGCTAGAACCTTAGGAAATGGGGAAAGGGCTAGTGAGAACTGTGGGTGGATTAAAACTAGAACTTGGCTCTGACTCCGCTGCCTTATGTGGACTTACTTGGTACCATTTGTAGTTTCTCCAGTTTATCTCTCCTTGTTACAAAAAAACTGACTTACAAACAATTGTTAAGGAATCTCCTATCAATTTTTCAGTAGATCTTAATCCAGTGAGCAGATAGAGGTTGCATTTCTTAGAGAATGTTTCTAATAAGGAAAAAAAAAAAAAAAAATCAGTACCAAAGTCAAAAAGTTAGTGTATAAAGGCATAGTTTTCAAATTTTCTGTCCCTGAGAGGCTGAGTTCAATTCTGTTGTGAACAGTAATTTATGAATTAGAACCCACAATTTTTTGACCAGAAGATTGGAAAAGCACCTGTAATCATTTTCATCTCATTTTCTACGTATCTATCATCAAGTTTGCAAACAACTTCCCCCTTTTGAAAACACACCAAATAATCGATTATATCCTCCCCATCAGATGCATGCGTGGTGTATAGGTAAATAACTGATTTCCCAACCACTGTTACATGAGGTTGATGTTCTTTCAGACATTAGACACAAATGGATTAAACCACTCTGCCTACTCTGAGATTTGGGTGGAGTGGAAATAGGGTTTTGTGGAGCTACAGAATTTCTACTTCATCTGCTCAGCCAATAATTGGTCAGAGCATGACTCTGGTTAGAAATAAGCAACAAGCTTCCTGTATCCATGAACAGAAAACAAGGTAGCACATGTAGCCCGGGAGAAACACGCTTTTACTTTTGAAGAAAAGCAGAACCCAGCGACCAGTGAGCAGCATATGCCTGAAATCCATTATCTGACATGTTCTTTCCAGCGTCCCCAGGAATGCTGGTCTGACTGCTAAGATTTGTTTTTACTTCCTGTCTTTCGGATAAAATGAGTTTGCCAACTGGCTGTGAGTACCTAACGCTGGGGAAGGTAGCTAGATTCCGAAGCCCTTATGTTCATGGATCGCCTTATGCAATCAACAAGCCAATTGATATTAAGCCACAGAGGAGACGGTAACTGCTTTCCTTTCTTCTAGCTGTTTGTCAGTGAAATTGTGTTTTGTTACCCTTTGGTAGCTAGCTGCTTTGGAGGTCTGCTGAGGTGGGAGGGTCATGGTGAGAGATTACTTTTAAAATTCAGCCTACTGAACAGTTAGGAAAAAAATTAACCAAAGAGAGAAAGCTGGTAAATATTCTTAGCTGTTCAACATAAGCTGATCTGGTTTCAGAATCTGTAGATTTTAAAATTTTGAAACATCGTTGGTGTTTGTACTATCATCAGAATCATCCATAACGAATATTTGAAGGAGGACTTAGCCGAATAATGGGTATATTTATTAATGGCTCTTATTACCCAATGCCCATTATCTCATGATCTGCCCGTAACATTCCTCAAGGCCAATGTGCAATAAATATGTTAAAATTCTACTAAAAGCATTAATTTTCATGTGGTCATGATGGAGGCAAGAATAGGGATAGATATTTTTCCTCTAAAGAAAATGTCATTTGTACACCAGTGTTCCAGGATTCTGCTAACTCCATACACCCCCACACCACACACACATGCGTACATGCACACACACACACACACATTCACACTACACAGGCAAACTCAGGCTGTGTAATGAGGAATTGCAGAGTTAAGCTCAGTGTTTTCATTAGAAGGAAAGAGGGTGTGCAATAACTAAACCTGTTCTGTCTTCCAGCATTTTTATGCAGTGTCAGAACAGGGATGAGGTGTTTGACTCCTGAATCCAAAAATCATTCCTCAGTTTTGGTCTTAAACAATGTCATTTTATTCAGCATTTCACAGTGAACGTCAGAAGCGTTTTATAAGGGTGTTGCATTCTATCTGTGAAAATGCCAGTTCTCCCTAAGTTGACGAAGTCTTGGAAGAAAAATGTAAAATTCTAAAAGTAACATATTTTGCTTGAAGATTATCATTATCATCTTATGCTTCTATTTTTCTTTTTCCAATAACACACACACAGGCTCACAGAGAAAGCATACATTTTGCCAGGTTTGACTTGGTTATAAACATGAAGTAACATTCAGATATTTGATTGATTTAAAAACAAATTTCCAAACCTTCAGAAATGCCGTGGGGTTAGTTTTTCAACGGAGGGAAAAAAAAAAAAAAAAAAAGGCGGGGGGGGGATGTTGGTTATGATTTGATGGGACTGAACTTTTTAAATGTTTTTGAGGAGAAATATTTTATTCTCTTCCCCAGGGCGTCAAGGTTTTTCTGTCCAGTTCTACACCATCTGAATTTATAACAGGCTAACAGTAACTAACAATGATTTTAAGATACTTCCTGAGACACACGACCTGTCTCAGTTGCTGCCTCCTCACTTCCTTCTGTAATTAGTGGTGTGATACAACGAAAGCTATTAAGTTGCCAAGTCCACATGTACATGTTATGTCCCTATTCATGCTACCTTATTTTTTTCTGCTTAAAAGTAATCGACTTTCTATATAAGTCAGGGGAATGATATGTCGATGTAAATTGATGTATATGTGCATAGAAGGTGGACTCTTAGCATACTGTATTATAACCAGGCGATTTTGGACTTACCCCCAATCAGTTTTGATATTGAGCATCACGGTGTATTTTGCAAGCAAGTATTCTTACAAGGCATTTGGCAATAACCAGCCTTTTATACCATAGACCTTGAACTGTAAAAATTCAGGTCCGACTTTTCTTTTAGCATAGTATATTGCTTATCTAGAGAGAGTAAATCAAATAGATGGCTTTCTGTGAAAAGATATGTAATCATTAAATCATTATATCTAGAGCTTTTATCCCATAGAGGTATGACAACAAACATGTAATGGAAACAATAGTTAGAGGAGGTGGATGAATGAATGAAAAATAGAGAATGCCTTTTTATCGTATAACTTTTTTTTAAAGTTGTACATTTTAAAACTTTTATTTGAACTTCCTTCTAGTCTGCTAAGAAAATAGTACACCTGGAATGGTGATAGATTATCATCCTAGATCCATTAAAGTCTACCCCAAATTCAACAGTTAAGTTTTCAGGAATGCTTGCTAGGACTCATCCAAGATTTGTCTAAAACAACAAGGTTAAGTTTATTGTCATGTAGTCACAGTTGTGCTATTTGGCTGAAAAGGACATTGTTTTCTTAATTACTAAAAGGACAAGGAAAGAGAAAAAGAGAGAAATCTAAAGAAGAGGGACTATATGTTGATGTTGTAACCTATTCAGTGAAGCATAAAATTGAGGTCATAAAAAGAAATTTGACTTTTTACTAAATTGGGAGGCTAAAGAAGGAAATCTAATCATAAATGCAAAATACAGTTCAATGTATTCATTTTTTAAAAATTTTATTTATTTATTTGAGAGAGAGAGAGAGCACAAGCAGGAGGAGCGGCAGAGGGAAAGAGAGAAGCAGGTTCCCCGCTGAGCAGAGAGCCCTATGTGGGGTTTGATCCTAGGACCCTTGGATCATGACCTGAGCCGAAGACAGACACCTAACCAGCTGAGCCACCCAGGCACCCCAAAATATAGCTCAATTTAAATACAAATATATCCTTATTTATAATGCCTTATCAAAAGAACAGCATATTTTCTTGGGACACAGGGAAATAATTTCCAAGATAAAAATTAGCTATATTAGAAGTGTGACCACACGGTCATTTAATAGTTCTTAATTTTTATTTCAAGCATCAATGAAGACATTAACAAAGCAGTTAACTGTCTTAAATCTTAATTAAGCTCAATGTTGAAGAGAATGGCCATCCTACCATCTGTGATCCTAGTGATTTTCCATATTCTTGAGTTTAATTTTTTTCCTTTTAATTATTTGTAGATTCTACAAACTCTAGAGCTCTATTTTTACTCCTGAAAGAAATATAATTTCCTTTTATTTTAAAAAAACTTTGATGTCTTAATTTAATACACAGAAATTGAGTAATCAGATTTAATCTGGCTTTTCCACTCCCTTCTCACCCAATTTGGCTGCAGGGTTTTTGATCGCGAAGATCATGTCTTGTTGTTATATTTTTAGCGCCCAGCGAAGAGCCCTGCACACACCAGAGGATAAATGCTTGTTTAATAAATAAATGATGAGAAAATGTATGTTATCCATCTTATCACAGGCACATATATCACCCCCTTGGGTGCTACCATATTGAGTCTTGAATAGCCCCTGCTATTCTTCCGGATCAGTTGTGTTCTCCTTCCTTATTTACTTACAAATAAGTGACTTTAGACTATAAAACAGTGACTTTAGACTGCGGACTCAAGTGGTTGGGGATCACAGCTTCTGTTATTACCAGTTCGGCAAAGCAGAACTTGGAAGTTTTTTCTGTATTCATAAGTATATACATAAAGCTCCATGCGGTAGAAAGGAGGAAGAAAAGTCAATGTGGGAGCAGGCAGAGGGGAACTCCTAGAGGGGGGAAAAACCTTGCAACTATAAGAAATAAGATTTAAGCACATAAATTCATTAAATAAGTTACCACAATTATGAAATGTGAGCCCTGGTTCTTTTTGTCCTGCTGTAATATAAAACTCACAGAAATGTTTATCAAAATAGAAAACAAAATGAGAGAGACTGAAGGGAGGAGACAGAGCTCACTAGCATCCCAATGTTGTGGAAAGCATCTGTGCTCTAGCGCACCACCTTTCACAGCCAAGTGCATTGCTGGGTCTCCGCCAGCCCTCTGCCCAGACATTCAGCCTCTACCCTGTGTCTCCAGCTCCTTCTTGTTCCCATCTGCTTCTCTCATATACGTTCGGGCCTCTCTTTCTCTGAATCCTAGAGGTGGGCTTCTGCTATCTATTCTCTCTGGGATTAGGAAAAAGCAGGATACAAAAAGCCAAAAGACAGGAATAAAAATAACAAGTTTGAGTGTATGTTAATCAGTCCATTTCTCTTGCGGGGGGATGGGGGGAATTACAAAATTGTGAACTTGGACGTCTGACCAATCGTCAAGCTATTGGTTGACTCAAATGGTGTATTATTGTGCTAGGACTGCTATAACAAAATATGACAGGCAGAGTGGCTTAAGCAATAGAAATTTATTTTCTCACGGCTCTGGAGGCTGGCAGTTAAAGATCAATGTCAACCTGGTTGGTTTCTCCTGAGGCCTCTCTTCTTGGCCTGCAGCTGGCCGCCTTCTCCCTGTGTCTTCACGTGGTCATTCGTCTGTGTGTGCGTTCCTGGTGTCTGTGTGTGCCCAAATTTACTCTTCTGATAAGAGCACCAGTCAGACTGGATTAAAGCTCACCCTGATGGCCTCATCGGTTACCTCTTTAAAGACCCTGTCTCAGATACAGCCCGATTCTGAAGTATTGGGGATTAGGGATACAGCATATGAATTTTGGGGAGACACAATTCAGCACATAGCAAATTGTATCCATAGAAATTATTTGCTAGTAATGACTATAGAGGAGGATAGGAATTGCACTATGATTCCTGCATAATCAGTGATCTCATGTACATAAAAATATTTTAACAGTGAGTCTGAACCTGCGGGAGTGAGGCATTACAGAGTATAAAAAAATACTTCCCACTTTTCGTACCAAAGAAAACAGTTACACATTATGAACAACCAGTCTTCATCAAATAGCACCTCTTTTGTTTGGAATCTATAATCATTCAAACAGAGCCTAGACAGGCATTTGCTTTTCTATAGTCTTTTATTTTTTTAAAAGATTTTATTTATTTATTTGAAAGAGAGAATGAGCAGAAGGAGTGAGAGAGAGAGAGAGAAGCAGATTCACAGCTGAGCAGGAGCCTGACCTGGGGCTCGATCCCAGGACCTAGAGATCATGACCTAAGCCGAAGGCAGACACTTAACTGACCAAACCACCCAGGCATTGCTATGGTCTTTTATTTTATATGGGTATTAAATTATCAGTATAGCCAGTGGTTCTCAACTAAGGCAGTCTTACTCCTAGGGACATTTGGCAACGTGTAGGGACATTGTTGATGTTCATACATTGGGGGGCAGCTAATGGTATTAAGAAAGGTAGAGGACGGGGATGTAGTTAAACAGCATACAACACATAGGACAGCCTCTACAACAAAGCGTTATTTGACCCCCAAATCTTATAGTCCTGAGATTGAGAAACCCTTATGTAAACAGATTGGGTTGGGGAGTACTTCAGAGCTCTCCAAAAGCCTTTGTTTATATCCAGACTATTGCTATTTTTTATGTATTCATAAAAACACCTTCTCTCCTCTTTCTCATAGTAACCGATAGATAATACACTCTTAGCCTGGTTAAAAAAAGACACTTGCCACATTTTTAAAATGGTCTAAAATATTCTGTGATTCACACTGTCCGGCCTTCTGATTTGTCTGAATTAGTGGCTTTATTGCATTGTCAGGGCCTATTATTCTTTCAGTAGAGGTACTACTGAGATTTCATTACAGAAAGCAGAATAAATCATCTAATACATTCTCAGAGCTCCAGGCTAGGTGCTAAACATTGATCTGCTTTTCAAAGTGAAGTAAAAAATACAAGATGAAATTACGCAGAAGATAACAAATATTAAGTGATCGTGCTATTGGCCTGGTATAATGAAGCTCTGCAGGCCCCTTGCCCCCCACCCCCACACCGACAAGCCCGGGCACATTGACTATGAATGTGCGAACTGCATGTTATGTGGTCCCTGTAACCAGCCCATCCTGATAGCAAAGAGCATGTTTTCGTAGAAGGAAAACTCTGAGGGAGAGTGAGTGCTTTCTTTAATGAAAAGTCCTTCTTTTCACTAAATAAAATTTCTAATTATCCTTGGGTTGCTTCTAACCCTCCTCAAATCTAGACAAAAATTGTTGGCGGTAACAGTTCAAACTAGAACTGATTTCCAGCTTCCTCATTCTCGCCTCAGTTCCAGAGTAGTACATCCAATGGCCTATGATCCAAAGAACTCCTCCAGAGCACTTGAGTTCAATATATTTGAAATTAAAATGACCCAAGGAGTTTCACCATCTTCCATTTCCTCGGCAATCCATGGTGAAACCAAAAAGTCCTCCTCCAGGCTTCCTCCCTCTGGCCTAACTGCTCCACCAGTAGCTGGAGGCAGGTGCATTCTTCCCACTTCCCTTCGTTATCATCCCCACTATGCCACCCTAAGCCAAGTTCTAGTGCTCTTTTGCCTGAAAGACTGCTAACCTCATAATTGGCATCTTTATTCTACTGTCATTCTTGTTCTGACTCATCATCCACAGATAAATTTTCTAAAATTTCCTCATGATACCCCCATGCCTATAGCAGTAGCTTTTCATTGCCTACAAAAAAAAAAGTCTAAATTCCAAATGATGATGATCTAGTCCTTTCTGATCTCTCTTTCCTTGTAAATTTTGCTCATCACCCATTATACTCTGCGCTTTGGATGTAAGAAGTACTGATCATATCTCTGATTTTGCCTACAATTCCCCTCTCCCCGCATTTTGTTAACCCCAACTGCTCCTGAGGTCTTTTTCATTAAGCCTTTTCTAATTTCCTGTTTCCAAATGGGAGTTGCTCCTTCAGCTGGCAGCTCTTCCTTTTCTCACACATCTATCACAGACTTTCTCAAATGAACCCTAATCATTTGTATATTTTGTATCTGTCCTGCTCCTTAAGAATGGTGGGAGGGAAACAGCTGTTTTAGGGAGAATAGTTTGGGTATGGTGCGTGACATAAATTCAAATGGAAAGGACTTAAGCCCTATCCTAGTAGAAGCAAGTGGTGTAAAATCTTGACACGGACAGCTTCATTACAGTTACAAAATACATAAATATGTGATTACAATTGTGAGAACTGCTCAAAAGGAGGCAAAGGCCCACTAAGAGTATATGAATAGGTACCTAATATAGTCTGCACATTTGGAAAATGTTCCTCTTGGGATGATGAGGCCTGAAGATGAGCAACACGTTCTGTGGAGAATTAAGCCCTGATGTGAGCATTAAAGAAACTAAAAAGATAAGGTGTCTGAAATATAGTGAGACAGGGAGGAGAGTGGCAGAAACAAAGTGAAGAAGATAGGGAGGGAGATGGCTCTTTTTTTAAAGGTGAATCTGCTACATTATGTTTTGGAGAGAAACAATAATTTTTTAAATTTATTCACTGGAAATGAGATCTAAGAAGATTACTAGTGTCTTATTTATGATTTAGGATTTTAAAACATTGAAATAAACAGTAGATAGTATCTTCCAACCGAAGTTTAAAAAAATGTCAGTTTTCCAATCCATTGCCAACTGTAAAGGATAAATAAAAACAGTCATAAACATTAGCCTTTGTTCTTCTGCATTCACCCATCACCTAACCGTACCTGTGCCAAAAGGAGTAAAATGGGACCATTGAGAATACTTAGAATGTTTACATTCTAGTTCTACAATGTAATCACAGTGACCTTCATGTGTTAGTCATATTTCTACACCCAATTAGAGATATTAAATTATTTAACACTTTGAATTTTTTTCATTGTTGCTGTTGTTGTTTTCGTGCTGTTTTTTTCTAGTTTTCCGTAGCTTAGCTCTTGCACTGAACAAAATTATTTACATAGGTAAACTGATGCAGAAAGAGGAAAGCTTCTATTACCACTTTTAATTTTACTTTGAAAACTGTGATAAATGAAGTGGTGAATTCTGACAAAGCATTCCAGGTTCAGGATAGCGCCTCATTACCAAACAGTTTATAAATGAGTATAGAGTATCTGAAAGAAGCAAAAGCAAAAAAGAGCGGTGGTCAGTCAATCTACCGAAAGCCTTTGAAACAGGAGTGATGACCTTGGACTGGATCCATGATGCTACGTTTTATGGCTCTAAGAGGAAGGTTCCCCAATGAAGAAGATAGTTCTGCCAGTCATGAGAAGGAGAGGTACCCTGGAGAAAAGTTTGATGAGAAGGAAGTTGCAAGTGTCCAAGGGAAGGATAATCAGCTTCCCAGACAAGGTAGAACGCACTCTGAATTTTAAAAGGTGGTCAGGGTTCCATTCATGTGGTTCTTGGTGGCACATGGTGTTACTCACTCTTCAGGCCTTAACATCTCCAGGGAAATATTCCCTAAATGCCCAGACAATATTAGGCATCTGTTTATATACTTTTATTGCACTTGCCTTCTTTTCAGCTGTTCTCACAATTATAATCACATATTTACGTATTTTGTTGGCCTAACAGCCTCCTTCCACATTGAGTTATGGGACCATGGGAACAGCATCCAAGCCTGTGTTTTAAATCACAGTGTGTCAAGTGCTTTGTACAGGGCCTGACATATGATAGGCATTCAAGCAATCCTTGCAAAATTCACTTTTCCAACTAGGAATAAGAAAGTAATCAGAGACAGTTAAATAAATGTGTAACTTTTGGAAAACATATTAAATTCATCTCGACAACTTCCAAACCTGCATCTCAAGCCCCGACCACTCTTCTCATTTAAAAGTGTGTGATAATCACTGCCTGAAATCAGGGTGCTTTCATGGCCAAAATTGAACTTATTGTCTTACTCTTAAAATCTGTTCCTTTTCTGGGAGCGCCCAGGTGACTCAGTCATTTGAGCATCTGACTCTTGGTTTCCGCTCAGGTCCTGATCTCAGGTTCCTGAGATCGAGTCCCTCATCCAGCTCTGTGCTCTGTGAGGAGTCTGCTTGACTCAATCTCTCTCTCTCTCTCTCTCTCTCTCTCCCCCCTTTGTCCCTCCTCCCACATGCTCTCTTTCTCTCATAAATCAATCTTTTTAAAAAAAATCTATTCCTTTTCTTCTGTTACTTGGTTGGAAAATTTAATTGATTACTATGCACTAGTCCAAACCAGAAACACAAGAATCACCTTACTCGCCTGCCTTTATCTCAGCTCCTTCCATCATCACTGAATTCCCTTTATCTGCTATTAAATCCTTTTGTCAGTCACTTCCACTATGTCTTAACTAATACTGCTTATGAATGTGATCTACTATTAGAGCTTCTTAAGTGATCTTTACATCACTGGTTCCATAGACTCTACCCAGAATGGCTGTATGTGTGTTTGTTGGTTTCTTTTCTTTACTACAGTAGCATTCACTTTTCTCCAATACCAGTAAATTATAAGACCATTTGGGTGGTAGGTATTCAGTTCCAAAGTTTTAGAATTGACCCCAGGTATAAAAATACAAATTCCACCTCTGTGGTGTTTCTTTCTGAGCAATGAGTCAGAAAACAATGAATTTGCCTAATATGCATGAGGAAAACATTAAAAATTCCCCTAAGATTTCTTGAAGTCTGAACTTATGATTTTATGGGAATTCACAGTAAACTATCTCACAAACATGTAGCCTTCAGTTTATCATAATACATGAGAGATTACTGTTAAGTATGTGGAATTTAGTCATTGATTTTTAATCCAGGCAAAAGTTAGAAAAAAAATTATACACACACACACACACACACACACACACACAGTGCTGTAGAATCCTCAAAGTCTTTGAACAGTCACAAATTATTCAACTTACTCTTATGCTGGGCATACAATTTTCCTAAATTTATGATTTCCCTCTGGCCCCTCCCACTTTAATTAAAAATATGTACTTTTGTTTGTACCATTATTTATTTATTTCTTAAGATTTTTTAAAATTTAGAGAGAGATTGAGAGAGAGAGAGAGAGAGAGAGCAAGTGCACCAGTGGAGAGAGGAGCAGAGGTGGGGGGAGAGGGAAAGAGAGAAAATCTCAAGCAAACTCCACACTGAACACGGAGCCCAGCGACGGGCTCGATCTCACAACCCTGAGAGCATGACCTGAGCTGAAACCAAGAGACAGACGCTTAACTGACTGAGCCACCCAGATGCCCCTGTGCTGTTATTCTAAACAATACATACTGGTATCCGATGTAAGATGAGTTTTGTGATACTGATGTTACCATGGTAATTCCTCTTGTCTATAACAAGAAAGTTAAGGATACCAGCAGTTCTCCATTCTCTTAGCGTTCCTCTTTTTGTCCCTTCCCTTCTCTTCCCTTTCCTCCCTCCCCTTTTCTCTCTTTCTTTCTCTTTCTCTTTCACCCCCTTCTCTCTCTCTTTTACGAATTCAATAGCTATGACACCAAGAATAACACAATCCTGTTTTCCCTTTCTCTTGCTTGTGGTTGGAGTCATACTCTGCTACCAAGGGAGTTCTTAGTCATTTTGACTTGCAAGAGATTTTGCTTCTCTCTGATATATATTTATATATATATATATTTATGTGTCTCTTTATATATATATATATATATGCAATTTGTTGTTGTTAGTAAAGTTTTCTTCCCTCTGGGGAAAAAATAATTAGAATCCTAAGGCTGAGAGAAGTCAGAAATTGAGTATGATGAGTTCTGTGGAAGCAGGACAATCCAGCCCTGGGGTTACCATTGTCTCTGACTCCAGGATAGCTTCAAAATCACCCAAAAGCAGAGTAAGAGAGTGAAAGTTAACCTTCACATTACTGGCAGTTTTTAATGCTAAATTGCTATTTTGACTACACCTCGCTATACTCTCCATGTCAGATCTGGATTTAAGTTAGTGCAGGGATGATTGGGGTTAAGTTACTCAAGGATTAATGAGATTTAGACAGACCCATTCATCTTTCCAGGCTGTTGTGACTAAGGAGATGCTATAAAAGAACAATTCAATAGAGTTTCACTGTCTGAACACTTAACAATGCAAATTCAAATATACATTACTACACAGAAGGGAAGAAATAGATGAGAGAGAAATAGCAGTGCGAATAGGGCAGTTCCACTTTCTTCCTGTGCCACCACAATGGATGGATCTATGTCCGCTAGTGTGGGATGGGATATGCTCTTTCCCCATCTCAGTTCCCATAGGCCTGCCACAGTGGGAACATCTTGCCTTACACTTGGGTTACTTAAGGGATTCTCTGTGGTAATATTAACTATACTAGATTTTTGCCACAAAGGTTGATTTTAGAACTTAAATAAGTAAGGTATGACCGAACTGAAGTTTATATCTCTGTATCATTAAAAGATGTATCTTTATTTATAAACATCCTTATATTCAATTTGAGAATTGAATGATGTTGGTGGTAAGTATAATTAGCTTCTTTTGCAAAGTTAAAAGGATATTTTTTTTAAAAGATTTTATTTTTATTTATTTATTTGACAGAGAGAGAGATCACAAGTAGGCAGCGAGGCAAGCAGAGAGGGGGGGAAGCAGGCTCCCCGCTGAGCAGAGAGCCCGATGTGGGGCTCGATCCCAGGACCCTGAGATCATGACCTGAGCTGAAGGCAGAGGCTTTAACCCACTGAGCTACCCAGGCACCCCAAGTTAAAAGGATATTAAGATTACATGCACACCAGGAAGAAACCTGTCATATAGGAAAGCTTTACATGCATGAGTATCTCAGTTCATGATCTAGCTTAGCTACATTTTTCTGTTCACCTTTCTGTCAATATTTATTTCATATCATGTACATGGAACTATAGAGATACAAAAATGGATCACACAGCGCCTGCCCTAATGGAGCTTAGAGTCTAAAGACAGATGACAAATACTACACATCAATAAATGTTCCATAAAATTGACATGTCATCCATTCGTGTATTCATTCATTGATGCATTCATTCATTCAACAAATACTTGCTGAACAGATCCTGAGTTCAAAGCTCTCTGCTAGGATTACAAAACTAGATAAAAATTCCCAGCCTTCAAAGAGATCACAGTCTAATTGTTCAAGCAGAACTTCAAGGAAAAATTAAATTATACCACATAAGGACTTGAATAGTCCTCTGGAGCACACAGGGCCAAACACCAGAAGCAGCTGGGCTGTTCAGGGAAGATCTTACAAATTGAGCTGCTGAAAGAGGATGAAGCATTCTCCTGAAAGGCAGTACTTGAAAGGGAACGCTCAGCAGAGAAAGAACTCCTATGATATAGCAGCATTCTATAGTTTAGAAAGAAATTTTTCCTATATCATCTTCTTTGAAATCCTATCAACTGATGAGAAAACTGAGACCCTAAGAGCTTAAGGGTTTTATTAGTGGCCATAAAGTTACTTAAATGCTAGAATCAGTACCCAAGCCCCAGTCATCTGTACTCGGGGTTCTATTAAGCACCATAGGGAGAGTGGAAGTAAAATGCTGTGATGGCTCTGGATGGGGAGAGTTTACTTCTAACGAGATAGAGTACCTTATGGGCAAAATGGCATTGGGTGTGGCAGTTTGTCTTTCCTTATGTGGAGTTGAGAATCTGGCAAAGATATGACTATAGGAAAATAAGGGAACATTTCTAGGAAAACCAGATGAGTGTGGCTAAAACTTAATAAAGCTGAGAAGCAATCATGGGAAATGAAATTGGGAAGAGACCGTGAGATTGCATTTTTTGGGTCATGAAAACCAACGTAAGAAATTTTTCTAGACCAAGGTGAGCTATTGAAGATTTTTGAACAGGGGAATCCTACGGTCTTAGTTTTGCTTAAGAAAGACGGAAATGACATTAATGAAGACATAATTTGGAGCAGTGGAAGACTAAAGAAACTAGTAGAGGAGTTAGAAGAGTAGTGCACTTCAGAGGTAAGAAGGTGCTAGTTAACACAAGATGGTGGATCACAGTATTAACTTTGGTTATTTTTTTGTATCCCCTTTTCTGCAGCAGTGACTATATAAAAATTTATGAGGAAAGTAATTTTTCAAAAGAGAATGAATATTTAGGGCCTAAAACAGAGTGATGCATGTAGTAATAAATTTGGATAGGATGGAGACATATGGAGGAAGGATTGGCAAGACTTGAAAACTTATGTAAGAAAGGAAAGGAGAATGTGGTTTTCATGATGGTACCTGGACACCACAGTGAGTCCCGGATTTCTAGCAAGAGAATTGTACAATGAACAGTAATAGGACTAGAAAGAGGAGGAGCTGATTTGAGAAGAAAGGTAATGATTTATTAATGAATAAACTGATCTTGAGAATTTGTCAGGACAAATAGATGAAGATGAGCCAACAGTTTTCAAACCAAGAGTAAGAAGTCAGAACTGGAGATGAAAACTGAAGAGGGCCAAGGAAAGATCCTTTAGGAATATCTGCATGTGGGAGTTAGACTTAATTTAACAAAGCTTTTTTTTTCCCCCCAGAGTCACAATCAATTTATTTGTTTGTAATTCAGAGCGTTATAATGTATCATGCAGAGCTCTAAATGCAGTTTGAATAAAAGATAAATAATTTGCAGAAACATACAAAAGAAATCAGACTTTGTTCCTAAATATTTTATTGCTGAGATCACTCAGATGCTGGCTAAATTGTAAGATACATAAATTGGAAATGCTTTGTGAAATGGCATTCATTTTTAAACTGACCTTTAATTTCAAGTCATATCTTCCTATTGGATCCTGAAATGTTTTGAAACCAACAAATGCTTACAAAAAGTAAATGTTAATAAGACACAACCGACCCAACGCTATTACATGCTCAGCAATAAATATTAAATGAGAATTTGTTTAAGTGGCACAGTTTCCAGATATCAACCAAAATTGGTCTGATAGATAGGGATTTGTTGATTATGGATGGAATTACCTGATTTTGGAATCACAAAAGAGAATAGAGAAGGGATCAACAAAAAAATAGCATGCCATTCCCCAGTCACCAGAAAGAAGTTTGTAGTCACACAATGAGAATTAGCTACAAGGTTGTGTTCTATCATTTGTACTGTGTTTCTTGTTTAAAAAAAAAAAAAGTTGAAACAGGCTTTTCTTTTTAACCAAACATTTCTTCCTGGAAATTCAATAGACTAGATGTGGATATTTGTGTTATTCCTGTTGAGTAGTTCTGAAAGCACTTTTACCGGTAGTTAGATACATTATTTTCCCAGGAGCTTACCTATTTTATTGAGGCCATTTCAAATGCATTTAATGTCCTCTCTAATGGATTTGTTTATCTTTTTCCTGAAGCTCTCTATTCATTTGCCCAGGCAAGTTAATTTTCATTTGCCTTATAATGTGAGGACCTCACTGTTGTAACCCATAGATTATGGCATTTTGGTATTCCATTCATACTTTTAATATGGTATGTATTTTATATTTTATATAATTTACAATTAAAATTTGTGAAGAGTTTATGCTTAAGATCTCTTTTGTAGAGAATTGTCGCAAAAGATGCTTAGTCAATACTTTAAAATAATAACTAGACTTTAGGAAGAAGTGAAGTAGATCCGTTTATCTGTCTCACTGAGACTTAATATACAGTATTTTCAAAAATTGGAAGATCTCATGGAGGATGAAATATTCCATACATGTATAAATATGAAAATATTATTTTCTCAGTTTCCTGTACCGGCATTTGGCTCCAAATCCACTGACCTGAATTACTCTGTGAGGTAGATGCTAAGTATGTCAAGGCAGCTGGAAGAGAATGCAAAAACACTACTCCCCTTAGCTTGCCATGAGATGTGAATTTTCTACTTCTGACTTTGGTGAATCTGTGATGAATCAAATGTTTACTCTGACCAATTTAAAACATCTGGGTGATTCTAACTTTGGGGACATACTGCTTTATATACACTGAATGCCTGAAAATTGGTAGAATTTTAGATTTCTTTTCTTGATAAATGATGCTGCCTTAATTTTTGCAATACCCAAAGATTCACAAGTGCTTAGCTATCATCCTTTTTTTTTCCATTTAGTTAAAATCTTCTACCTTTTATCTATCACACATATAACTCTTAGAAGAGCAAACATCTGAATTATTATCAACAGTTCTCAAACACGCCATTTATGTGTATACACACTCTCAGACTATAATCCCCCCTCTGAAAAAATCCAGCATAAAAGGCTGTATGTTGATATTGAATAACTCCTAGTTTTCTCATTATTATTTTCTCGGAACAGCTCCAAGAGGCTCTAGTTGGGCTCTCTTCTGGGTTCTAGATTGAGACTGACGTGAAGATTGAGCTGTGGTTGGAAGAGAGAAAATAGCTGTGAGCAAAATAATTCACCTTTGTGAGGTAAAGAAATATAAGACAGAAGGTAGTTACAGTTGTTTTCCCTACAAACCATGGGAAGATTGGCATAGACAAAAGAGTGGGGAGATCAGCAGTGCCATCAGATCTAGGGCTCACTGTTCCATTGAACTAAGACAATTTCTGTACTCTTTACAGACATCCTCAAAAAATAGGAACCCAGAACAGGAAGAGGAATAACCTGTGTCCCATTAATCATGTCAGTTGTTTTGTCATGCAATTGGCCTCATACTTGTTCATTTATCAGTATTTAGGCCTGTGCTGGCCAATAGAAATATGAGGGGAGCCACACCTGTAACTTGAAATTTTCTAGTACCACATTTAAAAAATTTTAAAAAAGGCAAGACTAATTTCAACTATGTATTTTATTTGGCCCCCTATACAAAAATATCATTTCAATGTGCAATCGATATATAATAAACTATCATTGAGGTAATTAAAATTCTTTCCCCATCCTAAAGTCTTGGAAATCCTGTGTGTGTTTTATATGCATATCAATTTGGATGCTAACTCTTCATTAATTGTACTTAATCTGTATTTAGATTTCATAAAATTTATAACCAGAAATGTAGATTCACTTACTCAGGTTGTTCCAAATGTACTTAAACGTTCTCCAGTGACTGAATCAATGATAGATTTTAACATTTAGTTATGAATTAGTAAAAATTAAATAAGACTAAAAATTTAGTTCTTTAATAGCCCTAGCCCCTTTTCAGGTCTTCATAGCCTTGTGTGGCTCATGGCTACCATATTGGAAAGTCCATGTTTAGACTCTCTCTGGGTTTTACCTCAGACTCTACCACTCTTTGACTGCATTATCTTGAGCATGTTGGTTTCTCTTTTTGTTGGCTTCGTTTCCTCATCTGTAAAATAGAGATAATGATAATACGTACATCAAAAAGTTAATATGAGGATTAACTGAAATAATACCAATAATACAGTTAAACACAATGCAGTGCCTGATACATAATGAGGCATCAACAAATATTAGCTTTTACTATTATTATTATTTGTGCTGTCATCATATATTTGTTTTCATAATTTATAACGTTACCAATTTTGAGTGTCTGGCGAAGTCAAGTTCTCATTTTTTGGGTTTGTGAAACAGATAGGTGCTAGACCACATGCAGAAATGTAAGCCCCTCCTCTTCCTGATCCCTATCTCCAACTGCCTAGATATCCTGCTGTCAGAGTGTCAGCCTGGCTAATCTCAACTCCCCTTTCTGCTTACATCAGCTCTCCTGGGTGGAACTCACATTGTCTCTCTGGGACAATGCTGTTTTTCTTTTTATCTAAACCCAGGACTTTAGAAGTCTCACTGAATCCTCCTCTCTCCTCACCCTTGTGAACAATCTTCAGGTGCCCCCAGATTTCCAGCATAGAACCTCATGTTTTCCTGCCTTTTCATATCTACTGTCACCACCCCCTCCTCTTGCCTGGACAGCTGCAATGGTCCCCTAGTTACTGAGCTTCAGCTTCTACTCTCTAACCATCACATTGTGACTGCCATATGCTGCTATTGAATTACTCTTCTGAACATGGTATTTTTATCATATAATTCTGCTGTTTAAATCCTTTCTTCACTGCCCTTGACTTCCAGAATAAAACCATCTCCTCTATAAAGACTTTCTTGACAAATTCTGTGTCCATGATAGGGGGTCCAAGTGATAACCCCCTTGCAGGTGTCATTGCATCTTCCACTCAGACAGTCTACCAAAGCCCCAGAGCTTGATTCTCTACAATGGGGTCACTGTGGGCCCTTAGCCTCACAAAGACAGAGGCCATTTTGTTGCTGGTTTTGCTTTATGGGTTTTTGTTTGTTTGTTTGTTTGTTTGTTTATGTCTTGATCTCTCTACAATGCAGCACAGTAGTTCTTCTGTAAATTCTCATTTTTTGTACAGGCTAGCTAATGATACTATTCGTCTGGCATTCAAGGCCTCCAAAATTAGCCCTGGTCTACTTTCCTGGTCTTATTTCTGCTTCTCCTCCACACAGTTTATCTCTAGTCAAATTAGTCTGTAGCAGTCTTAAATATGCTTTCCATGTTTCCCTCTCCATGACTTGGCTCACTATTCCCTCTCCTGAAGTATCCCCTCTCCACTCTTGACCTGCCCAAATTCTACCCTTTTGTAAAGGCATAGTTCATCTTTCTGTGATGATGACACCCACAGAGTAGCATACACTGCACTATGCCGTGGAGTAAGGATGGCGTAGCTTAGTGGAAGGAAGCCAAACTTGGGGGCCAAGTGGATCTCTCTGTTTTGCTAACCAAGTTGCCTACCCTCTCTGAACCTCATATTCTTACTCTATGTAATTAGAGTAACAAAACCTAAGTTTCAAGGTTATTTTGAATATTAAGGATAACATATATATTGGTATTCAGTGAGGGTTTCAGAGAGTATGTGAGCTCTGCTGTTTTCGGTATGATCATAGGGTATCTAATCATGTAGCTTCGAAAATATTTTTTAGTATAAGATTTCATTGTCATTTGGATCGTTCTACAATATATGCTTTATTTCAAACTAGACTACAAATTTTTGGGCTACAACTAGCACCTGGTTGAATGGTGGGCACACATACACAAGCAGATACCTATGTGGATACTTAGAGATATCAAAAGAGAGAGAGGTGTTTTCATGTGTATTGACCCATTTAATCCCCACCATTCTATGTGGAAGTTGATAATGTTTGTGTTTTATCCACAAAGAACCAGGACTTGAAGAATTTCAGTCCTTCCCAATCAATCCAGGTCTTAAAATGATAGAGGCAGATAATTCAAACAGCGTTTACACATTTTTGTCCAAATCTGTTCAATTCTATTTTTTCCCATATCACCACATGCAACCTTTTTAAATTGCTACCTTTGAAAATCCTCTCCTAAAATGATGTTACGGGAATAATAGAATGTAAATCCCCAGTGCTCAGCATTGCTGTTGGGAATGACAAATGACACTTGAATTTCTTTTTCCTGAAAAAGAGTAAGAACCGTCTATTGGTAAATGCAATTAATACTGAAACGTAATATGTAAAAAGTCTTTGCTGCAGAGAATACTCTTTTGATTGGAAAATCCTAAAATTTAGATTATTTTTCCCCCAAATGCTCTCTAGTATTAGCAACGTTTAAGGTGGCTAAATTTCATATCTGGGCCACAATATGGCAACAGTCATGCCAAAATAGAGAAAATTGCCTGTAAGAGGCACAGAGTAAAGAAACCCTTGCATAAATTATTTTTTTTTTTAAGCTTAACATTACACACACAGAAAATCCCCTATAGCCAGTGGGGGACCTGAGATATATATATATATATATATATATATATATATATATATATATATATGCACAGAACATTCCAGGGATAGCAGTTAGGACTTCTCATTAAGGAGTCTCAGGTTGGACTAAAGTTAGTCCTCCTATTTTGGTAAAGGACCAGGATAACTTATCCATAAAGAAATGATCATTTACTTACTGCTTTATACTAATTCTGCAACCAATTTATATAGACAGTCAAGGCAAAAATCGCCAGGACAAAGTAACAACCTCTCATTGCTTAAGTTTAGGTTAATCATTAATATTTTTCTGTGAATCAGTACCCCTTAGAAGCAAAAGATGCAGCCATGCTCTTCAACCCCATGTATTTGCCAAGTGAGAAAAGCCATGTGTCAGACTTGTTAGAGCTTTATTATGTGCTAAAACTCTTAGCTTTTATCATTCTCAGTGAAACTCTCTTATATTAAGAGATTGGGTCTGACTTACTTTTGTATCCCTTGTGCTGCTAAACTAAAAAACTTGCAAAAATAAATGTCCAATAATTGTTATTTAATAAGTGAATGAATTAATGAAGGGTGTGCTATTTCACAGAGAACACTATTAATTTGGATAGGTGAGTCTAGTTTCATTTTAATAAAAAGATACAGGATATTGGAATACTATTAAGAATTTTTAAAATAATTTAAAAACATAACTTTTGTTATAGGTTGAATTATGTCTTCCCCAAATTCATATGTTGAACTCCTATTACCCGGTACCTCAAAATGTAGCTGTTTTTGGAGGTAAGGTCTTTAAAGATGATTAGGTTAAAATGAGGTCTTTAGGGGAGGTCCTAATCCAGTATGATTTATGTCCTTATAAGAAAAGGAAAATTGGAAACACAAAGAGAGATACCAGACATGTACACGCACAGATAAAGCCGTGTGAACACACAGCAAGAGGGCAGCCATCTGCTGGCCAAGGAAAGAGGCCTCAGAAAAAAAAAAACAGACTTGTGGCCACTTCGATCTTGGATGTCCAGGCCTCCAGAATTGTTAAGAAAGCAAGTCTCTGTTGTTTAAACCACACAGTCTGTGGTATTTGCTGTGGCAGGTTAAGCAAATTCACAACCTTTGGTAAATTGGTACCTTTGAAAATCCTCTCTTAAAATGATGGTAAGCAAGTAGGAGAGTATAAATCCCCAAGAGTAGAGGGATGAGAAAGGAGACAATTGGAGATGAGAAAGGAGTATTTTAGAAATGGAAAATAGAGAACAGAAATTAGCCAGTTGGGAATGCTAATTATAAAGTGCTCAAAGAGAAGGGTGTGAGGAAAAGGAAACAACGCCCTTTGTGGAAATCTGGGAAAACTTGCGAATTAAGGAACCGAGTATAATTAAATATAGGCAGAAATTGATGGGAAGACTGCACATAAAGTGAGTTCTTCCATGGGTCTTCCTCTTAACCTGCACAGCTAAAGATGAATCCCACTGCATCCTCATCAGAAGACTGGAAATTTATTTGACAAGAGGGGTTTCAACTTGGAGAAACCAGTGGATGATGGATGATTAAATAAAAGTCTATCAATTGAATAGCAAAGCCCTGACTTCTTTAGTAGCATAGGAACTGTGTCAGTTAGGCTTATAATGCTTAGTCAGGAGATTGAAGAATTCTTCTCCCGAAAATTGGAATCACCACCCAGGGAAAAGACCTACAGATACTGACTGGCACTACATGGCTACCTAGTGAAAAAGGCAAGGCTCTTTATTCCCCATGTACCTTGCTGCGAATGGCAAGGCTCTACAAGCACACTTAGTCATGCAGAGCTCCCAGTCAGCATTTTAGTGTCTTTCTCTTTAAAAGCCAAGGCCCCACAAACCTTAAAGAAACTTTCCAACATAAAGTCTAAAACAAACAAATGATAATGATGATAATAATAATAATAAAAACATAAAAACAATTTATGGAAGACATTTTAGACAAAATATAATAAACTTATTATATCCATAAAACAAAATGATACCATACAAAATTAGTAAGGACAAAAAAGTCACTAAAATTTAAAACAATGACAGATAAAATTAAACACTCAATGAGAGAGCTGAAAGATACAGTTTTAGCAATCTTCCAGCAAGTAAAGCAAAGAGACAAAGAGATGGACAATAGAAGTTAGGAAAATTGGAAAAATAATTCTATGATGAAGATCTAACTACTAGGAGTTTGAAAAAGAAAAACAAAACAGAGAAAATAGAGGGAATAAGCTCATCAAATAAAGAATAGAAATATTTCCTCAAATTGAGGGGCATATTACTCTTCATTAAAATGGCCTATGACTACCATCACAACAAAAGAAACAGATCACTGTGAAAAACTTATGTGGACATTTCAGACCACAGCTACAAATAGAAGGTCCTAAAAGCTTTGAGACAAGAAGAAAAAACCCCACAGACTACATTTCTCATATGAGTTCATGTGGTATCAATTTATTCTCTCAAAAGCACATTAGATGCCTATAAGACAATGGAGCAAGGTATTCAAAATTCTAAATAAAAATGATTTGCGGCCCAGAACTCTAAACCCAGCTAAATCATCAATCGAGTGTGAGCAACTGATAAAATAATTGCTGTGATTGACCCAGGCAGAAAATATTTTTCAAAAGGCTTTCTAAAGTCATACTGGAAAGTTCTAAAAGAATTAGTGATAATGCCACATAAAATTAAGCAAATTTAAAAAAAAAAGGCAATTTACAACTTCAGAAAAAAGAAGAACTTGTTCAGTAAGTGAAACATAATCGTGGCATACTATGTAGCTTATTAATAAGCTTTATTTCCCAGGGATAATAAGATAAAACCTGAATTTTTATTAGCCATCAATTGTTACATAACTGTAGTAGGAGGATAGAAGGTGGGAAGGGGGGAAGTGAGACGGTGAAGGAGTGTGAAATCATCATCATCCATAATGGGAAGTTAATAAATGTGTGGAGTTAAAATACCAGGAGAATGGACTAAAAGTTTCAGAGACCCATAGTGAGAGGAGTGGCACACAGGACCCCTGTTTCTTGTTCTAAGCTTGTGTAGTACACCTGGGAGGAATATAGTTAAACAATTATTTTGTAAATTTGATAGGAGCCAAAGCAATCAAATTTCCCAGTAATAATAATAAATGTCCTGTGTTAATTAGCACTATCACAGTTAAATGTCTTGGTTTGGGATTGTTCAATATTTGAGTGGAATATTCTGTTTCCCCTTTAATACTTGATAGATTTCACATTGTTGCTTCCTGTAGAGCAGGAACTGGCGGTCCTGTCTATGGGCAGAGGAAAGGCTGGCTTCCTCTGACCTCTCAGGAGAAAGGAGACATGAACACCTGGCCAGCCACACCAGCAGATTGAGTGCTGGTGATGAGTGAGGTTGTAGACATTGAAGGCAACGACCCTTGGGTTGTTCAGGTATTAGATTATCCTATGCAGTTCTCACTCTATAGATGACTTATCACTAATACTCTCCACCTCTAGTCTTCTCACTACTAAGCAAGATAATCATGTAAAATAGTCAAGATAAAAAGAAGTCACTATATCACTATGAGTTGTCGAATTCACATTCAATGAAGTAATCTTTACAAAGAGTAAAATAAAACCCATGATTTTTTTTGTGCCATTGTTTGACCCTACTTGAGTGAAACAGCAGCATAACGAAGTTGGTTTTCTGTGCAGGGCTTTGCAGAATACATCTGGCTCCTTTCCAGTCACATCTCGTCTGCCAGAATTACCATGGCCCAGGCTGTTCTTTGCAGGTTTCCAATTCCCTTTGCCTCAAAAGCATCCCCACGGTTTTTGTGACCTTCAGCATGGCTGGCAGAACACACACTGTGAGAGCTCCTCGATTTAACAGAAAAGTCCATTGCTTTGCCCAAAGGAAGGGCTTTCTGGCGCAGGTTCATTGCGCATATCTGATGGCCAGGCTTCCTGAAAGCCAGGTGTGTCAGCAATGCAGTAAACAAGCAGAATCACACAACATTTAGACTTCTCCCTCTCCAGCAGCCAGCAGCACAGTTCCGTTGCTGAGCAGCAACAGCCAATGGCCTCACGCTGTTCCCTCTCTTTTCTGTTGATTGAGCAAACCAGTGGCTGCAAGAGCAACATCAGCAGAGCTAAATGTAAATGGAGTCAATAGAGAGAGACAAAAGCCCAGTGAGAAGCTCGAATACTTTAGTGTAATACCCTAGTGTTCAGCACCATAAACCTGGCATTCTAGCACGCAGTTCATCTCTCTCTTCCCCTCCCAGTTCTGCCCCCTCAGTCACTCTCTTGTGTTATTCACATGCATATCTCTATTCCCTGTAGGAAGTTCCTACAAAGGTGGGGCCCATGTGTTATTTTCATTTTGCATTTCTCCTATGGCTTAGCTCTTAGTTTTGCACATAGTGGGGCCTCAAAAAACAGATTTTAATTTGCATTTTCCAATTAATGTAATACGTTGTAAAACACCCTTCACTTTGTGTTAACTCCCTGTGTCTCACCAACTCCTGTGTTTCTAGAATGCATTGCCTGTCGTCTACCATACTGGTGAAGGAGTCAACTTTGGACTCTACCTAATATAAAAACCCAGCCCCTACTTATTCGTTATTTGTCCTTGAATTCTTAAAGATTCATCATCTCTAGAACCAGGATGTAATGTTGACCTCTCTGAAGACAAAATGACATAATATCTTCATTGCAGATGTTAATATTGCTGATACTTAGCTGTTATGACTATTATTAGCATTATTTATTATTACTATTATTAGTTTCCTCATTTCTAAATGAGAATGATAATTCCAAACTCACAGTGCTGTTGTGAAAATTAAAAGAGTGTGTGCGTGTGTGTATACGTGTACATGTATACACACACAATCTACTTGCATATATGTATGTACATATGCAAATGAATATATGTATATATTTACATATATATACACATGTATATAACATGCATACATATACTAGAACCTAACACATAGTAAACACTCAGTTAGCCATCATTATCACTAGGGTTAGTGCAAGTAATAACTATTATTATAGTTCTCTCTTCTATCTAGAATGAGGTTGGCAATACTAAGCTTAAAAGATTGTTGTAAGGGATTTTAAAAGTTAATATTTATAAAAGCCTTGGAACTGTGCCTTGTTTATGATAAGCACTATGAAAGTGTTTGCTTTTGTTATTTCTACTAATACTAATAAAAAAGGTGATTGTATAGTGTGGTAAACTGATAATATAGTATATGCCCAGTAAGTTGTAATTAACAACTTTTGTGTTGGTTTCCTAATACAATGATAGCACTAACGGAATATTAATGGCAACACATACTTTCATGATGATATTAATTATCTTTCTATACAGTGGGCAAAAGAAGTTCTAGGATGGCAAAACATCTTGGCCCAGAAGCCTGCCCTCGGCAAAAAGACAAGATATGAGTGAGGAAAATAGGCCTACAGGAATTGTGAGGGTGGCGGTTTGCCTACTAATGTATAGTGATTTGCCAATTTTCCTTTCACCAGCTATGACAGTGACACTGATGCTAGTCGAACAACCTGCATAATGCTTCGGGGACACATCCCTTTTTCTAAGGCTGCAAGCTTGCCAAGGAGACAGGATGCATGCTTGATTCCATCTGCTGTCATTTATCTGCCAATACAAATAGCAGGCCTCTGTGGGTCTGTTTGGCAGCCAAAATGACAGACTATATTTTAGCAACTCAAAGGAAGCCACTTCTGAGCATTAGAGTTGGAAAATACCTCATGATACCTTCAAACCGAAGAAATAAGTATCCCAAATCTGAAACATTAGGCCCCACAAGGCAATGTCCCTTAATAACAGAGTAAAAATAATATTTCCAACCTATGTAGATTGAACTTGCTTGAAAGAGCTTGAGGAAAACTTGTCATCACTTTTGTATCTTCCACTTTTAATTAAATTACATATTTTCTGGAATGATACAACGTCAGCTTTATTCAAGTTTCAGAGGAAAGGGAAGGAAACCAGACCACCTGTTAGACTCGTGGGGCTGGACCTGGTATATGCCCTTTGTTGAACAAGAATTTCACATGGCATTTGAGTTAAAAATAGCCAGTCTCTTTTTAAATAACTTAAAAGCCAGCACATAGAATGATTTCCTCTTTCTTCAGAGATTTCCACCGAGTATATATGGTTTGGAAATACAAAGTCAGAAAAGAAGAAGGTGGGAAACTTTTCAGATATCCATGGTGTCATTTATAATTTGTCTTCGCTACAGTGAGATTGTCCTGGGTATGGAGTGGGGAAATGTAGGCACACATGGAGGGCGGAAGTGTCAGCCTTCAGCACACTCAATCATTGACACTTATGTTTGTGTAGGTCTGTGCGTTTGGGTGGTGGGGGGAAGGAGGGGAGTCTTGCCTTTAAATCTCATTCTAACCACTTGACCTATAATTGGAAATCTTCTCTTTTGCTCCCTATTTTTTTTTTATCTCTTCTTCTAGATATTCTATTCTTGAGATGGTCTTTACAATAATGTGCCTCCTCATAGGCAGTATACAAACAGTATGCAAAATCGAATCCTGAATCCTCATCTCTGACATTGATCTCAAAGTCCATTTTTGTTATCAAATACTTTTGAATCTGTAGCATCAAAGTCAAGTTATATTCATTGAGATCAGTATATTTTCTTGCATTTATAGGCCTTCTGATCTCCTAGATTGATTCTTTACCAAATTCTCTTTTACCATCAGGGGTTGCCATTCTCCTAATCCACCAGTTTAGAAATTTCTGTCATCAATCCTCACTTTTCTTTCATTTCCAAATGCAGTCCATCCACAAGTTTCATTCATTTTTCCTTCAGACTCGGCTTCCTCTGCCCTTCATTCTGCAGCCTGTGACTCTCACACAAGTACTCACGCATTCCTGCCTGGACTTGGACAACAGACACCTCTAACATGTCTGTATCCAGGCTCACTACCTCAATCCCACCCACCCCTCCCAGCTGATATATTGATAGCTGGATCCTGTCACTCTCTATCAGAGCTCTCCCAGCAGATGGCACAACTCACACAGGTGGTGATCCTGGCCAAAGGGAAAATACATCCTTATTTGCCCGTGCAGCCATGTACGTCTGTCTAAACCCCTAACAGTTGTTGCCATGTGAAAACACAGGCCAGTGTTGGCAGATTTTCTCATTTTTCAGAACACAGAAATGAAGACTTAAAGAAAAAGTTTATTCAATAAATATCTATTGAAGGCATTCTATTACTGAAATTTATTCTGTGTGCTAGAGGAAATACAATAGGGAACAAAACAGTCAAAAATTCTGCCTTCATGATGCTTCTTGTTAGACAAAAAAGAAAAAAAATAAGATAGAGATTAAGACTGATTTCGTGATAAATGCTTAGAAGAAAGATGAATCAGGAAGGAGGTTCTTGAGTATGTGTGCATGTGGTAAAATTTCAGTAGGGTGGTTAGGAAGGATGTCACTGAAAAGGTGGCATTTCAGTAAATACATGAAGGAGGCAGATCTGTGAGGAAAGGGTGTCCTAGGCAGAAGGAAAATAAGGGGTATTGCTGTCATGATGAGAAACAGAAAGGAGGCCCCAGGGCTGAGAGGAAGTAGCAAAGTAGAAAACAAGAGGAGGCAAATTTGGAGATGAAACATAAGGGGGTTATGGGGCAGGGCTGGGGGCAGATTAGTAGGAAATCCTGTGGGGCTTTGTGGCTCTTAGTACTGACTTTGGCCTTAATTCTGAGTGAAACAATAAGCCAGAAAGGAGCTTTAAACAGGTTTTAACAAGACCACTCTGACTACTACTTTGGAATTAAACTTTAGGGAAAAAAGGCAAGGAGTAAAGTCCAAGGAGGACATTTCATCATAAGACATGTTAGTGGCTGACCAAAGTTTTGGGCTGAGCTACTGGAAGAATGGAGTTGCCAAAAACTGAGATAGGGTAAGGTGTTAGAAGAAGACTTGGAGAGGAAGATTAGAAGCTCTGTTATGAACATATTAAATTAAGATGTTTATAAGGGGTGTTGAGTAGACCGTTTGACACCTAAATTTGAAGTTCAAGGTTGTAATGGAGGAAAATTCTCAATTTGGAGTGAAGTAGCTAGACCACATATGTCAACTCTCTTTCCCTCAAGATGAACTCTTTTTCCTGGAGGCTTTCTAATTTTTGTTTTTGCTATTGTCATCCTTTGGAGAGATAGAGATTTCTCCTCCTAACCCAATTTTATCCAAATACAGATTAAAAAACAACAACAACAACAACAACAACAAACTCCTCTCTTTGGTATCAACAGCTAAGACAAAGCAGAAATTTTTAAGCAAGACTTTGCTGACAAAAGGAAGTATGTGAAATCAAAACAACATGAAACTAGAGAATTTGAGTTCTTATAGGATACATTTTCCTCAAATTCAGTCCCTTAGGAAAGTTTTCCTCTGGCCCCCACTCTACACTGGGCAGCAGAAGCCATTTTTAACCTTACCACAAGAGAGAGTTCTAAAAGATACATTTACACGCGAGACATTGAGAATCAAGACAGAAAAGCTTAGTCTCCTCCTCTGCTTACCTACAGCCCACCTCCTTAATTCTGGGTTTTCCTCTAAGGATCTTTCTTTTGCTCTGGCGATTGATTGTATACTGCGATTTATTACAATAATTCAGAAAGAACCACCTACCCTCAAAATTTCTAAATATAGCGCCACAATTCCAATATTTAATAAGAGGCACATATATTGTCATGGTAGAGGGATCATTTAATCACAGCATGAATCACACTATGTCCTCAATGAATATTAATTACCTTTCTTTCCCCTTGGAATGACTTTTAACACTTTGTAACTCACCTTGTCTTAACTACAGAGAGGCCATTTTCTTGTGTGCCGTGACCACGTAATTCCAAGCTTTTTTTTTTTTTTTTAAAGATTTTATTTATTAGAGAATGAGAGAAAGAGAGAGAGCATTAGAGGGAGGAGATCAGAGGGAGGTGCAGACTCCCCACTGAGCAGGGAGCCTGATGCTGGACTTGATCCCTGGACTCCAGGATCATGACCTGAGCTGAAGGCGGTTGCTTAATGAACTGAGCCACCCAGGTGCCCCATTCCAAGATTTTTCTTCTTCTATTTGCCCTTTTGGAAATATTTCCCCATTACATTCTTCTCATACAAACCTTGTGGTTTTTTATAGGCCAAACTAACCTCTTAAGGTCTTTCATCTCATTGAACCCCTCATTGATGTCTCCTCTTCTTTGTACTTCTATAATTTGTCTATACCAATCATTTCTCATCTAAATATTCTCTGAAATGCATTGGTATGAAAAAGCTTACCTTCCCTGAAATACGAGAACCATGATTTGCTTTTTAAACTTTAATTCTTTTTGTTTGTTTTTAAATCTACCCACTAGGCATAGTACCAGGCTATGTATGTAGCAGATAAATAATAATGTAATAATAACGCAGTGAGTAATTCGTGAATGTCTGAAACATCTGTTCAATTAAACTGTTCACTCAAAAAATATTAATAAATGCTTTGTTAGGCATTGCTAAATTCTCAAGCTTGGGAATAAAAGAGAGAATGACTTATGACAAATATAAGATTTTTAAGGGAAGAGAAGATGTTAGAAATCACTTTTTGAGAAACTGGCTTGGGAAATCCATGTATCTTAGATTATGGAGAGCCATCTTGTGGGCAATTCAGTTTCTCACTCAAATAAGATCTTTAGATAAAGTGATCCTCTCTGCCCTAGCAGCAAAATGAAAATTAGAAAATTATATTAGAATTTTATGTAACTAAGCATATTTTAACCAATTCCTATAAACTAATTGTAGTCTTTAAAGTGCTTTTAAAATTTTTTGAATATCTAAAAATGAGGATCCCAGCAAAGTAAGTACTAAATATCAAAACATGACTCATGCATCATCCATAAAAAACCTTTTAAAATAAAGATCAGAAAAGAAAAAGAGTCCTTAGAGATTATCTCTTCATATCATCTATCACTTTTTGGAAGTTTAGGGGTGCTTTGAAAATCTGATTAAATCTATCTTTCCAGTCCCTTGAGAAATGCAAATATACACACAGTTTTGCATATAATTTCAGATGTTTCACCAACTCCCCTGTTGTTTACTCGTGAACCTGCTCATAGACTTCATACTTTAAATTCCTACAATACATAATACACAATGAAGATCTGGAAGGTTTGAGGTTGAAAACTAAATTTTGATTCCATTATCTCTTCATCTCCCAAGCCCCATGATCACACAATTTCATAAAATAGACAAATAAAATCATGATGAAATATATTTTGCTATATTGTTTGAGTCTTTAAGCTAAATCTTAATATTTATAGTTTTTAGTTTCTTAATGTACCTGATGTCAACAAATATAAAAGTTTGATATTAAGCTCATATCATTCATGATATGTCAAAGACCCTTGATGTTCCTTCTATCCAAAATAAAAGTTGTATTTTGAGAGTACAGCTTAGCCTTGAACCCACAATCATGGGTAAATTAAGCCAGAATAGTATAAGGTTGATACATTTGAGCAAAGGGTCCTGAGCCATATGGTTCCCTAAGTACATAAATACAGCCAAACTGCTAGTTCTCTATTCCCTCATCCTTTTTCATTAAGAAATCAAGTACATTCACTAAAATCACCTCTCTTAGTCAGGACCACTGGAGCTCTTTATTTTTTTCCTTTAACAATTATAGTAGTCTATATCTTTGTCTCTTGGGATCAAAAACCCTAGTAACCTAAGTCAGGATATCCTAAAGTAGGGTCTGTGGAATGCTAGTTCTGTATCATATTGACAGTGGCAACACACAAAATTGTTCTATGGTCAAATAAGCTGAGATTCACAAAGTTAAGCTGATATATTACTGGAAGTTTCCCAAAGTCTTTAACAGACCGAATAAATATTTTAAATCTCCAGGAAAGAGGTATTATATAAATACCTCAAACTTCATTAAAGATAGAACTTTTTGTTTGTTTTCAGAATATCTAATGAAGTTGGTGCTCAATAGAAAATATTTTGGCAGAAGCTGAACTAGAGATATAAAGTAGATAGATTTTATGTTTTATTTTATTTTTTTTTAATGAGTGGTATTCCTTTAATATTAACTTGATTTAGTGGGTTTCTTTAAAATGAACACAAAACAATAAAAAACTTAAAAAAGAGGCAGTGACATCATACACTGACTCCCAGGAAGAGCACAGTAACAATGTTTTCCACAAGGGAGAACAGATAGAGCCACAGACCAGGAACAGGTGAGCAGCCCCGAATTACAGTGTCCGTCGCATTTACGAACAGTTGAAAGCAGAATCGATTTCCTAGTAAGCTTGAGTAAAGGTAACAGAATCCTCAGTGCTGGTCACAGTGCCTAAAACACAGCAGGTACCCCGGCTATACTTCCTCAATTGATCTGGATGAAGATACTTTAAAATCAGCAGAGTGCTGGACAGTGTAAAGTTCATGGAAAAGCTCCATTTTTTCATTTTATTTCCATATGTGACTAGCTACTGATCTAGTATTTTGAGACTGGATTATGTAAACACTTTGTGGACTGTGGTAAATGGAATTAAATAAGCTGCATTGACTATCAATGCCAGAGTCTTTGAATATCAGGTCCTAAATATAACCAATTGTGGTTGTAAGATAGATTTTGAAAGATTGCTTGAACAAATCTCAGGATGATCGAAATTGGTTTCTATTATATAGTATTCTTGGAAAGGAAATTTTACATGGAATGATCATAATTCAAAATATGGTTAATTTTAATTTAGTAGGCAATTTGATGTGATAGATAAAGCACTCACCTAAAAGTGAGTTAACGTGATTTATTCCTCAGTACAGTTATGTTGTTTTTCAAGCAACTTATTGTTCAAACTAAACAAGCAATTTATTTTACTTTTCCAGTTAGTAAGAGAATTCTTGTAGGAGTAATAGAAACACTGTGATTGGTGTAAAACTTAGTTTAAGACGCATCGTGCCGTAATTCCCAAGTAGTACTCTTAAGGATGACTTACTCTGACATTCACTGATGTCCAGGATAGAATGATTCAGTTATTCTGCAAATGGTCTTCACCTTCTAGAGTAGTCACATTCCAATAAATTTACCCAAAGCTTTTAGAAGTCCTGCAATAAAACTGTTTTTCTTCAAAACTGTCAAGCCAATATTTTCCAAATTATGTGATTCTGTAGTCTTTTCCTTATTTTTATTATTCAACTGAAACACTTAACATCTAAAAAATGAGTATTCTATGCAACAGTTCGGGAAAGTTCTCACATCTGTTTCTGCTTTTAATAGATAAAATGGTTTCTAATCCATGTTAATAGAGAAGAGCAATTGCACCAATAATCTAAAAACAATGACCTTGTGATCAATGGTGGCAAATTGCCCACACATGCCCATATCATCTATAATTAAATAAAGAGATTTAAAAGAAAGGGCATAGGGGCACCTGAGTAGCTCAGTCTTTAAGTGTCTGCCTTAGGCTCAGGTCATGATCCCAGGGTCCTGGGATCGAGCCCCCGAAAAGGGCTCCCTGCTCAGCGGGAAGCCTGCTTCTCCCTCCCCCACTCCCCCTGCTTGTTGTTCCCTCTCTTGTTGTTTCTCTCTCTGTCAAATAAATAAATAAAATCTTTTAAAAATAATAATAAAATAAAAAAAATAAAAAATAAAAGAAAGGTCATGGACTGGCGCCTGGGTGGTTCAGTGGTTAAGCATCTGCCTTTGGCTCAGGTCATGATCCCAGGGTCCTGGGATGGAGCTCTGCATGGGGATCCCTGTTCAGCGGGGAGTCTGCTTCTCCCTCTTCCTCTACCCCTACCCACCCCCCTCCACTCTCTCATTCTCTTTCTCTTACTCTCTCTCTCTCTCAAATAAATAAAATCTTTACAAAATAAAATAAAAAATAAAATAAAGGCATGTACTGTACAACACACTATCTTTCTGTAAAGTCCTGGCATAAAATGAAGCTTAATAGGCAGGCAAAAAGACAATATTTCTTGAGCTTCTACAACAAGACTTTATTTAATACTTAGAATAATCCAATTAGTTAAATGCAACATTCACACTTTACGGATGACAATACTGAAACTCAGGGGGTGTGGGATGACTTGAGTTATCAAGTTGTAGAACTTGGATTTAACTTCACATTGGTCTGACTCTAAAACCATTTTCCCCATTGTCCGCATTTGACTCCCAAAACTATGTCCTGTAACACACAGGTTTCCCAGGTCCAGGAAATTGTTTAGGTTTTTGGTCTAAAAATTCACCTACTAGGTTCAGACTAAATACTAAATACGGCAAGGGTTTCTATTCATAGCGACAGTTGGTCTGTAGAGAAAGTCGCTGCCTGCCCCACTGACATCTTACAAGAACCAGAAAGCATTATTTACAGAGAATGATTCACAGTGATAATTAAGAATTAACTGTGTTTAAGATGACAGTTTTGCCTAATTTACTTAGAGAATAAGGAATTAAAATGTTCTCTGATTTGAGATTTATTGCTTTTTTTTCTCTTCTTTTGCAGGTAAGTTCGGAAATAATTTATTTTGCTTATGGAATAGAGGTATGACGTCACTTTTTCTTGCATTTTATTTTAATTCCTTTTTACAGGGGGTGTGGGAGATGATGTGTTTTACCCTGCATTTTGTTCTGGTTCTTGTCTCTGTCGTCGTTTTGCAAGTTTTTGAAGGCGACTTTATGAGTTTAAGGTATTTGATTCAGGTGTTTTTGGTATGTGATTCCGTAAAGTAAGCCTGTGCAGGGTATGTATTTGGGTTTCTGTGTTGGATACGAGGAGGGCGATTGTATCAGGGATGAGGGAAATATAAGAGTGGAAGAATATGCACGCAGTGAGAGTCTGTAAAGCTGAGAACAGCAGCGACCTTCAGCTCCGGGCATATAATGTACAATGGCTGTGAATGTGCATCCCAAGAATAAGATTCCTGTTCCTGAGCACAGGCAAGTCAAGCAGAGGCTGTCTTCTTTCACTCTTCTAAGCCCTAGGTTTTGTGTTTTCTTCTATTATCATGCAAAATTTCTGGCCAGGGTATTGCTGATATGTATCTTTGAAAAAGGAATGGCTGTACCATTTTGAACTAAAGTCGAATTTTAAGTTAGAAAGCAACAAAATAGATCCACTCCTGGAAACCATGTGAAAAAGAAAAAAAAGGAAAAAAAAAGCTCTAATGAACTATATATTAAAAATTTCAGGAAAGAGGAAGGAAATTTCAGTAAAGCTTCTAGATACACAAAAGACAAGATAAAATACCAGAGGCACTTTAGAAGATGTGGGATTTGTACTGGGGAAGGAAGGCAGCCTGTTAAATTGCCTCCACAGGTCTACGACCTTATTATTGTGCACTGTGCTTTCATTCATCTATGAAGGATGGGATTGTGTGAGATTTGAACGAGGCACGTAACTGAAGTAAACTCCATGTTAGTTATAAATGGCATATTTATTGTAGAAAGACTTGTTAAAAAACAAAACTCAACCGAGTAAATTTGAAGATCTAATTAAGTGATTCATGAATTGGGCAGCAGTCCACCTAGCAAATGGAGGGGAGCTCTGAGGAGTTGTACAAAAATGGAAGGCTCTTAAAGAAGAAAGAGGCAAGAGAGATATTAGCAAAAGGAAAGAATTGTTCCAGGCAAGGTCACTTTCCCTTAGGGAGAAGAGCAGAGGGTTTTATCATGCAGTTTACCTCATCTTCCCTTGGGGGAGGGAGAGGCTCCCAGTGGTGGACTCTTTGGTCCCCATCAGAATTTCCTGACTGAGTGGTTAAGACCATATTTCTGGGGCAGGTTGAAACTGCAATGGGATTTTGTATGACGCCCTGGTTTGGAGACTCCACCCAAGTGACGCCATTTGGGGCTTGTGGTTTTCTTTTTAACAGACTTTATGCGCTTTAAAAGTTATTGTGAGCTTTATTATTAAATGTATAAAAATAAACAGAGGTGGGAACACTAAATGTATTCCTAGTCTAAGTTCCACCTAATCAGTAAGAGTTGATATAGCTCAGGAGTTAAAAATGTTCTTGGGCTCCTGGTCGTGATGGGTAAAGAACTTTGATCTCATTGTATATTCACCAAAATAATCGTATCAATGTCAAAGTCATGATGGAGTCCATATTATCACCCTGAGTGGATCTTACAAACAGCCGGGACTGCAAATGTTTTCACTGAGAAAATACCAATTTGGCACTTGAACCACAAAACTAATTGGCCTGCAGCTCTCTTCGTTTTAACTAGTATTTCAGTAGTTGATGGAAAAAAATAGAATTAAAGGGCATGTAAAATGCCATGACATCTTTGGGAAAATATATGTTTTGTTTGTTTGTTTGTTTTTTGTTTCTGTCTCTCTAGTAATCTAAGTATCAGAGAAATTCTGTAACCCATGGGTCAGCAAACTTTTTCTGGGCACGATAGTAAGTATTCTAGATTTTGCAGAACAGAAGTTCTCTGGAGTAGAGTCAATGCAGGGATCCTAAGACAATGTGTGATGCATGAGCATGGCACATCCCAGGAAAACTTTATTTACAGAAAGAGAGGTGGGCGGGATTTGCCCTGTGTCAGGTTTCTAGCCTCTGCTCTAACTCCCCTTGAAATGAAAAATTTTAAGCAAACTAAAAAATTTTTGGAAAGGTGCGTCTTTTGGCCACCTCCTAATATAGGTAAACCCTTTGTATAAATAGGAACGAAACAATGTGCAACTATAATTTAGAAATAAGAAATGTATTTCTCAAAAGCTCTGATGAATTTAAACACTAGAGGGCACAAAAGGATATTTTTAAGTAAGGGTATTTTTGTAAACAGAACTCTGCAATTATGAAAAACTGCCTTGAGTAGAGCAATGTGACCTCAGTGTGCATAATTTGTCAGAAATGTCTGCCTGCAGCTCTGGTGACCTCGCTGGCCTCAAGGACTTGAAGTGGTTGACCAACTCTGTGTTCCTATAATAACAGCCATATGGGGTTTTTTTGTGCTTGCTTTTGACCTTTTCATGCAATGTGGCCAAACTTACGGATTTATATAGTGGAATTTTTTTTGGCATCCTGATAAGATAAGAATCTTTTTTTTAATTGCTCTAGGTTCTGATTTTCATGTGGCATGGGTCCTCTTGGCAGTAAAACAAATTATCTTCAATTACTTTATTTTTTCTAATCTTAAAAAAAAGTCATAATCAAATAATGCATACAAATAAAGTGTGTTCCTTTGATTTTTGAACTAGCTGGAGGGTTTTATTTCACAAAAATGGACCTCAAGCCTCAAAAATGCTTATTCCCATTCCTCTAATAATTCTGCTTACAGGCATTTGGATTAGCGAAGCAATCTGAGATATTAAAAAGATTTACATTGAAATTATTGCCACGAAAGTACTTACATTATTGAAAACTTTAATATATTCTAACTTTTCCAGATAAGCTAACGTTTAAATAAATTTTGATGTTCGACTCAGCCAGCAGAATTTTATCGACCATTAAAAAGCTGTTCAAATAACTTTAAATGATATGGGAAATTGTTTATAGTATAAAATGAAATGCAAAGCAGAATTTCAAATTATATACACTAAAATCTCAATCAAATGTTAAATTTAGATGGATAAATTTATATATATGTACATAAAAATAAGGAAGAAAATGAGCCAGGAGATTTACAACAATTACCTCTGGACGTAGATGAATTTTCTTTTCGTCTTTCACTTTTCTGCATTTTCCAAATTTTCTATAATAAGCTTTCATCATTTATATAGTCGTAAAAAATGTTATTCAAACTGACAATGATTTCAGCATCTCACAGCCTATTTTTCGGTTTGATTCTTAGGTGGTCAGTGCTGGTAAAAAGTCAGCTAGTTATAAGAAAAATATGTTATTTTATGCATGAGAAAATGCATTTAAATGAATTATTGATTGTTAGGCAGGCACATCAGTGCAGTCACCTTTTCAACCCTGTGGATAAGCTAATTAGTTTCGCTTCTGTGTTGTGGCTGAGCTGCCCTGCCCTGGGCAGGAAGAGGGGAATGAGGCCAGGGAAGCAGACCAGGGAAGCAAGAGCCTGCTGCAAAGGTTGTTGGTGCTGAGATTGAGCACAGAACTTCCCCAGAAGCTCCCTGCACTGTGGTAAAGCCAACCACACGCAAAACACACATGAGCATGAGCACACATGCACATCGCCCTCACCCCTTTCTCCCTTCAACATCCGCTTTCTGCCCTTGCTTTTCCTTACAAATGGACCTCAGGGAAATGTGTATGGCAGGGCTGGAGCTAGAAACAGGAGCCTGGAGAATGCCGCATTGGACTTTGCTCTGAACACAAAATTCCATGTGATGGCTTTGCATAAAATATTGGAAGGAGTCCCATAAATAATATTGACAAAAAATACCACAATCATGTGACAAAGCAAAAGCTTGTCACGAGTTTCAATTCAGCTTTCCCTTGTGACTCTTTGAGTAGCAGGAATGATGGGCTAAAAATGTATCTTTTTCCTTTTTTATTTTGTAAAAAGTTATCTGAAAGGGTGAACATGGCATAAACAAAGGCACAAAGTTTGAACTACATGGAATAATTGTTTTTCTTAATGTACTAGGAACTATTTAACATTTTCCTCAGAGCTTTTAATCCCTCATACCTAGGAGATTGAGAACTGTGTGTTGAGATGGAATTGAGACTAGTTAATTCCATCAATTTTAAATATAAATATATTTCTATTTCTATAATTTAATAAATATAAATGTATTTATGTTTATATGTTTAAGTATAAATAAATATAAATATGTAAGTATTAGCTATTGTCCATTGGGTAGGTGGAGAAATGGATGATATGGCTTATCTTAACTAATTACTAAAGAAAATAGAGAAACTTTTCATCCTTTCTGGAACAAAGCAGAATTAAACATTCATTAGAAGAAGGAACAGCAGAATTTAAAGGTAAAGAAATTCTCCTGGAATCTGTCTTGTAAAGAGTTGGAGGGATTCATCTAACATATGTTTATTTAGCTCTTACCATGCCGGGCAGTCCCAGGGATACATGGCCCCAGAAGTTCACAGCCCAGTAGAACACTCAGCATGTTGCTCTCATTTTATTCATGGCACTCCTTCAGAGAGAAAGGGAGGCTACAGTGTGTGTTATGCCCTAGGTAAGAAACAAATTAAAGAAGTAAAGAATACTTGCCATTCACCATAGATGCCTTTGACATGTTTATTTCCATTTATTCACCTCCATATCTCACCAGATGACCCATAGCACATTTATGTCCAGCCTTATCTTTTTTCACTGCCTTATTTATTAGTTCTAGTTCTCAGATAACCTGAAGGAGAATGGATCTGAGCTTTTTTCACACCTGTAGTAGATTCATGTTAAATTCCAGGGAAATTATGGACAGATTTTTTTTCAGCTAAAGTTAACATTCCCAGTAAGGACAAAAAGTTTCCTGACTGAATATGAAAAGTATGGAATGATACAGCAGTCCAAAAACTATGTCGAAAGGATGAGTAAGTTCTAGAGATCTGTTGAGCAATATTGTGCCTATATGGTTAACAATATTGTATTGGTGCACTTGAAAATTTAAGATGATAGAGCTCATGCTATGTTATTACCCCCCCACACACACACACGCATTCAAAACCAACAAAACCCTAGGAGAGTTGTGGAGGTGATGGATATGTCTGTTCCCCTGATCGTGGTGGTAGTTTCATGGATGTATGCGTATGTCTAAACTCATCAAATTTTATACATCGAGTATGTGCATATTTTGTGTACCAATTATACCACTATACAACTGGGATTTTTTAAACTATGGTTATTATATATGTCAATGTCTTGAATATTGAGAAAAAGGAGGATTTGAGAGGGAAAAATTCATGACACTGTCTCCCTGGCTCCAGTCTTTCCTGTTCAAATCCTTGTGGGAATAGAATAAAATATTAATTATTCTAAAATTCTTCTTTCCTTATTTCACTCACTTGCTCAGAAACTTTTGATGCCGTTTCACTTCTAAATGGAACGAAGTTCCCCACTCCTACCATAGCACTCAAAGTTTTTCACAGTCCAGTCTCAGCCTTTCTTTCCTACCTTCTCCTAGCTATGACTGTCTCTAATAACCTCCCCTGTGAACGCCATTGATTTCGCCATGCCCTGGATGTGTCTTTTGTCCTCATGCACTAATGTATCTTGCTTCTGAAGAGCAGCAGCTGCTTAAACTTGTTATAGGACAATAGCAGTCACACTGTTTGATAAATATTTGATTAATACGTATCAATATTTATCTCCTATGGCTATCAGATCAGTGAGTTCATCCACTAAGCAAGTATATTTTGGACCCATACCACTAACTGTCCCTATTCCAGTTGCTGGCATGCAGCAGTGAAAAAAGCGGGGAGAGAGAGAGAGAAAGAGAGAGAGAAAGAGAGTGTGTGTGTGTGTGTAGGTGAGAGAGAGAGAGAGAGAGAAACTTTATTTTTTGTGGGGGAGATAAGCAATAAAATACACAAACATATACAAAATAACTATGTCATGATGATAAGTTCTATCAAGATAAATCATGCAGAGGAAAGAAAGAGAGTGATGGCAGTGCTGTCTTAGATCAAATAGAATATGATAGCCCTCTGTATTAAAGTGACATTTGGATCTTAACAAAATGAAAGATCTATGCAGATATCTGAAAGAAGAACACTTCAAGAAGGGAAATAGCAAGTGCAAAGGTCCTGAGGGTGGAAGCAGCTACCTTGTGTTCAATGGTTAGGAAAAAGACTAATTAAAAAAAAAA
>CM052895.1:34787101-34812849 GCA_028534135.1 Potos flavus | reverse complement strand
TTAAAAAATGTGAAACCCAGTCCAATTTCTTATAAGGCTGAAGTTTCATCTTTGGTTCAATCAGTTCTAAGTCTGTTTGGGCATGATTGTCTTCAACATTAATTGTTGGCACACATATAGCATAGCACTTGGCATGTAGTAGATGCCTAATATGTATTTATGAGTGGGTGGGAGGGAAGGAGGGAGAAAGGAAGGGGAGGAAGGAAGAAAGGGAGGAAGAGTTACCTGTTGAATAAAATTTCATATGGAAACTAATTTACTATAGGCCATATCTTTTAGGATTTTGTGACTTAGTTAAGCTCACTCTTAGAATATCAAGAAAAATACTCACTGCCCCAAAATATTTCATTATCTAGTATTCAGTACTGCTATGGTTTTGTTTACTGGATCACAATTTATTTTGTTTTCAAATTAAAATTCAATCCCTTAATACTTAGATGTAACTTATATATCAAACTAATATAGGTATAATTTAAATCAGCATTTGAATCAGAATTTGCTATAAATAATTTTACTTGATATCACCTGACCAATGAAAAACAACTGTGCCTTCTCCAATTTACTTATATTCTCCAATTTACTTACCTTACATTTTAAAGGCAGTGAATTTAACAGGGGAAGTCCCTAATTTAGAAATAACTTATTTTCCAAAATTTAGAGGTAAGCTAAAGTTTCAGTCAAGGCTCATTATTTACCATTTACCAAACTTGGGCAAGTCACTTAACTGAAACGATAGAAGTAAAATTAGTGATGGCAGTGGAAAAAAGGGCCAGAATGTGCCCTATTACCTCAATAGTGCCCTAATTGTATAAATGTCTGTTATAAATTACTTAGGTGGTTTTGAGAGTTAGCTAGAAAATGGCTACATTCTGTTACAAAATAAAAACCAATAACACAAACATACTTTGCTTTCTTTCACCATTACTGAAATACCCAAATTTCTATGTTAGCCCCTAGTGAATTGCTGCCATTGGTTAGACAGACTGAAAAGTGTTTCGGTTTTTCTTGATGTAAACTATACAGAGGGAAAAGGCAGAGCAGTACACAGGGCATTCAAAAACGCTGACATTGTCACTTTTCCTCAAGCCTCTCCATCGTCTGCCAGGCCTCCTGTCTCTCTGCCTCCGAGACACACTGGTTATCACAGCTCAGCTCACGCGGCCCTGTCCTCAGCCTCAGTCCCCAGGCCCTAGAATTAGGAATTTAAAGAACTTGGGGAAGCCAGCTACGGTGGAGACAAGATTCGAGATAGGCAGAACTGGCTGGGACACACCTCTCCATTGTATATTAGTTTTGTGGTATCAGCCAAGCTACTTACCCTCTATGAGCCTCAGGGTTCTCATCTATAAAATGGCCACGTTAGGGGCCTGGGTGGCTCAGTCAGCTAAGCATCTGACTCCTGTTTGGGCTCAGCTCTTGACCTTGTGGGTCATGAGATCCAGACCTGCCTGGGGCCCTGTACTCAGCTGGGAGTCTGTTTGGGATACTCCCTCTCCCTCTCCCTTGCTGAACTCTCTCTCTGGAATGAATAAATAAATCTTTAAAGAAAAATGAAATTGCAAAAAAAAAAAGAAAAAAAGAAATTGCAAAAATAATGTCTATCTGAGAGGGTGGGTTAAGATTAAACAAGATCATGTAACTATTGTACATATTACCTGTTACTTCTGTGAAAATCCATAACTTCCTCCATGACTTCTCTCTCTGGAGAAAGGGATTGGCGCTCATTCATTCCTCCCTCAGTTATATTCTAGGCCTCTGTTGGCTAAGAGCATAGGTTTTCTCATTGGAAAGACCCCACTCTTAGTCTCAGATCTACCTTTCCTTGGCTGCATGATCAGAGGGGCAAGCTACTTCAACTTTCTAAGCCTCTTTTTTTTCTGTCATAAAACAGAATAAAAATAGATTAAATTCATAGATACACTATTATGGGAATGATATAAAGTATGTTAAGCCCTTATCACAGAATAAATACCGAATTAGTCGTTGATACCATCTTAGTAAAATAAGGAATTATAAAAGGATACCCTGACCTTGTGGTAACATTTGCTTTACAGACTCAGTCAACACACAAGGAGTGTCAGAGCGAGGAATGGGGGTCTGGGGGTAACAGGGGTGACAGCAAGTACCCAGGAACGGAAAAGTTCATGAGTGTTGGCTCCAATAAATGGATATCCAGATTTAGCGAGATATTGAACACTGTCATGGAAAAAATTCCCAGTGCCAAAGTTGAACACATGAGATTGTTGTTATTTAGAGATTCGTGGTATTTGGGGTCTTTTTCTTTCTCCCCAGAGAGTGATTTTATTTCTCAGCCTGGTAATTCCATCACTGCTTTCACTTGTTTGTTAACATAGTTCTAAAAAGCTGAAAAGAGGCCATTTCTGTCCTTATTTGGTGTGTGGTCAACAATGAGAGCAGCATGAGTTGGAGTCAGTGTTGCAAATGTTTTTTCAGTTAAACAACCTGTCTGCAGCATCCCTTAAGTTTTCAAAAAATAAATGGAAATGTTTCTATATTTAGGTGAAGCCCAGGATTTTGAACAATTGTGAAAAATTCCATTAGCTAATTTTAGTAGAATTCTTTGCCCCCCCTCTTTCTTTTTTTACTTCTAGTACACAGAACCAGGAGAGGGGTTTCATTCTGCAAATAAAGCATTAAGATTTTTAACTTAAAGGACTAACTTGTAAAATATAACAGCTTATATTCTGTCCCTTTACATTTAGGATAAAAAGATTTCAAATAGAAAAAAATTACCCATCAAAATTGAAGGTTGATACCCCTTTTGCACTGGTAAAATGGTATTGCTACTTACCATGTTTATGAGGTGACCCATTTTACAGTACAATTTTGAACATTGAAAATGTTTCTAACAGTAAAAAAAAAAATAATAATTTTCCTAGCTGACCAAAAAGCTTGACATTGTCAGCAGGAGTGTTTAAAACCTTGTATGGTCTTTTCAAAAAATTTTCGTGTAAATTACCCTGTTCATTCCTCTCCAAACCTCTTTGCAGTAGTTCTCATTTGGATAAGTGAGGCACTGAAACTTAGCAAGGTCAGGTAACAGTGCTCAAGGTCACGTGGCAAGTTTATGGCATGACTGTTGCTCTAATACCCTCTATCAGGACTGCTCTGCGTATTTACCCAATGATGCTTCATCAAAAACCAAACCAAACCAAACCAAACCAAACGAACAAACAAATAGCAGCAACAACAACAACAACAAGAAAACCCTAATCTGAGGATAGGCCTATAATTCTTTCGGTCTTAACAGTGACAGTATTTTTTTTTTCTGGTTTTATTATTTTGTTTATTTGTTACTACAATTATGCCTTTGACAGAGGGAACATGTAAGGAAAGAGAAAATAAGTAAGTCCTACCATGGCAAAATGTTTTGCGCCTATTTGGGAATACAAAAGAATATAATAAAGGCGATGCATCTTCTTGTCAGGAGGCCCTGAGGTTATTGGTTTGTTCATTCATTAAACAAACTTTATCATGACTTACTTTCCCGGGTCATTTGCTAGGTCCTGGGCATCCAGTGGGAAAGCAAACATGGTCTATGTCCTTTAGATGGCTAGGTCTGTCCATCAGGGAAGCTCGATGTTGAATAAGTAGTGATTACAAATGTGCTGACACTGACAAAGAGGAAGTGCAGAATACTGTGGAGACTTCCTTGGATCTGGAAAGCGGGGAAGACTTCTCGGAGGAAGTAGCTTTCAAAATGAAATTCTATAATCCACCCTTTCACTTACTATTAATACTAAGGAGGGGCGTTTTGTTTTTGTTTTTGTGTTTTCAGTCTGTATGCATGAATACAATATTGGAACAGAAAAAGGTTTTCTGAGTTTTAAAAATTTCATGCACAAAAAGTTGGACAATTTGACAATTATTGACCCCAGAATATTTTACACACATTAAAAATATCATATTTGTTTTTTTATTTCAAGTGATTAGCATATATTAATTCCAAATTTTTTAAAGAATTTGACTCTATCGTATTTCCTGTCGACTACTTAAAAAAATCTCTTTGAACTTTATCGGTCATCTAGTAGATGCTTAATAAACATAAAATGTATTTCCCTTCCTGTTAGTTTTTTCCTCCTTGATTTCTTTCCTTCAACCCCCATTTACCCACGTATTAAGAACGAACTCAGTGGTTTTTTTTGGTTAGAAACGGTTTGACTTAATTATCTTCCAAATTGCTAAAAAGAATCCTAAAATACTCTACTGTAGATGGAAACCTTAAATGTATAGCAAAGCATTTGGATTCACAATCCAGTTTTATTTATATTTTATTTTGATATTTAATCATGCCCCTTGCCAGTTGTTTTATGTCTTAATAATGTTAGCTCTTTAATTACATTTTATTTCTGTTTGTGTCCTCAGACATAAATGAATAAAGGATATGTTTGTAGCAGCTTAAAACACAGAGCATGTCTTCCTAATGCTCTTAAGACTATGGGTACTGTCAATTCTGTTAGCATTCTGTTAGTGTTACAACTTATAATTGTCCTCCATTTTAGAACACAGAAGAATTGACCTCCAAATCAACTAAGCACATGTAAGGTTTAGAGTGACTATTTGAAAGCAGATCAAGAAAAGGCTAGCGTTATTTTGCGACATTTCCATTTGGAGTAATAATTCATAGCCGAGGGGTGCCTGAATGGCTCAGTCAAACATCTGACTCTTGATTTCGGCTCAGGTCATGATCTCACTGTCGTGAGATAGAGCCCTTAGTTGGGCTCCATGCTCAGCGGGGAGTCTGCTTGAGATTTTCTCTCTCTCCTTCTCCCTCTGCCCCTCCCGCCACTCTCTCACAGACTCACACACACACACACACTCTCTCTCTCTCTCTCTCGCTAAAATAAATAAATACGTCTTTAAAAAATAGTTGATAGTTGATTTTGATAATACATGAATGTAATAAAAACCACAGTTACGGATACCGTATGAATACTAGTTTAGAGAAGTGCGCAAGTCTGATTGTTAAATTTCCTTTTGGCACGCTCTTTTGCAATTGGTCAATGTGAAAATAGAATTCTTACACTGAAACTCCTGTCAGAGGTAGCTGATAAATGAACATGAAATGAGGTTGTTTGCTCCCCAGTTAACTTCTGCCACCTTCGAATCTGTGACCAGCCACGATTTCAAAATATAGCATTATCCTGGACCCTATCTCTGCCTGCTCTGGCTTCCTGAGGCAATGTATTTCAACATAATGCAACCCCACTAATGTAACTCTTTGTTTCTCTGAAGCTCAGCTCACCAACCCCCGCCTGTCAAAATAGTGGCTTGGAGTAAGCAAATGTCAATGTGGATTATGTTTAAAGTTTTCCACTTTTAAATTTGGGGCTTCCAATTTGATTCATAGTAGCTATCTCCTATAAAGGAAATGCTGAGTTTCTGTGTCAGACACCAAACCCCAAATTTGCCACTTGTAACATCTGGAATCTTGGAACCAAAATCCCAGAAATATTCAAGAGGCAAAGAAGATGCCTTATATAGAGCTGCAGAGCATAAGATCTACATTATTGGGAGGAGGTGGGCAACTTGTTGAGCTTTCAGGGATGTTACGAATTATTGGATAGCAGTTTGGTGGAGGCAAAATTTAGATTTCAGAATCTGGTTTTCCTGGGGATTTAAGTTGAGTTTCCAAATTGTAGAAGAAGAGTTTGTCTCAGGGATGGAACTTCTCTGCCACCAAATGCTGTTTCTACTAGTATTCTTGTGGGTAAAGGAGTGTTTAACAGTGACATGTTAAAATATTCAAAATATTACCTTATTTCTTTTTCTACCCTTTAATACATGTGCAGTGAAAGTTATAAACAACTGTTTAAAACGTGAATGACAGCAAAGGTTCATCCTAGCAAACATCTTACTTAATTTTTATTTTTTTCCAGTTGTCTAAATTCTCATGTCTATGAAGTACTAGCCAGTTCTTCCAAAGGATGCTAGTATTTATACTTGAAATCAAGCTTAATTTTACTCATGATTAATGTCAGAAATAAGTAGCTTATTTCTGTGACCTTGTTGAGGCCTAGGAACCTTCAGGGGGATTATATATAACTGTAGAAGAAATGAAAAGGAGGCAGTGAGTAATTATTTAAGGAAAAAAATAACATTAACATTGGAAGATACTTCTCTTGTCCATATCCAATTTCACATTAAGAAAAAGGACTAAATTTTCCATTTCCCTGGTTATCATTTTCAATTTACATTTATTTTTTTTTAAATATTTTATTTATTTGTTTGAGAGGAAGAGAGCATGAGCAGAGGGGCAGAGGGAGAGAGACAAGCAGACTCCCCACTGAGTGAGGAGCCTGATGCGGGGCTCTATTCCAGGACCCTGAGATCAGGGCCGGAGCCACAGTCAGACGCTCAACCGACTGAGCCACCCAGGCACTACTTACATTTACATTTACATTTTTATTCTGCTTAAGGATTCCAGTTGTCCAATGTCCAGAATCAGGGGAGAAAAGAAGGAAGAAATACTTTGGCAGTAATGAAACAGACAACTTTGCCTCTCGTTCGTTGTACCTTTCTTTTAGAAAAAGTTGGACAGTCCACAGTATCTTCATTCTGCATTATGATTATGCCCTGATATTTTATCAGTAGGATATCAATTAATAGAACAGTCTTCTAAAAATGTAAATTGGAATGGAGACAAAGACAGATGTTAGCCGAAATACTATGACTGGCTCCAGCCTGCACGGTCCATCTTGCCATGACCAGTGTAATTGAGATAACAAAGCAAGTCGTTTTTTTGCTCCCAAAGTCGTTTATGTGGACTGCAGCTTTTATTTTCAGGACACACTGACGCTATTTCACCTATAAAATGTAAAATGCCACCAGTGAGAAGAGTTCTGTCCTATGTGGAAGGTGAGAGGAGTTCATCTCAGCCAGTACTACCCCTCCTGCTCTCATGCCTGTCTGTGCGTTTCCCCATCTCCCCCCACTGTCTCCCCACACCTGCTCCCGGGGGCTCCACCTCACTCCCTGTTCTCCTATGCTTTCTGACTTCAGTTTCAGATAAAACAATGCTACCAAACACCAAGTTGTTCAGCAGCTTCTTAACTCTGCCAGGAGTATTTGCATTTTCTCCGAGCTGTCCCGATGTGGAAATCAAATAGTATAAAAGAATGAAATGATAATAGTGATATTTCATCCACCAATAAGGGCAGACTCGCCTAGGTACAGACACAGGCACTTTCTTGGTCTTTCTCAAAGAATACCTGGAAGGTGGCCTCCAATTTTGCTCTTGTGGGATGTGGATCCATGTACAAAAGCAGAAAGGTGTGATTTGTGAAGCATTCGAATATTGATGGTTGATTCAGCGAGAACGTGTTTCCTTATGAACTCTTGCTTGGCTTTTCCGAGTTTGCTGTTGTATAGTCAGCTCTCTCTTACCCACTCTTGGAGCCCATCTGCCAGATAACAGAGAGGTGAAACCATGAAAATGTTTTCTATTACTCATTCACAAAGCTGATATAGAACCTGTCACGCTCTCAAGAACCCCTAGTGTGCCGGATGTTGTTGGGAAAATAAGTGTCCTATTTACTTACTTGAGCTTTCATAGAAAGTGCATGAATATTTTGGATCCCTCGGCTATGTCAGAGATACACGGGGTGGTATGGGTCTCAAAATTTGGCAGATGTAGTGACCATCCGCAAGCTCGAGCTCGCTGTCAGCCAATTTTGTCCAGCTCAGAGTGGGTTAAATTCACTCTCCAGCACTCCAAGCCTCTCTAATCTTATCCAGGACGGCGAAGTGGAGTTCTGCCTTGGTTTACAGTTGAGGTCACCCGTGGGGCAGTGTTTGGACAGGGACTGATGGAATTATGCCGCACTGTTAACATTAAATGCCACTCCATGGTGAGGACTGATGACGGCATCAGGGTCCTTTGACTCTTTGCATACAGTATCTTGAAATATATGCCTCTCTGAAGTGTGCTGGACTCATAAAGCATGTGAAGGGCTGTATTTGGCTTTCATCATTTATTTAATTTGAAAGAAAGTTGTTTTAAGGGGTTTATCAGGGAGTTAAGAAATATTTCTAGGGAATAGAAAATGAACAAAAAAATTGATCTTTTTCGTCAAAGTCATGCATTATAATTCCCTCTCCAAGGTGACGCACCATCTCCTTGAGGGAAAAGCTGCCAAAAGCTTTGAAAGTGATCTGCCTGTTTTCTTCTCACACTGACTTGCAGGGAGGCGCTGGTATTTCAAGACGATTGAATCCTTGTGGAAGGTTTGCAACTAATGATGTCCATCCCTGTTTCTAAGAGAAGTTGGAATAAGGAAAATTCTGTTTGGCATCTAGTTGTGTGAAATGTAGTAATCTTTGTTGAATTTCCCCATTGTAGATATGTAATTACTTCTTTTTTAACAAAGGGCCCTCTGTTTACCTTTTTTTTTTTAAACTTAGCACTTGATATAAAGGTTCACCCACATTCAGTCATACTTTTCATTGTGTGTGTGTGTGTGTGTGTGTGTGTGTGGTGCTTTTCAGGAGTGGCATGTGACTATGCTGTTTAATCAGGACTATATTTAAAAACAAATTTGTGAGAGAATGTTGCTCATATTATTAAAGAGATAAGGTCTGAGTGAAGCAAGCTCTGTCGCAAAGGGCAAGTGTCACGCAGCAGGAAGTCCTGGCCATCCCTCCCACCCCTGCTTCAGCCAGCCTGCCACCTCCTTGTCAGCGCATACCTCCACACAGAGGAAATGCCCTCACTCAGCCACAAGTGCCTCCTGCTCAGCTCAGGGCCCTTCGGGCCCCGGGCCCTGCACCAACTCTGACTTTCTGCGGTTTCCAGCGATCCTGGCACCTTCCTTACAAATGGCTTTTCTTTGGGATCCTAAGGGAGTCACAGTGCCAGGACCATCTCCCAGAGCCAAAACAAGATTGCGTTTCTCAAAGTCCTACAGGTATCACTCTTTACTTTTTGTAGCTGGGAAGAATTTTGTAAATCAGTCTCTGTAGCTTTAGCCCTCCCCTCCCCCCCAAAATATGCTTTTGCCCTGTGTTGATCTGTTTAACTTCTAACATGCGTTAAGTTGGCAGTATACGAAATATGAGTGACCAAGAGGTGAACCTTGAAATAGTCAGGGGGTATGTGGGAACCTGAGAAGTAGCAGGAAATTAACTCTAAGAGCTGATTTTGAGTGTTAAATGGTGAACTTAAAAAAAGAGCATTCCTATTTCTGGCATCCGGAAAACAAGGGTATTAGCATCCCTGATGGAGTTAAAAGAGCCAACATTGGTCATGCTAACTTTCGGTTAACCCTTTAAATGTCAGGAAAGGTGTCTTGCTTGATTAAACAGGCAATCAAGCAATAAAAAGGAAATACTACTATCTTGTTTATAAGGGTTTCCGGGCACATTCACGTGGAAAAGTGGCAACTATCTCTGGAATCTAGATGATAATTCAGTGTTTTAATCTTGTCCAGGAGAATTAGACACCATAAAATCAAAATCTATGTTCTGTTAATCGTTTATTTTGAAGATTTCTATAGAAATCACATGAAAGATCTTGACTTCACGATCTCAATAAATCGTCAATGACAACTTTGTTTTACGTGCACATTAGCTTATTTTAACCAGATAACTAGAAAAAAGAAAGAAGACAGAAAAAAAAAAAAAAGCTTTGATTTCCTTCTTTGCTCAAGTATTCTAGCTATTTACAAGGAAAAGATTGATTCTTCACACTTTTTTTTGTTTGTTTCTGATTGGTTAGTCTGTAAGCAGTGAAAGCTATTTCAGGAAAAGCAAATACAGCTGAAACTGTTTGCAAAGTCTTGAAAATATCTTTCTTATTTAGACCAAATGCAACATATCTGGAGACTACTTGGCCTATGTAGAAGTATGCATTAAATTTGGATTATAATGTGTTCTGATTTACTTGCATAAAAAACATTTGAATTTTGGTGTAAAATAATTCATGGGAGTGAATTCATGGGAGATAGTGGGAAGGTAGTATGGATAGTATGGAAGATAGTGCCCTTGGGACTTATTCGGGAACTGTAAAATCAGAGAAATGAAATTCTATAATTCACTTATAGGAACAATGTGTAAGCTAACTTTGACAAAGGATAAATAAAAATCGGCAGCTAAAAGTGTAAGTAGCAATTCCATTTATTTCTAGTTCCAAACAAAAAAAATACCATTTATTTTTTTCTAATTATATTAATTTATTAGTTATGAATACAGTTCAACAGTAGAAATGATACACCCTACTATGTGCTTTGCATTCTACTGAATGCGCATCTCATGCTTATTATTTGCGTCTCATGCTTCTTATGTACTAAGTTGTATGCTCTTCAAAGATTTGTAAACATTACAGTGCTTATTTCCAATAGATGGTGACTTCTAGACTCCTCATCATTGAGACCTGATAACAAGTCCCAGGATATCATACATGTCTAACTACTAGATAGTGCGAAAGGAATAGCATATGGCACTAGTGTTTCAGAAATCTCAAAAAAAAAAAAAAAAAAAAAAGCAGTTTAAGCTCTACTGTATGATTTGCAGATACATTATGAAACTTGCCTTCATCTGGCAAAGTTATTTCATGTCCTTCGATCAAGTTCTGATCCTTTCCAAAATGCAGCAAGCACTGGGATTCCTAAGGATGAGTTTTCCATGGATTTAAGTGCCTATGTTGGTAATTCTAACAAGCCTTTTTCCTAGCAAGAGGTTAGAGTGACATCCTGAATCACCATCATAGGCCAATCTCTTTTGGAGCTTGAGAGACTTTGTCCCTCATCGATTTGCTTTTAATTTGTATGTGAATCGCACATGTAATAATTAAACAATTTTACATCCTGTCTTCACTGTTCTGTGGGTCTTATTTTGTCTTTCCATTTGGACTGTAAATCCGTTGATGCCAGAGGCTCCCTTATATGTGACAGGAGTACCATTGATGCATATTTGATGAGACATCTTGCTATACTATCTTAGCTGGTATCACCCCTTTATTTGCAAAGTCAATTTGTTGAATAATCAGGGCCTATCACAGGCCAAGAGTCCAATGGAAAGTTAGGGAACTAGGAGGGCAGTTGGCCACTCTGGTCTCACATTTTCAGAGGTCTATCGGTGTTCAAAGAGATTATGCATTCAACTACAGCAATATACTGGCAGTAATGAAAAAAAATATGTTTATCGTACAGCTATAAACTTTTAACAGGCCACACCATCTCAAGTGAACCACAGATCAATATATGCATGTATGTGTACACACACACTTAAATTCTACAGTTATCTTTTGAATAGCACATTTTTGTTGCATAGCATTCCTAGAGTTAGAGGTATTAAACCTCTAACCTATTACATTTAATGATGTAAATATTTAAATTTTCCCACAATTTTGCAATTCTGTTTTTGCATTTTTTTAAATATATGAGAACCCTAAAACATGGAAGTAGCTTAAGCTTACCTTGACCTTTGAGAGGCTTTGGATATGATTTTACTATTGGAGCAACTGAAATAACTGGGCATTAGCCAATAGTTCTTCATCGAATTTCTCCTTTATAAGACTTTTGGTTTAAGAAAAGTATTTTATATTCTGTAAAGTCCTCAAATGTGTCTAGTATAGTATAATTTTTTTCTTTGAAGATTGAATGGACGTGAATGCCTGATACTGGTGGTACACTTAACTTTAAACTGGAGTAGTTTTCTTTGGCATTGTTTTCCCTTTCTTGTAACATTCAGGGTTACCAAGTCTATAACATTCAGGAAAACCAAGTCTATAATATGTGAAATTCAGTTAAAGAGCCTGCTTTGTTAAAGTAATAGTAAATCATATACATTGAATGAGTATTCCTCCCTGAGAAATATGATTTTGGACAGTTATTCAGTGCTTAAAATAGATTTGAAAGTGGTTTTTCAGCAGTGACAAATTTTTGTCTTTTGTCGGTAAAATGCATTATTATAAAAAGCCAAATATGATTAATATATAGCTTATTTGATACAGAGAGAGAAAGGATTACATACTCAGGAGGCTAGTTTTCTTCTGTGGATCTGGAATGAGTGCCAATCCTTATTAAGAGCCACACTTCTCCTGTCTTTTTAGAGGAGAGAGAAGGGAATGCTGTGTTCATCACATTAGGTTTGAGGAGATAATATAAATGAGTGAATTTATGATGGAGTTTTAAAGATAGTACCTAAAAAAAATTGGAAAGAAAATGATCTGGGAAGGAAAGAAAGAATGAGGAGTAAGACTTAGCAGGCTGGTAGATTGTGCCAACTCCCCAACGGAACTACACTGGGACATTTTGTTTTTCTAAATGTTATTGTTTAAAAGTATAGTAACATTTAAGGAAACTTTAAATAGAAAGCTACTCTTCAAGAGATGGTCTTGTTTTCTAACCAGAACAAATCACAAAACTGTCTTGCTTTCTCTCTTCTCAGAAAGGGACATTAAAAAAAAAAAGAAAAAAAAATATGGGGTGACTATGAGGTGGGTGGTATGCAAATAGAAGAGAAAGCCATCCAAGGTACATTTCAGACAGAGATGATTCCACTAACATCCCACAGGCCAGAAGCAGAAAATAGCTCTTGTTTTCCCATCTCTTATACTGATAGGGGTCGTGGGATATACTAAATAATTGAGTCTCAGAAACTCTCCAAATCTCTTTTTTGCCAATAGTTTCAACATCAGCATCCCTCCCCCAGCATTTTAACAGAGCTTCCAAATAGGTGATTAATTAAATTCTTGTAAGCATATTTGTATCTGTTGTAGAAGGGCTAACAAGTAAATTTTTTAATGGGAAACAGACCAATCAGTGGAAAGGAGAATTAATAAGCAATCAGTTGGAGAAACAAAAAGCACAAGTGGTTTTGAGCCATGGGAAGATAAAGCCATATTTACTAAAACAAAAAGCCCTCAATGACCTTAAATCATCCCTGTACTCTTAGAAAGTGACGTTCAGACCTGCGACTTGGATCTGGACATTTGGTAATAGAAGACATGAGCAAGGACAAGAGGAGAGTGTGGTTTCAATGACTCTGTTACCAGGAAAACCTGAGCAGGAGCACGTCAGTCAGTTGTTGTCAAAGTAAACCTAGCCACTAGAAATGTGGGCGGAGCCAAGGCCTTAGGAGGGGAAATGGGGGCCACCAACAAATCTGTACACTGAGATGTAACTTCCCAGATACCGCATTCCTGCCTCCCAAGGCATAGCATTTTTTGAAGCTTTTCAGATGTAAATGGCACAATGACTCTTGTCTTTAGTGCCCCACAGCTCATCTCATTTCTATAGGGAGGAGAATGGGACACTTACCACTAAATAGGAGAGAAAGAGCAGGAAGGTTCAGAGATCAGAAGCCACAAAGACACAAGAGGGCAGTCAAGACTGGAGTAATACTAAGTAATAAGTAAGTAATAAGATCTAATTTCTAATGGGCACTTACCACGTGCCATGACCTGCTCCCAGTAATGTATACATTATCTCATTTCATCTCACAAAACAACCCGAGGAGGTGGATCTAGTATTGTCTTTAACAGCTGAGGAAACTAGGCAAAGCTTAAGAAATGTGCCCAAGTTTGATCCCCTGCAGTTTGTCCTAGAGCCTAGACTTCTAAATAGTCCCTCTGCTCCCTCCAGTTCCCTGACCACATCTTCCCATGACCACACAAGGAGGAGTTCCATCATGAGAGGTGCTATTCTAATAGATTCCTATCCTCCTTGGATCAACTCAGAATCTTCCTCTGAAGAAAGAGCACCTTGTAATTTGATGTAGAACATGGCTTAGTGGTCAATTAAAATATAAACTTACTAAATCATATCTGAACTATCAGCTAACCTAATTGATACTGGTTTAAAGCAGTGTTAAACAGACCCTTCAAAATGTAAGTATTTCTTGGGACACCTGGGTAGCTCAGTTAAGTGGCCGACTTTGATTTTGGCTCAGGTCATGATCTCGGGGCTGTGATTCGAGCCCTGCCTCCAGCTCTGCGCTGGTGATGGAGCCTGCTTAGAGTTCTCTCTCTCTCTCTCCCTCTGCCCCTCCCCCTACTCTCTTTCTCTCTTAAAAAAAAAAAAAGGATTTCTTAAGTAAAGAACAAACAAACAAACAAACAAAAAAAACAGTCATTGATTAAAGTGGCCTGGCTCCATCCTCTCCCTGGATTTTGCTCCATGGGCTTCCATCTGGCTCATCTCTTCTGGCCAGAAACGTTGGTCATGTGGTTGTATTTCACTGCCAAAATGTTGCTCCTTGGCCAGCTGTTCAGTGGAGCCTGAAGATTCTCTGAGCAAAAGAGGTCAACTTCATCCTGTTTCATGCCACTGGCATTGTTTTGAATATTAAACGGGCCTTCTTAATGATATTCCAAATTGGGAATAATATTAACATAATTGAAAATGGGAAAAATAGTTACCATAAAGGCAACATAACAATTGTTGTAGGAATAGCAGGAAGGTTAGCAATCATAACACATGTGGGGTGAGGTAGCATGGTATAGGGGGAAGACTTTGGCTTTAGAACTGAACAGATGAAGTTTGAATCCAACTCTGCTGCTTTCTTGCCTGGGCAATTTCCCTAACCTTATTAGTAGATTCCATGTCTGTAAATGGAAAATATTAATGCCTACTTCAAAAGGCCATTGTACCCCTCAATGAGAGTATGTACAGAAAAGTGGATTGCCTACCCCCTCTTTTATAGCATTTTCCAATGTCCTCTTATCATTTCATCAATTTTGTGATGCTTCTTTGTCAAACAGGTTTATAGGTTAGCCATTATCACTGGGGCCACACTTGGTTACAGAATAGTACAATCTAGCTGACAGCTTACATATATAAACAGCTGCATCTTTGCAGGTGCTGTGAACTAATGGATGGGGGCTAGCTGGCTCCCGAGCCATACTGCTCATGTTCAAATTTCCATACTTGCACTCACAGCTATTAGACATTGCAAAATTATTGAACTTGATTGCCTCAGTTTCCTGATCTGTAAAATGGGATGTTGTGAGTATTAAGTCTGTTGGTCATATATAATTCCTGGCACATGAAAACACTAAAATAAATGTGAGCTATTATTAATAGAATGTAAGCTCCATGTGACAGTAATTTTTGCCTTCTTTTTTCCACCTCTTTATTTTTAATGCCTATAAGTGTGTGTGACATGGTGTAATGGTGGTTGGTAAATATACCTTGAATGAATGAAACTATCAGCAAATGTTTTTAGACCCCTGACAAGAATGGGGACGCTGTACTTTCTTCCCCCATGTTTACGGAGCAGAGGGCGAAAGCTGAAGAGACCCAAGAGTTCATCTGCTCAAACCCATCGTATTACATTGGAAAACCTAAAGTCCAGGGCACTTGGGTGGCTCAGTTGGATGAGCGTCAGACTCTTGACTTTGGCTCAGGTCACATTCTCAGAGTTGTGAGATCAAGCCCTGCCTAGGGTTCCGTGCTGGGCCTGGAGCCTGCTTGGGATTCTCTCTCTCCTCTGCCTGTGCTGCGCACCCCCCAATCTAAAAAAAAAAAAAAAAAAAAAAAAAGAAAGAAAGAAAAGAAGAAGAAGAAAGAAAAAGAAAAACCTCAAGACCTAGAGAAATCCCAGGTCATGAAATTTGATAGTGTCACAGCCAGAGCTCGAAACTATGGCTCTGTGCGTTTCTGCACAAATTTTCCCCCAGTGTCCCACCACCTGACTTCAATGTAGATCCCATCTAAATCAATGTCTTTGGTAAGGCAGCAAGCAGAATGGTTTGGCGCCCACTTTCTGCAACTAGGGAGGAGTGCAAGAGTTAGAATTGGGTAGCCACGACAAAAAGATGGGCTTCTAAATACTAGAAAGACTCCTTCAAGTAAAACTAAGACACTTTACTTACAAGTCTAAAAATCCCTTCCTACAACAGCTGCAATAGGATTTTTGTAGGGGCCTTTTTGTAAATAAAATTTTTGTGAAAGGCATTAGCTGAGATTTCCTAAATTGAAAGAAAGTCATATCTCCAGTATTCAAAGGGATCTGTACAACTAGCAAGACAATGTCGACCAAAAACAGAGATGAAAAGGGAAAATAAGGCTTGTGAGTTCTCTGTACTATTAAGACAGCACATGGAACAACCACAGACAGAAAGACGTAAAACTGTGTGTGATTATTACAAAAGTATTGATTAAGAGGTCTCTGTGGGCTACAACCGGCATGGAGCACTGTCAAATGTGGACAGGCAGTAGAGGCAAAGACATCCCCCAGTGCCTAGAGCTTGTAATTATGCTTGCAAATAGTTCCGATGGCCCACGTGAGAGCCATACCATGCTTTTAAACTATACCGTTTCTGAATATGTGATGAAAGTGAGCATCCGTGTTTAATTGGTGGCTAATAAAATTTATATTATTGTCATAATGTTGATTTTATGATTTTCAGTAGTAGAATTTTGACTGTAAGTCATGAAACTGGGAAATCCCCAGCACATAATTTGAAGGGATAGTACCTTCAGTGAGTGGCCCGGAGAAGACTTGTTTAGTCTGAGCAGAGCAAATAATGAATACTTACAAGACAGGGAGAATTTGCTTCTGCACCCCTTCCTTTGCTGCTTCTCATTGTGGAAATCCCAGCCCCGATGTGTTTTCCCCAGCCAGATACCCACCTCCTGCCTTGGCTATGCCCCCTTCTAACTTCCATTTTGTTTTTCACTTTCAAACCATAATTGGAGAGCTTTTCTAATTTTCTTTTTTTTTTTTTTAATTTTTTAAAAGATTTTATTCATTTATTTAACAGAGAGGGAGAGACAGAGAGAGAGGGGATATAAGCAGGGGGAGTGGGAGAGGGAGAGACTTCCCGCTGAGCAGGGAACCCAGTGCGGGACTCCATCCCAGGACCCTGGGATCATGACCTGAGCTGAAGGCAGACGCTTAACGAATGAGCTACTCACATGCCCCAAATTTTCTTGACAAGAGGCTGAAGAAAGCCTCTGACTTCCTGTAAGGCTGAGTTAGACAAGTATGCAGAGTTACTGTGAATCAGAGCAAAAGAAAATCCCATTGGCAAGGGAGAGGACAATTTGGAAGTAATAAACTTGTCGAACTGTATGATTTAATACCTGAAGATAATATGAATTTGGAAGGGAACAACTCAAATGTTAAAGAGAAAAGATGGATTTGTGAACAGAGTAGATACACACTACTTTAACTATGTGAAGTCAATCAAATGCAAAAGATAGACTTTTCAAGAGTAACAAGTATGTACGCCCCATTCTGATAAGAGAGCTTGAGCGTGAACCCGAGAAAGAGAAGCTTTGTGGTGGGCTAAAGGAATAAGCTAAGAGCTAATGTGACCATGAACAAATCACTCAAATGTAATCAGAATTCATATAAAAGATAAATGCATTCATTCAGAAACTATTTTCGAATGCCTCTGATAAGCCTTTTCATTAGTGGGCTGGTGAATGTTAACAGCCAGCCTTCTGTGAACACACACACACACACACACTCTCTCTCTCTCACATACTCACACACTCACACAAAGCCTATTTGTAATACTTGCTGATTTCCATGGCAAAAACCCCCCCCGCGGCCCATTTCAAGTTGTAGAGGGCCACTAAATGGAGAGTTAGCAAGCAATATAGCACTTATAGATACATGGATATAAATGACCTCTAGAACATACATGATATTACAGTGTAAGCAAACTATATGGAAGTGAAGAGTTTTGAATCTTTATTAGGTAATTATAACATAATTTATTTAATTATTTAATTAAATTATTTTCTTAACTGTAAATTTATATAATTTAACTTTTTATAGTTGCTAGGTATAACAACCAATTTATCCATACTCCTGAAAATTTAAGAGAGTCTGCTTTTGTCAGCTGGTATGGAAAGTTCCCACACCCCACCATGCCTCCTGCTTTCTTAGCTACCTAAAACTATTGACCTTATAGTAGGGATAGAATGATGAGTAAAATGGATTAGGTCTTTGGTCTCCTAAAGCTTGCATTATAGTAGAAGCAGGCAGAAAACAAACCAAGTTAACAACAAAATAAAATAACATAGGTGCTGAGATAAAAGATTCTGCTTGAAAAAGTCACGGAAGCCTTTATAAAGAAAACAACAATTTATTTACTTAGAAGCTGAAGTATATCCATTCCATATATCTATTAGTACATTGCAGTCCTAGGAAGATGACGTAACTCAAAACTGCACCAAGTTGATGGAAACATATGAATATTGACCTCATTGCTGACTGTGTTCTTGGGCAGATCATAGTCCAGTCTCCTCACTGAATTTGCCTTTGTCTCTCCTTTATTATAGACATGTAAGGAGGAGGAGGAAAGGGGGTTGGATATTGTACTTTCTGTTGCATTATTTCGTGTAATCCTCAAAAAGTTTCAAATGTAGAAACTGTTAAAGTTAAAAAAATGAAAGTTAAAAATCAATAGCAGTAGCATATCCTACTTTTTTTTGTTTTGTTTTGTTTTGCTTGGTTTATCTGTCCATGTCAGCCCCAAAACATAGATGTCATAAGCTAAGAGTAATGATGTGATGATTTTTTTTATTTTCAAAAGCGATCATACAAATATAAAAGGTTGGATTAGAAGGAAAAAGAGTCAGACCAACTTTTCTCTAACACATAAATTTTTAGGATGGTGCCTGTAAATATTATGTTTCTCATGCTTGTTCCTTGATCCCTTCTGGCAATTAACTTGCCTTTAATTGATTTGTAGATTATCCACTTGAAGTTGCTATGGATAAAGGAATGCAATGGCAGAATTTGTTTATATAGGATAATAAAATGGATTGGCTGAGAAGAGAAGTCTAACTCTGTAAAGTAGCCTTGATTTTCAGGGATTTTTCTTTCTGCGTAATGGCAGTGTTTAGATAGATGGAAAATGAAAAACTAGCTGAATCTGATTAGTGTTCTCATCTAAAGGGAAGGTTTATGTCTTGTTTAAGAATCGCATTAATTTGATGATGTAAGTACATTCTCTAGTGGAAGAGGGGTCACCGTAAGGGAGAGAAAAACATGACCAAAAAATCCTTTTGCCATTTTTGGGTCGTACTTGATAAAAAGTTCTGATCTGTGGGTTCCACAAAGTATCACTGCCGTAATCTCAGATGAACTAAAAGACATATAACTCATATGCTCATATACTCATATAATTGTTTTCTTTCTGTATCTTACCATTGCCTAGAAAATGACTAGATATTTTCCCACCATAACCTTCTCTAGCCGTTTGTTATATAGTTCACAATGTCTTGAGCAAATGCAGTTGCCTGTTGCCAACAGTGTTGGTGCTGCTGGTGGGTACATTTTTGTTCAGTCTCCCCTGGTCGAGGAAGAAGATTACTATAACTTCTGTTGTGTGCGCAGCTCCCCTGACCTTTGGCTGAGATACTCAGGGACAAAAAAAAAAAAAAAAAAAAGCCTCAGGTGTCTCTAAAGAAAATCCATTTGGACTGAGGCAACAGAATCAGCAGAGAGATCTCACTTGCAGAAATGGCAAGAAAGGGAAAGAAGACCTTTCTGGTGAGGGAAACAATTATCTTGTGTTTTGAAATGAATTTGAAAGGCTTAATGTTTGTGTTAGCCTTATAGGACTTAAAAAGTAAGTATCTTGCCTAGCCAGTATTGGTGAAAAGGGAAGGGACTCTCTTTCCTTGTTAAATTATTTATATGTAGCCATTAGCCCTCTAAGAGAATCTGATCGGTAGGAGATGATAGGTGCGAATGCGCTATGGGGTGAGAAAAAAATGCTTAGCCATATACATATAACCAGCGCCCGGATCCAGAAATAAAACATGACCAAGGATACCTTTTCATCTTCCCTTCAGTCACTATGCTTCCAAAGATAAACACCATCCTGATTTCCAAGAGCACAGAGTTGTTTTGCCTGTTTCTGAACTTTTTTTATGAATGAAATTATACAATATAAACTCTTCTGTTTTGGTTTCTTCCTATCGACGTTGTGATAGTAATATTCATCTATATTGTTTTATGTGATTGTACATTGTTCATTCTCATGATTATATTTCATCAAGTGAATATATTGTAAATTACTCATTAATTTGTTGGTGGATAGTTGAGTATTTTAGTTTGAGGCTATTATGAATAGAGATGCTGTGAACGTTCTATGTTCATACGATATGTCATTTGATAAACAAGTGTGCATGGAGTATAAGTTTGTGTGCATACACATATGGTGAGTGTATCCTGAAGAGTAGAATTTCTGGGTTGTCGTTTATGCCTGTTTTAAATACCACCAAATAAGTTCCTAAAGTGATCGTGCCATTTATGTAATTCCCAAAGCAGTGTCCTGGTTTTCTACCTCCTTGCCAAAGTGCAGGCCATCCATTTTCAATGACAGTATCTTAATAAATGATTACCTAGGAGATGGATATTCTTATTTACAGGACCTCTTTTTCCAGGAATAGTGAAGCATTCACATTCTACTTCTCCTCATGATAAATAGTACACACCTATGAAATGAATACCCTTAGTAGAAAACTTGGCTCGCTGTGCAGAAAGAGAATTGACCCTGTCTTTGACCCATATTCAGTTTAAGTCTGTAATCTTATTCTTACATTTTATTCAGATTCATTTGTCAAACCAACAATAACCATTGTGAGCAAAACCAATTAATAATCTTTGTATTCTATTTTAAAATGACCATCTCCTGCTTTTAGTTCTAGCTATATATCCTAAGCTCATGTTAAATGAGGTTTCTTCGTCCCATAAATTATTTCTTGGAAAAGTTGTTTTGGACTTTTCCTGAGCCAAAATTCACTAGTGTAAACACACCAGTGAATACGTAGGCAATGAAAGTCATGATACAGTACATTCCCTTTATTCTTTTTCTTCTTTCTTTGTCTTTATTTTTTTTATTTATTTTCTAATGTCAAAATTTATTTATTTTTTTAATGTCAAGATTCTGGTGACATATAATCCTCTTTTGTATGTCATCCCCTCTAAAGCTCGTCATAAGCTGATTTACGATACCAGTCTGACTTCTGGTACATCAAGTAAGTAAGCCGACCCAGGTTCAGTTTGTACCATGTCAAAATGTGATCATTAATTTTAGATGATGACTGGAGAAATTTAATGTGTGTAATAACTGTGGGTCCTATTTCTTGAAGCTTTCAAAATCCAATCCTAAATCTCTCTAATTGGCAGCATATTCCGTAGAACAAAAAGGAAAGTTAAAGCAGTATAAATGTATCCTGGGGGGTTCATGATATGAGACAATGTATACTTTGTTACCAGACAGTTTAAATCATGAACTTTGAAAATAAGAGTTTCCACATAAGGTCACCTGACTTGAAAATTGGAAAAGGCATTAAGGATTTATAATGTTCTCTTTTAAAGTTTAATCTCTACCTTAGTGGGCTCCTGAAGGTATTATATTTGAGCGTCACTCTTAGATTCCTCAGAAATGAGGTTTTACTAAAAATATAATCCTTAGAACCAACATTTCTCGGTGCCTAAAACTGCCTGGGTCCCGCTGGAACTTTTAGAATTCTTCCACATCACTAAAATGTAGTTACCAATATATACCAGCTTAGCAACGCTAATCATTTTGTCAGCAATAAATAAAAATGTATCATCGAGCCTTGATAAATAGTCCACAGAATTCATTTTAACCTAACAAATATTTCAAACTATCAAATCTTTTAGCAGAACTGCTAAGGAAAAGCAGAATGGCTTATCTTTGTTTTCGATTCCCTGTTGTCCTACCTGTTGCCAGGGGTGACCATAAGATATGAAATATCCAAATTCAAACAGAAAGGGGAGTGCTAAGGATGAAGATCATCTTTTAAGTAGATAATCAGCCTAATAGTCATGGAATGCAGTTGGGTCCACCAGGCATGATAGCGTTCAACCTCTGTTGGGGAACTTATTCTGAGAGAGTGCTTTATAGAAGAATCTGACAGGAAAAAAAAAAAAATCTACTTTGGAAAACAAAATAAACAAAGGACATGATTAGCCTTTATTTTTATCTTAGGTTTTTCTTTTCTTCTTTAAAGATTTTATTTATCTACTTATTTGTCAGTGAGAAAGAGAGAGAGCACAAGTAGAGGGAGAGACAGGCAGAGGGAAAAACAGGTTCCCCACTGATCAAGGAACCCAATGTGAGACTCAGTCCCAGGACCCTGAGATCATGACTTGAGCCCAAGGCAGACGCGTAACCAACTGAGCTGCCTAGGCATCCCTCATTTTACTATATTTAAATTAATATATAGCTTACACTCACTATCAGAAACTGAAGAACTGACACTTCTGCTGAAAAGAATAAAATAGTTTGTAATTAAATACTAAATACCATGCATTAGTCCGTGCCTCTAAAAACTGGGTGCACACATATCTTTTGGGGATCTTGTTAAACTCCAGACTCTGAGTAGGTCAAGAGTAAGGCCTGAGTTTCTACATCTCCACCAAGCTCCAAGATGGTGTTAATGCTGCTGTTTCTCGGACCCCCGTATGAGTAGAAAGGGTTTAGGAGATAAGAAGTGCAAAGGAGACATCCCCCCTGATAGTCCTTCCAGGAGGGCTTAATACTGTCAACATCTTGGTGAAAAACAAGAAGACTCAGCTGGTAGTGATTGCACATGATATGGATCCCATCAAGCTGGTAGTCGTCCCACCCGCCCTGTGTCATTAGATGAGGGTTCCCTCTACATTATCAAGAGTAAAGCCATGCTGGGGTATCTGCTCCACAGGAGGATCTGCACCACCGTTGCCTTCACACAGGTTAACTCAGGAGACAAAAGAGCTCTGGCTAAGTGGGTGGAAGCCATCAGGACCAATTATAATGACAGATATAATGAGATCTGCCATCACTGGGGAGACAACGTCCTGGGTCCAAAATCAGAGGCTCACAGTGCCAAGCTGGAAAAGGCAAAGGCTGAGGAAGTAGCCACAAAACTAGGCTAAGTGTATGCTGTTGAGTTTTCTATACATAGAAGTAAATAAAGATCCTCCTACCAAAAAAAAAAAAAAAAAGTAAATTTTTAAGATAGAGTAAATCTTGCAAGTAAAATACGGATGTCTGCTTCCATGTGAAATCAGTCAAAATTTAATTGTGATCCCCTGGTAGAATCCAGAAGTAATCCCCATTCTTGTTAGTATAGTAGACTTGATGACATAATGCACTGATACACAACCAAAATATGTAGACAGTGAAAATGAATCATGGGAACTTTTGTAAATGCTTAAAATAAATACCTGTCTGCAGCTTTTAACGATGTACTCTAGGTTCAATTGATTGAAATAATCTTCAGATGACACCAGTGACAGGGAAGATGAGAAAGAAAGGTAGAAAATTTAAGCTGTTTTGTTTTTTGAGATGTTCAGAATGAGGTCGCCAGAACATTTTCTTTTCCGTGAATGATTTAAACAACTGAAAAAGTGCCTTGAGACATAGCTAAAGTAAGAGTTTAAGAGACCGAGTCTGGAAGCCGGCCCCATCCACCAATATTGTTTCCATCCTCAGAGAAGAATTTGTAATGCTTCTGAGAAAGCTGACGAGTATCCTATACCACCAGAAATATCAGGAAGTTTGTGTTAAAAACTTAGTGATCACTTTTCAAGCACTTTTACATATCTTTTACTATCAGTGACAGTGAATTATGGGGAGAGGAGAAGGCATGAGCCAGGACCTTTTTTAGTTTCCCTTGGCTTAAAATGAAAAGTAAGGGATGAGTAAAGAGCTTGAAGGGATTTTTATTATAACACCTGCAGAAAAAATCCTTTCCATAAATTATTTTGTATATCATATTGAAGACCTAATGTTAGTTTTCATATTTAAATCCAATATCAGACTTGATACACTCACTATTTATTGTGTAACTCACCACACAAAATATAATTTCTTATTTTTGATATAAATGTTCTTTATTATCATGGTAATGAAGTCCCAGCACGCAATATTTATTGAGGTTATTTTTATGGTAATCATAATATGAACTATATTCCAAGTTTTTGCTTAGAATAGCAGCAGTCAGCACTATTAGATTTTCACTCTCATCTTGGCTCATGATACAATATCAGGCAAGTTACTTAACTTCCATAGACCTCAGCCTCCTCGTGTGAAATTGAATATGTAAATTATACAATTACTGTATCTCTTTAAGTTTATACAAACAGCATTATGGAAGTGTAAAAAATTATAAGTGACCCAGGGTATTTGCCTAAATATTTCTTCATAACCAAGCAGGTATTCATGATATTAACATCAAGCTCAGGAAAGATCAAAGAATCATCAATGAATAGTTCAATGTCCCTATGAGCTTATATGCAATTCAGTCACTCATTCAACCAATGTATAAGGATATATAATCTACTAGACATATAAAGCCCCAAATTTTATGAGTTCAGTTCTGATATATATTGCTTAAATCAGGGGTTGGCAGACTTTCAAAAGTGACCCTATTGGTGACATTGTTCTTCTGAACAGTAGCATTTATTCTTTTGAATGCTGGTAAGTGCAAGCAAGAGGATAGATGTGAAAATGAAGACTAGTTTCTTACCTTATATTGTATATTCCAGTGTTCCAAGAAAGAAACCTCCCTGATGCTGGATTCTTGTGAAATCAGTGGGCTATTTACTTGTCTAGTTGATTCATCCGGTTTATGTGCAGCTACTAGTAAGTTAAACTCTGTCACATTATCAGAACAAAAATTTAGATACCATTAGGATAAATTTGATCATTTTCGTGTTTCAGTTTAACAAATGAGAGAAACAAAAAGGACTAGTAAAAAGCATATGAAAAGCAAGTCCAAATATGGTAATTCACAGTTCAAAGGAGAAGGTGTCTATCATCTCTCAAGAAGCAGCAGACCACAAAATAATCACATTAAAGACGAATGCAAGCACTGGGAGAAATGATGCCAGCAAAAGGCGCCATATGTTATAGATTCTGGGATTTGTCAGAGATAAAGAAAGAAGCTGAGCCTTTTCCTGGATGGGTCTTCTAATAAAATGAGAGGTTATGCTAAGTATAAAACTAGGTATTTATAAAGCTTTTTTCCCGTTAAGATCTTCAGAGATATCTCAGTCCTAAGAAATATCGGTATTGCTTCTAAGTACCTAATTCAGGTTAGATAACAAATCGTATCTAGAAAGAGAGTGTTTAGAACATCATGCATTGAAAGTGAGGAGTTTAACTTCATGGCTGAGCTGAGACTCCTGAGTTCAGATCGTGGCTGTTCCATTTGTGGGTTGTATGGCATTTGTGAAGCTCCTTCAAGGGACTCTGTTCAGTTGCCTCTGCGCCTACATCATTATCTGCTGGGAATATTAAGTGAGATGATGTGCGCATCATCGTTAGACCACTGTGACATATAGAAGCAGTCTGTTTATGTCAGTTATCATTACTTGCAAGCATAAGCTATATATTCCTTTCCATTGAAGGCAAGCTTAAGTGTGAATAGCAAGCTTCTATAGAATAAGAATGATTCTCTGCCTTCTGTTCTATAGTGCCCATTATTTACAAAAAGAGAAATAACAATCACCAACCAGCAACCCTTTATAAAGTGGGATTTAGGGGCACCTGGGTGCCTCAGTCCTGTAAGCGGCTGCCTTCAGGCCAGGTCGAGATCTCAGGGTCCTGGGACCAAGCCCCGCATCAGGCTCCTTGCTCAGCGGGGAGTCTGCTTCTCCCTCTCCCTCTGCCTCTCCCTGCTTGTGCTCACTTGTGCTCTCTCTCTGTCAAATAAATAATAAATCTTTTTTTAAAAAGTGGGATTTGTACCATACATACTTATGTGCATTTATATGTATGTTTGGATGTGTGTGTGTGTGCTTGT
>CM052895.1:34658018-34787001 GCA_028534135.1 Potos flavus | reverse complement strand
CCCAGGCGCCCCGAATTGAGCTATTATAAAAGACTCTGAGGCTTTGTGTCAATCAGTAATAGGAGCCCATGTACAACTAAGCTCTTCGGTGGATTTAAGGTACTTAACTATCATTGAATGAGCCTATAGATCACCCAGTATCCACATCACAATATAGCATTCTCTTTCTCCATTCTTCCTTGCAAATACAGTAGATCTGTGTATCAGTGTACCTTGTACGTGTGTAGGAAAACAGCTCCCAAAGAAAGCTGATTGTTAATCTAGACCTGGGCTGTCCAACAAGATAGCCACTAGCCCCAGAGCACTTGAACTGTGGCTAATCCATCTGACATGTGCCGTAGGTGTAGAATGCAGAGATTTCAAATACTTGGTATGAACAAAAGTGAAAAATATCTCATTAGTAATTTTTATTAAGATTACATGTATGTGATAATATTTTGCATATATTGGGTTAAATAACATATATTATTAAAATTAATTTCATGGAGGGCACCTGGCTGGCTCAGTCAGTAGAATGTGTGACTCAATCTAGGGGTTGTGGGTTCGAGCCCTACATTGGGTATAGAAATTACTTAAAAATAAAATCTTGAAAAAAATTAATTTTACCTCGTCTTAAAAAACTTTTTGTAATGTGGCTTCTAGAAAATTTAAAATTACGTAGATGGTTCCCATTATATTTGTATTGAATAGCACTGATCTAGACAGAAGTGACAAGAAAGAAAACAGCTAAGAAAATAATTCTTAGAAAAATGATAAAAAGTATGAAATTTAAAGTGATAAACAACAATAAATCCTATGAACAAGTCCACCATAGTTGACAATATGCTTGTCCCCCCCCCAACAAAAAAAGATTTTGGAATACTTCATATAGTGTTCCAGTCAGTGCAAAATTGTTGGCCAAGTGAGAATTGAAACTTTAGCAAACTGGAGCTGTTAATGGAAGTCAGATTCTAGGAAAGGCAAGAAAACTGAAAACATTTCTATAAAGTGATGGGGTGAAAGCAGTAATGAGAGTATTTATTTTAGTAAATTTTCTAAGGAAAACTATATCTTATGGTGATATTCATGAATTTGGGGATTTGTGAAGATCCTAGATGCATTTGAATGTCAAGGATATAATGTGGTTTTCCCCAGCATTTTTAAATTTTATAACCTTTTTTTTTAACCTCAAGACATCAAAGCTTAGAATACACTAGTCCCCTGATATCTGTGGGGGATATGTTCCTAGATTCCCAGTGGATGCCTGAAACCACAGGTAGTGCAATACCCTAAACATACTGTTTTTTTTCTATAAATACATACCTGTGATGAAGTTTAATTTATAAATTAGGCACAATAAGAGATGAACAACAATAAAAGTAGAAGAGAAAATTATCAAAATATACAGTAATGAAAGTTATGTGAAAGTTTATTTTTGTACTATACTCACCCTTCTTCTTGGGATGATGTGAGATGATAAAATGCCTATGTGCTGGAATGAAGTGAGGTGAATGATGTGGGCATTGTGACTTAGGATTAGAGGTAAGCTACTATTGACCTTATGAAGATATGTCAGAAGGATCATCTGCTTCTGGACTGTAGTTGGCCAGAGGTAACTGAAACAGCAGGAGAAATGGTGAATAAGGGAGGGGCTACTATACTGCATTAACTCTTTCAAGGTTGCACAACAACGTTGAGCTATCATAGGAATCCATACCTGTGGGATTCCCAGGCTTCTGTGACAAAATGTATCCCTGAGACCTGTTCTCCGGAACTACTCTGCAAAATAATGCTTTTATGCTCAAATAATTTTCAGAAAAGCTGCATGTTTTGTTTGCATGTGGAACATTATCCATTCGTTAGCATATTAAAGGCACTGGGAAGTCCTGAAAATCTATTGAACTTTGTTACATTTTTTTCTCAAACTTATTTTATCACAGAACACCTCTTCCCCTTCACGTGCATTTATATATCACATATCTACCTGTATATGCTGGAACTCATCTAGAGGACACAACTTGGAAATACTGAAATATATTCAACTGCTTCCTATTATCTGTCATTGTTGGTTTTTATTATTAATTACAAGTGAAGGTGACTTTGAGAAAATATGAAATGTTCAGGAAGATGTATCATGTGATGTTCAGATGGCTCACTTCTAGCTTGATCAGAGAATCAAACCTGGGATTTAAAAATACACTTGAGTGCATTTCTTAGTTATTATAGCCATAGCATGTGTTCCAGAGAGATTCAAAGAAAGCTATGTTTAGACTCATCACTGTCTTGGAGTCTGTTTTCAGTGGACGTAGGGTAGGGTTTGCTTCTAATAAAATCACACTTGTCAGAACAAACTTGGAATTTGGAGAAGCATTGGCAACATAACAAATACCTCATTGCCATCAGAAATGTAATGGTCCCACAGTTGGTACTGCTTACCTAATGGACAAAATTTCATAAGGTATTTCCTAGTTTACATTATTTTTTATTTTATGACTTTTTTCTAGAAATTGTGCTAAAAATGCCATCCAGGATCATGAAAACAGACTGTTATCAAGAGTTCCTACAGCAGTGAGAAATTTGAAAGAGTTCAAACGAAAAGCAAAACCTTGTTACTTAGCTATTCTATATTTGGAAATTGAACATTTCTCAGAGGCACTTCTGTCTCTGGGATCTCAGAAGCTGGAGTTCCTGATTAGTATCCTGATCACATTCCTATCCTGTCCATCTGACTTAGATTATCTTGGGTTCAGAACATGATCCTCCAGCTTCCTCTCAGAAAGAAACAATCGAGGAACACAGACTTAGTGGTAACAAGTTTCAAGAGTTAATGACATTCATTCTTCCAGCCCCGCTTCACCTGACATTCTTTTGAGATAACCAGCTCCTTTAGATCTAACACTTCAGTGAATCCTAAAATACGCTAAACAAGGATATGAGATTACTGAGCCCTTGGTTTCCTTGTGCAAAATGTAGTTCACTGAGAAGACTATTTCCACCAAGCCATAGGCTATTACACAGCAGAACATCTTTGCACTCATGAAAGACTGATTGGGATTGAGAACCTAGATGCTAGCTTTGGGTCCTGTTTGTACTGCTCCGTATGGCCTTGGATCCTTATCTTTGTTTCTGTGAAGTAGAGCTATTTTTCTCTTTTCTCGTCAGCTCACAGGTTTTCTGTGAGAGTCAAATGATTCTGTGAGAGTCAAATTTGTTTGTGAAATAGCATAGGAGTATAAAGTTTTGTCGTGTGATGCAACATTTGCTGGTGGGCATTACAGATTATGGAACCTTAAAGAGTCCTTGAGAGATTGTCTTAAACATTCACATGAAATTATATATAAGACCAATGGTTCTTCTGATTTTTAACCCATGAAATTTCCCACATCTCTTCCTCACAACATCCCTCCCCACTACCAAAGAAAAGTAGTTTACAGTAATGTGTTGTGTAACATGAATGAAGATGGAAATGGAGGTGCTATGTAAGAGAGTTCAGAAGATAGAGGATTTTCATGCTATTCCTAGATTTAAGCTAATCATCCTATGATCTCTTAAAATATTTCCGCGCCCTCTCAGAATTACCTAAGAAGCACTTTGGAGGCAGAAAAAAATAACTTTATGAAATCATTTTGGATGTTCTGGTAGAATCGTGTACAGGTCCTATTGAGTTCATCCAAGAGAAGCGTAGTCCTGGTCTCTGGAGTCAGACCGCATTGCTCTGTTGCCTACTAGCTGATTCCTTCACTTACTAGCTGTGAACCCTCTCTCCGCTTCAGTGTCCCCATCTGTAAATGGAAATAACAGTAGTACCCAACTCATAAAGTTTCTGTGGAAATTAGTGAGAGAGTATTGTAGAATGCTTAATATAGTGCCTGGCATATGGTAAGTACTCCATAAACATTAGATGTTTACTACTTCTGCTGCTGCTGTTTGCAGCCATCATCGTTAAAGAGGGGAATTTATGAATGCCCTTCACTTGTACTAATTCCTTTAAAAAATATCAGTAACTCCATTAAGAGAATATAAAAGCGCTAACAATAATTGCAAACAACAATAGGCTCTTGGCTAGTAAATTCTGTTCTGCAAAACTGCAATTTGTTTAAAATTTTCTTTGTATTATAAAAATGAATAGAGAATGAATAATGGCTATGACCTCTTTTTTTGGCAAGCCAACACTTCCGTATTCAGGGTCAAGAGAAGTTTGTATAGATGGTATTTTTTCAAGATACTGTTTAGGAAACAAAATAATTAACATTGGGTAAACTCAAGATACTATTTACCAAGTCTGTGATTATACTTGAAGAGAGTAACTTCAATTCTAAGGGTCCTAAATATCTTATATTTTCTTTTTATTCAAAGAATAGTAGTCCACCATAACTTCTGAAGTTGTTCTCAATACATACCAATGAACAAGTGAAATTCATACTTTTCTGTTTACTTTTCAGAATATTAAAATTAATTTTCTTGATGATTAGAAGTACACTTTTAACAGCATTTTAGAATTTTTAAAATTTTCTTCAGTAACAGTATTGCTTGAATATGTAATTTTAACAAATTCCTATCGAATGTGTTCGATATAATCAGCAAGTATCAGGAAAATACTTAGCATAAATAATGCAAAACTTAACAAAGATTATATGCCCGCTTCAAATATATAATAAAGATGAGCTACATCTTAAGGATGGAGAAAATCAGGCTCCTAAAACCTGTAAACCCTTAACGAATCCAGTCGTTGATGTGCTTGCCTCATACAGGTGCAACTTATTCTAAAAATAATTGGGAGATAACTGTCAACTTTTATTATAACAAAAGGGAAGGCATTTCGCTTTAATGATATTTTTCTGGGTGATTTCTCAATGTAGGACATGCTAGATTCGCACTCCAACTTTAGATAGGCTGCTAAATTCTTAAAGATAAGATTCTTATTTTTTAGATCCATATATTTAAAATACAGTTTATTGTCTCCCCCCTTTGTTTTTAAAGGGGGGAGCTACCCATAGAACTAATACAGTGTTTTTTTTAAAGATTTTATTTATTTATTTATTTGTCAGAGAGAGAGAGAGAGACTGTGAGCGCTCACATGCACAAGTGGGGGGCGGGGGGTGCAGAGGCAGAGAGAGAAGCAGATTCCCCAGAGGGACTGGGTCCCAGAGTTCTGGGATCATGACCTGAAACAAAGGCAGATGTTTGACTGACGACTCCAGGCGTCCCAGAACTAATACAATGTTAATGTACCAATCTCTAAAATAAAGTTTCAAAGACTCCTACCTAGAAGAGCTTTCGGGAATGGATCAGATTACTGGAACAGGCAGGATTGAGGATTAGTTTTTGGTTCACTCTGTAAAACATCCCCTGTGAAAATGAAACACTGCCATTCACAAATATTACACCTAACTGTTTTGGCCGTTAAAACATGAAAACTAACAGTAGACAGTTTAAAAAACATGCCCATTTGATTTACCCAGGATTTGGGCGGGAGTGTGTGGGTGGGTTCAACCGAGCAACTGAGGCAGGCAGCTTGCTTTTGACATCCATTTCTCCCTTCTTCCCTTCCATGCCCCCTGCCCACCTCCATGTCCTTAAAGCTGAAGCCGTTCTTCTTCCTGTATATTCCTTAGCAGAATCTGCGGACCGTAAATTGTAAAAAAAAAAAAAAAAATGAAGAAGACTTAAAAGTGTAAATAAATCATTAGATGCAAATTAGTGCTTTTTTTTTTTCTCTCAGGAGCATTTGAATGCTGACATGAACTGAGCCCTGAGTAAACAGACTACGTCCCTAATGGGGCTGCGGCCTGGGTCAGGCACACAGAACATCTCTGTGGGCAGCAGGCTTGGCGGGCACACTGGATAATCATCTGGGGCTAGGCTGATACACTGAAGATGGAAAAAAACAGGAAGGAGAGAAGGCCAAAAAAAGAGAACACGATTTCAGTGTATTAAGTCTATTCTATAGGCCTGGCCTTGTGCTGGGCATTTTCAGTGGTAATTTGACTAATCCTCACAAAAGTTCTGAGAAGAGGGCATTATTATTACACACATACCTTTTGTTAACGGCTCTGAAAACGGAAGTCATGTGGGTAAGGGGCCTGCTGAAGGTCATCGCTCACGAGGAGTTAGATAGCTGAGGTTTGAACCCTGGGATGCCTCGCTCTGCAATTAAACTCTTATGGACTATACCTGCTTCTGACAACAACCACCAAAAATACAGTTCCAAAAATATGATAATAATCATAAATAGGGATAAAGAGAAATAATCCAAAAATAGCTCTCTTGAGGTTACTGACGAAGAGGCAAAAAGAAATGTAAGTTGTTTTTTTTTTTCCACCGCTGCAAGGGTTCCCTCTGAGGATCGCTTTCCCTGGCTGTCTGGCTTTGTGAAATTATACCTTCCCTGGTGACTGGCAGCTGAGTGTGCCCTTCTTTCTGTCAAGGGCAGCTTAAAGTTCATAGCAGAGTTTATTTGAAGCTTGTGGGTACCTCCTCCAGGCAGCAAGATACTACTTTCGGAAGCTAAATTAGCTTTCTTCAGAGTCACAGCAAAAAGCGATACAACAAAATTGATTACCTAAGGTGCCTTCCCAGTTGATTTATTGCCTCTGGAGCCCATTTGTTCTCCCAGTGGTGTCACTGTTACGGAAGCCGATCTCTTCTGTGTTCTCATTTTATGAATTGGGATCATCTGAATATAGTCATAGACATCTAATCTAGACCATTTTTCTCAGAATTACAGAGATGGGGAGCATTCTAAACCATACTTGTTCCAAATGGCAGGGAATGGCTTCAGAATTTATTTTTGGAATCTTTTGAACTATATCTATTGTTTGTGTGAATACCGCATCGATTGTAACCCTGCTTCTATCTGTTCATTAATAAGGTTATGGGAAGCTTATGATAAGACCATGCACAAACTAGATGCTACCATCTAGTATTTCCTGTTTCCACTTTCAGGCATTTGACATCACAGAAAGATAGGTGTTGAAGAAGCAATTCTTCTTTTATCCTTGAGAGGGAGACACTTGTAATGGTGCCACAGAATCTTAAAAAAAAAAAAAAAAAAAAAAGCCCTCATTATTATTCTACTTGTGTTTTTCTTTATTTTAAGTTGATCTTTGGGTAAAAATGATGAATGCATGTTGTATGGTTCAACTCCATTTACAGTCACTGAGCACTGACCTCCCCTCCCCACCTTATGGGGGCAAAAAGTATGTTTCTTGAGTAACAAAGATTGTTAGCCACCACCATGACCCTGAGCAAGACTGTGAAAAAGATGCAATTCTTCCTTGCCTTCCTCCTTTGTTCCAGAGTCTGGACACTTTCCAATTTTCACAGGTTTCTTCTCTTCAAAATGGGTGTTCTACTATCTGAAGACTCCTACCGTTGCTATTATCCAGGACTGATTCCCATGCCCTTAGTCCAGGAAGACAGTCTGAGCCCTTTACTGCTGATAAATGTATAGAGCACTTACACTATATTATCCTGGCCTGGGCTGGGCTCTCAGAAAACATAGATGAATGAAGCAGGCATGGTTTTTGCCCTCGCAAGCCTGACAAATGAGTAGGGAGGGCAAACATTAAATTTGTCGTACCAAAATTAAATGCATAGTCAGATAAAGCGCATCAAAGGAGAAGTAAAAAACCCAAAAGATTTTATAAAGGGGAGAACCAATTAATAGAGGATCAGAAAAATCAAAGCTTATGGGAGGAAATAATATAAAAGCTGAGAAATGAAGGGTGACTAGGAACTATCCAAGCGAAAAACAGAAGACAGAGTGTTTTAGAAAAGGGAAAAAATACCTACCAGTAACATTTGAAGAAGAGGTGGGAAAAGCCAGGTGATTTCCATTATTTTTACTAAGGAGGGACTGACTCACCGGTTTATCTCTTCCATAGATGATATGCATACAATGTAATTAATAGACTATAAGAAGAGATTTGTTTCAAGGAATGAGGAGGTGAGGAGAGAGCCTCATTAATGTTATACACCCCTGTTAATATAGTTCTACTCTCCTCCCTGTAAACCTCAGTCAAACAATGGTGGTGTGTCAAGGAGTTGCTGGAAGGCACTGGTTTTTCCCAGGGTGCTGACAACTAACATAAAAATGTAAATACCTTGCCACCAATGTGCTTACTATGCAAACACAACTTCAAGGAAAGTCCTCCAGGTCAGCTCCTCCCACTTGTGTCCTCTAATTCCTCACATTGAGCTGCTTTTGTCAGACAAGTTACCAGTCTTTTTTTTTTTTTTTTCTTTTTAAGATTTTAGTTATTCATTTGAGAAAGAGAGACAAAGAGAGCACAAGCAGTGGGAGAGGCAGGAGGAGAAGGAGAAGCATGGGGCTTGATCCCAGGGACCGAAGGCAGAGGCTCAACCATCTGAGCCACTCAGGCGCCGCCCCCCCCCCCCCAAGTTACCAGCCTTACAAGCCTATCAGACCTATGGAGAAAGGACACTACTCAGTTCGAAACTGCTTGGAGGCATAATAATGATTCTGTGCATTTTCTGTGTAAATTTTGTCCCTGAAAGAGCCCTATAATTAACATTAAACGTATGAGGGTATCTGTTATTCAGATAAGCAGCAATATTACTTTTCAGTTTTGGAGCAGCATAAATAAGACCTGCAGGTTTAACAGTTGGCATACATCCTTAAACAATGTATTGTTTTCATTTTCATGTATTATAAATATAGTTTTGTATTTCTTAATGAGATTACTGTCCTGGGATTTCAGGATGTGTGTAAAAAACAATTAAGGCATTAAAATTAAAGATAAATTATCCCTACCAGAAATAATCTTAGCAGGTTGTTTAGCATAAAAACTGGAATCAAGCAGATCAAGGAAAAACTCCCCAAGGAGTCTTTAATTAGAACTCTTTAGGACTTGGCGGAACTGGATCCAAAATCTCTCCCTAAAAATGAACAATGCCTTGTGCCACATAAATTAGAAAATCTGAACCCTAAAACAGCATCATAACAGCTGTTTTAATTGTTCTACTAATGAGCTCAAGAGAGGAACACTCAGCTTCCTGAGTTTCTTTTAGAAATGAATGATATTCTTGTCAGCTATGGATCAGTTTTGAGGTTTGTTTTTTGTTTTTTTTAAGTAGGCGCCAAGCCCAGAGTGAAGCCCATCATGGGTCTTGAACTCAAGACCCTGAGATCAAGACTTGAGCTGAAATTAAGAGTCAGATGCTTAACTGACTGAGCCACTGAGGTGCTGCCACATTTATGAGGTATTCTGGGCAGGGAATGTAAAAATAAACTAAACAGAAACAGGTGGACAACAAAATTCTATACCATTCTGTGCCCCCTTCACTAATGAGAAGCCGATGGTAATAATCCTTAGGTGAAGGCTATCAGTGGATAACTCACAAAGTTCCTCCTTTCCATCTAATTTTTAATTTAACTTTTTCCTTGTCTTCAAATATGTAAAAAACTAGTAATAATCCCTGGGGGAAAAGGAAGAGGATAACAAAGATTGCCTTACTGAGGAGCGATTTATGTGAAAACAGCGCAGCTCACTTTCCCTTGCCTCCTTTTGACCACGGGAACTGAATTTGTGGGTTTGTAACTGGATTTTGATTAGGAAGCACATTCTGTGGCCATAGAAGAAAAACTCGAACTGCCAACTTTGTTGTATTTGTTTTAAATATTTTTGGCTGTAAATAACAAGATACCAGGACCTACAGTGGCTTGAACAGATAGGGGTTGCTTTTGACGAAGTGGCCACTGGAGGCATTTCAGCTGTTTATGATGTTAGCACCAAGCGCTGAGGGCCAATGTCTATGCAGTTTTCTTGGTGATTCTTCACGACAGCAAGATGCTAGTGCAGCTACAGACGCCATGTTTGTTGTCACATGCGGTGATGAGGAGAAGGAAAAGGACTGGGGAGGAGGGGCAGCTCTAGTTGTGTCTATTCCATTTATCAGAAACACAAAAGCCTTCCTCAAAGCCCTTAAAAGATTTCAGCTTAGAGCCCATTAGCCAGAACCATACCATATGGCCATCTCTAATGGGAAGGAAATTAGAAAGTTAATATTTACTCTCTAGTTTCTATAATAAGTGCATCAAGGATGATTGGGAGATGGAAAAGGCTATATGAACAAGACTTTCAGAGGTGGCCGTATTCGCTCTATATTCATATATTGTTTTCAAAGCCTTAAGTTAATTTGTTAAGTTTTCTCAAGAACAAGACGATAGAAGAGAACTAAAATCTTCATACCAAATGCAAAGTAAACCTTGGAAAGAGTGAAGTACAGTGGAAAATCAACTAGAAATGATCAAAAAGTGCCTCGACACCAGATCTTACAAAACTTTAGGTAAGCCAGTCAGTAATGGACCGTAAGGATCTCTAACCCATAATGTAGATAATAGGAGTATTTCTCCTAGTTTCCACAAATGACACCAAAAAATTCTTGGTAAAGCATATACATTTATAAAAATAAATGGATAGATATAAAATTAACAATCTGTAATTATGTAAAGTGAAAAATTTGTTATTTGCAGGAGAAAAATAATCAACTAAAATAACCATTGCTGTCTCTTAGTCATTAAGCCATGATTTATGCCCTGTCTATAGGATGAACACAAGAACAAATAATAATTGTTTGGGATATTTTAATCATATTATCCCCTGAAACAAATTATGATGAATAAACTGGCTTTAATGAACTCAATCAATGGTTAACTCAGTACCCACGATGCAACAAGTCTTCTGCTACAGGTGTACTTACGATTTGGGGAGTGAGGAAACTGGCAGAGAATGATAAATGAAATAGGAGAAGGTCGAATAGATGGGCTGTGGTTCATGAACTGGGAACAATTGTTGTTTGGAAGGATGTGTATAAGTTTGAGAAAGGTTATGCTGAAGCATACTAGCATTCATTTAGAGTCTTGCAGGATGATACCATTCCTAGAAAAATGGAAGTGGAAGTGACAGACATCGGATATAGAGGTCTGTATGTGAGTAATCCAGAGTGACTATGCTTTCCTGGAATCATAGGAAAGAAAACTGGAAAATGGAAATTCGAATTGTAAAAGGCCTTCAGTGAGGAAATGGGAAAATTAACATGGGGCATTCTGAAGAGTGGCGCTTTGTTTAAAAGATGTGTCTATGGCTGCGGAACATGGTTTTTCTAAACACTATCAAAATGGTCTGGGAAAAAAAATATTAGTGTAGTCCTCCCTAATCCATGATTGCCATTACCACGGTCAACCACAGTCCAGAAGCAGATGGTCCTCCTTCTGACATATCTTCAGAAGGTCAGTAGTAGCCTAATGCTCCGTCACCGTGCCTATGTCATTCACCTCACTGCATCTCCTCACATAGACATTTTATCATCTCATGTGATCACAAGAGCAAGAAGAGTACAGTATGATAAGTGAGTACAATACAATGTTTTGAGAGAGAAATCAAGACCACATTCACATAAGTTTTATTATAGTATATTATAATTGTTCTATTTTATTATTAGTTATTGTTGTTCATCTCTTACGGTGCCTAATTTATAAATTAAATTTTATCATAGGTATGCATGTATAGAAAAAAATAGTATATATAGGATTCAGTACTCTCTGCAGTTTCACACATCCATTGGGAGTCTTGAAATGTATCTCCCATGGATAAGGGGAACTACAACATTCTGGGATGAGGGCATGTGCCATAGAAACATGTAAGTATTACAGATTGAATTGTGTTCTCCCAAAATTCATGTTGAGGTTCTAACTCCAGTACCTCAGAATGTGATTATATTTAGAGATAGGGCCTTTAAAGACATGATTAAGGTAAAAAATGAGGTCATCTGGATGGGCCCTAACCCCATATAACTGGTGTCCTTCTAAGAAGGGATTAAAACACAGAGAGGCATAGAGACTTTGTGAAGACAAAAGGAGATGACCATCTACAAGACAAGGAGAGAATCCTCTAGAAGAAACCAATCCCGTCCATACCTTGATCTTGGACTTCTAGCCTCCAGAACTGGAAGAAAATAAATTTCTGTTGTGTAAGTCACAGAATCTGTGGCATTTGTTATGGCAGTCCTAGCAAACTAATACAATGAACAAATATTATTTTTGTTTAAAAAAAAGTAGTGAGATAAACTAAATTCATGGAAGTAGAACAAAGGAAATTCCTGGACATATATTCTAGGTGGAACATCATTTTTTTTTTTTTTAAAGATTTTATTTATTTCTTTGACAGAGAGAGATCACAAGTAGGCAGAGAGGCAGGCAGAGAGAGGGGGAAGCAGACTCCCTGCTGAACAGAGAGCCCGATGCGGGGCTCGATCCCAGGACCCTGAGATCATGACCTGAGCTGAAGGCAGAGGCTTTAACCCACTGAGCCACCCAGGCGCCCCTAGGTGGAACATCATTGAAATTCGCAACTAATGCAGTGGAACATGGAGATAAAAGGTCAGTCATGACTGAGCTGTAAAGACCGGGGTATGGGCAAGTCCAAAAGGCCAGTGGCTTTTTAGAAGAAAAAGATGGATATGGTTTCAGCTGTGTTTCCATTCAGACAGTGCTGGATCCTTACAGTAGAGGCATCCATCAAGAAGTCAGAAATATGTGTCAGACTTTAAGAAACTGATGAGACGGCCAAGTAGCCAATATTGAGGATAAACAAAGTGCCAGAGCCTGAACCACCAAAAAATGAACTGTATATAGTTCCTTTTAAATAGCTGAAACAGTATGATTAAATTTCTTCATATGTCATTTCAGTAGCAGACAAAGCTCTTTATTTTAAAACCAAATAAACCAGCTAAGAGACCTTATCTTTCTGATGTCTCATGCTTAAAATTTATTTTGAAAAGGAAAAAACAAAAACTAGAGCTTTTGTGTTTTGGTCTTTCTGCACAGAGGTAAGACCAAAAAGGCAAATGCTTCATGGAAAGGTCAAATGATGATTTGAATTCATGCAAGTATGAATATGTGAGATTAGATTCTTTCTCGAGAACATACTTTAATTGGCATTAGTGGGGAGTGGGAAAGCACTGAGACTTGCTCCCCCTCCTTCTGCAAGAGAGCATATGGGGCAAGAGCAGATGCCATGAGTACCACACAGAAGAGGTTGCCTGGGGCCAGTTTGGAGACAGCATCCAAATAATCTCAAAATAGTGAAAGGATCATATTTCCCCTACTAAGGGAAAGTTGGTTTTGATTATATATTTCACTTCTGTGCCATATTTTCCTTAAACCCTACCCATTGGGGAAAATCAAGAATTTAGAATTAGCTTTCTAAGTCAAGAGAGTGTTCCCCGCTTTTATCTCTTGTTACTGAAATGTCCTGCTGGTTCCCAAGAGTAAAGCTTAGCTGACGTGCTTACATGAATTGTTTATATTGTTCATTAATTAATGTGACGAACATATTAAAAATAGGACTCCTAGTTTTCATCCTGAGGGCTTACACATAATAGCAACAATCTTTAGCAAAGTACTGCATTATTTATTTATAGAATGGTTTTGACTCACTTAATAATGCTCTATAATTAATTTGTAGATGACTTTTTGGCTTTGTGCAATTTAGCATTATGTTCCTGCAAACGAAAACATTTTCGTTGTTGTTATTTAATAGTGAGGGTTGCTGGAGTGGAGGGGGGTGGGAGGGATGGGGTGGCTGGGTGATGGACATTGGGGAGGGTATGTGCTATGGTGAATGCTGTGAGTTGTGTAAGACTGATGATTCACAGACCTGTACCCCTGAAACAAATAATACATTATATGTTAATAAAAAAAAATAGTGATCAAGTCCCCTTACTGTGTTTAACACTATTATATCTGTAGATAAATAAAAATGTTAATGTGGTTAGAATAATCCAAAATTCTGAGATAGCTATTTATTTTATAAATATTTTTTAAAACTACTATATTTCAGGAGTTGGGGGAAGGATTCTGAATAAGCAGAAAATGTGTAATTGCCTTTAGGTGTTTTACATTCTTTTACGTTCTTGTTTAACCCTTTAAACAAGATTTAAGTTTATGATTTAACTTTATTTTTTTTTATTTAAGTTTAAATCATACGAGGAAGGACCAAAATCAAAGAACACAAGATGATGAAAGAATTTTTAGAACCACCTTGTTTTGTTCCAGAGTGAATACAGATGTGCTCAGTTTTATACATTCAATACCTAAAGTCTTATGATTGTTAATCCAAATCTTGGACCTTCAGACATTACACTGTTTCATGATAAAAGATTAACCTGTGTTTAGTACATTTCATTGTCAAGATGTATTTAAGGATTTCAATAAGTATTTAGACAGAAGAAAGAAACTTAATCAGGCAGTGTAATTTCTGAGAACAATTTATTTATGAAGCAAGCATTCTGATTAGATTTAACCTGGGCCTTACAAAATAGTATATGCCAATGCTTTTCTCTAGGGACGTTTCTTAAGGTATGACTCCATGAAAGCATTTGCATGGAAATCTGCCCTATTTGCCTCATCTCGGGGCTCTAAATCAACAATGCTGATTTAACGGTTGTCAAATGAGATAAGCAACAGCCCAAGACTTTCCTTTCCAGTAGGTATAGTCTCATGGAAAATTACCTTTGAATCCAACAGATGGCATGACGCCACTGGGTGTAGCCAATGGGAAAATCCTAAAGGAAGTCCCCAACTAGTCAGTCTCCTCTGCTTCACACTCTTGAACTTGGTGAAGCATTCAAAATGTCTTTCCTTTAGAGGAAGATTCAGTCAATGAGTCACCTATTGACAGAGAGCTGCTTGTGGAAAGTGTGGCCCCACTACATTACAGGGGCATCAATATCTGCTGAACAGAGCTGCCCCTTTGCATACTTCCAGGCCTACAGTTGGCTCAGAAGAAAAGCTCAGACTTAGGAGCTGCCAGAAAGTATCTGGCAAAGAGCCCACCTTTTTTCTCCAGTGCAAGTATTCAATTGACTAAATTCCTCAAAGAGCAATGTGCAGGTGAAAGTGAGTTCATTGTTGACCTTTAATAGCCCTGAAGTCCTAATGAGGTAATGGATATGAAAGTGATTTTTGAAATCACAATGCAAGTACAAGACACTTTTAGTTGTTATTTCAGTACCCGAGGAGAATGTAAAAGTAAAGAGCCACAAATTTTACCAAGGTTCCACGTGAGATAGCTTTGTTTTCCCATCTACTGCAGGCATCTAGAGCGTGTAGCTCACCTAGGCTGTTGATTTGTGAGCTAAGTATTGAAGTTGCTTTCCTTTGTTCTACAACATGCCCTTGCGATACTTCCACCATTGGCTGTGCATGTGGAAAATCTATGCTCTTTTTCAAACAATGTGAGACAAAGGCTAGTTTGGTTAGCCTGGTGTTTAAAGCATCATAGAATGAACTCCTAAAAAGCAGCTACATGTTTGTAATACCTACTATATGCCGACACCATTCTAATGTTTTATATATATTAAGTACTTTATTCTTAACAATAAACCTATGAGGTAGGTACTATTATTACCTCCACTTTACAGAAGTGAAAACTAAAGAATAGAGAGGTGAAGTGGTGTGTTCCAAATCATACTGCTAGTAAACAGCAATCAGACCTCAGATCTCACCGGTCTGTCTCCAGAGTCTATACAATTAACTGTTGTACTATATGCTTTTAAATATGGGTTTATGACTGTTATGCTATTTCTAATAGTAGATGTAATGTTTTTTGTTATTTGTATTTTTGTATTTCCTCTTTGTCTTCTCCTTTGGATCTGGGACCACATGTATTACTACCAGATTTTTAGCTCATAAGAGACTTCTCTGATGATCATACATAAAATAGTTTACATTTGTAAAACATTTATGTATTGTTAAATGTTTCGCCTTATGATTATCTCATTTGATCCCATCATTAGTCTTTAGAATGCATAGGGCTTTATCCTCATTTTGCAAATGAAGAAACATCAGAAAGATTAAATGGTTTGTTCAGCTTCACATCACAAGTTTGTAGCAGTTCTAAGACCAGAAATCAGATTTCCGGGCTCTCAATCTACAGCACTTTTTCCAGAATGTCATACTGTTCCCTCACTTCTTTGTCTTATAGTTTGAAAAAGAAGCGAGAAGTTTAAGAGTCCTAACAAAACTGGCAAACCATTTTGTGAGAAACATTTAGAATAATTTTAGATAATTTTAGTTCTCACTAAAGTAGAAGGTGAAAGCACATTATGTTAACTGCCGACTAGTCAAGTAAATGCATATAGCTCGGTTCCAGTTTATTGGTTTCCACTCTTGGCCAGCTAATGTGAACATCTTGAGAGGACAAGTCTCAAGTGCTCTCTTGCTTTATGCTATTGCTTTTTTATGGTAGCTATTTGCACTTGTTTATCATCCCCTTCCTTCACTCAGCCCCAGAAGCTGTGTTGCTAATTACTGACCCAGGCAAGCCTCAAAGAGGACAAAGGCAGATAAAATTGGAGTGCTCTTTATATGCAATCAAAATGCATTTTCCATTTATCTGAAGGAGCAAGGCATTTTTAGCTGTGAGGTTCAGAAACCATTCAGTTGTATGAGCACTTGAGTTTCTGCTAAGAATCACAGCTCAGTTTTTCAAAAAAATTTTTTTCGATATTTCATTTATAGCCAGTTTTTTGGAGTATGAGGGTGTGTGTGTAAATCTTTCCTTTCTGTATTAACATATAAGACAGAGCAGCATGATAATGTATTTATTTATTCATAAATATTTCTCAAAGAGTTACCAAAAGCGAAGGATAGTGCTAAATATAGTGGGAAATGTTTAGATGTAAAATTACCTTATCGCAGGACCTGACACATGATAGATGCTCCAGAAATACTTGTTAAACTGAAATGGGCTATCCCATGAACTGTATGCTTCTGCCTTGGTATCTATTCAGGAAATTATGAATTCATGAGATATATGAAAATCATAAAGGAATTTAAGAATCATCTCATATAGCCCTTTGATTTTAAGAGATGACACAGTAGAGAAAGCAGGCAATTGTATGACTTTTCCAAGAACACACATTTATTTGGGAGGATACTGTTTTCATCATCATGCTGTGTTTTAGAGATTATACCTATGTCAGTGTCTATGGTACAAAGCATCATGGGAGAGGCGCTGATGAATGTCCTAGAACAGTATTACCCAATGAAAATATAATGTATACCACAATTTTATTTTTTTAATAGCCACTTTTAAAGGGTTCAGAAAAGTGAAATTAATTTTAGAATGTATTTTATTTAACTCAGAATATGATTTCAAGATGTAATCGGTATAAAAATTATTAATGGGCTAGCTTAAAACTTTTTGTACTAAGTTCTTAAAATCCAGAGTATATATACTTTTGACAATCTCAATTTGGACTAGCCATATTTCAAGTACTTCATAGGTAGGTCCATGTGGCTTGGGGCTACCCTATGCGACAATATAGCTCTAGATCACAGGGATAAAATTACTATGCTTTTTTAAAGCTACAGTATTTTTATTATTGCTTGTTTTTACAGTTTGATTTTAATGTAAAGTCACAAAAGTAAAACTCTACCTGACTCAATGAGATTAAAAAAAAAAAAATTAGATTGACCTGTAATCATTAGAGAAACTGAATCACAGGACCATTTTAACCACCCCCTCCAAATGAGTAAATAAACAAGTCATCAAAGTACTGGCTCAGATGGATCTACCTACGACTTCTACCAAACTTTCAAGGAAGAGGGAACTCGTACCTTTTACAAATTGTCTCATTTTACAAGTGGCTATCCTCAAGTATATAGTTCCCTTTGCAGCACTAGGAGAAGCTTAAATGGTTAACTATTTTTTTTTTAAATGCAATCAGACAATAATCTTAGTTATCCATACTATCATTATTTTTTACTTCCTCCTGAAAATGGACAGTTAGTTTTATTATTGATAAATAGCAGGCTGCAACTGCTTAGCAGACTGCTGTATAGGCCCTCCGTGCCAAGCACTTAATATTAAATTAAAAAAGAAGAAGAAAGAAAGTAGAAAGAGGTTATCTCTCAGAGGAATCTAAGCTTGCCAACTATTTTTAGAGATTGATAGAACAAAAATAGGGGTTTTCTCTTTATTGCTTTTTTTCAAATTCCTGTTTCTAATAAAAAATTATACAGAAGCAAAGAGTCTTCTGCATTATTCGGTGTTCAGTCCACAAAAAACTAATGTAATTGCAAGTTTGGCTCTCACCTTGACCTTTTCTTGGATCTTTGCTCAGAGCTTAGGTGAATATGTTGGCGAGGCTTTCCTCTTTTAAGTTCGTCAGCTTTTGAAGTAAAACCTGAGCTGGCGTGAGAAAGAAAGGGAAAGGCAAGCCGGCAGAACAGAAAAGCCACGTGACATTTCTCAAGGCTTCTGAATTTGCTACAATATGATCCCTGTGATCATTTCATACTCAGCTTTTCAAAGGGCTGTCACAGTGTCATTTTATTTTCTGGCCCAAGGGATAAATCAGGAGACTTCTACAGCCTTTTCCTCAAATGCTGACTCTGATTCTCTTCATGGTACCACATTAATAATGTCTTCCTTTTCAGTTGTCATCAGGCTGTGCAGCCTTCCAAGATGTTGTTGTTTTGTTTTGTTTTGTTTTTTTAATTCTTAGTTCTTTTACAGCTCCTATATACAAGCATGAATTGTTACTACTATCAGTGCCGTGAGGAAGATAGACAAGTGTGTTAGCTAGAATCTTTGTAACTGTAACAGAAAACTATAACTCAAAGGCCCGTCCTTCCTTAATTTTTGCCACCCTCAAGTACTGGTGATCTTTTTTTTTTTTCTTCCCCCAGCCTGTTCCCCCATGACCTCACGATGTTTGTCACAGTTGTAGCCATCAAATTCAGGTCACTATCAGAAGTTTTAAAAAAAAGGGGGGATCTTCTTTTCTTTAAGTCTTCTTTTAAGATGGAAAAACATGTCTCCCAAACAGACTTCCTGTGTCTGACTTCTCTTCCATGTCTCATTTTTCAGAATTGTATCGCATGTCCTAACCAATTACTATACCTCCATGATTATTTGGGACAGTGGGGTTTCCCTCATGGGAGCTGGGTCTGAGACTCGCCTCCCCATAAGGACGTGCAATGGTGTGTGGATATTTGAATTGTATTAAGGGTTTGGTGAAAGGAGAAATGGCTCTTGATTAGGCCCCTTCTAGACTCAGCCACAATGTAATCAGAACAATATAGGATAATAAGTGCTAGGGGAAGCATCTAAGTCCAAGACACTATGGAAACACACAAGAAGGACATCTAGCTAGGGTTATAAGAACAAGGAAGAGAGGGGTACCTGGGTGGCTCAGTGGGTTAAGCCTCTGCCTTCGGCTCAGGTCATGATCTCAGGATCCTGGGATTGAGCCGCGCATTGGGCTCTCTGCTCGGTGGGGAGTCTGCTTCCACCTCTCTCTCTGCCTACTTGTGATCTCTCTCCTCTCTGTCAAATAAATAAATAAATAAAAATCTTAAAAAAAAAAAAATAGAACAAGGAAGAGAGAGTCAGAGTGGTCTCCTAAAGAAAGTTACCTGACCAGAGACATAAAGGGCACAAGAAGATAACCAAGGGAAGGGTGATGGGAGGAGAAAGAGGGTATCAGATAGAATATCATGTGCAAGTGACTAGGGATAAAAGAGAACATAGTAGGTTTGGGAAATGCAAAAAATTCAGTTTGCCTAAGGTATAGAGCACAAGGGGGCATCGATCTGAAATCATGCTGGAGAAGCATACTGAGCTAAATAATAAAAGGTCTAATAAATCATACAGAAATTTTACTTCATTTTGCTGCAGTGGGGAGCCAGTGAAAGATTTTAGGTAGCAAATGACATAATTGGATTTACACTCCAAAAAAAAAAAAAAAAGTATCTCTGGCTGCTGTGGGAAATTGGTTTGTATATGATTAAGAGTGGAGATAGGAACAGGTGAGAATCAATTACAGTAATCTCAGGGGAAAAAGTGGTGATGGGGCTGCAGTGAGGTGTATAGATTTAATGGATATTTAGGAGTTTTGACTACATAAGACTTGATTAATAGGAGATGAGAGAAGTGGAGATCCATAATTACTCAGATTTTTGACGTGGCACCTAGGAGGATAGAGATGATGTTTATTTAGGATAACAAAGGAGAGGTCAATTTGGAGGGGAGATGGGCTAATTTACATTATACTTAATTAGTTTGAGGGGTCTATTCTGTCTGAAATTCAAGAGAGTTATTCCTGTTCTTAGAGTACTTTCAAGTGTTAAGGGATATATTCCCCAGTAAGTGATGTAGACCATACTAGAGGTACTGTATAATTTGTTGCTGAAGGTGCTAAGTAAAAAAAGAGTCAGATATGGTTTAGAGAAGGAAATGCTTCTTCCTGAGGGATAAAAGAACAGGAGAATCTGAAATTAGACAAATGGGAATTGTAGAGGGATGGGAACACTGCAGTCTCTATGAGGCATGGCCATTTGCTGGGTTGCTAGGGCAGGTTCAGATGGGTACAATAAAATGCAGTTTGTATGGTCAGAACACCTGGGATCGCAAGAGAAAAAAATTATACATATTACCTATAATGATCTTTATTGCAAGGTGTGTTAGTTAGCTATAGATACAGTAATGCTACATAACAACCAACCATAAAATATCAGTAGCATGTAACAATAAAGCATTTGTTTCTTGCTCCTGGATCTGCTGGTGGGCTGGGGTGGCTCTGTTTTGGGCTGCAGCTTATCTTCATGTTTGTTCCTCATGTTTCTCTTTCTTGAATCAGCGGTTTCCCAGGGCCTGTTCTTCTCATGGCCGAATTGAGAACTCCCAGAGTGGCAAGTGGAAACATTTTATAACTTGTAAGGCCTCAGTTTGAAATTGGCAGTATCATTTGTGCCCCCTTCTGTTGGTCAAAACATACAATATGGCCAAGCTCAATATCATTCAGGGAGTTGGTGGGGGAGGGGGAGGACAGGGAAGGCAGAGAATAATTTGCTGAATAATAATTTGCTGAATAATAATCTAATCTGTGACACAAGGATAGATAGAAAAACTTGAGTTGTCATGGGATTTGACCATCCGCCACACAGTTCCCGGAACATCAGGGTTCTCAGCTGGGGAGTATCCATTTGACTTCCTAGACAAAATCAGGAAAGCAACCAGATTTGAGTGGCTCCCTTTTTTTGTCATACTTGTGCTTTCCAAAGGGATGACAGGGGCCCATAAACTGCTCATGGAGCTGATTCATTATTGGTCAGAATCACAACCATATGCTCATGACCATATCATGGTCACGATTAATTTCCTTTAGTTTCATGCAACAGTATCAGTCTATTTCTCAAGGACTAGTTAGAGGTTAATATTACCTCTCTCACCAGCACTACATGTGAGTGATAAGAATTAAAACAATAAAAAGAATGATTTCACTATTTTCCTTAATTTGTAGTTTCCGGACTTCTACCAAAAATACAGCACTTTTGTGAAAGCCACGCTAAGCCCTTATACTGGTTATTATACTAATAATGTGTCTTAATTATCTCTGAGAAAATATGTGGCCCGTGGAAGCCACATAATTTTCCCATCATGGCATAGCTAAGTTACGTACATTGGACCCGTAGATATCCTCCAACTATGTTAACTCTAAATCTCTCCTTAATCGCTGCATCAGCAAGAGATTTTAGCCATTTTTGAGTTCCTAAGTTGAAGATATATGACTATAATTGCATTAATTGACCCGTAAATTCTCAAGCCCAAATAGTCTCATGGTGCTTGAGTAGAACCTTGTGTGTGTGTGTGTGTGTGTGTATGTGTGTGTGTCCCATTTTAGAAGATCATCTTTTAATATGTATACTAGTGACATAGTTATAAAATACGCCAGGGGAGCTCACTTCTTGTCTCTCTCCACTTTCCAAATTCCGGTCAGCACTTTTCTCAGTTCATTCTGTGGGTTCTGTGCTGCTAGCAATGACCAGTGACTCAATAAGACCACATACAATTTAAAAAAGTGGTTTTTTTCCCAGGTATAGTTCTGTCCTGAGGTTGCTTTTCACACCACTGAGACCATAATGTGTGACTGCTTCTCTTCTCTCCATCCCATAGACATTTCAAAGCAAAGCTCTGGCTTTTCTTTTATGATTACTTTTCCACTGCAGACTTTTTTTTGATGTTGGAAGGACTTCAAGAGAGAGCAAAGAACAGGGGAAACACGAAAACAAGAAGATGAGCAAGAAGCCGTATTTAAAAAAATATATTCATGTTTAATCTTTCACAAATTAAATCTTCCCGAGACCCTTAAATATTAGCTATTCCAGGGATTATGCCTAAAAAATCAGATTCCAGCCCAGAGCATAAGTATCTTGTACATCTGAGGGTTCCTCACTGCACCTGTCGTAGGAGGTCTTAGTCAAAGCCAGTTCCCCAGAGTGCTCTCCCAGGGAGCGGGAGAGAAGACGTAGTCTACGTAACACAGCAGATGCACTTAGAGAACCCATGAGGGTGCCATGGGTTGGAGGAATAAGAGTGGAAGATAAGTCAGAAGAGGGTATGAAAGCGCAGTAAGAGAAAATAAAGGGGGACTGAACAACGTACAGGTAGAGTCAGGTCAAGTTTAATATGAACATTGTGAGACTCTGCGTTCCGTCCCTGGGTTAAGGACTTTTCTTGCTGCGGTGAGTCCTTAAAGCAGCAGACTTTGGAAATCAAAGAACTTTAAATTATTCTATTTGCTACAAATAAATTTATCAGTTGAAAAACTGGTAGACTACTTAATTGGTTTGTCTTAATGAAAAATTAACAAATTCAACAAATTATTGCTGCTCGGTTGGTGGATTGTGTGGGGAGTGAATAAACAAAAAGGAAGGAAGGGAAGGGGGGACGATGGAAAGAAATGAAGGAGGAAAGGAAGCAAGGGAGGGGAATCCGGAAGGAAAATATGGGCTCTAATTTTACTGTTTTTGAAAGCCACTGTTTATCATTAATAAATTATACCCTCTAATCAAATCTTGTACCGCTTTTTTCAATCTTCACAATTTAGATTCATCATATTTCAGTGGTTTTTGGATTTTAAATAGGTGATTAACAATGTTAGCAGCTCAAAGTTTTTTTTATAGGTTGCTGAAGACAAAATATGGATAGCAAATTATATCAAATAAGTATAATTAAAAGTAAATGCTTTTAAGTTAAAATTCAATAAGTTGTTATGATTAAAAGTAATTCACCCTACTTTCCCCTTGTTTAAAGGCTTCTCCTAAATAATATCTTATAGAGTGTCTGTAAAGTCTGGAAACACAGATTATATTTTCATAGACTAAAGATGTCTAAATAGATGTTTGGATATTATATGTAGTCACCTCTGTTTCTAGACTAAGTGTCAAGAATTGTTGTAAGTGCTTTATATGCGTGAATTCATTTAGGCTTCTTGGTTAGTATTTCTCTAGGCTTATAAACACTTTACCCCTAACAAGTGAGTGCCTACACACACACACACACACACACACACACACACACACACACGCACACACGCACACACGCAGTTGGAATTCTGGCTATCGTGGGATTCTAAAGCATAAGAGCACAAGATTGGCCGCAAAGATTCCGAAAGATGTGTCTGGGGATGTCATCAGGACTATCCTGGCATTTATGCATGGGGGCCAGGTGGCTCCTCACCCATTCTTCATAGCTTTGTAAGTGGGGGGTAGATTTTTGTTTTATTTTACTCTTTGATATTCCTTTTCATACCTGCAGAAATGGCTCAGGGTTTAGAAAGTATCCTCCCCCCCTCTGCATTTGGAAAAATACATTTCAAAACTGTCTGATATGGAAAATTTAAAGTCATTGAAAACTTTTCTGTATCGTTTATAAAAACAATTTCAAAACAGAGTACTTTTTGCTTTCCCAGCAGAATTTTAACTGTGCTTGTGTAATTATTGCAAGTGTTATCAACTATATAGGCCGTCAGTCTAAGAGACAAAACTGTATCACATACTTTAAGTACAGGTCACCTCAAAAATATTAGTAACACCTTTTTACAGAGACTTGGCTGGTATCTTACCCACACAAAAGAAAAAACACAGTAATGTGGCTGAAGTTTATATAGGACCAGCCTAAGGCTAGCCATAGCTGTTTAATTTCCATGATTTCTCCCCATCAATGGAAAATTACTCTCTGCTGAGCTGGAGTCTTACAGACTGTGAGCAAATGTCTGTTTCCTTTCCACAACTGAGTGTTTGAAACTCTTTTCAATTGGTAAAATGACCATTAAAGGTCAGAGATTAGTTTTTCATGCATGATGGATTCCATTTGCTTTAAAAGTATTATACCAGGAGGGTAGACTCTTTTTCCTGAGTTTAGAGCCAAATCAGAATTCAAATATTCAAAGTTTGAGTAAACTCCAAACCATTTCATTTCATTTCTTTTCCCTTGGTAAAATTATATTTTTTTAAATGGGGAGGAAGGGCTTCTGGGAAAAAAAATGCATACATATTCTCTCTCCCATACTTGAAATTAGCATGCAGTCGAAGGATACCGAACACCAGTTCCACAATTGAGTTTAACTTGTCTTTCGCTAGATTCTAAGCACTTTGAAAGCGGCACTTTTTTTTTTTTAAGTAAAATACCCTTCGTAGTTAATAACTTGTTGTCTTTTTCCTGTGTGTTGTCTTACTTAACAACTGCCCAAAATGCATAAAAAGACTATGTTCTTCCGTCTTCTTAAAGGAGGAATTTCTCAACTTCATGACTGGTGATAAAAGGTCATAAAAAAATAATCTATATATAGATTGAGCTAAAATATTGTAACATCCACAGCCATCTTGTGCAGAAAGAGGCTAGGCTTACATAGTTTATTTCATTTAAACACACTGTTGTTAATTACAAACATAGACACACACACACACACACACACACACACACACACATATCCAGAAATTGTAAACAAGAAATTAAAAAAAAAATCTTGCCTATCTTGCACACAATAATTCAGTTAGCATGGTTTTATTTTTTTTTAATATTTTATTTTACTTATTTAAGAGAGACAGACAGCGTGAGCTGAGATAGGGAAGAAGCAGACTCCCGCTGAGCAGGGAGCCTGACACAGGGCTGGATCCCAGGACCCTGAGATCATGATCTGAGCCGAAGGCAGACGCTTAACTGAGCCACTGAGGTGCCCCTAGTTAACTTTTTTTTGAACATTTCTTTATATATTTTCTTTTTCCGTGAATTATAATCAATCTACAAATGTACTTTTTGGCTCTGCTTCATTGACTACAAGAGAATTACCCTCCTTGGGAATCTTTTTCTTATTTTAAAGACTTCTTTGGTAAGTTTCAGTTAAACAATTTCAGTTTAACTCTACTGTGTATATTCTGTAAGTCACTGCCTCTCAGGGAACAGGCAGATTTGTCTTTCAAAAACGGAGGAGAATACAGAGAATTTTATGTTTTAATTAATTCATAACTGCATGTCATAAAATTCAATCTCATTTCCTTGCCAATTTATTAGTATTTGTCTCTAGTTATGTGATGTAAGAAAGTTATCCAACTGTACTGTACCTCAATTTTCTCATCTGTAAAATGTGGATAATATACAGAGCCGGCAATGGATAAATACTGTGTTGTTATTGTTACTATTATTTTTAGTCTAAAATTTCCTCTGATCTGACAGAAAAAAAAAAAAAAAAACAATCGGGGGCAATGCACTGGATTTGTTAGTAAACCGTGTGACATTTTTTGAAATGTCTTTGGTATGTCGCAGACCGGAAGAAACTGTGACTTATACTGAAATGTTTACTATGTATTCCTTCTCAAGGTATATGTCATTACTTAACTTAGAAATTCTTCCCTTTTTCCTTTGTCACAACTCTATTATTCCAGGCTTAGTTTACATAAACAGGAGAACTGTCTTTAAAGGAAGAAGTAAGGTCAGTGACAAGCAGATTTCTGTATGTTCTTTAATCTTGCTGCCTTCCAAGACACTAGGATCGGACACCTTAGATGCACATCTGCTTTGATTTGAGGAATAACTGAGTACTGAGTCAATCGTCATAACAGAGGGCCTGGAAATATCAGAAGGTAGCATGAATAGTTTATAATAAACCAGTCTGCTCTCAGCTCTGAGAATATTCAGCTGCATAACCTCAAGGGAACTACATGGAAAAAATGAAAGGAAATGCTTTGGGCTTTAGAGCTTTTCATTTCCTGTGAGCAGCACTTCCCCTGCCCTTCTCTACCCATGTACTCATGTCCTCACATCGTGTCTTTCTGCTAATTCTCTGCCTGCGCCTGAGCCAGTCTTCAGTTGTTGATGACGGTAAAAAACAGGTTAAGTCAGACTTAAGTTGACTCTCTGTTGACTGAAGGGGCTGCGACCCTTTGTGAGACCAACAGGCCTCTGATTTGGAGTGTCATATTATGCTGCAGAGATGTAGGGTATGATGGACCTAAAATGTATCTCCTTAATGAAAAGGCTGTTGGGGAAGCCTGGGTGGTCCCCTGCGTAGGTGCCACTATCTAAGTGTAGCAATGTTTTAATTGATTTTGATAAAGAGTTGAAAAAAATCATTAACTGGCCTCCCTCCCATTGACCGAAGAAGGCATACTCCTCTAGTGAGTAGTATGAATGCAGCTACTTCTAAGAGGACAGAATAGGGCCTTCCCAAAATCCTCCTTGGCTGGGGGTTTCCCTTCTTGCCAGTTGCTGTCCACCAAGCCAGTGGGTGCCCTCAATATCTAGACCAGCACCAGAAACATCTCCTTTGGCTGAGATGTGTCCTGGCCTAGTAGAGGCAGCTGGCATGTGAAGAGGGAGTATCACCAGCTGCGAGGTCTGAAATTATCAACATGGTTTGACACTTGAGGGGATGTTACCTGCTGGTCCTGTAGCACTGAGGCCATGACTAGTGTTTCTTTTTTTTTTTTTTTTTTTTTATGACTAGTGTTTCTTAAGTGACCATAGTCTCAATCCCTAAATAGACTTGGAAATACTCTGTTGAGACAGCACTTGAACTTGGCATTAGGTTTTAGACTTCAGTGTCGAAGGACATGCTTTCTCATTTCTCTACCTCTGCCCATGTATAAGGTAGCAGATATTTTCACAAAGCCAAGAAAGACAGGTGTCCAGTGGTTATCCTGGCTTGTGTTCTCCTCCGTCCAGTCTCTGCGCCAGCTTTCACTGCCATCATCAGTTAGGTTTGGTGAAGACCGCTTCCTCCATCCACAACTGAAACTGACACTACCCAGATTCTAGAGTTCATTATGCAAAGCTGTGTGTGTGGATAGTTAATAAGGAATTTTGAAAAATTATCTGGATGTAGCCTTTTCCTCTTCCATGTAAGCCAGATGATTTCCCCACTTCTCCCTCTACCTGTGTATAGTTTGTATGCAAATCAGCAGCAAGATGGAAATTTACTCTGACGTTTATAATGTTTTTAACCTGCTGCGGTACCTAATCCTTTATACATTTCCTTCTTCCTCATTTCTAACCCGAGAGACACTTTCCGTCACTTGCTCTAAAACATGATCATCTATACTGAGATATAATTGACAAACAAAAGTTGTGTGTATTTAAGGTATACAATGAATTAGCTTAATATACATATACATACTAAAAAGATTACCACAGTTGAGTTAATGAGCACATTCATCACCCTGGAGTCCCGCCTTTTTTGTGTGTGTGGCGAGATCACTTAAGATCTACTCTCTTGGGGTGCCTGAGTGGCTCAGTGGGTTAAAGCCTCTGCCTTCGGCTCAGGTCATGATTTCAGGACTCTGAGATTGAGCCCGCATTGGGTTCTCTGCTCAGCGGGGAGCCTGCTTCCCCCTCCCTCTGCCTGCCTCTCTGCCTGCTTGTGATCTCTTTCTCTGTCAAATAAATAAATAAAATCTTTAAAAAAAAAAAAAGATCTGCTCTCTCAGCAGATTTCACGTATACAGAACAACATGCATATAGTCACCATGCTGCACGTTAGCTCTCCAGAATTCATTCATCCTGGAAGTGAGTGTTGGTACACTTTGACTGGCTTATCTCCATTTTCCCCACCCCCTAGCCCTTAGTAACTGCTGTTCTACTTCCAGCTTCTATGAGTTTGACTTTTTTCTATTCCACATATAAAGGAGGTTCTACACAATTTGTCTGTCTGTCTGGCTTATTCCACTTACTGTAATGTCTTCAAGGTTCATCAATATTGTCTCTAAGGGCAGGATTTCTTTCTTTCATATGGCTGAATAATATTCCATTATGCTATGTATGTTTTCTTTATCCAGTCATCAGCCAGTGGAAATAGGTCGTTTCCATGCTTAGCTATTGTGGATAATGCTGCGATGGACATGGGAGTACAGATATCTCTTCAAGACAATGCTTTCATTTCCTTTGGATATATACCCTGTACCATAATGGGATTCCTGGATCATGTGGTGGTTCTATTTTTAGAGGAACCTCTGTACTGTTTTCCATGTGGCTGCACCAATTTATATTCCCACCAACAGTGCACAAGTGTTCCCTTTCCCCACACCCTGGCCAATACTTATCTCTTGACTTTTTGATAAAAACCATTCTAACAGGTGTAAGGTGATAGCTCACTGAGGTTTTGATTTGCTTTTCCTGATGACTAGTGATGTTGAACACCCTTTCATGTACCTGTTGGCTATTTGTATGTCTTTGGAAAAATGTCTCTTCAGATTCCCTGCCTAGTTTTTAACCAGATTATTTAGGGTTTTTTTTCTATTGAGTTGTATGAGTTCCTTATATATTTTGGATATTCACCCATTTCACATATGTGGTTTGCAGATTTTTTTTTCCCATTCCATAGGTTGCCTTTTCATTTTGTTAATGGTTTCCTTTGCTGTGCAGAAGCTTTTTAGCTTGATGTAGTCCCATTACTTTTTTTTTAATTTTTATATTTTTATTTATTTGTGTTTGTGCTTTTTTGCCTGTGCTATGAGGGCCACATCCAAAAAATCATTACCAGGACCAAAGTCAAGAAACTCTTACCCTATTGTAAATATTTAAGCTACTTCTGTAACATAGAAAACATGTTCAGTATTCAGAAAAGGAGCTCAGATAATATTTTTTAAAAGGGCTATCTTTAGTGATCATGAACGTGTAAGAAAAAGTCATTTTCAGTATTTCATAAACTTATGGTTATGGTTATACTGATTCCAAATCCAAATACAGAACCCCGATACACCTTTGTGATTGCAAAGCCCTGTATATCTGAAGCTACAAGCATTTATAATGTGGGAGTTTGAGCCATTATCTTTATTTACCTTTTGGTCAAATAGTTAAGTGATTATGAAAAGTTTGGAAGTTTCTTACCCTTATTTGTTCTCTCATTTCTTTTCTTTCTCTTTCTCTCTTACATTCAAACCACCTCAAAACTCTATTTTGAGATGCCTGGGTGGCTCAGTCAGTTAAACATCTGCTTTAGGCTCAGGTCATGGTCCTGGTCCCAAGGTCCTGGGGTCCTGAGTGTCAGCTCCCTGTTCATCAGGGAGTCTTCTTCTCCCTCTGCCGCCTTCCCACTCATGCTGTCTCTCAAATAAATAAATAAAATCTTAAAAAAACAACAACAACCAGAAACCCTCCTTTCTATTTCTACTTAGCAAAATGTAGATCCAAATCACACCAAAATGTCTATTTGCTCCCCTTCCCCCATGTAACATTTCAGATGGGCTTTTTCCTTCCTAAAGATTTAGGAAGGAAGAGAGTCAAAAAGGTCCTCTACTGGCCTCCGACATCTGAAGAAAATCTGTCCTTTTTCTGTCCTCAAGTTAGAATACTTGCTGTAAATAATTGGAGATTCAGAAGCCATTCTGATACAGCTGGCTTTTAAATAGTATTCACTAATGACCAACGTAATATGAGTCTATGGTGGCTCCGGCTCCAGGCTTGGTGTTTGTTTATTTGTTTTTTAATTTTTAATTTTAGACCTTGCTAGAAAAGGGACATGATTTAGGCAATGCCTCTGAATTTAAGGTTTATTGTTGATTTGATTGACACTATCTTTAGTGTGTTCATTTTATTAAGGAATCTATGTCAGGCAAGTCCATGTGTACGTAGAGATGTGTGTGTGTTTCCATTTGTGTATTTTGGTTTCACATGTAAGAAAATATACTCATTTAACCCAAGCAAATAAATTGATATTTCTATTTCTTCTAAAAATAACACATTCACCTTCTAATATATAATCTATCAGTATGACCTCCTAACACATGTGCAAAAATAAAGTGTATTTTCGATTCGTGTTGTAAACACTATGAGGCTGTAATTTTTTTTTTTTTTTAATATCACTGTTTCTCATTAACCTTCCCCTTAGGGTCCTAGTTGATATGTATGTGCCAGAGGTTGAAAAGGCCAAATGACAAAAAAGAGAGGGTATATAGAGAAGAAAGGAAGGGCTTGAGAAAACTCAACAATTTATTAAACTAAAATAATAGCAGTTTCAGTGTCTGACAAAGAACAAACAAATATAACAATCTCACTTTAATCAACTTTCTTCTTCTTCTTCTTCTTATTTATTTTTTTTTTTTTATTTGACAGAGAGAGAGAGAGACAGTGAGACAGGGAACACAAGCAGGGGGAGTGTAAGAGAGAGAAACAGGCTTTCTGCTGAGCAGGAAGCCCTGTGCGGGGGCCCCTCATTTTAATCAACTTTCATTTGTAGTTCCCAAGTCTCAAAACTGTTCTTTGGTGTCACAAAATAGTGGAAGAACATGTTCTGGTCTAAGTTCCCCCAGAAATAAGCCCCAAGATAAGGAGTACAAGCAGTTTATTTAGAAAGTTCATAGGAAAGAAGTAAACAAGGGGTGCCTGGGTGGCTCAGTCAGTTAAGTGTCTCCCTTCGGCTTAGGTCATGATCCCAGGGTCCTGGGATCCAGCCCTATATTGGGATCCCCGCTCAGAGGGGAGCCTGCTTCTCCCTCTCCCTCTGCTGCTCCCCCTGCCTGTGCTCTCTCCTTCTCTCTGTCAATAAATAAATAAAATCTTTAAAAAAAAAAAAAAGAAGTAAAGGAGTGTAGGGAAGTGAGGCATGGAAGGGAAGAACACAAATCCTGCTTCATCAGGCCGGTTACCACAATGGGAAAGTGATGCCCAGCCTATCTGCCAGCCTCCGCAAGGCAGTGTGTGCAGAACTCCTTAGAGTTATCCTATCCAATGGGCGAGGAAGCTGGAGTACTTATCTGCCAACTCCCCCATCCATCACCTGTTTCTGGGGATCATTAACAACCCACTGCTTCTGTTTTTTTTACCAATGGGCTAAGCATGTAACTATGGCCAGAAAATAGCCCTTAAGCAGAAACTTACAGGTATTGAAAGAAAGGAAGGAAGGAAGGAAGGAAGGAAGGAAGGAAGGAAGGAAGGAAGGAAGGAAAGGAAGAAAGGAAGGAAGAAAGGAAGAAAGGAAGGAAGGAGGGAAGAAAGAAGGAAGGAAGGAAAGAAAGAAAGAAAGAAAGAACCAAAAACCCTCAGGCAGGGATTTGCAGGTATTTGGAGTAACCGATTTTGAGAGGTAACCAGTTTTAAGGGTCATAGACACTGAGTTAATTTTATCTGCCTGTGTGTATGAGTATTATGAATCAAGACCTCTCTTAATTCTGTGTGTTTGAAAAAATTTACAAAGAACTGTTATTGTTTTTGTATTGGTGTTTTGGCATTTGAATCTATAACACCAAAGATGATCTTGATATAAAGGAAATTTGTTTTATTTATCACAAAATCAGATGTATAGTGATGGGTTTATCTGAAGTTCTCTGTAGACGACCATTTGAAATAAGAGCTTCCATAGGGTAAGATTTAAAGGTATTTTTCTATAAGCTGTTTAATTATAAGGGGCTTTAAAAATACTTTATCATATCATAAACCTTCAGAACAAAATGATTAATCATCTTGTGAAATCTGTAGGAAATGTTTCTTAAATGTCACTCTCGATTACCACTTCTAGAGCTAAGTCGTAAAACAACTGTTTCTCTACTGGCTGAAATGTGGTTTTATCAGATACAGGATAAAATAACTCTGTGGTTAATTGAGCTTTCTCTCAATTTAGGAAGAACAATGCAAGGCTCTATTTGACTAGTTCAAGGGTTTTTTGTTGTTTTTTTTTTAAAGATTCCATCCATTTATTTGACAGAGAGAGAGAGATCACAAGTAGGCAGAGAGGCAGGCAGAGAGAGAGGGGGAAGCAGGCTCCCCGCCGAGCAGAGAGCCCAATGTGGGGCTCTATCCCAGGACCCCGAGATCACGACCTGAGCCGAAGGCAGAGGCTTTAACCCACTGAGCCACCCAGGCGCCCCTAGTTCAAGGATTTTAAGAAGTTCTCCTAAACCATTTCAGCAATAAGGCGAAAACAGAGGCCTAGAATGCCAAAGTTAGAGGCAACTCGAAAAGTTCCACCCACTCCTCAGGGCCTGACTGTGTTCTACCACAGTTTCGTTGTGGTCTTCTACCCAGATCTCCAACACCTCTCCTCTCATAAATTGTCCTTTCCACCAACCCTAAAGAGCCCATTCCAGTTTTACTAAAAGGTTCTTGATATAACCCTAGTCTCTTCATCTACATTTACCGATGGGGTAACATTTGATCTTGCTGCCAGCACCTCTTCCACCTTGCCTGTGCTCTTGGTCTCTGCCATGCTTCACGAACGAATGGCTTTCTCTTCCACCAGCTTGTGAGCCCCGTGTCTAAGAGGATCTTCTTTCCTTGAAATCTTCTGACTGTCTACTTCACAAGGCATTTTCCTTCTCCACTTTCTTGTCATAATATGCATGATCTGTGTCATTCATTCATTCGTCCACTTGCCCCATATTTCTTGAGGGATTCCCATGTGCCAAGCGCTGCTGTAGTTACTGGAGACATAGGAAGAGACAACACAGGCAATGCCTGTGCTCACAGAACTTCTGCCCTAGAAGGTGAGACCTACAATGGAGAACAAAAACGTTTCAGATATGATAAGACCTACGAAGTGAGTAAAACATGGTAATATCATGGTTTTCATGGGCATAAGTCTTTTACTGTCCATCCCTGTTTTTATTATAAACTCCCTGAAGCAATACTCCTTTTATTTGTTTTTTCCACGGTGACGCATAAATATCTACTGATCCATCTTCCTAAGTGTGTGCTACTCTTCTAAATAGATCCTATATGATCATTGGGATTTATGTGAAGTTGGATTAAGTTGATAATGTCATATCTACAGTAGCTATTGCAAGGAGGGACACATTTTACACTTGTGGGAGCCTTAGCCAATGTCACAATTGGTGAATTTTCTTATAGATTGTCATGGAGGTGTACACTTAGTTTCACTTTCAACTCTCTACTTTTTGCTTCCTTTGAAATCCTCTTTGATCCGTTAATTCCCTAATCTCCATTGACGCCTCCCACCGCAACATGTCAGGCCCCCAACACTCCTTTAGAAAGATCTGAAAACTTAAATCACCTACTTACATTTAATTTCACTTTCAGCCCTGTGTTGATCTTTGTGATGGATATAAGGAAGTCTGAGTGCCGGGTTAATGAATGCTCTGAATACAGGGCCCGACAATGACACATAACTTCAATTAGGTGAAAAAGCTTCTGTTTATCAGCACAGAATTCTTCCGTTTGAATTATATAGCAGCTGACCTTGTCTTACCTAGTGAATTTAACCTTTTCTTAACTGCTGGTGTGCATGCATGTGTGTGCGCACATGCGCACACTTTCCTGATTGCTTACTGAACCAGTTTCTAAATTCATATTTGACAACATCAACATCAATTGTACAAAGGAAGAGCAGGGTCCAAAGGAGTTAGGCTTCTCCAGACATCAACTTACAGCTACAAAATAAAGAATAAATATAACTACTTTAGAGGGTTGTTCTGAATATGGGAAGAAAAATATCGATAAAGAACCAAGTAGATACTAGCATTGAATAAATGATAGTTGTATTCCACCTTCTCTGGTTTATGTAACCAAATACTCATTCACTTTGTCACTCAGATTTTGACTAATGATTAGCTAAAGAGTAACAATACAGTTTTTTTTTTAAATTAAGTCACTAGGATTGGTTGGTTTTATGCATGGATGGAATAGGCATTTGACATTTCTTTTTTTTTTTTTTAATTTTTTTTCCCCAAATACTTTTATTTTATTTTTTCAGTGTTACAAGATTCATTGTTTATGTACCACACCCAGTGTTCCATGCAATACGTGCCCTCCTCAATACCCACCGCCAGGCTCGCCCATCCCCCACCCTCTCCCCTCCAAAACTCTCAGTCCCTTGTTCTGAGTTCACAGTCTCTCATGGTTCTTCACCCCTCCGATTTCCTCCAATTCATCCCTCCCTTCCCTCTCAAATGCCTAATTCAAACATTTCCTCATTAAAGGCCTGGAATGTTTACCATTGGAAATTCCACTATGTTATTATTGTTATTTACTATATGTACTATTAAACTATAAATAGCTGATAGCCTGCTGATGCATTAGCTACTTCACCTTAAGGAGCTTCTCAGAGATTAATAAAACAATAAATCAGTGAGTAGTCCCAAACAGCAATGCGAAGAAAATCTGGTAATGCCACCACTACCTGTGCCCCAAACTTATTTTGTTTGGCTTCACACTATTGGCCAGACAGATTTTTTTAGAGTTTCAGTTAGCACCAATATTTAAAATGGGAAGATGTCTCATATAATTTCAAATTTCTCTTTACAAATGAGAAAAATTGGTTACATTGGGCTCTCATTCCTGGGGGATTATCCTACTATCTAAAACTATTCAAATTGCTCAGTGATCCTTGCCCTTGCTTTCAGTGCCTTCTGAGAGAAAAAAAGGCAGGGAAAGGATAATACTATTTTTGTAGTTTTTGCTCATACTCAGTTTTTGGAATGCCTATCATTTTCTATCAACATCTGATTATTTCTGGATTTCTATTAGCCTTTAGCAGTAACTACGTTAAAATATCCAGCAGACAAAAAGCCTACAACAAACTTTTTAACATTGTTAATGACAATCACAAAATGTTAATTTTCATTTTCTCCAAAATTGTCCTATTAAGCTGTTCCTAGTTTTTATCCTTAAAAGACTCAGACAGTGTTTCCCCCTCTGGAGCCATAAACACACTTGAAACATAGGAATCCTAATAATACAGCAGTGATCATTTTTATTCATTCCAGAATCCTAATAATGGAACAAAAGGGAGACACCATCTTCTTTAATGGTAAAGGTTAACATTTATTGAGGCCTTGACTGTTTGCTGAGCACTGTTGTAAGTATTTTACCTGCAACATCTAATATAATTCTCCCAACCACCCTGAGTACACTCATTTTACAACTAAAAAGATGGAGGCATAGAAAAGTTAACGTAACTGGGGTAGGGGACCATGAGTATGAGTGTTCCTAACCACTACTCGGTTGATACTGCTTTCTCTGTAGAGCTCAGAGCATTAATTTCTGTGCTCCAACTTAGGCTTTTGGGATTTATTTAAAGATGAAAAATATCATTGTATCGTCTCATCATTTGAGAAACAAAGGTAAGATCACCGTTTTGCGTGATTGCAAAGGTACAGCTCACACTGTGACTTGTGTCAGTGGTAGCCTCAGGAGCTTACAACGAGAGCCCACACACACATGCAGTAGCTTTGCTCAAATCACCCCTCACACCAAGGGCTTTTCCTCTTTATTCCTTTAAATGATTCTTAGTGAGGGGCGCCTGGGTGGCTCAGTTTTTGAGCGTCTGCCTTCAGCTCGGCTCAGGTCATGATCCCAGGGTCCTGGAATTGAGCCCCGCATGGGCTCCCTGCTCCGGGGTTGGGGGAGGAGCCTGCTTTTCCCTCTCCCACTCCCCCTGCTTTTGTTCCCTCTCTCGCTGTGTGTGTCTCTCTCTCTGTCAAATAAGTAAATAAAATCTTAAAAAAAAAAAAAAAAAAAGATTCTTAGTGAGACTAGCTATCCCTGAAAAACAGCTTCTACTTAGGTCTCTCTTCATGCTATGAATCCAAGAACAACATTAAGTGTCTACAGTTAGTTTTACATCATCTCCGGACTGCTGGGCAGTTCCTCGGGGTTGGGGGGGGGGGATTGAAATCCTCTACAGCGATTTCTTCTGCTTCCAGTCAGGTCAAGGAATAGTTGAAGACAAACGTTCTCAGAAATGATCTCTGAGGAGTTGGAGGCAGGTGGCTTACAGGTTCATTTCCCTGAGATGGGCAAGTGGAGCAGTAACTTTTCCATGCCGTTGCAGAACTTAGTACAAAATGGTGACTCACCATCCTCCAGCAAAACGCACGGTGACCCAGTGTGTGCCCAGTGGTGTGTGACTCCCAATGAGGCAGGAGAGTCGCTCAAGCACTAAAATTTGACCCAGTGGCCTCAGTGCACATGCACTGACCCAGTTACAAAAGGGCGAGAACTCCTCAGCATTCCTGAAGCCATATTATATCCATTATAGGATCCTTTAAGGCAACAACAACGGAGAAAAATAATTTGGTAATTGAAGCCTCTGTTGAATTTCTCATGCTTCCAAAACACTTCATCCCAGTCATCCCTAGAAAATGGACTCTACCTCGGAGAAAAAATATTGACCATCACCACTGAGCCATCAAGCAGAACAGGACTTAGAGGTTTAAACTTAAATACACCTATTTCACTTTGTGCTAAAATCTGCTCTTCATGTTTCTATTTTCTCTAATTAAGTAGAAATGCAACCCCAGTTCAAAACTATATTCCTGGGACTGAGTGAAAATAAAATTGGCCCTCGTGAGGACTCTAATACTTCCTCCTCGGTTATGGGGACACTGCTGGGCCCCAGCAACTATCTTGGTTCACAAGTCACTAACCAGGTATTTTAAAGGGCAGTTTAACACATTATTTTGCCACAAGCATGCAGCAATATTATTGTTTTAGTTTGGTCATTCAAGTACCCGAACACTGGATTTATTATCTTGCCGTCTCATGTGTTCAGTTATTATGGAGCAAACCTTAAGGAGAGTAATACTTTTCTTCCCAACTAAACTAGTAGGTTCTCAGTGGTAGCAACCGTGTCTCGTGCTTTTTCATCACCTATGATATCTAGTATGAGCTAAATCATGAGTAAGTCCCTGTGGGGAATGCTCGATGCCTTACTTCACCTCACTAGCAGGAAATAGTACACTACCTAGAAATATTCCACATGCCACCTTGCATGAATCACTTCTTACCAGAATTCCCTTTGCTCCCAGATCCCATCTTCTGGGGCCCTATTGTCCGTGGCACATATTATGGTCCTCAGTGTTTAGAGCATTTGAGCTTTTTTATGGGCCTAAGAAGATACGTGAGAATTGAAAAATGAAGCAGTTGACTCCAAAATGCAAAAAGGATATGGCAAAATTAAGATTAGAGTTTAATGAAATATTCAAAGTATAATCTGTCCACTTCAATAATTTCAAACAAGTTATTCAGAGAAAACTTTATTACATTTGAGGAAACTTGTGGGCTGAATTTTTATCATCTTGCAGGTATTCTTAGGCATGCTGGATGATTGCAGAGAAATTAGGGCCAATCATTAGTTAAATGAATTTAATAGTAACCAAATAATATCATCATCATTATCATTATTATTATTTTAACCAAGTAACTTTAAAATCAATATTATAAAGATCCTTTCCAGATTTTTTATAGCAAACATATTGTATAATGTGAGAAATGAGTCCATTTTAATTTGTTGGATGTGATGGGGGGGCTACAAAGGTGTTAAAACAGCCTTGCCTAAGCTACTACCTAGTTGCACAATTATTGCTTTTAAAGTAACTTTTAAAAAATTTTATTGTTATTTTAAATGACTGCATTTTAAACCAATTGTAATTTAGAGTTACTGTAAGGTAACTCTTAAGAAAAAGATTAGCCATCAGTAGAGAAGTCTGTGAGTCAACCAGAGAATAACTTAGGTCTTAGGGGAATCGTACAGAATTGTCAGCTGAGGGGACGCCTGGGTCCTGGGATGGAGCCTCGCCTTGGGGGGAGTCCCAAGGAGCCTGCTTCTCCTTCTGCCCCTCCCCCCAACACTCCTGCTCTCTCTCTTTCAAAGGAATAAATAAAACCTTTAAAAATAAATAAATAAAAATTTTAAAAAATTAAAAAAAAATTGTCAGCTGAATGAAGTTCAGCTTAAATTTCATGGACTTGGATGGGAAAACTTTTGTATTTTCTACCCCTATGGAATAACAATCTGTCCTGAAAGTACAAAGCATTTTGGCATTATTTCTTCCAGCTCATCTGCTTTCAGCTTTCCATAAAGCAGTACCTGACAGTTGTTATCCTTAAGACTCAACTATTTTGCAAAAAGATCAAAGCACTCTCTTTAAGAACGCAGGGAACACAACTAGAGTAGAGTTTCCTCTGAAAATCCCAGTACTGTGTTGTCTGCAAGTATTTTTTTAGAGTTCACTGCATGCCTGGAATGAACAGGCTGTCTTTCTTCCTAGAAGATCACAGATTGATACACAAGGTCAGGTTAAATAGTGTCTAAGTTGCTTTCCTATCCCTTCTACAGGAGCTATGTGTCCTAAAAACAAAATTTAACTGTAAATATAATATACCTACAGAAATTTTTCTTGGATGAGGAAGGAAAAAGTAGTCTTAATTTTGAAAAAATAATCAACAGAGTAAAATAAAAATGCATTTCTTTTTCTAAAGTTACTGTCGAATACCACGTTTATTTATACACATGCAATCAGGCATGTAAATACTTGAAATATTTGTAAGTTTTAGTTCCTAGAATGAAAATAATGCTTAATTTCTAACGATTTCAGTGTTATGTCCACAAAAACAAAACTGTGGTCAGGAGTGGTAAGTGTATCCATCCTTTCGAATTTGTTTAAGCAAGTTAAAAAATAATTCTTCTTTTGAGATGCTGTTTACTTCTTGAGATCCTTGTTTTCCCCAAATGATGTTTGGCTGTTATAAAAGACAAATCTAAATCCCAGCTTAAAGCCCTGAGCATGTTACTTAACTTCTTAGGAACCTCAGCTTCCTCAACTGAGGAAATTATAGTACCTATCTCATGAGTCTATTTTAAATATTAAATGACATGACGTGTGTGCAGAGCTTCTTACCTTGTTCCTGGAACGTGATGAGCCTATTGTTTTCAGATTCCTTCCTCTGGAGCCAGAAGGCCTGAGCCCTCTCTGGTCTGGTTCTCCCACTCCACTAGCTGGGCAAGCACTCTCTCTGTACTTGAGTTCCGTCATCTGACACATGAGTAGATAAAGGCTTCACGTGATTAGTGCAGAAGTGAATGCTCTAACACGTGTAAAACCCTCGGTGACTCCAAACAGGTTTTCAGAGCACCGGCCAGAACGTAGTTGTCCCCTTCAGAGGCACAGCCATCTCATTCGTAGGCTGGCAGGTCGCCTGAATTGGGCAGATTTTATAAGATGCCGCAAGCACTCTCCTATTTCCCTGACAGACATGGGGAAACTCTTCCTGGAAAAGTCATTCCTTTGAACTGAGCTTCCAGAAGCTCCCTAGAAGAATTCAAATACTCTCTCTGGATCGAACAGTACATTACCTAATATTTTCTCTCAAGTATGGCTGTTTTTCCTAAATATTTAGGAAAGAACCTTCCTCTCCTTAACAGTGATGTGGGATCCGCTCGGAGCTTGCCTGTGACTTTTCCAAGTGTACTTCTTAACCCTGTTCCTTTTTCTTTGGGAGAAAATTTTTATTGTAAGTATGTGGGAACTCTGTTTTGGCCAAGGTGTCAAGAGTAGCTCTCAGGGATAGAGGCTTATGAAAAAGAAAACAGACAAGACTCAATTTTTGAAATTCCAGCCATGAAGTAAATGCTACAAAAGGGCACAGGAAGAAAATCTGTAAAAACCTTATCTACCACTGTTGACCAAAGATTTACTCTGTTGTTAAGCAAACACCCTGTGAGCCAGATATTGTGCTAGGTACTGTGAATACAAACGTGAATAAACCCCATTCCCTGTTTTCAGGGAACTCACATATTATGGAGGCCCAAGTGTCTCTTCGGGGCCTGGCAACTGGGAACACATGGATGAGAAGCCGTGATCCCGTCCCCTTAGCCAAATGACAGGCTCCCACTTGAGCGTTCACCAGCACCCTGGTTGGAATTAGCATCAGCATCTAGAAATTTGCTTCGCCCAGGGCACCTCATTCAAACTGCAAAGCAGTGAGACTAGGGGAGTTGACCGCTGAGTTAACTCCTGACCAAAAAGAAGAAAACAGAAGAAAGATAATGCTGCCAGAGAAGCATGTGCAAAGATCTGAAAGCGATAGAGAGCATGGGAGTGCAGAGAAACCAATATGTTTTCTCATTCATCCTAAAACAACCCTGGGAGGAAGGTAGGCGCATGTATTGTCCCATTTTACAGAAGGTGTTGAGCTTTAATGAGATTAAGTTGTTTTTGAGGGCAACACAGTCAAAATCAGTGGCTGGCAGTGACTAAGGAACTCCGATGTCCCAATAATTTCCAGGGTGTTGTGCCATACATTGTGAATATATCACACCCAAGTGAAACATCATTATCATCATCATCATCATCATCATCATCAAAATTAACCCAAGATGTCCATAGATTGAAAGAAGCCAAGGAAACAGAACTTCTAAGTTTGCCTTGGACTTAAGTGGCCTTTACTGCTACTTGTGTTAGATCTTGAAGGAAGAGGAGGATATTTGTTTGCGGAGAAGGGAGAAGAAGGTGCAACACTTCCCAGGCAGGAGAAACAGCGCAGGCAGATTTGGCCTAAGGCATATGCTGTTATGTGGCTAGGTTATGAAAAATAACCCATGCTAGGTTATGAAAAATTAGTTATTAAGGGCCAGGCTGAATGATAAATTGCATCCAAATGGTAGAAGTTTTAATTTAACGTGAAGAGAAGGTGGCCATCGATTCTATAAGGAATGGGAATCTCCTGAAGGTTTTTAAGCAGGGAGTTTAACATTTGAAGTCCTGTGTCTTTGAGAAATAACTCAGAGACAATGCAGATACTAAACCTTCAAAGTCTGAGTGGGGGGCGGGGAACTATTTACAATCCATTGTGTAAATGGAGTCAGTGGGTTGGGGTCAAAACTAAGATGAAAACGCAAAATTTTTTTTTTTAAATCAAAGTATTATAGTATCACATACTTCTCTGTTTTAAAACTTCTTTCCTCCATATTCACTGAACTCTCTTTTAAAATTTATCTTTAATAATACGTATTATTTATTGAGCCCTTAATATATGCCAAACACTTTGCCAAGGTTTTTCATGTCTCATTTAATCCTCGCAAAGCCCTATTTTATCTCCATTTTATAGTGGAGGAAACTAGGGCTTGGATACACTAAGTAACTTGTTCAAGGTCAAACAACTAGTCATTAGTGGAACTTGGATTTGCATGCAGGCAGCCTGACGCCAAAGGCCACTTTTTAACCTGATCCTGTATGCTCTCCATAATTAATATACATTATCTCAAAGAGCAGATCTTTTATATTAAATAGAACTTATTTGTAATGTGGTCAAGGAAAAATTGCTTGTATTGCCTGAATTATTTTACCATTACTTTTAACATGGGCAGGAGAAAATGTTATCACATAAATGCAAATTAAATGGGCCTAATGAAAGTTTGCTTTCTAATAAATCAATTTTTGGCATTGTCTATTGCATCAGGCATTAAATTATCATTAGAGCACATTCTGTGTGCACACATTTCTGGCAGACTATTTTCCAAATCCTACTTTAATGAACACCTCTGTTCGCTTCATAATATTACAAAGAGGTAATGTAGCAATGTGATTTTTACAGTTATTTTGTCTCTTTCAAAAAATCTTCTGAAAATGATTTTTATCAATACAGTTTAATTTTAGAATATTATTTTATCTCTTGGGTATATAAAATTTTTTTATTATAAAATTTATTTATTATAAAATTTATTACTAAAAAAAAGATATTTTTATTTATTCGTTTGTGAGAGACAGAGCAAGAACACAACTGCAGGAGGGGCAGAGGGAGAAGCAACTCGGGATTCAGTCCCAGGATCCTGGGATCACGACCTGAGTCTCTTAACTGACTGAGCCACCTAGGCATCCCTCAGAACTAAAGTTCTGACATGACTAGTCTGGATATGCAGTGATAATGTTTGTATATATTGAAACAAAATAACAGATAAAGAGATGATTTAAAAGAAGACACACCAGATCTTGGTCAAGGCCAATATTTTTGTTCTTAGTTTTGTCTGTGTCTATATTATAATAGCGAGCAATACTTTATAAAGAATCAGTGCTGAATAAAGCAAGTACATTGATTTCTTGAGGTGAGAATTGTTGTCTTAAACCTTTTCTTTCTAATGCTTTTTCTCTTTAAGAATGAGACATCTAGAACAAGACTTGCTATCACATTTTAAATGTACTATTAAAATTTAATCTTCCTGATTCCACTTATATAAGGTATCTAGAGTCATCAAATTTACAGAGACAGAAAGTAGAATGGTGGCTGTCAGGTGCTGGGGCAAGTGGGGAATAGATAGTTATTGTTTAATGGGTACAGAGTTTCAGTTTGGTAAAATGAGAAAGTTCTGGAGATGGGTGGTGGTTATGGTGAATGTATTTAATTTACACAACAAATGTGAATGTATTTAATGCCATCGAACCATACACTAAAAAGGATTAAAATGCTAAATTTTATGTTACATATATTTTACTACAACAAAAAATAATCTTGACCCATAACTTATAGAGAACCAAAATATATTTATTTAGTCATTTGATAAAAAGAATTTTTAATACTGGGCTTTGGTAGACACAGCCAGTTCCTTTATTTTAAAGTAAAACATATGGATTTTTGCTCTTAACTGGTGGATAAAAGACCACTAAAAACATTTTTCGCTAAAAACATCACCCAAATCAATAATTAGTACAAGAAACAAAAAGGTAGAGCCCATATTTGAGGAAACTAGGAGCAGTCTGTAACTTCAAGCCATGATGAGTAAAGATAGAAGTGGATGGAGAAGTAGCCAATGATTTAACCAAATAAGGGTAAAAGACTGAAGCCAAGTAAGTTGAGCTGCCCCCAGGACCCCAGAAAGTACTTTGGAAGATGAGTGAGCTCTGAAAATAGGGAATGTATAAAAGTGTGTATAACATATACTTACCCGCCAGTCCTCACTCTTTCTCAGTATAATCACTATACCTCACATCCCTCCCAACGAAAGACAGATAGTCTGGAATAATTGGCAGAGGGCAGAAAGAGGGAGAGCTGTGCAAACAGAAGGATTAAATGAACATCTGCAAACTGATTAGCAAGCTCTCTGTTCCCTTCTCTGCCCACACCAGAATGTGAGCAGGCAGATTTATTTCCATCCTTAAAAAAACCCAAGCTACCCCAGAGGAAGGAATCTTCCAGTGATATCTGGGGTGCCCAGGTAGAATGCTTGCTGGGCAGCCGAGTGTGCTGTAGTAAATCTCCCAGGGCAGAAGCCCCACCTATGCACCCAGAGTTTCCTATCACCTTTCTAGGGCCCACCTCCATTTATGAACTGGGGTCAGGGATCAATGCAGGAATGTGAGGATCCTGCTCTTATCACTATTTGCATTTCTTGAATAACATTCAAATATTTAGTTAAAAGTTTGGTTGAATTTGCACAGATGCATTTGAGAATCAAAAAGAAACTGGAGAGTAATAGGGGAAGAAGAGAAGAGATAGAATATAGAGGAAATACTACATCACTTATGAAATTTTGGGTTAGATCATTTATTTGATCCCTGCAATGGTTTCTTTATCCAATATTTTGAATTAGTGCAAAGTTCTGAAAGTCAGTCACAAAATGCATTTCGTGTCCACATTACTGATCCCGTGCAGAAAAGTCGGGTTCAGTTTTAAAAAGTGGTTTTCTGCCCTTTTAGTAGAAAATGTAATTTGTTGATAAAGGTTGAAATCCATACATTATCAGAGGTCTCACATATTGTTACCTTTTAAAATGATCATTTGTTAGCCGGTATTACCTAATGAGGCATCAAAATGCCATCTGTTGTGTAGGTAACAGCAAAACACCACTACCCATGTTATGAGTATGGCAGAAGACCTTATCACATTTTATGGCTAACAGACTTGAGAAAGTGTTATATATACCTTCATCATAGTCTTTATGAACCTAAAAATTAGAAACAAGGACAGTGAGATAGATTGTTTAATCCTGGATATCTTTAAAACTCTAAAATTTGCTGGCTATTAAATATGTCTGTTGTTATACCTGTAACATATACACCATTTTTAATGAATCTTCACTCATTGCCACTGTCTAGCCAGAAGGGGATAGGTGGCTTAAAAATAATTCCAAATAACAGAGTAGCAATTTTTAATCTCCCACCTTCCTCTTCTCATCATGCATGCGCCCACACCCACCCCCACACACGCACCCCCACACACACACACACCCCCGATACATCTGGATACAAATACTTTTTATGCCTCCAGTGATGTGACTGTGAAAAAAATCACTAGTTTTCTTTATTCATGAATTTAGTATTGTAACACCTAACTTGTAGAGTTGTTATGAGTAAATAATAAAGTATATCTCATATACTTTGCAGGTGATTAATAAATAATAGTGATTATTATTATTTGTGTGTGCGAAAGCTTCATTGTTCTTAAATTTATTTTGTTTCCCTTCCCTCAGGAAGAAAGCTTTATTGTTTTTAATTAAGTTTTAAATACAGATTTAATATCTAATCAGTGCAGAATGATTAAGTTTTTCCATGTCTTTTCTGGTTTTTATTTTTTTAATTCTTTATTTAAATTCAATTTAGTTAACTTATACTGTATTGTTAGTTTCAGGAGTAGAGTTTAGTGATTCATCAATTGCATATAGCACCCAGTACTCATCATATCACATGCCCTCCTTAATGCTCATCACCCATTTTTCCCTTCCCCCAACCCACCTCCCCACCAGCAACCCTCAGTTTGTTTCCTAGAGTTCAGCACCTCTTAAGGTTTGCCTCCCTATTTTTACCTCATTTTATTTTTCCTTCCTTTTCCCTATGTTCATCTGTTTTGTTTCTTTTTTCAATTTTTAAGGAATTTGCCCATGTTGCTTACATTTTCAAATTCATTGGCATAATCTTGTTCATAATCTATTTTGATTATTTTTTATGTCTGTAGGAATTGATACTGATAATTTATGTTTTCTCAATTTAGTTATTGATCAGAATTGCTAGATGTGTGTCAATTTATTATTCTTTACAAGGAACCAGCTTTGGTTTTGATGATTCTCTCTTTCATATGCATTTTTTATGTGTCATTGTTTTATATTGTTTACTTTTTATTTTATTCTGTTAGAGTTTAATTTCTTGATATTATACTGAGTAAAATGTCAGTCTTTCTCCTTTTTACCCCAGCTGTATTGAAGTATAAATGATGAATGAAATTGCATATATTTAAGTCGAAGTGTACAATGCGATGATTTTTTTTTAAAGATTTTATTTATTTATTTGACAGAGAGAGAGATAACAAGTAGGCAGAGAGACAGGCAGAGAGAGAGGGGGAAGCAGGCTCCCTGCTGAGCAGAGAGCCCGATGCGGGGCTTGATCCCAGGACCCTGAGATCATGACCTGAGCCGAAGGCAGAGGCTTTAACCCACTGAGCCACCCAGGCGCCCCAATGCGATGATTTTTGATATACGAATACATTATGAAGTGATTATCACAATTAGGGTATTTAACATATCCATCGCCTCACATAGCTAACCATTTTTTGCGGGGGGGGGGATGGGGGGCTTAAAATGCCTAAGATCTACTGTCTTAGCAAATTGCAAATATCCAGTACAGTGTTAACTGTAGCCACCATATTGTACATTAGATCTGCAGAATACTGAAGTCTTGTATGCTTTGACCAGCATCCCCCCATTTCCCACACACCCTCAGTTCCTGGTACCGCAATTCCACTTTCCATTTCTAACAGTTTTTGAGTTTTCCTTTTTTTTTAGATTGCACATATACGTTGTCACAAATGACATGATTTCCTTCTTTCTCATGGCCGAATAATATTCCATTGTATATATACACACATACATACATAGACATACATGTACATACATATATATGTAATGGAATAGTATTATATATATTTATGTATATGATGCATATATAAATACACCACATCGTCTTTATCCACTCATCCATCCATTAACACCGAGGTTGTTTCCATATCTTGGGTATTGTGAATAATGCTGCAGTGAACATGGGAGTGCAGATATCTCTTTGAGATCTGATTTTATTAATTTATTTATTTTTGGATGTAGAATCAGTAGTGGAATTGCTGGATCATATGTTAACTCTATTTTTAATTTTTTGAGGAACTCCATACTGAACCTCCATACTGTTTTCCATGTGGCTGCACCAATTTACATTCCCTGCACGAGTGTACAAGGGTTCCCTTTTCTCCACACCCTAGCAAGCACTAATCTCCAGTCTTTTTGATAAAAGCTGTACTAATATATGTGAGCTGATATCTTATTGTGGTTTTGATTTGCGTTACTATGATTAATGATGTCGAACACCTTTTCATATACCTATCTGTCATTTGTACATCTTGGAAAAATGTGTACCCAGGTCCTTTGCCTATGTTTTAATTGTATTATTTGGATTTTTTTGCTCTTAAGTTGTATGAATTCCTTATACACTTTGGATATTAACCCCTTCACAGATATGTGGTTTGCAAAAAAATGTCTTCTCCTCTTCCATAGGTTGCCCTTTGATATTTGTGATGTTGTGATTTATGAGAAATACATATTTAGTTATCCAGAGGAACAAAATGTATTTTTCATATATACTTAGTCTTAATGCACCGATTCCTGGTTCTCAGCTCCTAGAACCCTTAGATTTCCTGTAATAATAATGATAAAAGTATCCTATGTTATGCTAATAAGGTGACTTTTGGGAATGCACCTAGGTAACCCAAGGATGGGGACTGGTTGCCAGGGGAACCAACCTTGATAAGAGGGTTAGAACTTTGAGCCCCGCCCAAACCCTCCCCACCTCTGGGGAGGGGAGAGGGGCTGAAGGTTAAATCAGTGGTCCGTGATCAGTGATTTAATCAATCCTGCTTATGTAATGAAGTCTCCATAAAAACCCAAAAGGATTGGATTCAGAAAGCTTCTAGGTTAGTGAACATGTGGAGATGGGGCAGAGTGGCTAAAGGGAAGAGAACCGGGAAGCTCTGCTCCCTTTTCCCGTACTTTGCCCTGCGCACCTCTTCCAACTGGCTGGCTGTTCCTGAATTATGCTTTTATAATAAATTGATAATTTAGTGAGTAAATAAGTTTCATAAGTTCTGGGAGATGCTCTAGCAAATAGCAAATTAATTGAACGCAAGGAAGAGATCAAAGGGGGGTAATCTCTGATTTATAGCCACTTTGTCAGAAGTACAGGTAACAGTGATTCCAAGGAAGGGGTTGTGGGAACTGCCAATCTATAGCTGGTTGTTCAGAAAAACATGTTAGCAACTCAGGCTTGTGACTGGCATTTGAAGGGGAGGGACTGCATTCTTTTTTTTTTTTTTTTAAATTATTCATTTGTTAAAGAGAGAGAAAGCAAGAGAGGGAGCACAGGCAGGGGGAGTGGGAGGGGAAGAAGCAGGCTTCCCATGGAGGAGGGAGCCTGATGCAGGGCTCTATCCCAGGACCCTGGGGTCATGACCTGAGCTGAAGGCAGATGCTTAAGGACTGAGCCACCCAGGTGCCCTGAGGGAGTGCATTTTTATGGGACCGTGCCCTTAACCTCTGGAATCCTGATGCCTTGAGTAGATAGTGGTCAGAACTGATTTGAATTCTGGGACAGTCTACTGGTGTCAAAGAATTGCTTGTTGGTGTGGGGAAGCCCACTTCCCCCACAGACACACATACATGTTAGAATTGGGTACAAAACCAAAAAGAATTTTTTTGATGGTTGCCTTTGTGAAGAAACTTTTTAGTTTGATGTAAAGATTCATTGCAGTTCCTATCAAAATCACAATGGCATTTTTCACAAAAATAGAAAAAAAACCTTAAAATTCATAAGACCATGAAAGACCATCAATAGCCAAAGCAATACTGAGAAAGAATAAAGCTGGAGGCATCATACTTCCTGATTTCAAACCATATTACAAAGCTCTAGTAACCCAAACAGTATGGTACTGATGTAAAAAAAAGACTTATAGATCAATGCAACAGAATAAAAGGTCCAGAAGTAAAGCTGTTCATCTTTGGGTCAGTTAATTTCCAATAAGGGAGCCAAGAACATACAATGGGGCAAGGATGATCTCGTCAGTAAATGGTATTGGGAAAACTGGATATCCACATGAAAAAGAATGAAAGTGGATCCCCATCTTATATCACTCACAAAAATTAATGCCAAATGAATTAAAGACTTAAATATGAGACTCGAAACTGTAGGAAACTCCCAGAAGAAAATAGGAGGAAACTCCTTAACGTTGGTCTTGGTGATGATTTTTTTGGATATGACAACAAAAGCAAAATTAATATATGTGGGACATAAAAATCATGATGATTATGATTTTAACCTAATGTTTTACAAAAGAGGTAGAAAATCCGAAGGCCAGAGCCTTCAAATTATAATATTCTGGGCTTTTCCTCAGGAATGAGGGAATTTAGCTCCAAGGAGATTCACACATATAAGGAAAGTCCTTGAATCCACCTGTTTACTTAGTGACTGTAATACGATGAGAAACTGCTTGAATCTGCCTGAAATTCCCCTCCAGATAAGAAAAATACCACATTATTTCTCAATGATGAGGAAATGATACAAGACTTCAAGGTGACTTTTTTTTTTTAGGAATGTTAGAATACAATATAGACAATATATAGACAATATATACAATATAGTTTTTAAAAACTGCAGCTCTGTGGTTACTTTTTCCAAAATGTTACTTGACATATTTGCAGTGCTGAACTTAAGCACATTTGGCAGGCTTGAATGTTCTGTTCGTTCATAGTGTGGTTCTCCAAAATTTGCCCATGACAGATTGGAAAGTGTAGAGTATCTACTGTAATCTGAAAATATGAGTTGACTCAGAGAACAGAAGATTTCAAAATGGGCAGAATATTTCAAAGTAATAAAATAAATCTGAGAAAAGTTGCATTGTATGGTAAAATCATTCCTTAACCCCTCGTTTAATTGGTTCCAGTTACTGCTTCATGTTTAGTTCTTAGCACTTGGTAAATGTCGTAAGTCCCATGTGTCATGCTCACCATTAAATGATAAGAGAAAAGGAAATCATATTTTAAGGTACACCTAATTTACTTATATGCAATTGGTGTTTTCCACATGAGTGTTGCTTATATTGCATTATGGACACTATTAGTGGTGTGGGAGAGATTTTATGTAGTATTTGGACCCTTTTTTTTTTTTTTTAATACTTGCATGGCGGGGGGTGGGAATAACCAACTTATCAAACACATTTATCAAATAAGTACAAGGTTACCTTTTAAATCTACATTATTTGAGTTAAAAATTTGGTCAGTGAAGAAAAATATCAAGTAAGTAATGGTATAGATTGTGTGCCAATATGGTAAAACTTGTGGAAATTATGTACAAACAACTGAAGTTTAGGAAACATCATATTACATAGTGGTTTAATTCGACAAAAAAACATACAGATAGACGACTTAAAGGAACTTGTACGTCTGAGGTCCATTGAAATGTTGTGGTGACAATAGTCAAATAGAAATCTAAATAACATTATATAATTGAATACATCAGGTGAATGCTAGAAAGGATAGCAGCTTCTGGATCGAATACATATTCTCCAAAGCTCTTTAGACAAGACCCGTATGGTTTCTAATGTCTGGTCCTCCTAGATTCAGACATTTTTGTTAGTTTGTATAATATTATATACTTGTTCACTAACAGGAGTTTGGGAGCAGGGCCCTATCTGCTCCATTCTGAGAAGCATTTCAGAGGAAAACAGACACAATGGTCAGATTACAAAACATTATTTCAGAAATGGATGTGTGAAAAACTTAGAATGGAGAAGACACTGCAATATTGAATGACTACTGTTAGTTTTTTAATCTGTCACTACCTTAAATATTACAAGTAGAAGTAAAATAAAAATTCAAATCTCAGTGGTACTGTGCATCTTTCTTTCTCTGTGAGCAACCTTGTTACCCGTCCGAGAAGCTTTGAGTATTCTGGTTAGTTGAGTACATTGTGAGATACCCCACTTCATCTTGTCTTCTCTGGGGACAAGGATGATATATTCGTCATTATAGGATTATTCAGTGTTTAGGAGATACCAAATAAGTGGGTTAGGATTTTCAGAGATAGATACTTGGAATAAATACACAGAACATTGAGCAAGTACATAAGGAAAAGCTCGTGGGGCAGCACTAACCTCTTACGTGTATGTGACTCGAAGGGAATGACAGTGAGCAGAGTAATCTCACTGAGACAGAGAGCCTTCTGGGGGATGGTAAAATATAGGGCTGATTATTTCAGGAAAGTTTAACACGCAGCATTCAGATATTACATTCTGTGATCATTGTTATTTTCTTGCTGAAATGGCAACCAGAGGCTATTTGATAGACCTTACACAGAAGAGAACGGTGCTTCATGTAAATAATAGTAATTGCTTATTTGTACTCTGTTCTTTCTTCCTTTTCCCTCATTAAAATTCTGAGGAGATAGAAAATAAATCTCCTCCTGTAAACCCTCCCTCCCCCAAATGAGTAGCCTCACACACCTTCTTTTGAATTTCTAAAAATATGTTATTGGTTACCCTGCCTTTCAGTGCCAGAAATACACTAAGCATGGGACAGAACTGGGAATGTGTGACTCTCCCTGAGCAGTCATGGGAAAGTAGTTTATTAGCATTTACCTTCAGAGGCGTGAGGGTCTCTGAGAGGAGACAAAAATCACAACTGTACCTTGAAGTGTGATCAGGGGAGGAGTTGAAGGTTTTATTGAAGTAAGCAGCCCGAGCCCCTGGCGGGATGCCTTACTACATTAATTTTCCAAATCCTTTGGGTGGGTCACAATTGCACTCCAACATCCTGCCTGCAAATGCTAAATAAATACCAAGTTCACGTCAGACTAGAGAACCAACGTACTATAACTAATGTCATTTAAAGAATCAGAATCCTTAAATTGTTTTCAGTCGATAATTCACATGCAAAATAACTGAAGTTGGCACACCTTGAGGAATATATATCCTCTGTGCAGATGTTTGGTGGGGGATAGCCAGGGTGGTCAAATGTTCCTTTTCCTAGGAGTAATTCAAATCAGTGTAGATTATGTCTACTATAATAGAACAGTTTTCATTTCAGACGTAGGAGGTGGGGCAGGGATTGGTCCTCACAATAGTAAGACATGTTAAGATGATATGATAAGTGCTTCATTCCTTAATTGAGAGTGGTTAAGACTTAACAAATGCGGAGCCTTCAGTGTATAGAGATCAATAAAATTTGCATATGATTTTCAAAAAGAAATGAGGTTTAGAAAATATTGTGCAAGGGAACAGCCTTAGTACATGTAGCCACTTGTCCACCAGTAATATATTAGATTTTTCAGTTTAAACATTCCAGCATGATCTGATGCAGCGATGACTGCTACACTCTGTTTAAATTTCAAGAGACAGTTTGCGTCTCTACAACCTAACTCGAAACGTGACATTTCATTAAATAGGCTCGGAATAACAATTGCTAAGCCCTCAAGTTCTCTCAACTTTGCTTCTAATGAGAAATTTTAGTGTCAGTGTGGGACTTTGAGAAAATCACCTTTTTATTGAAAGGGAGAGAAACAAGTCAGTTGCAAAGGGGTATGTTCGTCATAAAGGTGGTCAGGGAATCTTACCCTGAATAACACAGACACCTCATTTCTCAGAGGAGGAAATAGTTTTATAAGTTTGGAGAGGTCTGTGTGCTTGGCTGGTTTACAATCCTGGTCCCTGGCGCTGGTCTGTCTGCCCCTTTCCTTTGTAAGTTTCAGCAACTGACGCACCCCGGCTGGGTGCGTTTTTTTTTTTTTTTTTTGCCTCTCTCACTTCCCTGCGATGTTTTGAACTGCCTTCCTACAGACGTCACACAGCCCTTGAGGAATAGTTTCTGCCTGGCGAGATTGAATGATAGTTCTCATTCACAAAGGTTTGGAGTCAGATTCTAAGCAGGGGACACAGCGGAAATTGCATTCGCAGGTAAAGCACGGGGCCCTGCTCAAGTGTGGAGAGCTGTGTTCTCTCCCTGACTTTTTGGCTCCTCGGAGAAGAGTGTTTTCCTGTGGTCGCCCTGAAATGGAACTTCTCTGACAGCCCTCTGGTGTTCAGTAACTTGCAGTCATTTTCTTTCCCTTTCACTCTACCTGAGTACTTTGAGAGTATTGGAAACCTTTAAAAGAGATTTGCAGAAAGGACAAGATCAAGTGGCTCTTTCACTGTGTTGGTTTTCCTTGTGACCAGATGAAGAATAGATTCAAAATTCAGTTCCTCCCTTGGCAATGCAAAACATAAAAGAAACTGTTCACTTCTGAACAGCCTGGTACTGGAGTAAATTCAGCATGAAAGAGGAAAGAGCTCCTGTGTCTTAGAAGCTTCCTTATGTTCTGGACTGGGGGCCTGAGCTGGACTCTGGGAAATTTGGATTTCTTCAAGCAGCCTCCCTTGGAAATGGAATATATTTAAAATCATCTTTGTAGAAAGACAGCTGAAATGTATTAATCAGAATACTTGAAGACATTTTTCTTTTTCCTTTCTTTTTCTTTTTCTTTTTTTTTCCCCAAAATGAGCATTATTATGAAGCCAAGATCCCGGTCTACAAGTTCCTTAAGGACTACAGAGGCAGCTTGGTAATGTGCTTTTCTCTCGTGCTTCTCCCCTTCTTTCCTTTTAAGATTGACGTAATACTTGAGTCTTTAGTAATTGCTGATGAGGTTCAAGAGTTAGGTGGGATGTTAAAGCTTTGTAGGAAAGCACAGTATTGGGAACACTTTCATTGTCTATTTTGTGTTCATTTTTGTCTGTTCTGAAAACAGGGGTGCCCACATTTCTTTAACTCCATGTGGACTACAACGATTCATTTGATGGTAATTTTTAGGAAGGAAAGAAATTTGCATATCTGTTGGGAGTTCAGAAGGAAACTTGTCATTTTTCACTGTCTGATTTGGTCTTGTTTTCTCATGTTTCTTGCCTGCTACAAGCAGGCTGGTAGTTGGCAGTCTTTATCGTTGTGTGCAGAAGATGTCTTGGATTTTAGCACAGATACAGATATGTTAGAGAAATTAGTAATGTTATATATCTTTAATCATATGACTAACTTGAATTTAACTATGTGGCTAAGTGTATATCATGTTGCTAATCATTCAGTCATCTTCTATGTTTTATTTTATTAATAGTGTTCCCCGATCAAGTTTGTTTAGTAACTTTAGTGTTTTCAGTCTAATGAAAAATATGTTTAAGATTATAAAAATTATAAATTCAGCTTAAAAACAGCTGTATAGGTAAAGATACAGTAAAAATGAATTGCTTGATATTCATTACTCTATGAAACAGCAATAAAGCAAGTATTTAATTTCTTGAAAAGGATCTTAATTTCAATTTATTCTAATATTTTAATCTACTATTTCCCCAATTTGATTTGATATGCTCATAAGCAAATAGCCCTTAAGGGATAGTTTCCCAATAAAGTGACTTCTGTGTCTAGAATAGTTATTGACAGAATGCTTTTCAGAGGTTAGTCTTATTTTGTTTATCGTAGTGCTTGATTTAAGAAAAAAATAAGCTCAACTCTGAAATGGAAATAACTATGCTTCACATAGGGGAAATAAAATCAATGATCAAGGATGGGTGGTTGGGGATAGGACAGAAGTAGGCAGGCAAAATCTACTATGTATTATTATATGAGCAGTCAAACACACGTGAAAATACTCATGATATTTGTGTAAGGAATTCAGCCCACGTTTATGTGGTCGGGTTATCAGTTGCTGTTATTGTACTAGTGTTTCATAGGGGCCTGGAATCAAGAACTGTCCCGTCAGTATATTTCTGTGTTTTAAAACTATAGATGCAGGCTTTCTCTTATGTCACTTGTGATTCCTCATAGCAGAATATATGTAAAAAAAAAATTGTTTTAAAGAATATATGCAATAAATTCCTCCTTGAGCTTATTTAAAGAAAAGCTCACACCTGCAAATTAATTTGTACAGTTTTTTTATGCCAAATAATGAATACTGGGAAATACTTATAGTTCTTTTATTAATTACCATAGCTAATATAAATCACTGACCAAAATAAACGGGTAATCAGAATTTATTAAATACGTGCATTTTAGTCATCTGTGATTTCTATCCTGCCTATATGAAAAACTAATCTGATACTTGAATAAATAGTATTTAACCAACCTATTTCCCTTTCTGCCTAAACTTCCAGGAGACTTAATTTTAAATTCCAGTTTCAATGGGTAATGAGTGGTTCATTTGAGGTGTCTAGTAACAATGACATTCTTTACTCCTCTGAGGTTGACAGTTTATTTTTATCCACAACTACTCTATCATTCTAAATTCTATAAGTTATTTTTCATAAACAAATAAGGAGATGGTTCAAAATATATTTAAAAAATATTAACTTGTGAATGTGTATATTGTTCCATTTAAGTTTAAAAATTTCGCATAGTGTTGGGGTCAGAATGGTTTTTATGTAAGAAATAAATGTCTCTTTATACTAAATGATTCCTAGATTTAACAGCACACTAGAGATACCTCTCTAGTTATTAATCTTACATCTGACTTACTAATAACATAACTGCTTGAGTACGTCACTGCTGCCTCTAAATCATTTGACCTGAGGTTGTAAGTGCTATAATTATAGTTTTAACATTTTATTATCCCTTTTATCAATTCAAATACTATATATACCTTTATTTATAGTTATATATAGTGAAATTTACATAGATTATAGATTAGGTATAGAGAGGAAATATATGTGTATATAGATGCATATATGCATGTATATATTTACTTAATTAAAAAAAAATAGTAGCATCTTTCTCCCGGTACCTCTGCACATATAGGCCCCAGAGAGCTCTGTGGGACAATGACTTCTCCTTGCCAGCTTTTCTGTTCTAACTTCTCAATCACACCGCCCCCCACCCTACACCTCCTTACTTTTTCAAATGCCAACGACTACTTCATGCTCTTAACACTTGCCTTCCCACAAGAGAGACCTCCTGATTTGCCATTCATCCCTATTTCAGATGACTTTATTTCATTCTGGACATCTGAGTACTTTGCTCTTGGGGACCCATCTTTTGGCTTTATCATCTCCATTTTGCTTTTCTAAATCTATTTTCTGTTCCATTGGCCAGCTTTCTCCAAAACTGTCTACTTTCCCCTCAGACACTTCCAAGCCAAATGCTACCTTTGGACTTTTGCTAACTGCCTTCTACGAGAATCCAGTGTTTCAGATTATTTTTCCTTTATTTTTTCCTCTCTATTTCTCTCCAACTAGTACCAGAAAAAGCAATCCATACCAGCTTGTGGTTTACAGCCCCGATTAAATCCCTGTGAGATAGTCACATTTTTAAAAGGGATTTATACGAACTCCTAATGATAGCATGTATCTTTCCGTTTAATCCATATACTTAGGAGAAAAGCCTTACTTATAGTTAAAATTTTATGAATTTTGAAAAAGTAAAATAAAATTAATCTTGAAATCAATTTGTTTCCTTATAGTTATAGGTGTCAGAAATATAGAATATTATATAATAAGAATAAATACTAGGTTATTTCTATTTATTCAACTGGTAGTTATTGAGTACTTAGTATGTGCCAGGTTTTAGTAGAATATGATTATGGTATTTGTCCTTTAGCATTCCTTTAAAAATATGCATGCATGAAATTGAAAAAAAACTTAATATATGTATTTTTTTATATTTATAAAGTTAATAAAATTAGTAAGCTCCTCAATTGGGGCATTGTATGCCTTTCTGGTTATTTCAATAACAATAGTCTGCCTTTAAATTCTATATAAGAAAGCAGTGACAGAGTAACATTTCCGTAAATATTCTAATTGCTCATGTCTTAAATTCAACTTTAGTCAGCAATTATATATTATAATAATACTATAATATTATAGCATTTTGTCATTTACAAACCTATCCCAGAGATACTTTTCATTAATTAAGACTTATGTAATTTAGTTTAAATAAAAAATTATTAACCTTCCAAATATAAATATAAAGAGAATTTTGGCTTGTAAAACTGGATTTTGTTCTTTTCTGCTATCGAATGTTCATTATTTGGCATATACTTGTTATATTTCAGATTGTTCATTATGTATACTGAGGAGAAAAGAGATGCCTCTGTCTAAAATGTAACAGTGGGATTTTCTTATAAAGCATATTTTGAAACAGATTGTTAAATACGTAAAAGTTATACTTACTTAGGATTGTGGACATACAAAAAGTCTTGAAGACTCTTCCAAAACCTTTCGTAGTACTTGCTTAACTGTGAGAATAAAAATGGCAGGAAGGGAGGTAAGGGAGAATTTCTCTTCTCTTGTCACTGTACTTCGATATTGTCTGAGTGTTTTCATCAAGCAAGTACTATACCTTGAAGTTTAAATAGATTCAAAATAGAACTACCATGTGCAGTAGTGAGCTCATATTTTTATGTGTAGATGTCTACACATCTGGCAAACAACGGTGTGCTCAATGTCCAAAATATGGGGAATAAGTGTTTCAATACTGAGCAGATTCAATTTTCTGAATAATGTTGCTGCTCAGATCAATAAGTGATCAATAAATTGCATTTTTTCCTATCAACTCTCATCTCCTAAGGTAAAAATTCAGGCTGACTGAGAATTCTTATATTGACCTCAAGATCCCAGTGAAAAGCATTGAGTGGACTTATAATTGAAAATAAAAAGATGTAACAATATTGATTAATATTTTGGAGGGAAAGTTACTCATATCGCCAGTATCCCAACCTCATCTGTTTTCATTTTTTTTTACTTAACTTGAATATTTTAATCAGTGGTTGTGAATACCGTTTGTGTGCTCTGTTTCACTTAACATAGTGGCATTTTTCTACTTTTCTATGAAGCTTTGGTTTTATTGAGTGTGTTTTGTGAATGAAAACTCTGGGGAGAATTTTACATACAGTGTCTTATTTTGCCTTCATAACAACATGGAAAGAGTTGTTGATCCACATTTTGCAGAATAGGAAATGAGCCTAAAAGGTGAAATAACTTGGTCAAGGCCATTCAGTTGCCAGGGAAGGCTGGGATCAGAACCCCAGTGGGCCTGCTCCAAAGACTGCTCTTTTTACTTCAGCATGTTGCCTCCCTCTACTGTTTGTGCGATTATCATTTTAATGACTGTATAAAAGTGCCCCTCTTGTGAATATATCTAAACGCAGTAAAATATTTGGTTAGATATTGAGGAAATAAATTGGAAGTTGTCTTTTTAGATGTATGATAGCCTATGAAGTTTAGGGCTGATGATGGATGTTGAAAACAGCTGTTTGAAAGATGCCTGCAATTATAGCCTCCGGGCTAGTATATTCTCTTTTGGTAGCAAATAAGGTCATCTGTTCCCTATTACAGAGAAATAAAGAGCAAAAGTTCAATGACTCCCAGTTTTGAATAGATCATCTTTCTTTGCTCTCTAAAATCTCTGTAAGGCTTCAGTTTAGAAATAAATACTATATTTCAGACTCTATTAAGTTTTTTACTGATTTAAGTCAGCTTTGAAAAAGGTACAAAAATCTCCTTTCCTACACCTTTTATCTTAGAAACGTTTATAAAGGGGAAAACAAATGGAATTTGCATACTTTCTCCCTGTGCAATATGTTCTGTGACATGGCTTAGGTTGGTTCAGAGTTTTGAGCATAGGATAAACTTTTCTGATCCTCTTACTTAAGCTTCTATCACCTCTGTTGTATAATAGACTTAAAGATACACAGCTTTTAAGAGAAGTGATTAAGATCCCTTGAGTATCATTTAAAACCTAACTAGGGAAGCACAGGGTAGATTACAGATAGGTATAATCTTTAGAGTCGTAAATTATGAGATTCCCTGAAAAAGCCCTTTGACCTTCGTCCAGCCTACTTCTAACTTCTTTGTCCCTGGAGAAGCCTCCTAGTCCCTTTATAGCCACGTTCACTCACTGTAAAATAAAGGGGGTGAGCTAGATCCATGAATTTCAAATATGCTCTTTTCAATGGAATATTTTTTATAATGAAATGCTAATATAAATAAGTAAGTATATATGGAAGATTTAAAATTATATGTATATTTGATATATAGAAGTAAAATTGTTAAAACAGACATAGGTACGATTATGTAGGTAAGAATACATAAACATACATATAACAAAATCACCCCTGAATTTGCACTTGGAATTCCCCTCCATCCCAGTTCCAATCCCTGCCCATGCAATTCCCACAAAGAGCTGTGGTGTTCCAAGAAATATTGTTTGAAAGCTAATAAACTACTAAGAACCTTTTTAGTTCTACTTTCTGTAGTGTTACCCTACCAGTGGAGAATCATTTATGTTTTCTGTACCCCAGTGTGGACTAGGATAAACTTGCTGGTAATAAAACTTTCTGGGAAGTTCAAGTAACAACAGTTCACATACTTCTACCTCGGAAGACTGTTATGGGACGATTCTCATTTCTGAGAAATCACAGAAGAGTTTTTTAGACTTGTTTCAGATGGGAAAATCATCATTGATTAAACATATGCATAGCTGGCATGTCAGGAATTCATCATGGTGGTTGGTAAGGAAATGCTGAATTGGTATTGAATGCTTCAGGAGAAAGGTGTTTCTTTGGTTTAGGCATTTCATAATGGGGTTCTCAACCCACTTTTTCTGTCACGTCCCTGGCAAATAAAGTTCATTGGTGATGTTGCCCCATGCAACACTCTCTTCAGGGACATTGCACTCTATGGGCTCCACATTAATGGAGCTCGTTGTGGTTATCTGTGCAGCCACACTTGTTCCTATGTCTGGCTCTCCTCTTTCCTCCCTGTTGATCTGGAGCATGCCATGGTTTTGTCTCCGCCACTGAAATTTGCCTTTTAGCAGAGGTAAAGTTTAGATCACTTGTTAGTCCTTTTGTCAGTCATTCCAATCATAGAGTAAATTTTATTAAATCAGAAGAAATGAGGACATGAATGGAATCACGGATATAGGAGTGGTTAGTTGTGTGTCCATCCATTTGTCATTAGCAAGATGAGAAAGATAGATTCTAAGATGAAGCTAAAAAGGAAGGATGTTAATGAGGTCTTCAAGGAGATTTTTCTTAGGAAAAGATGCCTGAGAGCTATGTATAAGTGTTCTGAATAAAACTAATATTAAACATATAGAATTGTTAAAGCCTGGATGAAGATACCAAGAATGGGACCTGGGGGCTATTAACTAGATCGATGAGGAATGTAGTCATAAAGAAAGCACAGTCTTAGTTGAAAGCCAACATAGATTTGCTTAGGAGCCCTTCCAGAGATTATCCAGCTTCTTATGAGATGAAACCGAGGCTTAAGATTTATTAGAAAATGGATAGTGGAAGTACGGTAGATTCTAGCTCCAAGCACCAATCTCTCCAGGGATCAGGGCCTACAGAAAGGCCTGAGATATCATGGCGGCAAAAGACAGTGAGCCTGGGTAAGGTACTATTAAGTGTAACCATGTGAAGATAACTAACGGCAGGCTCTGCCTATGCCTCTCAAAATGCCTTGCTCAGTGGTCAAGTTTAGCATGAAATAGCATAATAATAGGGAGAAGCCAGAACCTACGGATGCAGTCTCTTAGTTCAGTTTCTCTTAACAGGGAAATATCAATTATATGTATTTATTATTCACCCTCAGTCTTTGAAGGGAATTGTCTCTCCTAGGAGCATTCTGGGGGATGGGTGAATATGTGAATTGGGGAAGCTCTGCTAAACCGCTCTTCAGAATAAAAGTTAGAAAAAAATACAAAGGAAACATTGTGGATAAGAGCTGAGGAAGTGCGGCTAGAGAAGTTGGAAGGAAGATCAGAAAGGAGGGCAATATGAAAGAACTCCAGCCAGTCATGCACCAGACATCCACCACGTAGCGCCCTACCCCGTTTGTAATAACACTGCCACCTTCCGGGCAAAAGCTGTCAGTGGTGGATTTGAATGTCGAAAACTTTTTATCTCCTCATACCTCAGTCTTAAAGACTTCTGCCAGAGGATGAAGGGAGTCAACCACACATCTTCTTATTTCTCTACTACACATGAGGGAGAACAAGAAATTAGAAAAGTAGAAACTAGGTGGAGAATATACACACATCGGGACTGCAGCTTTTGAAACTTTCTGACAGCAAACGGCCCTGATGTTTTACAATCCACACAGTTAAGACGTTTTATTTATATCTAATTTGAATCTCCCTTGCTTAAAATTTAACCCATTTCTTCCTAGTTATCGGTAAAGGGATAGTGAATCAAACGACAGGTAGATTCTTCTGTGTGACATGTGAAAACTGCTAGTAAGTGACTTTGTGGTCTTTTCTCGTTTCACACTGCACAATGTTCATTTTGAATTATAAAGTAGATGGCACCAGTGTGACCTGTTAAAAATGTTTTGTAAAATGTAGTTTCAATATGTAATTGTTTTCAGGCTTCACACAGAAAAGTGTTCCCATTGCACTTGATTCTCCTTCCTGTTTGCAATACATCCAAGATGAGAAATTCAACTTCTTTTGATTAACATGTGTGAAATATTCATATATGTCTGGAAGAGAGAAAATAATACCTCCTAACATCCGTGATTTCATTCTGTTGCAATGCGGCACCGAATTCTCTTTGTGTCAAGGAATTTGTATGACTGATACTGTTTTAGTTAGGATAATCCTATTACTGCAAAATGTCAACTTTTAACCAGTGGCATTCTGGCTTGTGAATGAGCATTGCCATAATGGTTCCTCTGATCCCACAGTTTTGTGGCAGAACAGCAGGTAACGGATTAGCGCCTGGATCACCAGCTAGCTAGGACAACAGCTCCTAGGCCTCCAATCATAGTCCGACAAGTAGCTGTTGTAATGAGGGTCGCTACAATATATTTAGTATCTACTGTTTGTCAGACATTGGACATGGTACTTTATACAACCTAGCTCACTTTGCCCTCAGAACAACCATATGAGGTACAGCTGAAATCACACAGCTTATAAATCACAGAGTTAAAGAAAAAATGTGGTCTAATTCTAAATGCCAGGTTAGTTGTTACCACTGTTGTCGTCGTCCTTGTTTTATTGACCTCTCTCCACTTTTTGAACTGACTTGGTGACACAGTGTCCTGCCTCGTAGTATTCCAAAAAGTAGTCAGTTGGGAGTTAAGCATACCTTTCCTTCCTGCCCTGGGTTGGTCGTTTCTCCTTTTAATCTTTTTCATCTCAAAAACATCTTTATATTTTGTCTGCCTTCTTTCTCGAGATTTGCGTACAAGCCTTTAATCATGGACCATAGACATGTATCAAGAAATAGAAAATGGACTTTGACACACCTCTCTTCTTTGGAAATCTAGCTAGTTCCTGATGCGTTCGGTTTATTGACTCTCTCCCTCAGTCAGACTATAAACTGCACTGCTTTCTTCCTCTCTGGCATTTGACCAGTCCGTAGAACCATAAACCCTTTGAAATGAAAGGGACCACAGAGAGTAACCTATAATCTGATTCTCCCCATCCCTGACTCCATTTTGGAAGCAGAAAAGTTTTGCTAGTCTTTAACATTTCTAGTCAAATAGGGTCAAGAAAAACTGTTAGAAACAATGTCAGTGCTTATGTGGCAAAGGTTTATATTGGAAAAATAAGTTTTTAAAAACTCAAAAATGAAATTTGAGATCAAGTAAAGGTCTATCAGGGAAGTGCGTGAAGGCAGTGCAATTATAATTCATATGGGACTTTAATCTAATTCTAAGCCTTGTCTGTGAAGTTAACTAATACTGTGATCATTATATCATCACTTCTCAAAAACTGGATTGGAGGGTTATGTGTAGAGGGGTATGGAGCTGGAGGTCCCAGCAGTCCCCTGAAGGAAACTCAAGACATTGATTTTTTTGTTTTTTTTTGTTTTAAAGATTTTATTTATTTATTTGACAGAGAGAGATCACAAGTAGGCAGAGGCAGGCAGAGAGGGGGAGAGAAGCAGGCTCCCTGCTGAGCAGAGAGCCCAATGTGGGGCTTGATCCCAGGACCCTGGGATCATGACCTGAGCCGAAGGCAGAGGCCTTAACCCACTGAGCCACCCAGGCGCCCCTCAAGACATTGTTCTGACCAAAGTCCTCACCAGACAGCTGAACCTGATCATTAAATTTTTGGGAACTCATATCTCATATAGTTAACCAAGTAGCTAAAATTCATGTCTTGAAATTCTAACTTCACCCCTTTCTGCTCCCCCAATATAGTATTCGCAGCAATAAAAGTAGTAATTACTATTTACTGAATGCTGACTGTTATGTGGCAGGCACTTTGCTGCGGATTTGACAGGAATGATCCCATCAGGTCCTCATCATAAATCCTATGAGGTTTCTATTACTATTCCTTGTTTTATAAATGAGAACACTGAGCCCTTGTGAAGTAAACGGACTTACCCATGATTGCATGGCAAATAAGAGAATTTCATGGATTCATGTACCCTGAAAAATTATAAAAGATTACCTTTAAGGATGATACATATATTCATCTGTCAATTGTTTCACTAGACCTACTGTCCTTGGCACAGTGGCTGACTCCTGTGAATGCCTGGGAAATGTTAACCTATATAATGCATTTTTCAAGTTTGTATGTTTGTGTGACTTTTTCAAAAAATCAAGAGCTCTGCATATGAAAACTGATTTAATCTGTAGGGCTCTTTCTCCATAAGGCAGCCTTCTTGGGCACATCGCAGAACTGAGCACTTATACAAAGGTGGGTCTTGTGAATCAGTCATACCAGCACTGTGGTTCAAAGAAGATATCCTTCTATTCCGATGGGTTAAAGAAATAAAGTACACAGAGAAGGTGGGAGTATAAGTAGGGGCCAACTGAAAGCTAAAACACCTCTGATTTTATCGTTTAAAAATTGTTCATAATCCAGGGCGCCTGGGTGGCTCAGTTGTTAAGCATCTGCCTTCGGCTCAGGTCATGATCCCGGGGTCCTGGGATCGAGCCCCAGGTGCGGGAAGCCTGCTTCTCCCTCTCCCACTCCCCCTGCTTGTGTTCCCTTTCTCGCTGTCTCTCTCTCTGTCAAAAAAATAAATAAAATCTTAAAAAAAAAAAAAAAAAAGTCAGAATCCTCTAGGGAATTAGTTCTAGCAGGGTTTGAATCTGAAAGGAAGGGCTGGTGCCTGGGCATTATCCCGGGGTACATCTTTGGAGACTTTCTCTGGGTAACCTTCTTACTTGGGGCTGCGTGGTGGTTCAGTCTTATCATAGTCTCAGTGCCAGGCCTTCCCTACCTGTCCGATCCACTGCTCCTCTTCTGTTCCTGGTTGTGTCACTTCCACATCATTCTCTCCATAACCTCCTTAGCAGGCCCCGGCTGGGTAGGACTCCTGTTTAGTTTACCCTTTCCTCCTAGCTCAGCAAAAAGGGCATTAGCCTCCTTCTCCGTTTCTAGAAAAGACAATAGGCAAAAAATGAGGTCTGATTAGAAGATCCGTTCCTGGGGCCTGGAGAGTTACTTCAAGATGGGCTCTGAAGCAGAGGGGCTAGAAATATGGAGAATGCAGTGGCTTAGTCAGAGCTGGCAATTAGCATTCCGTGGTCTCTGGTGTCTACTTATTTTTTCATGAATAGCTACCAATAAGAATGTGTAAAAGCATTACTTTGTTATAATCAACCACTGTACATTGGGTTAAAAGGTGTGATTGAGGGTGGAGCGAATCACCCTGGGGGAAAAAATTAGCCCACTAAAGATTCCCTGAGTTCTTGCTCGGAAAAATTAGTCCCAATTGTTTATCTGCATCTTCTTGTTAAAACTAAGTCTAATTGTATATGAATCAGTAAGTGTTTCTACGGTAATATGAAACACAAAAGGCAAGCCTGCTTTTAGCAAACATGACTTTATTAAGATGTTATTGTAATTGGGAAAATCATTTTACATACATAGGCCTGAAATTATACCCTTCCCTAGAAATGCACCTGCAATTTCTCCATGAAGCATTTCTCACATACGTAACAAAAGAATTAGTCCCCATTGTTTAAAGGCAAGATGGCTAATCTTTTTCTTCTCTGTCAATTAGTAATAGCCACATGCAGTGAAGTACTGGATGCTGCTTTGGGGCTTGGAGACAAAAATTGCTGCCATCAGTTGGTAAAATCTGTAATGTGGCTGCTTGCCATCTAAGTGGCCCTGGTGACCATAATAACGCTTTATGCGTAAACTCTGCCATTAAATTTACATGCAAGGAAAGCCATTGTAGCAAACACAGGGTTTATATAGGCATACAAATGTGTAATTTTTATGTAATTGACATGTTTTTAGTAATTTGTCACCTACGAAGAGAAGAACATACTATATGTGAATACCAGAAAGCATAAAAACTCTTTCTGGATATTGTAAACCAAAAAAAAAAAAGGTAATTTTAATTATCAATGGCCACCTCTGTCATCACCACCTAGATTAAAAATTCTACTACCAGTAGTCCTGAAGCCACCTTTGTGCCACTCTTGGCCACTGCCTACCCCCTCTTAATGTAACAACTGACCTGATTTCAAAGATCACACATTATTATTTTCTACTTTTGGATTTTATGTAAAAGTAATAATACAGTGTGTACTATTTTATGTCTGTCTGGTTTTTTTCCTACCAAATGATATTTGAGAGTTTATCTCATGTTGATGTGTATGTAGTTCATAGTCTCACAAACTTTGGTTTGAAATATAAATTCAGGGTGAAAATTAGATGCGCTACTTGTTATTTATTTATTTATTCATTTAGACAGAGAGAGCGGGCAAACAGGGGGCGGGGGAGTGGAGAGGAAGAGGGAGAGAGAGAATCTCTAGCAAACTCCAAGCTGAGTACAGAGCCCAACGAGGGGGGCTTAATCTCATGACCGGAGATCATGACCTGAGCTGAAATCAAGAGTCGGATGTTTAACAGACTGAGCCACCCAGGGCCCTGATGTGCTAATTGTTTCAATCATAATTTAATATGTAGGACTATATGAGCACTAAAGCTGTTGTCAGATTACAGTAATTGCTTGAATACAATTTCATGTCCAAACTCCGTTGCTGAGATTTGCCCCCAGTGGGACATTTCTTCTGGGAAGCCTTCCTAGACCTCTGCGTTCAGAGTTAGAATTGCCTTCTCCGTGTGCTCCTGAAACCTGGTACATTTCTGTAGGAGAGGCCCCCTCTCTGCTTGGACCGGGAGCATGTTGTAGGGGAAGCTGGGCTCAGCATGGTGCCTCTGCCGCGTGGGCATTCAGTATCTGCCTGTTGCATGCGGGGAGAAGAGCAGTGAGTTGTTCTGTATTACGAAGGAAATGTTAGTCTGTTTCCATTTTAATTTTGTTTTTAATAGATGCCACTCGGCTAGCCATTGTCCAGAATGAGTTGTGAGACAGAGTTTACGCTCTGTCCAAGCAGTTGTAAAGTATCTAAGAGGATTTTTGCTGTCCCCCTGGCTTTCCCCCAAAGTTTACCATCCCCACTGGTAATTCCAGTCTCAGCACTTCTCTCCATTCCCTCACATGTCTCTCACTTTAGAGTCTGCACTCTCCAGTTTTCCTGAACATTTTTCTCCTTGCCTGAGTGATTCCTCTCAGCACCGTCAAATAGTAAGGAACAGTGCAACCAGAAAATGCTAATGTGTGTTGCCACGTTAATCACCCAGGGAACACGGCTGACTTCTCTGTGCCTGGAGTGTTTTTTATGGGGAGCTGAGAGACTGACTGGAAGTAAGTGCTACGACCATCCCCGTCCCCAGGCTCACTTCAGCTTCACTGGGAACATTTTAAAGCTCATCACAGCTGTCAAAGCTGGCAGATTTCACAGCCCAGAAGCTGAGTCAAAGGGCCAAGCTTGTCCTAGAGCCCTCACAATGGAGTTGACCACTGATCTCCAGAGTCAGGGTTAGCGTTCTTACTTGTACTGTGAACTTTTCCCGTTATCAAGTTAGCCTTTAGCTTTACCACACTTCTAGACTTACATAATTTGGAAAGCTAAGAAATTAAGGCCTAATCCTTAATGATAGAGGAAGTGATTTGCTTTTATTGTTGTACAAAAAAATTTTCTAGCTAGGGGACCATTTGATTCTATAGCTTAAAATGTACAGTCCTTAAAGAAGAGTTTTGTCTCTGTAGCTTTTCTATTAGTGGCAAAAGTAAAGGAACATTTTTATTGCTTCATTTAACAATGTTTATTAACACGGTTTTGCTCCAGGCATCCTGCTGGCTGTTAGAGAGACGTTGATAAAATAGATAGCCCTCTCCTTCATAAAATTTCCAGTCTAGTGACTTTCTAAAATATTCCCGCAGGGCAGAGGACTTTTAGTTTTACCTACTACTGCATCTCTGGCATACTTTTCAGTTTCATTATAAGGAAGAACATTTAGGGTTTAAATGTGTTTCACTTGCTTTCTGAAATCCAGTGGTGAACAGAATAATTTAAAAATTATTCTCACTGCTTGAAATTGTGTGTGGGGGGTAATAGGAAATAAATCTGGAATGTTTGTTTTTTTAGGTCAAAATATTTTCCCTGAGCTACAGGGATATTTTCATTCTAAATAAATTGTTTATTTAATCACCTCCTAACAAGGCTGTGCTAGCCAAGTTAAATATTTAAATTTATTTTATTTAAATAAACCTTAAAACCAACAAATTTCTCTTTTATTTAGATGAATTTAGCCTTTAATTTTTCAAAATTAAAATATTTTAACTCGGAAATTTTAATGTATATATAGGAAGGGAACATCAGGAAAAATAGCTAGAAAGAAGTGAATTTTAAACAAAAATGACTCCTGAAATTAATATTTGACATAATTTAACTACTGTCAAACATTTGTTTTTATAGGTAATCTCCAGGAGACTTTTATTTTTATAGATCTTAGTTAAATGTTGTAAAATGTCTGAGGACCTTATTTCACTACTAAGGGAAGTAAATTTTCCTTTCCACAAATAACTGCTACTAGCTAGTTTGCCTACTCTCTAAATAAGCTCATTTAACTATTACCATGTTTGAGTTATAGTTATATTCCCAATTATATCCCTTTATAGCATCGTACATAATCCATGACTTTAACTGAATTAATCTAAGTAAGGCCATTTTATCCAACAGGGATCTAATAGGAGCTTTTGAGAGAATTGTCAAAGACAAATTCCATGTCGAAAATCAGAAGAAAATGTCATTCATGTCCCACTGCAGTTCACTGTAAAGGATTTGCCCTTAAGGATTATGACTGCCATATAAGGGAACAATGGAAAATCTGTTTGCCAACAGAATATCAGATTATTATCGGGCTTTGACAATGAGTCACATTATTACATGATTCTCAGTCACACGTCTAGACTACTGGCATTTCTGTGCAGTTATAACAGCTCTGGCTCTACTGCTGGTTGGGAACTCAGTCTGACTTCAGAACCCACCCCATTTAGTATGCCCTGTCTCTTCAGTACCTATTGCGGGCAATTCCATAAACAACTGTTCTGAACTTTAGCCAGTAGTCAGAAAAACTATGTGATTTTGTTCATGAACTTTGTTTATAAGACCTTAGCAAATTTAAAAGTGATGTCATACTTGAATGTCTCCCTACTCCCAACTTTATTCCCTTGGTCATCGCTTCTTACATAACTAACTTTTGGAGGTTTTTTTGTTTTTTATTTTTTCCACTTCTGGTTTTGTCCTGTTGGTGAGTTTACTTTCTTTATAAAGTGCTGGCAATTTCATGTATAAGTCTTTTAAAATCCACACGTGTGCAATTTTGTAGTCAAGAGGTCTTGAATTTCCAATACACAAAGAAGTTGAGATAATTTACTATACTAAACTAGATAATTTGTTCAAAGCACCAAACACATATGCTTCCATAATTCATGCAATTTTTGTGTTAGTTAATAAACACATAAGAGATGTAGAAAGAATACAGAATATAGACCTACACTTGCAGTCTTGGGCTTCCCAAAATATTTTAAAGTACCAAACTCCCTTGGTGCCAGTCACTCAAGGCATTTCGTGTTCACCTAGTTCCTTCCTAAATATTTCATAGGTGTAATCTCCCCTGTAAATTTCAGTTCACATAAAGAAGTTCTAGCCTTCAAGGTAAGATTTAATTGAATACCAAATGAATTCCTTAGTTTCTTCTCAAATATTTCTGAATAAAAAGTTGGTTTAAAGTCTTCCTTGACTTTCTATATTCATTAGTGCTCAGGTTTAGAATATGAATCTACTTGAAGAGAAAAAAAGAAAAAAATACTCTCAGGACAGTCTTTTTAAATGGGTGAAAGTCTGTCCTGGCTAAGATAGGGTAGATTCAGGGAGTCAGACAGAAGAAAAGGTAGCATCTTGGGTATCAAGTCATGTTGGAACTTGTGAAAATATTTGGTTGGAAAGGAAGTTAAATCCATGAAAACTTCTACAGAGTTTGGTCTCAATCCTAGTCATTTCTGATTTCATTATAACATCCTGAGTAAATTAATTCCTACTGCTGGAGAGAAGGAGATATCCCTTGTCATGTGAGTTCTGACTAAGGGGAGTGATACTTAAAAAACAAGGGCTGGTTCCTCAGAATAATTTTGGTGACTTCAAAGATTTGGGGAAGGACTCTGAGTAGGTCTGAGTTGATCTGTCAGGTGAAGGGGAAAGTCTGCTGGATGTAAAGATATTTAATCAGGAATCTTTAAGAAAAAGTGAGATCTTTTTTTCTCAGCTATCTAAGAAATGCTCTAGCCCTTTTGCAGGCAGAAATAAAAAACACTTAGAAAGTTTGGTGTCCCCGGGGGTGCCTGGGTGGCTCAGTTGGTTGAGTGGCTGCCTTCAGCTCAGGTCATGATCCCAGAGTCCTGGGATCGAGCCCCGCATCGGGCTCCCTGCTCAGAGGGAGCCTGCTTCTCCCTCTCCCTCTGTCTGCTGCTCTGCCTACTTGTGCTCTCTCTCTAGCTCTTTGTCGAATAAATAAATAAAATCTTTAAAGAAAAAAAGAAAGTTTGGTGTCCCATGTTTAAGCTCCCTGCCCCAGGACTAGGCCAGAAGGCCATGTTCCGTATGGCTGTGTAGATACTCCTTTTGTTCCATGTATAAGTTAAGGGGTAGTTTTAATCTTTGATACCATTTTGATACCAGACTTTATCTGCTTGACTGCATTCAAAATATCTCTATCTCTTTAGGCCCTGGGAAAACAGTGTATGAGCTCCTAGAGCTGAGCTAATGAAATTCAAGGGCAGTTTGAAGTTGCCAACATAGGTACTGAAGAGATGGGGCGGCTCCTCAAGCCAGCAGAGTTCAAAACTAGCGTCCTCCACTTACAAACTGGGTGATTTTGGATAAGGGGAAAAACTACCCAGGGGGCTCCTGTGAAGGTTCAATAGAAAAAATATGCACTATGCCAGGCACACAGCAAACCACATAAATATTCGCCAGTTTATTATTATCAGAAGGGAAAAAAAATTCCCATTAATGTTTTCTTGTTTATGCTCTCATAACATAAAGTTGTCAGTTTTTTTTTTTTAGGTTGTCGGGTTTGACAGAAGTTGCACTTTGATACAAGTTACTATTCAAGGATGTAAGGATTTTAGCCATTTCCAAAATGATATGTGATATGACATATGTATGATTTTCATATAAGATCTTTTTCAAGCAAAATGATAATGGAAATTTTACTGAGAAAATGTCATGACAGCTGTAGGTAAAACCTAGTTATCATTTAATTTGAAGATTAATATGTGTAAATCTTGACTTAATTTTAAACTTACTATTGTATCAAATAAATTTACATGAATATGGAAGGAATTCACTTCACTTCTAGCTAAATCTAGACTAGAAACTTCTTTGAGATGGCCTTCTTAAAAATATATATTATTTTCTAAGTACTGTATTATTTAGGAATATGTTACTTTATGTTTCATTCTTTAATATACATGAATGATTCCTATCTACTTCAGTAGTAGCCTACAACAATGACACAGGAAGATAGTGATATAAATAGTTTTCTTTTAAAAATTCAATAAGACTTTTTATTTAAGATAATTTTCTACAGTTTTGTATTGGGTAGCTTCTGTACATTTCTATAAAGAAAACATATATAGTTAGTGCCTTTTATGTGCTAGGCACTGGAGTTATGATAGTGCCTCCCTCCCTTGATGGAGCTTACTGAGCAAAAATAATTAAACAAATAAAATTATTTCCAATATTGTTAAATGCAATGAAGATAATACACAAAGGATTGAGTTAATGAGGTGTGTATGTGTGTGTGTGTGCGTGCGCGCGTGCACGCGCGTGTTTTGGAGATGTACTTTTGTTAAGGTAATCAGGGAAGCTAAGAACTAAAGTAACCAGTTGAGCAAAAATTGGGTAGAAGAGGATTACAGTACAAAACCCTTGAATATGTATTTAGTAGGTATGAGGAACAGAAAGAAAGCCATCTTTTTCAATCATTTAAAAAAGAAAAGAAATGAGAGAATACTCTCTAAAGACCTTGCATTTATATGGTCCTCACATTCGCATTTGCAGGGAAAAGTTGGAAATCCCAAAATGATGGGTTCCCCACTGTCAATCCTCAGCGTCCATCTTTGTCTGGGTTTCTGTCTGTATCTGACCCTGACCTCTGGTGCTAGAATGTATTCCTACAAGCCCAGTGGGCCAAAGTCAGAGAAAGTGGACTTGATTTAAGGTTAGAAAGAAAGCCTCCTAGAGTAAAAGTGCCCTCAGGATGCTTTGCTGTTGCAAGTCTCTCCTCTTTATGAAAAGTTTAAGAGCCTCCTGGGATTTGACTTGCTAGATTTGAAGTGCATTTTTCCTTAGGTTTAAGATCTCTGCTTTCCAGTGCTTCTCCCAGCCAAGGAAAAGAAAGAACTTCCTGAAATCGATAAGAACTACTTAGTCCTGTGATCACTCTTAAAAAGCAACAGTAACATCTGTGTTTTTTCATGGTAAATTTTCTTTAACTTTAGGTAGCAAATTGCCCATGAGGCAACCGGTGTTGAATTGTCTCTTGCTATGAGTACATAAATTTCCATGTCCTAATGCCGCTATGGGCTAAATTTAGTTAAGATTTGAGTTTTCAATATGTAATTGGTTAGTAGATGCATGTGTCTAAAAAAGAAATGGTTGTCCAAACTGGCTGCAATAATCTTCCCAAAGCATATAATGTTGACCCTCAGCTGTTAATAGGGTGTCCCACTGTGAAAAGATGAATGGTGCAAAAGACAGAAGTTCTAATAGTCAAGACTGCTCTCGATGTATGTAGTGTTCTTTTCCCTGGCCACCCTTAAGTAGTTCATGAATGAGTTCTATTAGCTTCAAACAGCAAATACACTATTGGCCTGTATTAACCAAAACCCATCACTAATTATCACCACAGCCATCATTCTCTGCTCATCTTCCAAGATCTCAAGTACTTTCTGCATCCTACAACAGCATAATAATGGTAAAAGGAACAATAACAACCAAAAATAAGTAAAATAAGGTTTTAGTGTGAAATAGATTGCATTCTAATTCTTCCGGCATCCTAATATTCACTATAGGTAGATAGAAAGTTAGATACAAAAAAAAAAAAAAAAGTTAGATACAGAGAGATATATATGCACATATACATATATACTATATGTGTATGTGTATACATATATGTATATATATTCTGTCAACCTTACCATTTTGTTAGTAAATGCCTAACATTCATTGACCATAGTGAATAGTAGAGTTTACTCTTCCCAGATATGTCTGTTTAAGCAGAGATGATTAAGCAGCTAAATAGAACCATTCAGAAACAACTTCAAATTGAGCTAGAGACAGTGGAAGGAAGATAAGAGATGAATGCATCCAGACATAGCCCTGTGTTCCATGAACACTCATCAATATCACTTTGTACCATCAAAACTTCACACATTTAAATTTTATCCAGTTTACTGTTGCCTTGATGCTTTCCATTTCTTTTGATGACAGTTTTGCCTTCTTGGACTCTTTGTAGTCTAATTGGGACTTACAGTTGATGTTTATCTTAATTGAAACAGATTTTCTTCATCCTTTTGCTTTAAGCCTCCTACTTTGAGGCTGAAAGGTCACTTTAAATGTGCACATTATTTGGGAAACCACATAATGAATTCAAATAAATTCATGCTTATTAAAAGGAGGCTTCTCTGTCTCAAGTTCTAGAGCTTATGTTGAAGAAACCATTTGGTTTTGACTGAATTTTTTTATAAGGAGCTTATCGTGTTATTTCTTTAATGTACTTACAATAGAAAATGAGAACATCCTAAATTTTCATATAATCTTTTCCAGAACAATGTGTTTTGCTCAGTAATTATAATTAAAATCTGTTGGCATTTAACAGCTGCTACAGCTGTAACACATTTAAGGGGTATTTTTTGGTTGCATTACTTTAAAGATTTCTTAGATGGTCTATCTTTAATCTAGCAATTCTACTTTTTAATATTTACCTGTATGCTTGTGTATAGTTGAAAACAATATCTGCACAAAGATTTGCTACAGCGGTTTTTGTAATAGAAGTCTAGAAACAGCCTAAATGTCAGTCAGAATGGGGCTGGTTGAACAGTTTATGGGAAGTGATAATGGAATATTGTGTAGCTCTGAGGATGATCTCATGTTCTGGTACAGAGCTCTCTCCAAATGATGTTTACTATTATTGTCATAATTGAAAAGATTTTACTTGTACTCACAGGTATCCACTTTCATTAGTTTTGTGTATCTCTCAAAGTTTATGTAAATGCAGACAAGGAGAATATGAATTCTATTCATTCCTGCCTTTTTACACAAAAAGAACATTTTACACTTTGTTCTGCAGCTCGTGTTTTTCACTTGACAACATGCTGGTACATGAAGAGCCTTCCTGCTCTTCTCTGAAGGAGCTTTATTGAGATGTAATTCACATACCATCCTAGTCACCTATTGAAATTGTACGATTCATTGATTTTTAGTATATTTACACAGTTGCGCAACCATCATCACAGTTTTAGAACATTGTGTCATCCTCAAAGAAAGCCAGTATAATCTAGCTATCGCCCTCCATTTCCCTCTTCACTGGCCCCACTTTCAGCCCTATGCAACTACTAATCTGTTTTTTATTTCTCTAGTTGTGTCTGTTCAGAATGTTTTTTATAAATAGAATCAAATAATATGTAATCTTTCATCACTGGCTTCTTTCCCTCAGTCTAACGTGTTCAGGGTTCATCTGTGTTGTAGCATGTAACAGGATTTCACTCCTTTGTATGAACAAATAGCATTCAATTGTATCACTATACGACATTTTGTTCATTTATTAATTAGTCGATAGACATGTGGGTTGTGATCAGCTTTTGGCTATGATGAACTGTGCTGCCGTGAATATTTATGTAGAAGTTTTTGTGTGGCCATGTGCTTTTATTTCTCTTGGTTATATACCCAGTAGTGGAACTGCTGGATCAAATGGTACCTCTGTGTTTAACTTTCTGTTTTAAGTGGCTGTATTTACACTCTTTTTTACTGCAGAAGATTATTCCATTGAATAACTGCATCGTTACTTAGGTATATTTTTAAATGAAAAAGTTATGGCTCCACATTTCCATTTATGTAAGTATGCAAAGACTGTCAGCATACATGAAAATGTTTCTACCTGCAAGTGTTTTTCTGCATGTGCTCTCAAGACAAGGGTAATAGTTGCTAGCTTTGGAGAGAAGGTGGCCACAGGCTTGGGAATCTGAGGTGGAAAAGGGTTGGATACTCACTATTTTGAATTTAGAAGATTTTTGCTAGTGCAATGATTAATTTTTCAATTGGAAACATGAATCCTTAATGTAAAAAGGCAATTTTGTTTGTTTGTTTGTTTGTTTGTTTTTGTACTCTTGTGACAAATGGTGGATAGGGCAGGAGCTCCTTGACCTGTGCTTTGTATCAGTCATTCTGCACTGTGAGGCAGTCAGTGCTACACAACCTGTGTTCTTGTTAACTGCCTAGTTGGATGTCATTTTAATTGTTAGGGCAAAAATTTAATGTCTGCTTTTCTATCTTTAAGAGTCATGATATCATTTCAAGGAAAGACATAGTGAGTTTTTACTCTAATATAGTGTTTCCCGACTGTCTTATACAAACCTAGCCACATAAAAGGCAAAAAAAGAAAAAAAAAAAAAAAAGATGAGGGTGAACATCTAGGTGAACCATGGGATTGAGAAACAAGAGAAGGATGGGCGAATGGAGCATGAAAGATGCTATGTTCAAGAGCGGGACTGGCTGGTCTGGAGTCCTTCACAGTTCCCTCTAGTCTTGTATGACTGAAAGAGGGAACACCTCTTATTTCCTGCACCTCATCCGTCATGTACCTCTGAAATGGACTTATGTTGCTTTCATCTATGCTTGAAAATCAGTTTTGTAGTATGAACTTTTCTCTTTTTTAAGACAAAAACTGTAGTGATTATAACTTAAACACAAGTAGATTCCGGCTTCCGCCGTTGGTTAAACTAGCTTGCCTTATTATGTGAGAGAAAAGTGCTCACATTAATTTGCTTGTTGATTTATCCATCTTCGCAGTCACTCATTTATTCATTGAGCATGTATTCTTTCAACACCGCTATGATACCACTCCTCAGTGAGTGATGGTTCCTTCTCTGGTACTTTGGAGGGCATGATTTCCAGCTGGACGAAGAATAATTTAGCGTCCCTTACTGGTCAAAATCCTTAAAGGGCTTTTTTTAAGATACATAAGCCAAACCTGATTTTGAAAATTACATGACTTCGTCTCACTTAATTCTTCTATAAAATGAAAAAGGTAATGTCAGCAATCAATATGAATTAGCTTAAAAATACATCAAGATATAGAGAAAAGATTCTGTAAGCATTAAATCTTAAAGAAGGATGTATAATAATTTAGTTTTGTCAGAAATTTATAAAACAGACATTCCTTCAAGCTAAAAAGTCCTTTTCAGAGGAATAAAAGCATGAGTTTATTTTTTTGCAATAATTGTTTATATCCTGCTGTAGAATGAGGAATATGCTGTGTGTGGTAACTGTTTGGGGATGGAGAGGGGGTGAGGGAGGGAATTAAGAAAGATGCTACCAGAACAAGTGCTACATCCAGTTAACCTCCCATTAACATCTTGTTCCTGAAGAATTCGTTTATGAAGAGGATTATAACTAAAGAGAAGTTCTTATTACATTTCATTGTATTTAAATATGGAGATATTTTACATCATAAAATTTATTCCTTTTAATTTTAATTCATGATGCTTTTCCCTTTAGCAGGGCTGTTGTTTGCTTTTAGAAATGACAGTGAGTAATCACAGCATTTTTTTAGATTTAGCAATTTTGCCGCCATGAGGCAACCAGTAATTTATTTGCCAAACGTCAACAGAGTTAACAAAGAATTTTGTGTTGTAAAAACCTTCAAGTAGACTGCTCTTCTCCCTCAACAACAACAACAAAAAAATTCCTTGACATTTTTGTATATAATGTGACTAGAGAATGTGACTGTACTGTTTTTTGTTGTTGTTGTTGTTGTTTTGTTGTTGTTGTTGTTGTTTTGTTTTTTTGTTTTTTGTGACTGTACTGTTAATCCAGATCTAGATGCAAGCGCTAGGGACCCTGGCTGTGTTATGCATTATTGTTATGCTGAGAGCATGGTGTCCAGGGAAGAAAACAATGACAAGACTGTCACTAGGGCATTTGTTTATTTCTGGATCTCATCCGGTCCATTCCATGCTATCACTTCTCCGTTTACAATCTAGATGACAGGAATTACCCTATTAGCTCATTATTTAGTTATAAGAAAATGGGGTTGATAGGCATCTCTGCAGGGAGAACAGTGACGTCTGGTCAGTTGGGCTGAGGCTGGCAGAGGTGTAGGCACCTGCGCGCCATCATGGTTCTGTGTGGTAGAACGTGAACTCCAACCCGGACTGCTGGACACCAGAGCCTGTGCCCTTCACGCTCTGCTCTCCTGCGTCTCGGACAACTTGCCTTGGGAAGCTGCCTTAATATAATGTTTTAAACAAAGTATAGCACAGTAATGGCTTGCCCACAAGTGAAATATAAAATAGAGTATTTCACTGGTTCTAACTTCATTCTATTGTTGAGGACTCCTTTGTATTTTATTCAAATAGGAAAACAGTACTAATTTTAACCTTGTTGCCACATAATCTGCAAAATATTTACAATTGAGCCATCCTAACCCCTATGTGTTTTCTTTTATTAAAGTAGTCTTTATTCTGAAAAGCAGTTTATGTGCCTTTTATAGAAAAATCTATTGATTTTTTTTAAAAGATTGTATTTATTTATTTGACAGAGAGAGAGAGAGACAGAGAGAGAGGGAATACAAGCAGGGGGAGTGGGAGAGAGAGAAGCCGGCTTCCTGCTGAGCAGGGAGTCTGGTGTGGGGCTTGATTCTAGGACTCTGAGATCATGACCTGAGCCTGACCTGAGCTGAGGGCAGATGCTTAAAGACTGAGCCACCCAGGCTCCCCTGATTTTTTTCTTTTGTAATTTCTTTCTTTGCTTTAACAATACGAGGGTTTTGTTTTGTTTTTTTCCTATACTAAGAGTGGATAAGTATTTAGCTGCATTTTCTCTATTTGAGGATTAATTTTTTATCTAATTCTTAAATCTGTTTGGAATTTATTTCAACATAAGGATGTAAGTTTATTCTATTCCCAAATAGTTAACCGTATATTCCAGGACCATTTGTTAAACACCCCCTACTTTAGGGCACTTGGCTGACTCAGTGGAGCTTGTGACTCTTAATCTCAGAGCTGTGAGTTTGAGCCTCACGTTGGGTATAGAGATTCCTTAAATAAATAAATCTTAAAATAATCTAAAAATAAGTAAATAAATAAATACTCCCTACTTTATTTATTGCTTTGTATTACTTATAAAATTTCATATATCATCTATCATGCAGTTAGGTGTAAAATTACTTTTTTCAATTAGCATCATAATAGAAACCAGTAAAAACAAACAAAAAACCCTGTGCAGCCCATTGATTGAAACATACTTTATTAAAACTATTACAATTGTTAAAAAAAATAAAAAAAAAACTTTTACAATTGTTTATTTTTATATTTGCCCTTGAAAACTTTTTATTACTTATATCCATTTGTTAACCCCTATAGTAATCTTTATCTTTTCTTGTCTGAGAGATTTGATTAGTTAATTACATTAGGGTAAGGCAAAATGAGAGAGATTGGAACCTGGATGAGTCCTTTTGCTAAGACAAAGCAGAGATCCATGGGACCTGGTGGGAGGTGGGTGGGGGTGGTAGATGGAAGCCATTTCCCTAATGGGCACGAGGGGAAGTTCCATCTGGCCAGGCATGATGGTAATATAATCTACTAACTGATATTTAGGGAGAAAAAATGACAGTATTCTAACAAGTGGCTCAGAGCAGGTGATTCCTAGAAATCTCTGCCCAGGGTATAGCAAGACAATTTATTGGAATGTGGAAAGAAAATATTTTTTTTTCTCATCCTATCAAAATTTATCTCTTAAAGTAGGATATTTTGAAACAGTAATACAAGAATATAACCTAACTCATTAAAAATAAATACATGATGGAGGTGCTTGCATTTAGAAATATACTCTCTCATAAGATTTGAGATCATGGGTCTAGATCATGCAACCTCAGGAAGGTCTATACATACTGTGTGCCTTTTAATGGAAGAGCGTTCACTAATTTAATGAGCATCACACGACATATGAGCTTGTGATTCAGAGATGGAACAGGAACACAAGCCCGCATCTGAAGGTCATGTGAACTGGATTCTTAGAAAACAAAGATAGGCACAAGGAACCAAGGCAGAAGCCAGTAATCAGAGATGGGACATGTATTCAAGGTGACCGTGGCAAGGGTGGTGTGATGCCATCTCCCAAAGTGCTACAGGAAGGTACTTAAATTTGCTCCTGCTTAAAATCCAAATTATTTCTTGAGACCAAGGAGGAGGGAGAGCATCAGGTTAAGGGTCAAGCGTCAACAATGGAGAGAAGAACCTGTTGCAGAAACTGTGGTCCAGTCCACCTATTTATCAAATTTCCATTTTTCTTTTTTTTTATCAATATTTTTTATTTAAAAATTTTTTTGAATGTTTTCATATTTTTTATTTAAATTCAATTAATTAACATATAGTGTATTATTAGTTTCAGAGATAGAGTTCAGTGATTCATCAGTTGCATATAACACCCAGCGCTCAATACATCACTTGCCTTCCTAATGCCCGTCACCCAGTTATCCCATCCTGCCCCCTCCCTCCAGCAACCCTCAGTTTGTTTCCTATGGTAAAGAGTCTCTTTTGGTTTGTCTCCCTCTCTGGTTTCATCTTGTTTTATTTTTCCCCTGCCTTCCTCCATGTTCCTTTGTTTTGTTTCTTAAATTCCACAAATGAGTGAAATCATATGATAATTGTCTTCTCTGATTGACTTATTTTGCTTTTTTCAACTTCATTTCTAATATATAGTAGAGGGAATCATTGATCAATGATGGCTATGGCTACATTCCATTTCTATACAAAAGAAATCCTTCAATAAAAATTGTACAGCAAGTTTTATCAATGTAAAAAGCCATTGTATTCGATCCAGTCTAACCAACTTGACCACACCCTTCCTGAAGAGCCCATTGTTGAAGCTCTGGGAAGCTGAAATTGCCTTCAGCCTTGAAAGAATGTGGGCAGTGCCTCTTATTTTTCTGTTTTACTCAGTGAACATAGTCTTCTTCTGCATTAAATGGTGCCCACAAACATTTTTTGACAATACTAGCCCACCTCCTGCTTTACTCCATTTTCACAAAAATCATGCCCAATATTTGTCTGAGTTTAAGATAACCATCACAAAGAATATACACTCTAGAGTGCTTATTTAGACATTGGTTGAGAGACTTCAATTTTTTAAAAAAATTTTTTAGAGAGAGAGAGAGCAAGTGAGCATGATCAGGAACGGGGCAGTGAGAGAGGGAGAGAGAGAATCCACAAGCAGAGACAAGGGACTTAACATGAGGCTCTGTCCCAGGACCCTCAGATCGTGACCTCAGGTGAACCAAGGAACCAGTCGGCCGCTTAACCAACTGAGCCAACCAGGCACCCCAAAGGGACTTCACTGTTTTTCTCATTTTGACCTTGTATCAATTAAGTGTACACTTTGAGTTATACAATAAGATGTTGTAGGAAAAATCAAGCATGAATTCATCTTTAACATACTTAGTCACATTTTCTAGTTCCGAGTTTCACTTCTGAAATATTTGATCTTTATTACAGATTGTTAGTCGGAAGTAGATTAAAACTTCAGCCTTCATTCTAAGGACTTCTAATTTCTGTTGAAATGGCCAGTGATTCCCAACTAGAGTCACTACAATGTACACGTATAGTATTTACATACGTGTGCAATAGATCACAAGAACAGTTCTTTAAGATGACTCTGTGACAAAGTATGAAACCCATAATTTTCACAATTTGGGATTTTCTTTTGCTTTGCATAACCTCAAAGATTTTAATTAAATCTTTTAATTAAAATTGTCAATAAATGAACATTATTTCCTTTTTGGCTGTTGCTGGGTAACTGCCTGCCCTCTTTATTTTAGATTTTAACTAAATATTTTGCTATAAGAAGGTAAGGTATTTATACTTTCATTTCTCTAGTCATTAAAACTATTGAACAAGTGTTGTGTGCTAATACACTAGAACCCTCAAAATGTATGTAAAAAACAAAGAATAAACTCATACGATATGTTTTCTGTATAAAAGTAAGAGAGATGATCTGTTTACTTGTACTTTTTATCTGAGTGGAAGTGTTTAAACTGTGCTTTTAAAGGGGTTGTTTATTTACTCTGTGCCTTTTAATGGAAGAGCATTCACTAATTTAATGAGCATCGCATGACGCATGTCATTAATTTGCTCGATTAGCATGGCGGTAGAATGGACAGCCCTATAAATCAACTGCTTTTACAGTCACTAATTAACTGACTTAATTTCATGGCAGAGGCATTTATTTCAATCAGATTGTGGTTCCTGTTATGATCAAATGAAGTCAAGTACATGAAATATCTTAAAAAGCCATATTATAATAGTGTGTGGGTGTAGGTGGTTTTTACCAACAAAATGTGTCATACAGACATTATGGCTTATAACTGAAATAATTTTTACAAAATCGAATTGGATTCTCATAATGTAAGCATATGTGCGTGCACGTATACACACACTTAACACTGTGATAAAGTATTGTCTATGTATTTGAGTGATATGCTTAATTTTTAGAGTTTTGAAAAAGAAATAGTATCACTTTATCTAAAGATCAGCATCTGCAACTATAAAAGTGACCTTGATTCCAGATCGTTGTCTAATTTCATTGTGTGTTTACTTTTTATTAGTATGTTGACATGTATGTCGACGCGACCTTCCTTTCAAGGAGGTAGTATACCTCCATAAATGGTTACTCTTCTCTCAGTAAGAGCATCCATATACAAATTACAGAAGTAGTCATCATGGTAGGAAATAATACATAAGGTTAACATAGTCCCCATCTGGTGATATATTCTTATATCAGATTTATTAAGATCAGGGTTGACTTTGTCCAGAACTGTGATGTTAATCGCTATTATTTAATAACAGATGGAAGGCCTAATGGGAAATTGTGTATTTCTTTTTGGACATTTATATGTTTTTATTAGGATGGTGAGTGCAGAGTTATCAACATCATTCTGTACATACATTTTTTCATTTTAAAATAACATCTGTAATGTCAAACTCATTTTTATTTCGTAACCTAACCACACGCACAGCCCACGGTGAAGCCAAACAGAGGCTGAAACATGTTTATTGCCATTGGCTTTAAAGAAACCTCAGAGAGGTTTAAAAAGAAATATTTAAAAAGAAATAAGATGGTTACCTTTCTGAATAGATGCCATTGTGTTGTTTAAACAAAGCTAACTTTGTAGAAGAGAAATGGTATATTTTTTTTTCTTTGACCAGTGAGTGTTGTCACCTGAATAGAACTCACTAGAGACAATAAAGGATTTTCAAAGGTTTAGTTGTTGTTTAAGCAGATGCTAGGAGGGGAATGTGATGAAGTTGACTTTTATTCAGTACTTACAGTGTGCCTGGCTTTGTGCTTTGTACTTTATTCTCATTTGCTCACTCAACCTCCTAGAACGCTGTGTGGTGTAAGACTCTCTACATTTATAGATGACAAAACCAAAATGTAGAGAGCCTACAAAATCTTCCTCAAAGGCACGAAGCTCCTGGCAGAGCCACAAACTGAGGCCAAGTCTCAAGACTGCAATTCACACACACACATACATACACACATATATGCATCCATCCACTCACGCAAGCACACATACATACATACTCAAACTCAATTGAAAATAGTTTTGATGAGGCTAAGTTTGATAACTAAGTGATAAGTAGAAGTTTGGGTTTGTTAAAATCTTTCAAAAACTCAGAGGGTTTATTGTCAATTTTATTTTTCTCTTAAAGAAACATTTTCTCCCATTGCTGGCATGGACGGTTATAAAAATAAATTGGAAGTAAACAGATAACAGTTTCCTGGCTGCCTTCATGTCTGTGAGCCTGACACGGATCCCAGAAGGAAAAATATGCTGCAAGGAGGCTTATGTGATGTTGCTTATTTAGAGATCTTTTGACCACTTATTTACAATATCCAGTTACAGCCCCATTACTTTCCTTTTTGGGCAAAAGCACACAGTCACTTGACCATTATTTTGGCGGAATCTGACATTGCCTGCCACTTCCAATATGTCTTTGTGTGTCCAAGCTCGTAATTGCAGTGTATGAGTTTGGAGCTCCCCTGACAGCACAGTTAGCACCAAGTTTACCGTTGGTGGGCACCTTGGGGAGCCCTGCTTCAGAGACCTCTTTGTTAGCGAGGAGCTCAAGGCAGACATGCTTCATTTTGCATCACAAATGTATTTCCAAAAGTAGTTTCTCACTGAGTTGTGTCAAAATAACACATATTTTCAAAAGTACAAAATAAATGCATGTTCGTTGTGGAAAAACTGAGAGCTACAGAAAATGCATGTTACAAAATATGGATAACCTGTAAATGCAGCATCAGGGATAGCCATTATTAAAACATGTTGGTTTATTTCCTGCATCAGTTCTTAAAGCACATAGTCATACACAACCATATTCAAACACAGGCATACACATATATAATATATGCAAATATAAATAAAGAATGAACAAAATTGGGTCCTGGAGGTTGAACATTTGAAACATAATCATTGACATATATATCTTGTTGTGTGTCAGGTGACTCTTTATATTTTTTTTAACATATATTTTACTTAGCATTTTTTATTTAACCTTTTTAATAAGCATTTTCCCATATCTTTCAGTATTCTTGGAAATACTCTGATGGTGGTATAGATTTCTTTTTACATATAATAAAATGATTAATTTAGCCTTTCTTTTAATTGTTGTACATTGATGTTTTCCCCTTTTTTCTCTGTTATGAATATGAATATGGTTCATTGAACATATTTGTAATAGAAATCTTAATCTGTATGATTAATCTCTATGACTACTTAGGCAAAATTCTTGGAAATGCCATTATTGGGTCAAAGAGTTTAAATGTTTTTAAATCTCTCAATACATACTATATTGCCAGGTATTTATTGAAACAGATTTGAATCTTACTTAAAGATAATTGCTCTTTAAAGAAATATTATAGCAAATTCTCTGGGTTTTTTTTTTTTTTTAAAGCAAAAAAATTGTCATTGGTACTTAATAGAATCTTTTTTTTTTTTTTTTTTTTTTAACATGTCATCCAGTCAGACTCTCTTGTTTTGCAGTTGGGAAATTAAGGCCCAAAGTCCATAAAAAAGACAGAGTAACACAAAAATCTATCTTTGAAACCTGAACAAAAGCACTTACATTTACTGAGTTTATAAATTCAGTAGAGAAACAGTTTGGGACATTTTTTGGTGGAGAATATTTCAATATTTTATTTTAAATGTAGTAATATTGTTTGACTCTTACAAGTAGTGCCTCTATAGTAAAAATAAGTGTCATTGTATTTCATCTGGCTCAGGTAGCAAAAGCATGCAGTGAAATTCATGCTGCCCAGACAGTGGTTCTCAAACAATGGTATACAGAAAAAAATGCTGTGTGTTTATGTTTTAAATGTAGAGTCGTGGGCTTCATCCTTAAGATCAATTCAGTAGCTCTGTGTAAGACTGAGAACTATTCATTTTAATGAGCACTCCAGTTAATTCTGAGGCTGGTGGTCCAAGGCCACCCTCTTAGAAATACTGGGTATGATGATGAAGAATTATGACCTTGGTGCTTTGACAGCAGCTCTCCATCTATCTGTAATTTATTGAACTATTCTCTGCCTCAATTTCCTTATCTACAAAGAGAGTCGGGAATCTTTAGTTTTCTCTGCCCGGGATTGTTGTGAGGATTAAGAAAATCAGCCCTGCAGAAGATTTAGCACAATCTTAAGCATATAGTAGATACTTAGTAAATGCTATTTTTTCCTTAAGTGGGTAGTGAAGACCCTACATAGCGAGTTCACTCCATAAATAGTTATTACGTTCCTATACATGGTGTCAGAACTGTATTAGGTGCTGGGAATGAATTTACTAGAGTAATTTAATTCATCTGTTTTCTGTGATAAGTTTTCTAAACAAAAAAATCTGATACAGAACCTTCAGGCACTATTCAATTTGTGGCTACTTCCTAGTGAAGATTAATGTATCTGAAATTGCTGGCTGCTAGATATGCCAAACATTTTAAGTTGTACTAACTTGGCTAAAGACTCTACTTTGACTAAAATAGGATACCTTAGAGCAAAATCAAATGTCTTAAGAGAAAATATCAATATAGCAGCAAAATCTTTATATAATCCCCAAGGAAAAGTCCTCTCAAAGGCCTACTTACTTCAAGTCATATTTAGTTAAACTGCATAACTTAGACATTCCCCTGAGTGTCAGTGGAATTTCTCCCAGAGTTGTGACTTTGTCAAGCCAAGTTACCCTCCCTCCTGAACCATGGAAAGAGACAGCCTTTCTTGAGAGGTTGTGGTATGTCAGTCATTAAACCGGTGACTTAAATATTCTCTCATTAAACCCTTCTAAAGGCCTTTCTTACACTAAGGACCTTGTAAACAATATGTTAGGAACAGAACAATAGCCTTGTGGGGTTCAGGCAGCCAAAAGGCTGTTTTGCTCAAGTGCAGAAAAAAGCCATTGCTGCCAAGTTTTTGTGGTTGGTACAGGCTGGTGCTCTTCAGGAAGAACAGGGGACAGGGCCGGACCCATTGTCCTGCTTGCTCAGGGCCAGGCAGGGTAGCCCTTGTTTCATGCTCTTGTATTGACAGTTGTTTTACTTCAGTAGGATCTAGTTGCTTTTATGGTAGCTGGATTGTCCTTAATTGGTTTGAACGTCATCCCCGTTTCATAGCAGAAATTCTTACCATGGAGTTCACATATGAGCATTAAGGATCTGCAACTCCCTTAAAAGAATAACAATAAAAATTTACAAAGCACTTAGTGTCCCACGGCGTGCCAAGCAGTTTGCATGCTTTATCTCATTTAAACCTCATAATGGCCCTGTCAGATAGGTTCTGTGTTTATTTCCATTTTGCAGATGAGGAAAATGACATTTAAGGAGGTTAAATAACTTGCAGAAGCTCTGTACCGACATAGCATCAGAGTGAGGGTGTTTACCAAGGCTATCTGACTCTACGATCCTTAGGCTTAATCACTAGGCCATACTGAACTTTCTGGAATTATGTCCAAAGGTACGTGTGTGTGTGTGTTTATGATTTTTTCTGCAGCCTCTATTTATGAAGATTTTCAAGTTATTTGATTTTTTTTTAAGATTTTTTATTTATTTATTTGTCAGAGAGAGAGAGTACAAGCAGGGGGAGCAGCAGACAGAGAAGGCTCCCCGCTTCTGAGCCACCGACTGAGCCACCCAGGTGTCCCTCAAGTTATTTGATTCTTAAAGGGATCTCTGATCTCCACAATTTGAAACTGTCTGCACAGGGTGGCTGTATGTATGGACTTTTATTAGAGCAGCCCGAGCAGAAACAGTCTGTTCTGTAGTCTCCACTTGGGCTGTCTGTTTAACCACTTGCATAGTGGAAGATCTGCAGGTCTGGAGCGGAGGGCTCAGCGCTTCATAGACGTGTGCGGCTCACTACCACTACTGTTTGTCCACACCTGTCCTTGGGCCACAACACCAGGTTGATTCTAGCTTTCAAAATGAAACTTAGGCCACACATCAAATATCCAGAGAACTAGAAGAGATGCAGGACAATAAGAGGTGAGCTCAGGGACAAAGAAATCATAAATTTGGAGCATTCCATTTAGCTTGATCTTATCTTGCTAAAACTGGCCTGTTACCCTACGCATAGATTGGAATATGCTAGTCAATAATAAAGAGTTTTCAACTAGTTGATAGTAGTGAGATTCCTCTTTTAAAAAAACAAAACAAAAACCAAAAACAGGATCAAAGTCACATCCTCTCTCTGCTCTGACAAAGGCACGGCCACTGTAAAAGAAAAGTCTTAGAGTCAAAGTAATCACAGAATTTTTTTATGATAGAAACTATAAATATATTAACACCTCCATAAAATATAGAGGGGGAGTGTCTGAACTGAGGAGTTTGTGTGTTAGACATTAGTTTCAGTGGCTGGAAGGCTTGCAGATGACCATTTCTTTAGTGTTTCTCTGGCCTCCCGGTGCTTGAAGTGAGCCAAATTAAACCATCTTGGGACGCCTGGGTGGCTCAGTTGGTTGAGCATCTGCCTTTGGCACAGGTCATGATCCCCAGGTCCTGGGACGGAACCCCACATTAGGCTCCCTGCTCAGCAGGGAGCCTGCTTCTCCCTCTGCCTGCTGCTCCTGCTACTTGTGATCTCTCTCTCTCTCTCTCTCTCTGACAAATAAATTTTTAAAAATCTTAAAAAAAAAAAAAAAGACCATCTTATCGAACTATCAAAGAAATAAAGGGGACATTCTGGTATAGTTAAAGGGGAAAGAATAAAAAGAGAATTAACATTTACTGATGTACCACTTTGAAAACACTATCTTGGTGCTTTTACATTCATTAGCCCCTTTTTGTTTTCTAAATGTGAGTGTTTTATACTCCCATTTCAACAAGTGTGGAATCTCCTGCTCAGAGAGCCTAAGTACCTTTGCTTAAGATCCCGGGACTGGCAAGGAACAGAGCTCGTTCAAATCCAGATCTGATTCCAAAGCCCACGTGGTTCTGTTAAGATAGGATACTTTAGGGGAGCCAAATAGCATCTGGGGACCTAGTTTCGATGAGCTGTATCAGTTCTCTGAGTAAGGGATCTAGAGAAGGGTCCCTAGGGAAGCACCAACGTGTGTAATGGATAAAAACATGAACTTCAGGCTGGTTACTTAAGTTCTCTGAGCTCGGTTTCTTTATCCAATGGAGTAGTAAGAATCAAACGAGACGATGGATATGAAATGCCAAGAATAGTATGTTCTGTCTTGTAATAATCTACTATTATTATTGTGTTATCCTTAAACAAAGTCCCAGAGAATAGGAGCAGTAAGAGTTCCTGTGGGCAGTGAATTTCGCCCACATGAGGGCTGTCTGGGAGGGCTAGCTGCTAGGCTATCCCCTCTAAATCTGCCGGGGAAGGCAGCAGCCGAGAGCAGGGTTAAGGAGAGTTTGACAGATAGGTCTCCAGTGAGGAGATCTTCCAGCAAAGTAATCACTGTTACCAAAACTAAGAAAGATGTTAAAGACCACAGTTTCTCTCAGGGACACCAGCCGAAGTTTGAAGCCTCCAGAAGAAAGGGTGGGTATATCCACACGCAACAGTTAATGCTCTGGTACTTATACCGCATGTGGTAGATTTGAATGCTGGGCTCCCAAAATTGTTGGCGTCTTTTACCAAACAGAACTCCAGCAAGGAGATGGGAAAAATCCTTCTTCTGTGGTTCCTTTTCCCTGTTTGCCATTACTTAAACAGTATTTATTTTAGTAACAGGAATACCTGGCTTTCCAGAAGCAACTTAATCTCCACCATTCCAAGGATAACTTTTCTGAGGTAATCTCAACATCAGTAGAGGACACAAAATATTATCTCTATGCAATAAATAGCTCAGGCTTCTAGTTACTCACAAGGACACCGATCTCACATTACTGACCATCTTACGGACAAAAATACCTTTGCTTTTACCTCACACTATTTGCAAGACTGGAAAATAAGAGAGATCATGGCATTTTCCTTGATATTATTTTGGCAGTACAGAGAGCACAAATTTTATTACAGTTTTTAACTATTTTGAAACACGTATGAGATTTCTCAGGTGAAGTAGAGTTTTTGCTATAGTATTCAAAAGGGATAACTCTGATTCAGAGGAACCATTTCTAAAGTACGGCACCCCTTTCTCCTAGTTTATTCTCTAAGGTAGTGGAGCTGGGGCAAGGAAGAGGCAGATTTTATTTCTGATGACAGCTTCAAAGGCAGTAACAACAAAAGTCAAATGACTTGTTTTTCCTACTTCATTCATAAACCCCTGAGAACTGATATTCCATTGTGTTTAAGTACAAAACACACACTCCTATTTCTTTTTTCTATAGATTTGTGAGCTCAAACCTATTGCCTGAATACTCATGTAATTACATTATTTAGTCATCCAACTGGTCACGACAAGGTTTTAGTGTTACTTCTGTTCCCAGTTTACAGAAGTTATCAGTCTATTTGGCTGAGAAACACAAAAGACAAATCTTTTCTCCTTATGCTAAACAAGCATTTTATTAGCTAAGTGACTTTCTGTGACACAGGAAATAGTCAGTGTTTACAGAATCCTGGTCACATGCCAGGACTGTAAATCTGTTTTCTAAATACTGTTTTCCCTAGTTTGTGGAAGAAGAAACTGAGGCATGGAGAGGTGGAGTAACTTGGCCAAGCTACAGAACTAATAAGGGAAAAGAGTCAAGTCTGGAACCCAGACAGCCCAGCCCATCTGTTCTTAACCTTCAGGATATAGTGCCTTGTAATGTTCTCTGAAGAGGAGAGGTTAAATTCTCAGAAGCTGGTTACCCTCCACAGGTAGGCATATACATAGGATTCAAACACAATTGATAGTCGAATGACTGCCTCTCGTAAACAATCTGGCACATAATGAGTACTTACTCTGTGCACGCCCTGGAGAAAATGCATTTCAGATTTTATATTACTGAGTTCACACACCCACACGCATGCATGTGTGCGCACACACACACACGCACGCACACGCTCAACTTTATGACGGCAGTTCTATTTCTACGTGCCATAGATGAGAAACAGAAGCTCAGGCAGATTAAGTAAGTTGTCCAACATTTTCCAGTTAACAAGTGGCAGGTTCAAGATGAAAAGAATTTCTCTGTTGCCAATGTCTGTTATTTTCCCACTGCACCATGATGCCTCCTCTTCCCTTTTGTTCAACTTAATCTTTTAATATGCATTTTTGGAGCATCCGCTGTCTGGTAATGTCTTGTTAGGTGGTATAGGGAAAGCACAAGATTTAAATTCATAGCATCAAGGTTCAAATCCCAGCTCCATTATTAACTAGCAAGTCATTTGATTTCTCTGAGTTGTAATTTCATCATCCATAAAATAGGGGGTGACGATAAAATGTCTTTCATAGATATTGTGAGCAAATAAAATAATGGATGCAAAAGCATTTGGTAAATAGTAAAGCATTACATAAATGTATTTCTGTTATGATGATTAAAGCAAATGGTATGTAGCCTCCCCACCTCAAATAGCTGGCCTGGGGCACTTGATAAGGGGAGAAAGGTTTCTGAAGCTAGTTGCAATACCCCAAGATACGGCTTTATTGAGAACCTAAAAAAGATGTTTGGAATTGCAGGAGCAGGAACTGGACACATGTTAGACATCATTTTAGTACGGCTGGAGCTTTGAAGAATAGGCAAGATTTCATGGGTAAAAATGGTGGGAGTCGGATGAAACTTCATCATGTGTAGAATGTACTCCAGATCTGAGAACAGCATGAGCAAAAGTATCTTTGGAGAGATTGGAGCTGAGATTTGAAGGAGGTTGGGTCAGATTTTAAAGTAATTTAAATCATGATAAAGAATTTTTATCTTAAAAAAAGAATTTTAATCTTCTTTTGTAGTTTGATTAACTACAAGAGTAGTTATTCAAGGAAGCATTATACACATTTTCTTACCACTTCAACTTAGCTTTCTTTTCCTTCGTTCCCTCCCTCTCTCCCTCCTTCCCTTCCTCTTTTTCCTTCTTCTCTTTCTTTCTTCCATTCAACTACAGTAATTCCCCCCACCTTTCCCATGGGAGAAACATTCCAAGCCTCCCAGTGGATTCCTGAAATTGCAAATGATACCCAACCCTACATATACTATTTTTTTTCTATACATACAAACGTATGACAAAATTTAAATTTATAAATTAGGCACAGTAAGAGACTAACAACAATAATAAAATAGAACAATTATAACAATATACTGTAATAAGTTATGTGAATACAGTATCTCTCTCGAAATATCTTATTGCACTATACTCACCCTTATTCTTCTGTGGTGATTTGAGATGATAAATTGCCTATATGACAGGATGAAGTAAGGTGAATGGCATTGTGACATAGCGTTAGGCTACTGTTAACCTTCTGATGATATGTCAAAATGGGGATCATCTGCTTCCAGACTGTGGTCGACCCTGGGTAACTGAAACTACAGATAGAGAAACGGTGGATAAGTGGCGTCAATGGACATACAAAATCCTGAGAGCAGTGTAGAGAAGTGTGCAGAGAAATAGGACATGTGAGCAGGGACCCCACCTAGGAAGTCGGCGTGATATTTTGGTTGAGAACAGCTTTGGGTCTGAATTCTTTGTGTCCCAAGTGAGCACAGGGTACAGGAATAGGAGTTCAGCGCTGTGCAGTTGAAAACAGGAATGCTAAAGCTGGAAGGGGCCTTGTGGACAAACCTGGTATCCCTAATTTGACAACACATCGAATCACCTGGACAGCTTTCTAAAAATGCAGAGTCCTGGGCCCAACCCCAGATATACTGACTCAAGAGTATTCAAGAGGAGGCCTAAAAATCTATATTTTTAAAAAAAATTTTATTATTAATAAATTAATTTATCCAGCATGTGTGCTTGCAGGTGCATGCAAGTGGAGGGCGGGTCAGAGGGAGAGGAAGAGAGAGAACTTCAAGCAGGCTCCCCCGCTGAGCACAGACTTGTTGCTGTGGGGCTCAATCTCAGGAGCCTGAGATCAGGACCTGAGCCACAATCAAGAGTGAGATGCGTTATTAACCCACTGGGCCACCCAGGTGCCCCAGAATCTGTATTTTTAAGCCTTTCTTGAGTAGTGTGCAGATCAGTAATTGAGAATGACTGGTAGTCATTCTCTTTATGTTATTTGAAATTATTGAATCCCACAAAACTCAAGAGTTGTCAAAAGTCAAGTTGCGCCAAAGTCGCAACTAGTTGATGGAGGAGTTAGAACTCAAACTCAGGGCTCTCTGTTCCTGGTTCAGTGTTATGGTCCGGGGTCAGTTCTTATCTTTCTGTTATAAAGGAATACATTCCTTTTTTTTTCCTCAAAAATTCCTTAGAGTAGGAAATAGGAACGTCTTTGTTTTACGAAGCTTTGGTTTGCAAATAAGTTTGACCACGTTGCTGTTTGTACATCCTCCCCCAAGTATTATTAAACATTTACCAAATGGGTAAGGCATCACAATGTTGTTAAGATGATTAACAAGGTAACCAAAGTGGAGGACCCTTACTATAAACCCTCTTAAGATTTTGTCATACTATTATTTAGAGACCTGTAAACACATCCATTCATTTCAGCAAAATGTCACATTCTACGCAAAGGTTTTGAACATTGTGCTCAAGGCAGCTAGATAATATCTCACGGTGAGTTCTAATAGGGGACATTAGACTAAGAATTTGTCTTTGTTTCAAGCTTTATGAAATTAAAACTAATCCAATTGTTCAATCTTCCATTGAAATCTTGAATGCAAAGATCAGAAGATTTTGGTTTGAATCATAATACAGCCACTTAAATCAGTGAGACTCTGGGCAAACCATTGCCCTCCTTCCTGAGTCTCAATTTCCTCTTTGCAAAGGAGGATAAGAATCCACGCACCCCCCCACCCCCACCACCGAGTGCCCAGGGTCACTGTGCGAACGCCACTGAACAATGGCTATGAAAGGGCTTTAGAAACACTGTGGGACTATGCCAGAAGCACAGGAGGGAAAGGCCTTCAGGAGGAATTCCTTTGTTTCCCCCAGGACAGGACATCATAGTCCTGGCTCGGGCTCGTAATTAGAGGCACAGCTGGAGCTCATAGACAAGGCAAGTAGCTAAAGCACCCACAGTGCCCAGAGATGATTTCCCTGCTGCCTGAAGGACCAACTACATTAGTGGCAAACGTGGTATTAAAACTAATTACACTCCAAGTTTAAAGGCGTGAGAGAGGAAAACTCTTCCCTTCTTCCCTTCTAGGTGTTTTGGCTGACCGAATAATAACAAATTGACTTAAGACAGATTAATCTTAAAACAGATTAATAAATTGACATAAGACAGATGAGCAGGAGAAAAACAAATTTAATTTTGTCCATAAAGGAGCCTCCCATAGTCACGGGAGGGTCAAAGACAGGCAGGCAATTGAGGCTTATATGCCATCCTGACCTGAGAAGAAGGCTGTAGGAGTTTGGGGCTTCGAACGGAACGAAGACAATCCACAGGAAGATGAGAAGAACAAATGTTTGCCCTGCCATGCAGGTGTCTTTCTGATGTAGAAAGCTGTCTCTGATTATAGCTCTCTTCTTGGTATAGACTCCCAATCTACATTTTTTTTAGGCACTTAAGGGGGAGATTAAAAGCTATTCTGGAGTCTGTTAGGTCTTAATTGCTAAAATAATCCACACGCCAAAGCAGCATCTTCTGGGGGCAACCTGCTAGGAACCCCCCCACCCAAAGGACAGCTGTGTACGAAGAAGCCTAAGAGCAGAAGAAGCATAGACATGGTTTGGATTTTTCCCCCTCTTGTCAAATTTAATTTCTAGTTCTAAATTTTATAGGAAAAGATAAAGAAGGGTATAAAAAAATCACATTTTAAGGTTTTGTTTTAAAGTTCTAAAGATAGAAAAAAAGCAAGAAAGATACCCACACTGAATAAATGCTCATAGTCTGATTTGGATTTCGTGGAGTACAAGCATCTCTAGACCTATTTTCAACATGTGGTGAAAATTAAATTTTCAAAGTTATATGTAGTCACGTTTGGGGTTTTTTTCTTCCAAACTAAGTTAAAAAACTGACATCTATTCTTTTTTAGACCTCTTAGTAGCTTAGTATGTGAAAAAGAATAAAATTTATTTTATAAAATTTATTTTCTATAGATGTAAATTTTAAATTAAATTATCTAGCAGTGGTATATATTTGTATAGGCAGGCTGGAGATAGAGGTTCTAGTCACATATTTCACTATGGTGGTACCTTGAAGTACTAAATATTTTACAGGCCAGGAATCAAAACATTTACGGTTCCTATTAGGAAATACTATATTTAAAACTCTGGCATGACCATTTATAGCCAGTTAGAGAAATCTTTGCTAGGTTGAAAGTCTGCCCCATTATTGCAGATGGCCCTATTTATACTGTCCTTAGAGCTCTATGTGCCATTTTGGACTTCTCATTAAAAAAAAGTGTAAGTCTTGGGGCGCCTGGGTGGTTCAGTCTGTTAAGCATCTGACTCTTGGTTTCCACATAGGTCATGATCTCGGGTTGTGAGAAGGAGCCCTGTGTGGGGCTCTAGGCTCAGCACTCAGCACAGAGTACTTAAGATTGTCTCTTCCTCTCCTTCTGCCACCCCTCTACCCCCTCAACTGAGTGCACACTCGCTGTGCTCACTCTCTCTTAAAAAAAAAAAATGTATCTTTTTCTTTTTAATAGAGATGTAATTGATGTATGATATTAAATTAGTTTCAGGTGTACAACATAATAATTCAATATTTACATATACTGCACAGTGATCACCATAATACATCTCATTACCATCTATCACCACACAAAATTAGAAAAAAAAAATTTTTTCTTGTGATGAGAAATGTTAAGATTTATTCTTTTGGTAACTTTCAAGTATGGGCTACAATGTTATTGATTATAGTCACCATGCTATACATTACATTCCCATGATTTATTTATCTTATAACTCTTGACTTCTTTCAATTGACTCCTTTCACTCATTTCACCTATCCCAAAAAAGTGTTGTCATTTTTTAAAGGTTTTTTTAATTTTAATTCCAGTAGAGAAGGATGACTTTTAAAAAGTCATTTTTTAAAATGAGTATAAATGGGAAATAATCCAAAACTGGGAGCCAGAATTACACCAAAAATATTCTATAAAGGAGAAAAAAGAGAGACAAAATATACACAGTTGAATATCAGAGTAAATATCAGAAGTACATCTGACTCTCTATTTAGTCTAAGAGTTCAGAACAGGAAGGGCCTTAGGCATCTGATTCAACCCACAACGTTCCCAGCCTGAAGAACCAACTCAGTCCTTATTCCTAGTAAGTGAGCTAGACAACAGTAAAGAGTGGTTCTATTCCAGATTTGGGTAAGCTATGAAATATTCCTAGATTTTTTTCCCACAGAATCTGGCCCATACCCCTAGAAATGTACACATTCAGAATGGCATTTTGGTCCAGAATCCCATTCTAAATAACGCAAGTCTAGCTGGATCTGGTACTTGAGAGACCTCATTGACTCAAGTGGAGCATGGCTCCAAATCCTGAGGGAAGCAGATTCCTTTCTTCTGGTATCTCTTCTGGTTCAGAGACACATTCATGTGTCAACCTCATGCTTGAACTGATTCTCTCCAACTTTTCTGATTGGCATCAAGACAGAACAGAAATGGATTGGCTTTTGCTCTTTACAGAACAATTACAACTGTGTGTAATGATTATAAACTTATTCTCTAACACTTAAGCACACAGATGATAAGAAATGTCTTCATGAAATCATGCAAATATGTGTAACCAAAGGAGATTAAGGAGAGTGGGGAACCAAACGAAGTATGAAAAATGGTGGAATTAGAGAGCTAGTGGGTTTCACTTGGGCCTCTGTGGGGAACGTTTTTTAGTCCAGAGGTAGATCGAATGTGAAACGTTGGACAGTTTTACTTCCAGGACTGCTAATTTAGTTTAGTGCAATGCAGAGTCTTAGATGTTACTATGTTAACTCATGAACCCCCCAAATCAAGTGTCTTAAAAAAATAAGTCCGGTTTTCATCAAGTCACCGTCCAGGATGGGGTTTCAGGGGACAGGGCAGCTCTTCTTGCTCTCATTCAGGTGTCAGGATCCTCCCATCCTGTGTTTCTTACCATTCTTCACGGCTTCAGCACTCCCAGCATACAGCTGGCTGGAGAAAGAGCCCATAGATGAGAGTGTGGGAGGAGTAGTGGGCCAGTCCTGAAAGTGGCATACGGTATTTCTGCTCACGTTCATGTGGCCAAATCTAGTTTCAAAAGAAGCATGGAAAGGAGAACTTCTTGTGTGCCCAGGAACAAGCAGAGAATGGAATTTGGCAGACAGCAAGCAGAATTTGCCACATTTGTGATCCTGATGATTGAATTCTATGTTTTTTCAAGATTGTTTTGTCTTTAGTCAGGATTTCAAGGAAATATAAAAAATATCTTTATTCTTTAAAATCATTTTGAAGCAGATCCCACAGGTTTTTGGCTGTGTACCCCAACGTCCTTAAATCTTTGAAGGATAATTTGTAAGCACGTAAAATTCACCCAGTGTAAGAACTCACAAAGGAAAGCTAATTCAGTGTGCACATAAAGCAATGAAATGTGTGCTGTTTGGTGTAAGCATTTTATGCTCCATGATACATTTTTAAAGATTTGCAGAAGAGAGTGCTTGTTTATGACCATCATAGAATAGTATTCTTATAATTGCTTTACCCTGGTAGAATAGAAGAAATGATATCAAATTCAGGCCCCATAGCTCTCTGAAGCCTCTCTCTGTTCTCTTCTACCCCCATCAAAGTGGAAAAACCCATCTGTTTGGATCATTGAGGTTGGAAACTGAGTAATATCACTTTTCCAAAATAGATTTAATAGTATGGCTGGTAAATTGTTTCCTGACCTGTTTTAGGGAGAGTCCAGACCCAGAGAAAAACATGGTGTCTGAGTTTTCATATCCATTAGTGGAAAAAAATCAGATTTAGGTTATATTTTTAAAGGCAATTCTAGTAGATCTATTATAGTTTTGTTTTCAGTTATAATCTTGCCTAGACTTAATCTACTTGACTAATAATATTTTAAAGCGTAAGTATTTTCACAAAGGATTCATTAATTTTTGGTAAGTCTAAATACATGAATAGCCAGGAATGAGACTAAGAATCCCATTTTGAAAGCCCACCCCTCAAAAAGATAATCATAATCTCTGTGAGACAGATATGGTTTAAAGAACATCCCTCTTCAAACCTTCAAAGTGATTCTAATATCCTATCTGGTGGAATCACTCCCGACTCCCCTAGGACAGCTGGTAATCACTGATCTGGAAGAACACACATGTGCAAATAGCAAGAAAAATTCTGAAAACTAGGAGTAAGCTTTGAAAATTTGAGCAATAAATACATCAATAAATAAATAGGAAAAAAACGATGAGGAAAAAGTAACCTCTAGAATAGCACACCTTTTATGAAAAAATATGGTACTACATTTCCCATTTCAGTCATTCTGTTGTTTTTCCTGTCCTCTCCTGCTCTATCAATGCCTCGATTGCAGATCAACTGGGAAATTAATGGACATCAAGCTCAGAGCCCCTCACTGGCTGGGCCCTTTCCAGGTTCTGGGAGGAAGGGGTATTGGAGCTTCACATAGTACCAGGTTCTGTAAAATTTACAAAAGTAAGATTTTTGGGGGGTATTATTTTTCCTCAAAGCAGACTCTCAAAACTTTATAACCTTCATGTACCACAAAATCTGGATCCCGTCCCTCATTCTATGGCTGATTGGTAGTCAGACAGAAAGATAACTCGAAATAACTCATATTAAAATGCCTTTTTTGGGGCACCTGGATGGATCCATTGGTTAAGCGTCTGCCTTTGGCTCAGGTCATGATCCTGGGGTCCTGGGATCAAGCCCCACGGCAGGCTTCCTGCTCAGCAGGGAGTCTGCTTCTCCCTCTGACTCTGCCCCTCCCCCCTGCTCCTGCTCTCTGTCTCTCACGCACTCTCTCAAATAAATAAAACCTTTTAAAAAAATAAAAATAAAAAAATAAAATGCTTTTTAACACCCTAGTCTTGTAAATGCCTTTACAGATAATTTCTTCAAGAGAACTAATCAGTCTCATTGATTGGTAGGATTCTTTCTTTTAAAAAGTGACTGATTCCTGGCCAAAGATAAAAATAATAATAAAGTCCATTTGAGGAGAGCCACACAGGTAACCATGGTAAATAAAGAGGATATAATGAATAGTGTTGGATCTAAAGATATTAATGAATTTGTAATACAGATGTTTCTTGAGCAACTACTATGTGCTAGACATTATTTTAGGTACTGGAGATACTTTAATGACCAATTGCCTTTATAGAGGTTACATTCTAATGTGGAGAATAAGATAAACAAAATAAGTAAATAAAACTTATCAGAGTTTAATAAATGCTGTAGAGGAAAGAAAAATTAGAGAAGGAAGCTAGAAAAGGCTAGGAGATTAGAGTAGGAATTTTTTTTTCTGGCATCTTAATTTTTTTCCAGTGTTACTGAGATATAATTCACATAAAACATTGTGTAAGTTTAAAGTGTACAGTACAATGATTTTATATATATTCATCACTTTTTTATATCTAAAATTATTACCAACATAAAGTTAGGTACATTCATTACTTCACATAGTGACAACCTGTTGTGTGTGTGTGGCGAGAGCTTCTAAAATTTACTTAGCAATCTTTGAATATTTAATACCGTATTATCTATAGTCACTATGTTGTACATTACATTCCTGCACTTTCTCATCTTATAACTGGAAGTTTGTAGCCTTTGACCATCTTCACTATTTCCCCTACCTTCCCTCTGCCCTTGGAAACTACCAATGTGTTCTCTATATCTGTGATGTGTTTTTTTTGTTTGTTTGTTTGTTTGTTTTTGTTTCGTTTTTTAAGAGTCCACATATGTGATCATACAATACTTGACTTTTTCTTTCTGATTTATTTCACTTAACATAGTGCCCTCAGATTTCATCCATATTGTTGTAAAGAGCAGGATTTCCTCCTTTTTTGTAGCTGAATAATATTCCATTGTTTTTATCCATTCATGGTTGATAGACACTTTGATTGTTTACATGACTTGACTGTTATAAATAATGCCTCAGTGAATGTGCGGGTGCAGGGATCTCTTCAAAATAGTGATTTCATTTCCTTTGGATCTATACTCAGAAGTGGGAATGCTGGATCACATATGGTAGTTCCATTTTTAATTTCTTCAGGAACCTCCAAGCTCTTTTCCATTGTGGCTACACCAGTTGACATTCCCACCAACAGTGCACCATGGTGTCTCCCACTAGGAAGCTAGAAAAGGCTAGGAGATTAGGGTGACAATTGTAAATAGAGTAGCCCAGGAATATCTCTTCCTGAAGGTGACATTGAGCAGATATCTGGGTAGGGAATATTGGAGGCAGAGGAAACTCCAAGTGCAAAGGCCCCCGAGGACGGCTGCTCGACTGTGTTCAAGAACTGCCAGGCAGCTAAGAGATTGAGGCAGAGGGAGCAAGGAGAAAGAGGTACAGGATAAGATTAGCGAGGCCTCAGGGACCCAGATCTCTCCTAGAAGGCCATGAGCCACTGCGAGGACATAGTAGTTACTATTAATAAAATAGGAAGCCACTGGAGGACGGCGAGCTGGGGTTGCAGGGACCTGATGATATGTTACCAGTATTCCTCTGTCTGCAGCACAAAGAATAAGCGTGTGTGTGGCAGAAGTAAGGGGCACACCATTAAAAAATGGTGTTGCACTGCGGGCTTATCAAAAGGGTCTTGGTTGCTCTGAATCACAGAAAAATAAATAAATACAGAAACCCCCTCACCTCCACCTGGTTAACATGACACTGGTCCTCTTTGGGCTTGTGCTTGCCAAAGCCAAGTTTGAGGAAAACTGCATTTTGGAAATACCACAGCTTAGAAGTGGTCTCAGAGAACTGCAGGTTGGCAGTGACCCGTTACAGGTAACACAAGGAAGGTAAAACTGAGCCAGACTTGGCGGGACTGCCTCTGATGCTCAGGTCTTCGCTGCTCTCCCCGTCCCCTCCTTACTCTCCGTGTGAGATCAGCAAATGAAAACGGGTGGCAGGGGAAACGCGTGCACGCTTGCTTGTTTTATTCTCGATCATGGAGAAGCTTGAATGACTTTTTAGATATAAATTCAGGGCCACTAACGACAATGAAAATAGACACGTCCCGTTATCAGCCGTGTATCAGGTTAAATCTGTATTTATGACTTGGGCTGTTTGTAGAGAATTGCTGCCAACAGGGGCCTCAGCCCACGCCTGCAGGTTTTGCCGCTGACTCACACCCCCCTGCTTCCATGGGAGAACCTGTTCGAGATTCGTGGCTAAGCAGAATCTCATTTAAGAAGAGATTCCTTTAAAATGATCATTGAAAAATCTCCTATAAACCTCAAGTAAGGCAATTCTTGGTTTGGACTTTTAAAATGTTAGAACTAACAACATTTTTCAGAAAACTTGGCCTTTTGCCATCTTATTTGGCAAAAATCTACTGCCCAAATCCAGCTTGTCCTTTCTGGCTTCCAGTCCAAACATTAAACATATGCTGTCATTTTCATCTGGAATCTTTTTTATTGTCCTGTGTCACTTGGGAGTGTCATTGACAAGTCACAAACAAATGATGCATGTTTCCAGAGATCACTTGATATTTTTACACGTAAATAAGCATACAGCTTTCACCTTTGTGCCAAGCTTTTGTTTATAAAAGATCATCTGTGAAAATAAAGGGTGAAATGTTCCTGTTCTTAAATGCTAATCCTCAGTGCAAATATGAGGCAAACTAGCAATGCATACCATCCTTTTACTGTATAATCCACCATTGTGGCCAAATATTGTGTCCTGCTGGGGTGTCCTATTTAAATTTGAGATGCAGTGTTTGATTGATTGGGAAAAAAGGCTTTTTGCTACAGTCTTATTTCCATAGATAATCTGAGCTAAGTAAATATTAAAAAGGGGAATTTTCAGATGCGGGATTTCTGTACTCCAGAGAAGCTGTTTGACCTGCAGGGAGATCTCAAATGGGAAATACCTCTAGCGTTAATTAGAAACAGGTTTCATAACCTTGTGGTATCAATAATAATGGATAAAATATTTATTATAAAGACAAAAAAATATTTTAAACTGATTATCCAGCTCCAGTTACACTGGCATTAAGCTTAAGGATGGACCAACCCCTGCCGCCCCCCCCCCCCCGCCCCCGCAAGTGGATTGGATTCCAATGCCGAGCCAACAGCATGGGCTGCAATGTACATGAGAGAGTTGGTCATGGGAAAAAAAAACAGCAATATTTTTGTGGTTTGAGGTCCCCCAAGTACACCCAGTGGCTGGAGACCTGAGATCTGAAGGACTGTTTCTGCTCATTATATTCTCATTATATTCGGCTGGAACCCCACCCAGGTTGTTGGGACCTCCATGCCCTCCACAGTTCCTAGCAGGAAATGGTGCTTTCTCCTCAGTGAGGAATATCTTGAGAAAAATCAGCCGTCTCCACCCTCTCCCCAGATGCTATCACACTGGAATCATGGAGTTGGGTGGAGACAACAGCAGCTAAAGCTGGAAGAGTGATCTGGCTGCCCTGTCTCTCACTCACTGCTTCCCTGTGTTTGATTCAGGTGGTTTGGCTGCCCCCCCCCCCCCGCCCCGCCCCGGTTCCCTTCCTCTCTGACTCTCCCTTTAGGTTCTTCCCAAAGCAGTGTATTCAGGCACAGAGAATGACCTAGGAGGAAAGTCCCCCGCAACAATAAAAGACAATAACAATAAAAATGACAGTAGCTGCTAAATACTGGGAAGGTACTAGCCGCCAGGCAGTGTGCTAAATGCTTTCCAAAGGTTTTCTCTTCTAATCCCTTTTGTGGCCCTGGAGCTGGGCACTGGAATTATCCTTATCAGAACTGGGGGCTTAGAGAGGTACAGTAATTTACGCAAGAGCATGCAACCAGAAAGTGGCAGAACCAAGATTTGAAATTTAACCCACTTTTCCTATCTCCCAAATGAATGTTTTAACAGGAACATTTTGGGTCTCTCTCTACCCCCAACAGGGAGCAGGAAGATCTTTATTGTCAACAGGCCAGTGTTCTTAATAGACAGTGACAAAGGCAGCTCTCAGATGCTCCCGGCATTAGTGGAGACTTCCAGGGTTCCCACCAGCGAACAGCTTTCAGCAGCTGCTAGTTCTCTCTGGGGTCTTCCCTTGGGAGCTCTTCACAGATGCTTTGATAATGGGACATCTGTTGATAGGGGCTTCCGGCCGCTTCTCCCCTGGAGTCTTCATGTGTCTCAACCTCCTTTGGGCTGCACGCTGGAGATGCAAGGTCCTGAGGGTCAGGCTACCTGAGGTGAGCTGCTTACCCAGCACAACAGCAGGACCGTGGCTCAGGGGAGAGCCCAAATCATGGCCAAGAAGAGAGGCAAAATGTTTCAACCAGAAGCAGGGTTGAGCATCAGGCCAAAGGATGGGAAATGACTCCAAGCAAGTAATTGCAAGATCGGAAGACCCAAACCGTGGGAGCAGTGGAGGAAGCTGAAGGGAAGGTGGGTCAGGACAAGTCGCCGGTCAGTCCACCCACAGGGCACAGCGTGGAGAGATAGGGAGCAGTTGGTTGATTGGTCAGTTTGTCTGTTACCTGTTTGGTTTCTGTCTGGAATGGGGTCCACAGAAAGGGACGGGCCTGTGGAGGGAGTGGTCTGAGTAGTGCTGGTACACACGGCCCTTAACAGTTCAACAGTAGCAGGCCTCCTGATCATCACTCTTCCCGCCCATCACGGGGCGCCATCCACAGCTGCGCCGGTGTTTCTCCACAGATGCCTTCTAGGTGAAAGCTGGCTCCCTTAGGGAATGTATGCATCCTTGAACTGCATGAAGGACAGCAAACATGTAGAATATCAGAGCATCTCAGTTAGTTCCATTTGCTAAGACCTTCTGCAGACCCACTGACTGTCCTTATTCCAAATGAACTCTTGAACTCTATAAAAAAGTCCATCATGGACGCCTGGGTGACTCAGTTGGTTAAGCAGCTGCCTTCGGCTCAGGCCAGGGTCCTGGGATTGAGTCCCGCATCGGGCTCCTTGCTCGGCGGGGAGCCTGCTTCTCCCTCTGCCTTTGCCCGCCACTCTGCCTGCTTGTGCTCTCTCGCTCTTTCTCTGACAAATAAATAAATAAAATCTTAAAAAAAAAAAAGTCCATCAGATGGGTTACAGCCGACACCCTTTTACACCTTACCGTTGTATTCAAAACTGGAAAAATAGGAAACGTGACAAGTGTCAAAATTTGGGGACTCATAAATGCAGAGTCTCAGAATTAAGCTTGGCATGCCAGATCTGTAAGTTAATGATACTTATATATGAATGATCCTTTCAAAGAGTTAACATTTGAAGTTCCATCCAGGGGAGGAAGCTTAAAGATCTTCTTGTACTTTTCTAATGGTTAGTAGGTGGCTTTGCAATAGAGACAGACACACAGCGATCATTCTCCCGGACTCTAGAATTAAGATGGCTTGATTTTAAAACCCACCTATAGGGGTGCCTCGGTGGCTCAGTGGGTTAAAGCCTCTGCCTTCGGCTCAGGTCATGGTCTCAGGGTCCTGGGATGGAGCCCCGTGTCGGGCTCTCCGCTCAGCGGGGATCCTGCTTCCCCCTCTCCCTCTGCCTGCCTCTCTGCCTACTTGTGATCTCTCTCTGTCAAATAAATAAATAAAATTTTAAAAAATAAATAAATAAAACCCACCTACAAACTGCATAACCTCGAACACATTACTTAACATAGAGCCACTACTGCATGACTCAGATTACTCACTTGTCAGGTGGAAAATATAACGCCTACTTCAAAGGGTTATTGTGGGGATTCAATGAGATAATGTATATAAGGCAAAGAGTGTAAGGTCTGGCTCATGGAAAGTGTTCCAGAAGTTTTACTGTCATTATTATCATTATGATTATTATTACCACCATCATCATTATTACCCTCCCCAGTTCTTCAATTACTTTCCCAAGCTTCTGCTAATCTTTTACTTGGACTCTATCTCTTCGGCCGTGAGTCACGATAGGATTCGTTACATCAAAGTGTTTGCCAAAGAATGTGCTTAGGAAGTTCAGAGCTGGTCTCTTTGGTTCCAGTATCTAAGGTTAGGGTTAACCCTCATTGCCTTCTTGTTTTATTAATAATGCCTTGATGTGGACTGTTTTAAAGTTATGTTTCAAAAATAAGTATCTTATGTGAACCCACCTATATTTTCAGCCTAAATTAACTCTCAGTTAATTTACTGTTCACTGAGAGAAGCAGTACTGCCTTGATTTGTCCCAAACCTGACTTCCTCAAGGAAACTCCTTAGTTCTAATTTTTGAACAAAAGAGCGTCTCAAGTTTTTTGTTTGTTTGTTTATTTTTTTGGTTTTAAATAAAAAAATAATAATAAAACATCAGGGACCATTTTTTTGATCATTCTCAATATGTAAAGCTAATACTAATATTTACTAGTTAATATAATTTTACCAACCTTTGGTAATCACTTCCTACAGATTGTGAGGTTTTATTTTAGGTATAATCTTTAAGGGGTTGTTTTCATGAGTTTAAAAAATAGTTTTGGCCTTTACTTACAGTAGATGTTCCTTAAGGTAGTGTCTCCATCTAGTGGACAAAATGTTATATTACACCCTACGTAGAAAAATAACAAAGCCCCTAGAATATCCCGTATCAAGCATTTTATTGACTTATTATTAAATTTTTGGTTTTTAATAAATAGCATTATTGTAAAAACTATTAAATATTTTAAGATACTTAGCACTATTTTTTCCAAAACTTCCAGTGAAAAGTTTCTTTAAGAAATTGCTTAACTTAATTGGAAAGATTGTAAAAATAAAAAAAGAATTTACTGATTTGGGGGATGGTATTGATATTACTCAGTTGAACTGAGAAAAACTAAACCAAGAATCACACTCCTATAACTCTTATATCTCTGCTTATGCATAGCAGTGAAATATATTTTACCTTTAAAATAGTAAGAGCATCTCAATATTGAAGGGAAATAGACATAAATGTTTTCTTATGTGTTCGCATTAAGTCCTCTTCATACTGAAAAGCTGCAATGACTGTGTCCCCAGAGAAGAAATCTCCCCTTTTTCTCTTCCTATTCAAAGGACTTTAGTGTCTTTCAGTTGAATACTAAATGCCTTCAAAAGTCCTCATAAAATACTACTATTATATGAAAACTTCTCAGAAGTCTGGATTAAACCCAGCTTGGATTAATCTTATCACCTTTATTTTTGTATCTCAGTGTGCTCATTAGAGGTGCTTAATAAGTGCTTATTTAGTTAAGCATATCCAAGAAGAGCTTGCCTGAGGTCCTGAATAAGTCTCTCATGATTGGAGATCCTTTCCCCCTCTGGCCTTCCTCAAGAATGCCCAAAGTCCCACATGCATGAAGTCCCTTGTCCAGGGGAAATAGATGTCCTCTGCTTGCATGTGACAGTTGCTAACATACATTTATGCTTTACTAATTATTCATTAGACCTGGAAGAGCTTCAAGAACAGTAGATGATTAAATCTCATTAGCTCAGTAACTTTGGTCAATTAACTTTTTTTTTTTTAAGATTTTATTTATTTGTTTGAGAGAGAGAGAAATAGAGATAATGAGAGAGCGCACGAGCAGGGAGGAGAGGGAGAAGCAGGCTCCCCGCTGAGTGTGGCGCTCAATCCCAGGACCCTGGGATCATTACCTGACCCCAAGGCAGACCCTTAACTGACTGAGCCACCCAGGCATCCCCAGTTAACTTTTCTAGGAGCTGGTATCCTGTCTATAAAATGAGTCTGTTCAACTTGAGAACTTCTCATTGTCTTTGGTGACCAAATGAATACATCTATAAAGTGATGCAATTCTTTAAAAAATTTAAATTGGAAAATTTGTTTATGAATAGCCAAGTTAGATTATGAGTTTTTCCTTTTTTTTTTAGTAGATGGATTAATTTGGAGTCAGTCTTTCTTATTTATTTATAGACTCCTAGGTGATTCATGAAACATCAAACCCTCCGTTTATCTTCCACGTTGGCCTTCAATCTTGGGGTCATAATACTATTTATTAATAACTCTGATGGAGAAAATAAAAGAACGTTTTTAAATTAGTTAATAGTTTAGGTAAAGTCTGTAATGGGAAAAACATTGATAACAACCAAATTCAAATTCATTTATTTATTTGTTCAACAATTTTTAAATATTTACTAGGCTATCTGAGCTATTATAGTCCTCTCATGAGAACACATGAGACGTTAATACTGGTTGATATCTGACTAGAAAAGCTCTTTGTAGAAAGTTTACCTTAATTATAAGAACTGTGACATTAAGCACTGTGCATTTGTGATTCTATCTTTTCCCAATTCTAAATTCTGTATTGCCAAGCACAGTGTCTTCTATTTATTCAATCATCTATTCAAACTGCTTTGTAAAGGTTTCTGAGTTGCCATGTGAAGTGCTAAGAACACTCAAGAATCTCCATTCTCAGAGAACTCACAGTCTAGGAATGGAGACCAAGTGGGAAGCATTTTCAGTTCGTTGAAAATGCTACCAGTAGGGAGCGGGAAGTTGTCTTGGGAGCACAGAGAAAGGCATCTCATAAAGGTGTGGGGCGTCAGGGCAGCCTTTCAGGTAGAGGTTAAGTCCTCAAGGATGAGCAACAATGAGGATATTGTTAGGTCAGGGGAGCAGGAGGTTAGGTAGTGATGGCCTTAGTGAGACGAGGAGGTGGTGGTTCAGTGAGTGGAACATGAAGTGACTGATGGAAGAAGGTCGCAAGTTGAGGTTGGGAATATGGTTAATTACAAGTAAAATGGATAGTTCAGACTCTGTTAGTCTAGCCAAGAAATTCAGACTTTATCCTGAGGACAATAGTGAACTACTGAAGGGTTTTGAGCTGACAAAGATCATGGTCAGATTTATACTTTAAGAAGACTCTCCGCAGGGTACAGACTGGAAAACGGATTCAAGAGACTAACTTAAAGGCTCTTATAATAATGTAGGTGACAGTTGATGAAATCCTGAACTTAATATATTGGATTTGGGAATGGCGGGAAATGGATACAGCAGAAATTCGTGTTTGGATGGGTGTAGGTGGGAGGGGTAGAGAGCCCAGGTTTGGGGAAGCGATGATGTTAGGCGTATAATGGGAATTTGTTGAACTGAACCCAAATCATTACAGGATTACTATGTATTTGTTCTACATCCTTAGTAGAATGTACTTAGTAGAACTATTCTTTGCAGAGTGGTTCCTTTTTAACCCTAGTTTAGAGAGACACATGTCTTATATCTAGTTGATAAAAGTATCCTAAACTTAAGGAAGACAAGAATATGAAGTCATGTGTCTTTTTTTACTTTTGTGTGTTTTAATATTATCATTTCTTAAGAGTGGAAATCAGCTGTAAATGTTCCCACTCTGACTTCCCAAACTGAAATCTCCCTTTCAAAAATATCTACACGCAAGCGTTCATAGCAATGTTATTCCTTCTCCTTCTTTTACAGTTTTGATGTGGACAATGGCACATCTGCGGGACGGAGTCCCTTGGATCCCATGACCAGCCCAGGATCTGGGCTAATTCTCCAAGCAAACTTTGTCCACAGTCAACGTCGCGAGTCCTTTCTGTATCGATCCGACAGTGATTATGACCTGTCTCCAAAGTCTATGTCCCGGAACTCCTCCATTGCCAGTGATATGTAAGTGTAATGATAAGCAAAGGGGAGAGGGAACTTCTATAGAAAATCGGGTACATTTATCTGGTCGGTTTGTGACATAATAAAACCAATGACATTTGTTCAACTGCATCATTCTCTATGCTTGAAAGAACAGTGAGAAAAATTAGACAAGCTGAAGATAAATGGTAGATTTAACTTGAGTACTCTGTCATTCTTGAAAAGAAACATTTATTTTCCCAGAGAATACATTATCTGAGAAAAGTGAGAATTAAATTTTTAATGGAAACATTTATACTTAAAATATTAGCTTATATTCAGGACCTGAATTTTAGCTACCAGCCACATGAACATTTTCTAATATTTCAAAATGCCTTAAACTCAGTTTGAAAACCTTGTGATGATAGACTGAATAGCAGTTTGAATATATCTCAGTTGATGTACGGTATAGATGTTTGCACTGGTTTGCCCTATCATTTGAGAGATCTTGGGAGGGTTTTGCTAAAATTAAACCATTTTTGGAATATTAATCACTAGAGGCAAGCATGGAAACATTAGGCAGATTTGAATATCATTTAAGACATAGCACAGCTTGGAAAATAATTAAAACTGATAAGCAGGTTTGCAGATCCTATTCATCATTAACTCATTTTCTCAGAACACTCCATTTTTTGTTAACTGTAGTGTTCGTTAGTTTTCTGATTTCTGGAAGCTCCTAAATAGGACCTTATTCTCATTCAGTAGCTGTGCTATCTTTTGTCAACTCTGCCCCTATACAGAGTCAGTCTCCACCTTCCTCCTCTTGCATCTGGACATTTGTCCAATAATACCACCTTCCATGACACCATCTCAAAAGCTCAGGTTGCAATTCATCATGTAGGAATTAGATGGTCTGGGGTCCCTGAGGGTCCAGTGTTATTCTTGGTTTGCCAACAGATGATCAACGTATGCCCAATTGGTCTAAATGAGGCTCTAGAAATGAAAGTGTTTTACCCATTTCTCACAAGCTATGGTTCTGGTTGCCATTTTATTAATAGCTGTAAGATGATGATACTATATTCTTTCTGAGATGATGATACTGTATTCTTTCTGAGAACTAAACTGCACTCATTTTGATTCAAATACTGAATTACTAAACTCCTATTTTGTAGCTGTCTTTGTTTGAAGCCCTGCAGGAGATATAAGAAAACTATAAGACAGGGTTCTTGATCTCAGTTAACTCATCATCTCATGGAATGACAGGTCTCAGATCTAGTCATTACTGGGAAAGATGACATGTAAGCCCTAAGTTGTGTCCCTGTGAGCTACAGGTAAAGGTGTCTCACCACTTGCCTTTCATGATGCACAGATCTAGACCATTTTTCCAAAAATATTCAATATACTTTTGCTCTTCTCTGCTCTTTTGGCAATGAAACTTTTTCAGTCAGCGCTAGGTCTCCCCATCCTCCCACCTCTATCCCAGAGATCTACTTCTGTTCTCTCTGGTTCCTTACCATGTTGTATCCTTACCATGTTGTATACATACCATGTATGTTGATATTCTGATATCTATCTTCCATTCCTATTGACCTCAGAAAATCCATTAATTTAAGCAATATTTCTCAGTCACCCATTGGGTGGAAGGAATAGTGCGAGTCGTTAGAGGAAATACAAGGTGCATCTCATTTCCTAGCCTTCATGCTGTGTGGCTTCTCTTCCTTCCTGCTCACAAACCTCCTCTTCACCAGCATCTTTTGTCACCTTGCAACATATTTCCCCAAAGTATAGCCCCTGACCTCTGGTCTGTGCTTTGGAAAACTCTTCTGTGTATGGGTTCAACTCACCAGATGACATGCTGTTCGGTATCTGTGATCCTGCAACCTCAGTTGAGCTCCAGATCTGTAGCACTTAAATGCTTTCTGGGAATTTATACTTTCTAGTCAACTATTATGCTCATTATTAGTATATATCCATCGTTAATTCAGTGCACAATGTGGACAATGGTGTCCATTCTTCTTCACCCCAAAACAACTTCTTTTTCCCAATGGCCCTGTCTCTGTGTTATTTTTGTCCCACATTCTCATGTTTGAAATTCAAGATACTCATTTCATTTACTCATTCACGCATAATGTAGACTTATTAAGCAAATATGTTATATTCAAAGCTGCCAATCTGCAGATAGTGGGAGGGCTGATGTTTTAGACTATTATTTAAAAAAATGGTGAGCACCATCCTTGAGGCATTTACAAAATTATGGGAGCAGATAGAGGAGAAGGACAGTTGGCCAGTCAGGGAAAGGCAGCTGAGGGGAGCAACATTTGCATAATGTGAGGCCTAGAAAATCATGGCTCACTTAAACAGTGACAGTCTGGTTGATGTCAATAGTGAAATGTGGCAAGAGGGAAAAAAGATTTGAATACAGTCTATGGGACCTGAGAGTCACAGAGGTTTTTAGCTGGGATTTGACATGCTCATATTTTTATTTTTATTGCTTCTGATTACTCTATTGTTAAATGATTGTAGAGAGTGAAGTGACTACAGGAAAGTAGATCATGTTGAAATTTGTAGAAAGAAAGTTGGCTAAACATAATACAGGCCCAGGTGAAGGAAGTGGAGGTGGGATGAAGTTGGCCTAGTGGCAGGAGGCTTACAAAATGGTGCGCGCAAGAGCACGTGTGTTTGTGTGTGTGTGTATGTGTGTGGGGGGGGGGCAGACAGCCAGCGGGTAGGAGAATCAAAAAGAATGCTGAAGTTTTCACCCTAAACAAGTAAATGAGGGGCGACATTGACATGAGGAACACAGGATAGATGTCATGATGTCAGATAATGGAAATTGAATTTGGGTTTTACATGATGAGGCTAGAACTCTATGGGAAATGAAACTACAGTTAAAGGACAAAAACAAAGAGCAGAAACAACTGTCCAGAGGATGAAGAGAAATTAGAAGAACGAGTTACCTTCTGTAATTGCTAGGTTTGGGTTGACAACCGATTGAAGATAATAGAACTAGGAGCCCACTGGGTTGAGGGGTGAATTGAAAGCAGAGATATCAGTAGATGCAAGCATCTCTTTCAAAGTTGACAAGTTAAAGGGGGAGAGAGGACTAAAGCTGCTTCAAGGAGAATTAGGTTCAAGGAAAAATTTCCTTGAATTCAGGACACTTGAACTGAGGCAAGGAGGGGACATTAAATAAGGAGCTGTAGCTGCTGGCAAAAACAACCATCATGAGCTCAAGTAAAGGGATTAATTTCAGGAAAGTCATAGACAAATGATGTCATCTATTTTCTAAAATTTTAGTAAATTGATTTTTGGATACCAGTGTATAGATTATTTCTCTTAGACCCTCTACTCTACTAAAGATTAAATATTCCATGCATTTTATGAAGTCTATATTTCATATTTAAGTGGTATTTTCTTTCCAAAGCAAACTTAAAAGGGTGACCTTATTTTTCCCTATACCTATTCAAGAGTTTCTTTATCTGATTGGATTCATGTAAGAGTGACAAATTTTTTTTTTTTTAAAGATTGTATTTATTTATTTGACAGAGAGAGAGAGAGATCACAAGTAGGCAGAGAGGCAGGCAGAGAGAGAGGGAAACAGGCTCCCTGCTGAGCAGAGAGCCCGATGTGGGGCTCGATCCCGGGACCCTGAGATCATGACCTGAGCTGAAGGTAGAGGCTTTAACCCACTGAGCCACCCAGGTGCCCCAAGAGTGACAAATTTAATCAGGCCTTGATGCAACTTCATAAATTTTCGAAAAATAGTGTCTTGACATGTTCAGCTTTCTCATTCCCCCTGGATATTTACATTGGATCAATAAGATTATAGGCTCCTGGAAACCATTCTTTCTACCAGGAAGATCAAATTTCTCTGAGAAGCAAGCTGAATAGAATAAATAATTACCATTTTAGTCTTTAATCTGATAGTACACATATCTTCTATACATAAAGGATTATGCCTTCTCTTCATTTGACTCCACACGTGGCCACATGTAAACCTCTATTTTCTTATCTCACCTAGTTCCTGATAATGCTGGGAAGATTATTCAGTGTCTGTAATTCAACTGTCCTTTACAGGGAATGACATCATCATATATCTTAATCACTTTCAATGATTTTATATTTATTGTTCCAGTTAGCATTTCCATTGAGAAAATCCCTTAGAAACCTCAAATACAAACAGTAGCAGTGAAAGTCTGTGATTATCTATGTGAATAAAGTGTTTTAGAGAACTTTTAAAAGCTCTTTAAGTTGAAATATAATTGTTTAATTTATTGAGAAAGTGAGATGGAAAATCATTGCTTCCTAATAGACAGGATGTCATCATCCTATCTTCTATAAATAGAACTAGTTAAATAGTGGAGACGTCAGGAGAAAATAAGACTAATAATGGGCATAATAATAATCATTGGCTGTGTATGTCACCTTTCACTTTGGCAAGAATTTCCACATCTGCAATCTGATACTTTGATTACTTTGATACTTTGCATAGTCCTACGTATAGGAACTTCATTCTGCCATTTTATAATTAAGAGATACAAGGTCCTCAGAGCTTAAACTTTTTTAAAAGCACGACAAACATTTTTATCATTTCTAGAACATTATCTTGCTAATACCATTATAAACAAAGTGCTGGGAGCTTTGTTGACCAAGGTTTTACTTGGTCAAACTTTACTTGTAGACCAAAGATTACTTGGCATTTTGGAAATTTGGTTTTTAATTATATTTTAAGAATAAAATTAAATAAAAGCTCAAATATGTCAAGAAGCAGGAAGAAAAATTTGTGACTGACTCTTGGAAAATATATACAAGTCTATAGGATGAGGCTAAACTTAGCATCTAAAAAATTAGCTAATGTAAGGCAAAAGAGAAATTTCTGGCAGCTTCTGTTCAGAAGACTGCCACATAGTTTGTTCAGTGTGTCCCCCACAGCAAGAATAATAAGAAAGAGGAAAATTTTAAGTATTAGCATAAGTACAGTAGAGATACAAATACATGAAAAGTGAATTTAAATAACCACTAATAGTAAGAGGCATTTTATAACAATAGAAATGACTACATAGCAGAAGATTGCCCAAATGCTGTCATGAAGAAACACAAAGAAAATTACAGAATAAATGAAATAATTACATAAAATGTATGCAGCTGTTTCCCTCTTAAAGTTCCTCAGAATGCATTTAAAATTGTTTTAGCTTCTGAATAACAGTTATTTCTCTTGTTCCCTCCAGTAATGTAATGTTGTTTGTATTTGCAAATACATGGATATCCTGGGAAATTTAACAGGAGAATTATCAGAGACAAGACAAATAGAATTTAGTCATAAAACTATGAGTTTATTGAACACAAGCTGCCTGGCAAACCACTTCAGTTAAAAAGTTTTCAGTTCACTGGGATAACAGGCCCTCTAGTCCCTAGCTTCTGCTGAATAAACGTTAACATAGAGAATCCAGAGGCTAGAAAAGTAGCTCTTTATCCATACTTAGATACATATATATATATATATATATATATATATATATATATACACACACACACACACACACTCGCATACATAGGACAGGGGAAAGGTGCAGAAGGGGCAACGAAAAGGAGGTAAGTGGACTCGACATTTCATAGAAAATGGGGGCCCACCTGGCAGTCTAGCTCGTTAGCCCCCATCATCCTATAGAAGTACAAGACTGCATTGATCAGTCCATTGATCAGCCGCATGTGGACATTCTCTCAGGTAATGGACATTATCCCTCGTCCACTTCTCAAATTGCTACCCTTTCTTTAGCAGTTAACAACTCCCTCACCACCTCTTGAGCCCCTTATGTGATTTTCAGTCCTAGCCATTCTCTCCCACTTCTTGAGTAGAAGGAATCTGTGCCGCCTCTAGTCCTGAGTTTGAAAAAGGAAGGATGATTGTTTGTCTATTCATCTCTTCGGCCACAAGTTATATTATCCTTGCTTGGCCTTACTAGGAAATCTCTAAAAAGAAAAATTAGGGGCGCCTGAGTGGCTCAGTAGGTTAATCTTCTGCCTTTGGTTCAGGTCATGATCTCAGGGTCCTGGGATCAAGCCCCGCATGGGGCTCCCTGCTCAGCGGGGAGTCTGCTTCTCCCTCTGCCCCTCTTCACTGCCTGTGCTCCATCTCCCTCTCTCTCTCTCAAATAAATAAACAAAGTCATTAAAAAAAAAAGAAAAAGATACGTTGCATTGCAAAAGTTCTAGTCCTCCCAGAATCTGCACGAAAAGTTTATACTCCCACCTCGCTAGATTTTAGATCTTACTACACCAGTGAGTCCATCTCCTTTCTTAGCGTTAATTTACCATTTGAGAATCCTCTAACATGAGCTCAGCATGGAAAGGTATCATGGCCACATAATCTCTGCCCTTATTCCTGAATTTTCTCAACTAAGGAGTTCTCATCCCATCATCCGTGGGGTGAGAGTAACAAGACCAGGGCCAAAGTTCTCAAAACATGTGCCGTGGTCCCTGGGGCACCACAGGAACTCACATGGCTGCCTGGGATATATTAAGGGAGACATCAAAACATGTCAGTCACCTGGGGAACCAATAGCTAGACATAGTTCCCAGTTTCAACTTTAGGTCATTACTTTTCTTTCTGTGATACCAGCGCTTTGCCAAACTGAGTTTTTGACGATTCCTGTGATCAAAAGCAGGTGCTGCACAAAAATCATCGTGAGACAGGATATGGGGGAGGCAGCGTCCGATCTTGTTCCAAAGTGAGAAGTTCTGTAGTCCTCAGCAGGCGCTGAACTGCTGTGACAAAACCTTATTCAACAGTTTGGACCTAACTACTTAATATTTGGAACTATTCAGTATTTCTTTTGGCCAGTGATGTGCCATAAACAATTGCGAAGAAGGTAAGAGTGTTGTGAACTGAGAAAGTCTGAGAACCTCTGTGTTAGGGTGTTTATACATATCCTTAGGATTGGAGCTAAATCAAATGTCTGTGTGAAGAGAGACTGTGTTAAGAGAAAGAAAAAAAACAACTTGACAAATTCAAAGCCATGAACTTCTTGATGAGCTCTAGAATAAAGAATTTGTTCCATTTCTAATTCTGTTAGGACCCCGAGTAGACAAAATCTTTTATTATTGTCCAAAGTCAGTATAATTTTGAAAATGAGCCAGAGAAACCAGGCTTTTTTTTTTTTTTCCATTCCCAGTGGGTTGATTACTATTACTATTATTACTGTAGAGAATTAGGGCAGATACTAATACTAACCATTAAATACCAAGAACTCCACTGGCAGTTTTCTTGGGTCATCAGCTACTATAATACCTTCTTTGCTACTTTTTTTCTTCTCTTTTTAAAAAACTCCCCTTCTTTGTCCAGTCACTGAGGTCATTTTATTTCTGTCTCAAGAAACCAAAACAACAACAAGAAGAAAAAAAAAAATACGCAAGAACAGGAGTCCCATGAATGCTAAAAAATAATACTTATGAAGTAGTTAAACATACTTCTTCAATCTTTGAAATAGGGAATTAAAAATACCTGCCAAGTACATATAGTATATGTTTTTAATCTCATGGTTTTAAGAAAATCCTAAAAAGAAAGTGTTAATGTTCTGACATTTTGAATGATCGTGTTTGTTAATGAAATAGGGTAAAACTAAAGAGTTGAATTTAATGTATTTTTCCAACAAGATGGTGTTGGTGTGTTTGGGTGTCACTGTACTGTGCTCCAGTCTTATTTATTTTTTTAAAGATTTTATTTATTTATTTGAGAGAGAGAGATAGAGCACAAGTGGGGACAAGGGTCAGAGGAAGAGGGAGAAACAGACTTCCCACTGAGCAGGGAGCCCAACGAGGGGCTCGATCCCAGGACCCTGGGATCATGACCCGAGCTGAAGGCAGCCGCTTCACTGGCTGAGCCACCCAGGAGCCCCTGCTCCAGTCTTTTAAATAACTAATTCAGTTATATATTCTAATACACCTTGATTATTGCTGTCAAAGTAATAGATATATTTTGAGGTTTTAGGGGAGATGGAGAGGTAAATATTAGTCTTGAAAAATTCTTAAAGCAGGTGAAAAAAAGAAAAGGAGAATGACCAAACATTAAAAATTCATTATTTCTGGGGTGCTTGGGTGGCTGAGTCGGGTAAGTATCTGACTCCTGATTTTGACTCAGGTCATGATCTCAGGGTTGTGAGATCGAGCCCCAGATTGGGCTCTGCACGGGGCTTGGAGCCTGCTTAAGATTCTCTTTTTCTCCCTCTGCCCCTCCCCCTCCATCACACAATCTGTCTCTCAAAAAAAATTCATTATTTCTGTGATAAGATTACTGTAATCTTTTACACCTTCAGGGGAATTTCCCCTAATATTTAGCATGCAATTTTCCTTTCTGAGTTTCCTTCATATCCTGTATGTTCCTCGGTGTTTGGACTCTAGTTGTAATTGTGGAGGAAAAAAAAAAGAGACAGAAAAATAGTCACCTGAGTGTTCCTCAATTCCCATACCTATGAGAAAAAGGCACTGTAAAGATGAGCTATTTAAACTTCTAAATGTTTGATTATGCAGCTTTACTTTTACCTTAGACTTAATACTTAACAAAGGGTAACATCCGCTTTTTAAAAAATGAGAAGAAAGGGTAGCTTAAGCAAACTTGGATCAACCTCGGTCACGGAGGAACTGGCTTGTTTTTCAGGGTATACAAAGAACACAACCCCTCAGAGCAATTTGTGAGTAAAATAAACTAACTAAAATTAGGAAATTTTGAAAACCATCTTCAATAAGAAAAACTGGCACAGTAGCCTGTCCAGTGCTGTCAGTGCAGAGTAGCCCTCAGTGAGTGACTGGGGTTGAAATTATTGGCTCTTCCTGTCTTTTGACTTGTAAGGGGCAGATGGCTATTACGAAAGAGATTCTAGTTCTTTTGGGTGTGGACACCAGACCTGGTGGCTCTCATTTGTTTCCTTTCCCCCATGCTCTTTCCCCTGTGTGTTCAGGAGGACTAAAATGAAAATCATGCAGCAGTGTATTAGAAAATGAAAATTATCTAAATTTTAAATTTTGATCATGGGCGGTAGGAATGGGCAGTTGGTGACAGGCTTGGAGAAAAAAGGCAGTCCGTTCCTGAGAGAGGTGCCCAATCCGGGTCTTTGACCACATTCCAAAAAATGAGTATATTACTCAGTGCATTTTTAAACGAGAGTGTCATGCTTTTCGTCATTCAGCAAATATTGACAGTGCCCACTCCATGCCAGGGCACTGTCTGAAGAAGCTATGGGCCCATGAAAACAGGAGAAAACTTTTGTTGGTACTATGCATTCCTGTCTTTTTTTTTTTTTTTTTTTTTGTAAATTCTAAATAGAAAAGGAGACTTACCTAACCAATATTAAGATTCCTATGTATAGGGGCACCTGGGTGGCTCAGTGGGTTAAAGCCTCTGCCTTTGGCTCAGGTCATGATCTCAGGGTCCTGGGATCGAGCCCCGCATCGAGCCCCGCATCGGGCTCTCTGCTCGGCAGGGAGCCTGCTTCCCCATCTCTCTCTGCCTGCCTCTCTGCCTACTTGTGATCTCTCTTTCCCTGTCGAATAAATAAATTAAAAAAAAAAAAAATCTTTTTTATTCCTATGTATATATATCCCTGTTTTCACTACCATATCAGTGACTTTAAGTATTTATTTTACTTGTCAGCCTTAAATCCTTAGCGAATTGTTCTCAATGTCTTCTGTACTGTTGTCTGAGCCTTATAAGAAAAAGTAATCACAGTGCTGGAATGTTTATGGGATGTGTTTCCTGAGATAAGATGTACTAAGGGGTATGAGTAACTCCTTCTCACTAAACCCATGTAATATGAGACATTTAAAGATATAGTATTACAAAAACGGACAAAGAAATCCTTCAACCAGACCCATGTTTTTTCTTCAGAAAAACCAAATAAAGAATATCAAACACTGAGCTTTTCTATCAGATTCCTGGCACTTCATTGTGTAGCTCAGGTGAGATTTGCTACAGAAATAGTGCAATTATTCCACCTGCCTATTGGAATTTCTCTCTGGTTTTGTGTCAGCTTTCCATTAATTGTCTTGGGATTTCAGGGGTTTTCTTGACCTTGTTGCAGAAAAACATGTTGCCATTGATTAGTGGACAGTTCTGTCTAGACATCTGTAAGACGTCAGTTTCTCCAACTTCTCACTGGAAGCGGACAAGTGAAAAGCAGAAGAGAGAGTAGCTGTGTGCACCTCTGGCAAATGTGGGAGTCGCCCTGCGACAGAGATTCACTGAAGCAATTCAGTGGATGACGTTGTCTCCTTGATAATGGTTATGAATCGCCTGCAAACCAAGACCTTTCAGCTCCTCGTTTCACTCCCAGGGAGAACAAGGCTATATGCAGATCTCGTGTTTCCCTGTCTCAATGTCTAGTCCTTCTTTGCAACTTAGACAACTTCAAGCTGAGTTTGCTGTCTGCACCAAGGCCAGTTGTGTTTGTTTGGTTATTTTTTTTTTTTGTCTCTGTTTGATTTTTGGTTTTTTGTTTTGTTTTGCCAAAAAAGTCAGAAAACAAAGCATTATGATTTCTGTGTTATCTGTAGGTCCCTATGGCAACTTTATTAAGTGCAGTAGAACAAAACTGTCATCCAATCATCATTATTTTCAATTATGAATACATTTCTACAGAAACTAAACAGAAGGCAGTTGACAAAGAAATATTTTACATCGCGTGTGTTGACACGCATATGTTGTCTTTTGTATGTAATCTTTATGTTCAATACACTGAGTTTCTATTCATTTATTTCACCTAGTATAGAGATGAAGTAAAATTTCTAACACGTGTCACTATTTCTTGGGGTCTCATTTGCTTCTTTTGCATTGTTGACAGGTAGCCCATCTTGTCTGTTTATCGAGGAAAGGGACTAGTCGTTTACCAGGCAGATGGCCTGTCTAAAATCCAGCTCTTCAAACGCAGGAGCAAAGTGACAAAAAACTGTTTCAAAGATTCCTGAGCAAACCTTGCATTCATCAGTTCAAGTCTGGGATGTTCACAAGATCTACCATGTTCCCTCCTTTGTGGCTAAATTTCAGTAGACTCTTTGTGGAGTGCAATATATACCGTTAGTTCATTACAAGTAATTCGTACATACTTAGAAGGATACAGGGGAGGAATATGTTCTTCAAATTGTCTGGCATCCGTAGCATCTTTATAGTGATGGAAAATTCTCCCAGGAAGTGTCATGCTTGATCCTCAAAATGATCATATTAGGAAAACTGAGGAAGCTATCATAAGCTCAATTTTAGAAATCACAAAATTTTGCTCAATAATAGTGTGTCTTGCATGTGATTGAGGACATGCATGCACATACGTATATCCCATGAATTGGAATTCAGGTATCTTGACCCTGAACATAATGATTTTGATCAACCGTTTAGCATTTGCTAGCAGGTCCAACAGCCTTTAGATGAGAATGTAATAAATAAGTAAAACAATTAAACTGAAATCTCTATTTCTCCTTAAGGGATGGAGAATCTCCATGGGCTTCTGGGCAAATCTTTTAACTTAGGGCCTTTGCCAAACAATGAGGAATTTTTGTTATGTTAATATATCAACATTCTTTTGCCTCCAGGCTTAGAGGCAATACTTTTTTTTTTTCAGTTATGTTAAAGATTGTCTTCCCTCAGAAGACTTGCAACTGAAGTTCTCTAAAGATTGCTTAAGAGTTGCAGTGGTTAACGTGATAGCTATTAGCCACATGTGACCTTCTCATAATTCAAATTAACTAAAATTAAATAAAAGCAAAATTCAGTTTCCCAGTCACACTAGGCACATTTCAAGTCCTAAGTAACCACATGTGGCTAGTGGATACTGTTTTGGACAGCATGGATAGAGAATATTTAATATTTCCATCTTTGCTGAAATATCTATTGGACGGTTGCTGTTTCCGAGTCTGGGACATGTGCTACTATGAGGCTGCAGAATAGTCTGAATCCATTAAGCATGCAGAAAGCAACATGGTGTGGTAGAAACAAAATACTTATTTTAAAAGCCTGCGTTTAAATCCAGCTACACTACACATTTCCGTGCCGTGGGATTTCATGACCCAGTAAGATTTCAAAAACTACCTGGGAGACTGACCAAGGTTGCAGAGAGCATACTTTGCCACGTAAAGGACATTAACAAGAAAATCCTCGTCAATATACACAATCAGTTTTTATTTTTAAAGGGCATTTTCATTTCAATACAAAAGAGAGGGCATGATCTCAGAATGAAGGAGAGTTTTCAAGAGGAATGTGTTTACCTTGTTTGAAACCTCACCCCATGGTCCGTGTTTGTTTTTATTTTGACAAGGACCAATTCTTTTGGGCAAGCACCAGCTCTCGGCTTGGCATTTGGAAACCATCGAACTCTACCACTTGCCAAGGGCATGAGCAACACCGAGTTACTTAGGTTCCCTGAGCCTCGTTCCTTATCTTAGAATGGGAATATGAGCATCCTTTTAATTCGCAGTCATCAGAATTAAATACTTTGTGCCAGTAGAACACAGTGTCTGGCACGTAGTAGGCATGCATAAAATGGTACTGTTCTTACTCTTCTCTATTTGATCATGCCCTTCTTTTCCATCTCTTGAATCCTTTTACCACATGAAGATTTTTAAAAATTGTTGCATTAGCTCCCCATAAATCTTTCTTCCTAAAACCCATCCTGGAGAAAAACCAAGAGGGCAGGGTCACTGACCTTAAGAATGGGACAGTTGAATGAGATACATTTTTGTGAAAGAAGAACCTGTTCCTAGAACACAAAGTGAGGGTACTTGTGAAAGCTTGCTGAGTCCTCAGCCCTCCCTTCACTCCTCCCCCTCCATGGAAGTCCTTACTCAAAGCGGTGAAGGTAATCTTCCCTGGGAGAAGGGAAACTCTCCCTGGGAGAATCCCTTCATTGTAGTGGCTTTTATTAAACAAAATAATATGCTTAGTGACTGTATCTATACACACGTTTTAACGTACTAAAATTGGAAAAGGTTTTGATACATAATTTTATTTTTTTAATTTTTTTAAAAGATTTTATTTATTTATTTGACAGAGAGAGAGAGATCACAAGTAGGCAGAGAGGCAGGCAGAGGGAGAGGGGGAAGCAGGCTCCCTGCTGAGCAGAGAGCCCGATGTGATGCGGGGCTTGATCCCAGGACTCTGGGATCATGACCTGAGCTGAAGGCAGAGGCTTAACCCACCGAGCCACCCAGGCACCCCTGATACATTATTTTAAAAAGAGGTTGTCTTTTGTACCATCATATAACTAACAAATTTGAGGGAATTGATTGGTATCATGTACCTTCTCTAATGATGCCTAAATTTTTGTTTTATGACAAATAAAGAAGAGATAACACTTCAGACTAGAGAATTTTTACTCAGGCTGCATTAACTCCACTTCCATTTGCTTTATCATCAGTGCATGTGAGAAGAGCACACATGGGCAAAATATTGAGGAGTTTTATTTTAAGAATTTTGGGGATTGGGCGCCTGGGTGGCTCAGTTGGTTAAGCAACTGCCTTCAGCTCAGGTCATGATTCCAGAGTCCCGGGATCGAGTCCCACATCGGGCTCCCAGCTCCGCGGGGAGTCTGCCTCTCCCTCTGACCTGCTCTCTCTCACTTTCTCTCTGTCTCTCAAATAAATAAATAAAATCTTAAAAAAAAAAAAAAAGAATTTTTGGGGATCAAGTACCAGTCTTGGCTGTAATTCTTGAAATGTAAGAAGTGAGCAAATGGTTTAAATTGCAGAAGACTAAATAACTTCTAAGGTCACATCCATTTCTAAAGTTATATATATATATGTATATATATATATATAAATTTTAGGAATTTATTTTTTAGAGCAGTTTTAATTTCACAGCAAAATTAAGAGGAAGGCACAGAAACTTCCTATATATTTCCTACCCCACTCCAGAATGCAGGATCTGCATGGACACATTAGATGATGTTTAAATCATATGAAATAGTCCTTAAAACATAATGTTTGCAGAACAGTGTTCTTTGAAGAGTTTTTTTCCATTGAGTCATACAGGCAAAATAATAAAGTAAATTCTCTTTATGCTATGAGGATGGTGATGAGTTTTCTCTCCCACAGTACCTTTTTTCCCTTGTATTTGAACTACAGAGGTAGAAAACCAACATACTTATGTCAAGGGAAAGAAAGCCCAGAAAATTTCCCTAAGGATTACGTGTGCTCGCACACACACATTTACATATATTTATATATAAATGTATAGGCACATAAATGCCATCTTCAGAGGACTTTGCTACATACAGCATGCATATAGTCTTACTACACTCTGAATATGGACATATGATATTCAACTATCAGCCAGAACTATCACCTGATTAGAAACCAAAAATTATTTAATTTCATTGCATTTATTATTTTATTTTAGGGTGGAAGGGCATGCAAATCAGTAGGTAGGCAAAGCTTGTTATGTTTTGTAAGTCATTGGTAATTATGGGCGGTTTTTTTGTTTGGTTTTATTTTTTATTTTTTGCACTTTTATATAATTTCTGTTTGTTATCTTTATCATACATATCACCTTCATGAAATGGAAAATGTACTAAAGGTTGGGCATTGTTTCAAATGTGCTTTTGGCAATGATAAATATATTACAGATACAGATTTGCAGTATTTAAGTGCAGACCCACCAAAGTCATGCTGCTCAAATTTGAATCCTGGCCTCATCACTCTACTTTTTGTCCTTGGGTTTTCCTTTCCTCACCTACAAAAAGGCTTTAATAAGAGATACTCAATGTAAAGGGCTTTGCACAGTGCTTGGCACACAGTAATCACTCAATAAATGTTATCATTATTGTTTTATAATCATTATCATTCTTTGTGATTATTACCATTATTATTTACACTTTTGTCAGATATTTGTACTCTGATTTTTTTAAATAATTATATTGAAAGCCCAGTTTAAGAAATTTAAAAAAAATAATAATGGTAACATATTACAAGGCCTCCAGTGCTAAAACCAATAAGACATTGAGTCATTCTGCAGGGCGTCCGTGAAAAAGACTTCAGAACAAGTTATCACTCAAGTGTATTAGGAAATTACAATTCAAGGGCAAAGAAGGGTTTAAAAGTAATAAGATAGACTGTTTCCTTCATAAACTTAAGAACTTAGATGGCCTCATTCGCCTGTTTATTTTTTTTTTTTAAGATTTATTTATTTATTGTAGAGAGAGGGGTCAGGATGGAGCAGAGAGAGAGAGAGAGAATCCCAAGCAGATGCACCAGTGATCTCAGAGCCCAACTGTGGGCTTGATCCCAAGACCGTGTGATCATGACCTGAGCCAAAATCAAGAGTCCAATGATCAGCTGACAAGGTCACCTAGGTGCCCCTTACCTGTATTTGTATTAGCTTATTTATCTGTTAAAATTGAGGAAAGAGCTATAAGTTTTTGTATTTTTTTTTTTTCCTTTTTGTGCTGGTATGGAATATAAATACAAAGGTACTCTTCAATTAGGGTAAATATTCCAGCTTGATGACTGATAATTATAGTTAGCATTATCAAAATACCATAAAATTATATATACAAATACATGTAAATGTGGCTTGGAGTTTGATACTGAAAAAATTCAAATTGAAAGATACTACCTTATGAAATACTGAATAGCTTTAATTTTGCTCTTATACTAATTTACATTATTTTGGGTTCTCAGTAAAATGTTGAACATTCCTGCCAAAATGGAAGTTTTGGTAGTTGGGACTTTTGACCACAGGGCCAAGTTTTCTGGTAATGGACTACTTGAATTCTATATGGCAGTAGCTTCAAAGAGGAAAATCAGATTTAGATCTGGCAGAGGTTGGTTTTGTTACAAAGGAACTTCATTCCTTGGGGTTCCATAACTTGGGTACTACTTAAATTTTTTTTTTTTTTTTTTTTTTTTTACCTAGAGTGGAACCAGTTCTAAATTAAAAGGCCAAGTGATACAGAGGAGCAATATCATCAGATGAATCTGATACAAATGAATCACATTTTTTCATTTGTTTTTTTTTGTTTGTTTTAGCAGTATAATGCCTGCTAGGAGTTTACCAAAATCATAACATCTTCTTCATAAGTAATTTTAAAGGGTTCATTATATTCTTTGTTTTAAAGATTTTATTTATTTATTTGAGAGAGAGAGAGAGAGAGAGCACGAGCAGAGGGAGAGGGTGAAGCAGGCTTCCCCGCTTCTCCCTTGAGCAGGGAGACCGATGCAGGACTCAATCCCAGGACCCTGTGATCATGACCTGAGCTAAAGGCAGACACTTAACTGACTGAGCCACCCAGGTGTCTCAAGGAGTCGTTATATTCTTAAATGTGACATTTGTAGTTTCTCAAAGCTAACATTACTTTTTTTGAAAAAAAAAACAGATTACCTTTTAAAAGTGATATCTATGGAAAAATATAATTTAGTTTCACAAAATGTACTTGGGAGCCATATTTTCTATAATACCTTTATTGTCTGAAACCATAGTTTTGTGATTTTTTTTTTTAGTTTTGTGATTTTAATTTAAAAGGGTAACAACATAAAATATTCAACATCCCTATAAATTTGTACTCAGTGAACCCAATTCTTCATGTACTATTTTAGTATTTAGCTTTGTCTTATGAATTTTTTATCGAAATAAACACATTTTCTTTAGAGAGTTGTTTTTAAAGGCATGAAGAACTGAAATGAATTTGAGTATTCACACATTATTTAAAATTGTTTTAATTTTAAAATAGAATCAGCCTTAGATTTTAATACATTTGGATTGATATCTACTTGAAAAATTTAGAGATTACTAAAAATTGGAATCATTAAAACTTTTAAAAGTATGAAGGCATGTACAGTTTTTCGTGACTCAATATGTTTAATGTTAAAAGCAAGATATAAAATGAAATACACAGTATGATTCTAATTCTGTAAGAAATCATACATTCCATAAAAATCATATATAACACACATGTGCTAACACACATCTGGAAGAAAAATGTTATTGACGGTTATTTTTGAGTAGTTCTGCAAGGTTGTTTTTTGTGTGTGTTTTCCAAAGTTTCTACAGTTAATATGTGATTTACATTCAAAATGGATATATTAGTTTTTTAAAAGGTCAAGTATAGAAATCTGTTTCCATATCTGTTTGTTTGTGTATTTTATATGTCCATATTTCTGTGAGCATGGGAGTACAGTGGTGAGTAGATGTGTTCCTCCTGTGGCTAATTCTTGGGAGTTGTCAGGTAGCCTAGGTGTCCAGAAACATTTTTATGTCCATTCTAGAAATGAGAACATACTTGTTTCTCTACCATTCCAGAAGAGGTGGATCAAGGGTGAGTTGGGGAATGGGTGATAGTTTTGAGCCAAAGGGAAGAAAGACACCAAGATTTCAAAAGACCAGTCATCTGTAAGTTTATCCATTCCCTAATCCTCTCTGACAAACTCCCGGGGAGAATTTCTTTCTAGTTTTAGAGCCAGACCGAGTGAAACTTGGAAGACCTAGAAGTCTGCATGAAATTCGATTCAGAAAGTAAGCCTTCAGTTTCGCATCAGAGGTGCTCGTTCATACAACTGCTTGTCGTGCTGTCACTGCCGGCCACGTTCTTTGGTGGCAGCCGGGACTTTGTGGCCCTTAGTGCTTTTGGTATCAGAGGATTAGGGTCTTTGATTAATAAAGTAAAACTTTCTTCTGAGTAACATCATCTGCTTTTCCTTCTGCTTTGGCCATCATGAAGCGTGGGGAGGTGGCGGCCTCATGTGCTTCAACACAATTTTGAAACGAGCTAGTTTACAGATGCTGCTGTTGGTTGGATTCATTTTGTTAGATGACCAGGGGCTTTGCCACATTTAAGGACCTGAATAGTTTCCGGATCCCAATGAAGTCTCTGTGGGGGATTTGCTTTTGGGTTTTTCTCGTTCAGCTTTTTGCTAATGTTTCTGCCTTCTTACTGTGGGAAGAATGAGGGCAGAAAATAAAGTAGTAAGTACAGTAGTAAATAAAGTACAGTACAGTAGTAAGTAAAGTGTTACTTACAGTAGTAAGTAACAGAAGTAGGGGAAGGATGGCCAAAGGTCCAGAAAGTAGTTCTTGACTCACATTGTCATTCCTCTTTGAGGGAGAAAATTCAGCAGTGCACGTTGAGCAAGTTCTTCTTGAGAGAAGGGACAGCCAGCCCTCCCTGCCTAGAGTGGGTGACTGTGTTTCAATCGGTGATAGCCAGGGCGGGCTACTGAGAACTTCCTTCCACATCATGAGACTGGAGGTGCCTGGCACTGACTGCTGTGACTGTTACCTGGGTACAGATGACCTCATTGCCCACCTGCATGCATGCATACATACTACACACACACACACACACACACACACACACACACACACACAATGTCCAAAATGGAGCCTCTTTTCTGATCTCATCCCCCATCCCATATCACTCCCTTCCCACCTGTCCCTATAAATATACCAATCCCCCTGCAAAAGCTATTTTCTTTCCTTAAAGCAGTTCGTCTTCCTTTTTTTTTTAAGTTTGTTGTTGGTATGTTTGTTCGATTTTATTTAAATGAGAGACAATATTACATAATCCTCTTCCGAAGAATCATATCACCAGGACGTCCAATTTCAAGTCTCCAGACAATGCTCACTGTGCAAATTTGAATCTAACTTCTCATCAGATTATAAGGGATCCTCGTAGTCTCTTCCCACTTTAGGGAGTCCCAGTAATCTTATCGTGGTACTATAACTTCTTCTAACTGTGCTTTTATTGGCTGAGTTTCTTTGTTTAAAAAGTTCCTTGATGGGAAGGTCATTCGAATGCAGCATTTCAGAATTATGTTCTATCATAAGCTTTTGTGTGTGTGCATTTACAGATGATTAAAATGCATACTTTAAGCCAAACTACAGATAATAACGAAATGAATCTTCTTCGAACTTAATAATCTTTTATTATTATAAGCACATTACAGGATACATTTAAAATATATGTTCACATAATATTTATTTTCTTTCATACACAAAATTACATGTATTTTACTAGCATCATTGTACTCGTGACAGTAGGTCTGATAAGACATGTCAGTATTGAGGTGAGGACTTAGACAAAGGCTTGAAAGTTTTGTATTTGTTGTATATTCAAAGATTATTTAAACATTACATCATTTTGAAAAGAAAAGGATAGGCTATAACCTGCCCTTGATTGAGGACATTTGCCCTTTGGAAGAGTAGAAATAATTTTACTTTTACTGAAATGAGACAATCTTGAGATATTTGGCAAAAACAATTTCTGAGCAATTCAAAAGAATGAAGTATCTCCATCATTAAAATTATAACTTTCTTTCTGCTTTGACAGGGAAGGGAAGCAGGACTGGTAAATCATCCTAAATATTTTATATTCTAAATATATCTTTTACAGAGCTTAGGAGTAAAATACAACCGAAGAAAGAATTCATGTTTTAATAAATATTCACACCTTTTTTTAGTATAGAGTCATCCAATGTAATTCATGTAAAAAATGAGAAGACTTATTTCCAGGGATCAGTTTCAGATTAGTAGTGTGCCTTGGTCATCATCACTTAATTCTTAGAAAATAAACTTTGTAAGCAGGCAATTATAAAGAATGAAATGGAGGAAAAAACTATCCCTTGGAAAAACATCTAGATTTCATATTACTTTAATTTTGAGCATCTGAATAATCTACAGAAAAATCAGGTCCCTCCCCCCCACCCCCAAATGTAATCCTGGAGCGAAGGAGTGAAAAATAGCACGTTTCCTTTAAAGTGTGTTCCAACCTTTCCTGCTTTTTATTTTCCCACACTTTGAATTTCAAGATTTCTGTGTAATTTGATCATGGCCATAACGAATGGTCTAATCATTGGTAACGATCCGTGTACTGACGTAACCCATATGCTGCTTGTGCTGAAACATTTCATGGGTGGTGTTTGAGGTCATTCAGTCCTTTCCAGAATTGTTCATGGGCCAAGTGCACAGTTCAGTTGCAACGTTCTCAGTCAAAGTCATGTCCAGGAAGCTTTCTGTGTAGAGTAATTACATTCATTTTTGATGAAAGAGCTTCAGCTAGCTAGATCACGAAATACCCTATGGAGATTTTGGAAACGTTTCTCACGAGTCACCCATGCTAAGAAATACCACGAAAGGACTCTGGGCCCCAGTTCCTCGCTTTCCTCCAAGTAGAATGTTGTGCAACCTTCCTTGCCTTTCCCGGTTTCTCTGAGACATGTCACGCTGACACCTTGCTCCTGCATCCAGGCTCGGTGTGGCCGATGTTGCTGCAGCAACAGCACACACGAGGTAACATCGCCCCATTAGCTACAGCAGCGGGACGTGAGTCAGTCAAAAAGTTTCGCCGGGTTTTTATTAGTGTATGATGCAGTCCCGTGTCATCTACAGTTGCTAGCCCTTCCAGACTCACACACCGTGATGCAGAACACTCGATGCTCATCACCTTGAAATGTTAGATGGTCCAGGGGCCTCTCACTGAGGCCCCTGCAGTTGCTAGCTCCTTCCACAGCACCTCTTACTAATGCCTATGATAAGAAGTCACGAGTAAAACTCAGGACCCGTAGCCAGAACTCTGTTTCTCCTGTTGTATATCTTGTGCACGTAATAAGCAACAGTGCCCTTGCTTGATGATCAAGAAGCCCCTTTTAGCCAAGGGAGCTGGACAATGGTTAAACCCCAGAAGACAGTTTTTCAGCCCACTGGCTGGGAAGAACATGTGCTGAAGAATAAGGATGGAATTACTGTAATTCTCTATGGAAATTTATGAAAGTGCAACTTATTATTTAGTGCTGATCAGAAGTGGTCATAGAGTTACAATTTCTAACAAGAGATTTGGTTTGTTTTTCAGACATGGAGATGACTTGATTGTGACTCCATTTGCTCAGGTAAGCAGTTTAGTGAATGGGCAGGTTTCTCACAGATGCGAAAATTTAATTTGGGAGATTAGTTCTGGTTCTTAATTTCATTTTAAGTCAGATGCAAATACAAATAAAAATTCTGTGGTTCATTTTAGTAATTCAAAAGCAATGCTGGAGAATGTGACCTTAACCATATTGGACTGTTTCCTATAAACCCATAGATCCAAAGAATGTCTTTGCTTCAGATTACAAATTACCTAAGTGACATATTTAAATGGGACCATATTTCCTTAACTGATATAAACACTATAAGCAGAGGGCTATATCATGGATTAAATTACATTTAGTATAATTAGATACATGATCAGGGCTTGAAATTTAATATTTCAATTCAACTTGATGCTTTATTTACTCCTTTTTTTATGTGTCATTTGTACAGATTTCAGTTTCTCTTAATTTGTTCCTTTTAGGCATACAAATCATGGAAAATACTTTAACCACATAACATAAATTCTAGAAGGTGATAAAACAATCTAAAGCGTTTAGAGTATGTGTAAAGTGGTTGATAGGCAGATATTCTTTATATAGGCCAGTGCTTTGCCACCCTAGGTGCACATTAGAATCACCTAGAAGGCTGTTACCCCAGGCCATATCCCTGATCAATGGAATTCAAAAATCTGGATCTAAGCACCTTTATTTTTTAAAAGACCAGTATTTTTCCAGGAAAAGTTGAGAGTCACTGGTATATGTAGATGGGAACAGGTTGGGATATTACTGATTTAACTGAGGTATAAAACAGGCTTAAAGCCAACACTAACTCTAAAAAGAAATGTTGAATATTAGGATACAAGTGATCCAGACAGATGATAAAAATGATAATCAAGGCTAACCATAATCATAATCAAAACTAGTTCTCGTGTCTCGGGCAACTCATTTAACTTCTCTACGACTTCTTTTTTCAACTGGTAAAACTAGAAGACTTGCCTGGATAAAGGTAGACGTCAGTTCAAACCCCTTCTCTTCCTCTTGCTCAGTGAATGGCCTTGGGCAAGTCACTGAACTTTTTCAAGCCTGGTTTACTCCTCTCCTAAATGAAAGTCCCAAGAAAACCTACTTCATGAGGTTTGTAAGATCTTAAAATAATACCAAGCTTGTGAGATGCTCGGCACAATTTCTAGAAAGCAAAATGAATTTTAAGTGTTGTAATTAGTAAGAAGTGTTTCATCTCAAAAATGTTATAATAGATTGTTCTTTAAATACATAATGGCAGTGTTTGTATAATAAGATTGTGTGTAATTCTTCCCCTTTTTCAAATTTCCTGAAATTTTGTGATTGCTATAATTCAGACCAAAAATTTAATGAATCCATAAGTAACACACCATATAACGGTGATTTTTTTTCAATACTGCAGGCAATTAGAAATAGGATATGACCACCATATCTTTTAGAAGTTAATGTTTTGTTTGCTTAAGGTTTTGCTGGAAATCATAAATTCTTTCTAGTACCCATATTTCTATGTTCAGAAACATTTACGACTCTTCAAAGTTCTAATCACATTTTAGGATAACAAAATCACACAAATTTAGGGATTTTTTAAATTGATTACTATTGAGTATCCATAATTTTATTTCTAAGAGCTGAGAGCTGGGTGAACAGTTAAAATCAGGAAAACTAACATAAGTAACCAACACCAAACATAGAAATAATCACTCCAACTACAGTTTATTCAGGTAGTTATTCTTACTTCTAAGTAAAATCTCTAGATATTGTTGTAAGAAAAAAACATATATATATATATCTAAATATATAGTAAAAAATGAAAAAAAATCTGCATGATACTTATCTCTTCAGGTAATATTTCTTAAATAATAATAAATACTTTTATTTGATAGATTTTTTTCTAATAAATAGATTAATAAATTTGATTTTATCCTTGCCATCAATGGTCTTAAATTCCTAGGAAATCTAGTCTTTTATATTGTATATATTATATATATATTATATTTTATATTATTATTTATATATATTATTTTATATTATTAGACATATTCTGTAAACTACAAAAAAACTAACAGAATTTTAGTACACTGAGAAATATATACATATGTAAAAAATAATTTAGTCTATGTTAATAAACTATTAAAATAAATATGTATACTTAATACATTTGAAATTAGGACTTCGAATATAAACCAATTCTGTATAGTATGTAGGCATATCCGATGCCTAAAAATAATCCTGGAATGTATTTAGAAGAGTTTGCTTATGATTAGTTTAATGATTAGTAACACCTTATGGAAGGTGGTCATTGGCCCAGAGGCTGCAGATTTTTTTTT